>CAKAOJ020000209.1:0-600000 GCA_916701645.2 Sebastolobus alascanus | reverse complement strand
AGCAAAGCAAAGTAAAGCAAAGTGAAAGTAAAGTAAAGTAAAGTAAAGTAAAATTAAAATGAAGTTGAGAAAAATAAAGTATCACACAAAAGCTACATCTTTGTCCTTTTCCTTCAAAAGCAGAATGAAATGAACAAAGAAAGAACAGTATATATATAATATCTGCAGTCTGTTTTTCCATTCAGCATAACTGTAAACCGAACTGCTCCTGAGAGTTTCCTGCTAACGCTGGTATCAAATATTCACCCTTAACTTCATATTGACATGTTTTATGTTAAGGAAGCTGTTATTAACTACGCCTGTAGTTCACTCGTGTCTCTCTGAGGGCTTCAGGCTGGTATGAGTTTCACTTTGTCTTACTAAGTGAATACATACATACATACAGGCGATTCCTCCAGTCTTTTTGGTTTTAATTAAGATGTAAAACATCCTGTGGGAAGACAGAGGACTTATGATACTGCTCATGATGGAGAGGAGAGAGTAGTGAAAGGGCATGTCAGCTGGATTCAATAAATACAAACCACGAGTGATTAAAAAGACGGCGTAATAAAGTCAGTAATGGAGGAAGGATTTGAGGGAAGGAAAATCGTGCATAAATAAATACATAAATTCAAAAATAAATAATTAAATATATAATTAAATAAGGGCAAAAAATATATATAATATATAATAATTATATATACATAATAAAAAAATATATGCAAAAATAAATGATTAAATAAAAATAAATTGAAAAATAAATAAATACATGTATAAATAAATAAGGGCAAAAAATAATATATAATATATAATAATAATATATAAATAATAAAAAATATATGCAAAAATAAATGAATAAATAAAAAATAAATGCAAAAATAAATAAATAAATTTAAAAATGAATACAAATAAATAAATAAATAAATAAATAAAGGGGAAAATTAAACAGAAGAGTACATAAATAAGAGAACTAAACCAGAAATATCAATTTATGTCACATTTTATCAATTAATTAATGGCTATTTATTTTTAATATTACTTTTGCTACATTTAATGATATATTTATTTATTTACTGAGCCATTTATTTATTTATTCATTTATTTTTCATTTTGGCAGGTTACACCCTCCATACATAACCTTTGTATCTGGAAATAGAGGCCCGTTTATTTGACAAACGTGACCACAGAGACACGTTTACATCTGAGATGGAAGGAGGAAAATCAGGGAGCAGAAAACGCTGACAATCTGGGAGGAATTTTGAGTTTGCCTGCTTATGTTTTCCCCTTTCGCAGGGGACAATTTGGTATATTTGCAAACCACCAAACAAGACAAACTCAATGAAGAAAATCAGATTTCATGCTCACCTCTTCTCTAAAGTGACTGAAGTCAGCAAAGTTTGGCTGCGGGACTTTATTCTGAGGAGTTTTCTCTGAAACGTTGATGAAATGAGGAACCTGACAAGACACATTTGTACAGTTGGAGTTCACAGGAACAACAAAAGATATAAGAGCATGTTAGCATGGTGTCATAATCACACCAGGTTTACCTGTGACGTTAACGGTCTGGGAGGGAGGGCTGGAGGAGGCGGCAACCATCCACTCTTTATGCCTAAAATCCAGACAAAACATCACCGAGCTGTAAACTAGAGGAGCTTCTCAGGAGTCACATTTTAAACACAATTAAACACCCATATTTCCATAATCAGACACCGATTCTCTCTCTCACCTTTCAGACTGAACAATAAAACCCACCTAGCTCCATTTCCTCTTTTGTTATCCCATGAAAAGGAGAACCGTCTCCAACAAAACACAATAAAAATTCTTCGTATAGCTGCAGGCGGGTCGTGCTCTGAGCTGGCTGAGTGAGTCTGTGGAGGTGAGTCGTACCTGGAGCGCCCTGCTGGAAGAGCTTGTTGAGGTCCAGCGAGGAGGCTCTGGAGTGGGTCTTCTGGGGTCGGGGTGGAGGCGTCGGCGGCTCCTCTGCCTTCTTCATCGCATCTTCAATAGAAGTGCTGGAGTAGGACCTGGATGTGACGTCACACGGGTGGAGAAAACAAAACAAAACAAAAAGTATAATGAGGTTAAAGAGCAACGCGGGAGTTCAGAGTACTCGTAATTCATGTGGTGGTTTTCACCTCGGTCTGGTTTTCGTCCTCATGTGTGGGTCCAGGTCCTGAGGCGGCTCTGAGAGGACGGATAAATGAACAGAGACACGTCAGACTTTAGGTTTGAGTTGTTGTAAATGAGAAGCAGCTACTTCCCTGTGGAACCACTAACTGTGATTATATGTGTGTGTAGAGCAGCTTAATCAACACATAACGCACAGCTACGAAGCTACTGAATCTAAAGAATCTTTGTATAATATTATAATGGGTTTATTCCCAGCTAATACATTTCTTGTATGCTTCACTCCTCATTACATACACACATACTTAGCATATATTAGACCTAAGCTGTCTATCCTCCATGTTACAAGGGTGTCCTAAACCGGCTTATCCTGTCTCTGTACCTTGTTTACTGCAAATCAGTTTTCCTTTAACCTTGCTATTTGTTTATATTGATTTATTTAATGTGGCCTCTCTCTGTTAGGGTGTTGGATATAATGGCCATTATCTTTATTTTGATTTCTTATTGTTACCTACTCATTTTATTTGTCATGTCTGAGCTGTTTGTCCTGTGTTGTGTTTTATATATTTATAAATCAGAAATCGGATCGGGTAGCGACACCGCCAATCATGTCTTTCACAACGTTTTCTCATTTGTCATTACCAAAAGCTAAAAAGCAGGTTTTAAAATAGGCTGCTGGATATCTACATTTCCTAGTTTTAAAATCTGGCACTATTGAATTTGTAGTTGAATACAGGAACAAAGTATTGACTTTAATGATACCACGTTAAATTACTTTTAGCGTCACCTGGCCTCTGAGGAAAAGCACCGAGTAGTAGAGTCCGTTTCTCCTGAGATGTTGTCGCCCTCTTCACACCCACATCTGCAGACACAGCGATGCAGACATCAGCAGTAATAATAATAAATACAATAACTTTATTTGTATAGCACTCATCTAAACAAGGTTACAAAGTGCTTCACAACATACATGAGAATAAAACTAAAAAGCTAGTAGGACCACGGACAGGAAGAGGTTGCGATCCTGACATATTCTGGTTTGTAAGTTTCAAAATAAAGTTTCACTCAGAGGAAGTGAATCTGATTTTAGAATATGATGTTCTTAAGTATTTTTGGTAAATGGTGCATTTTACCTTGTTTACATAATTCCTCTTTCAGATCTAGTTTTTTTGTGACCAGACTTGGCTGGAGTCTCTCTATGATGCTCCGATCCTAAAAAATACATGGTAAAAAAAAACATCTGTTATATCATTAGAACATCACAGCCTGCAAACATTTCAATAATTTAAAAAGTGTAGAGCATTTCAGGAAGAAAAAGCTCATGTTCAGCTCGTTACTGCCCCCTACAGGAGGTACTCCACATTAACTTTTATTAAAGAGTATATACAGTAGTTTACCATATGACTGGGAATAGGTTCAGCATCCTCAAACACAATAAGAGGCTCTGCACTCTGCAAAACAAGCACAGAGCAAAGATTTTGATTCTGAAGGAGCCAGCAAACTAAAGCTAAAGACACAAACGTTTACACTTCATACTTCACGACTTACTTCAGGAGTATCCGGTACGTCATCCTCCTCCGGCTGCATGAAGCCCGGCTGCAGGGTGGGGGGGAGGATCTCTGGGAGAGGGTAACCGTTCTTACGCGCCACAATCAGGTGAAACGCTGTGCAGAACTCAGAGAACGTCAGAGCTCCGTCTCGATCCACGTCGCTCAGCTCCCTTAAAAAATGAGATGAGAATTTAAATAAAAATATCTTCAGCTTTATTTTCTATTTGTCTGTTTACATATAGGTGTCCATGTCAACTCTTGAATGTTTTTATGTCTTTGTTGTTGTCTGTTTATTTGTTTATATGTCGTTAAGGTGGCTTATTTTTTTAAGTAATATTGTTTGACTAAGATTATAATTATTATTAGTATTATCATTTTTCTTTTACCTCATTGGCTACTAATTTGGGGTGGTGGTGGCGGGCCAAATACAATAATAATCTGTGTAATTTGATATTAATTTCAGGAAAAATAGGAAATTCCTTGAGAAAAAAGCTCAATTTAAACCCAAGTAAACATTCATTTATAATTTATAGACAAATTATATTTATTTTTTTAATAATATTGCCAGGTTCAGCTTCTCTGCTCTTCACTGACCAACAGCCAATTATTGCTAATTTATTCATTATTATTAATTGGAAAAGAACAATTGAACACATTTTCCCTTTAATTTGGGCAAAATCACATGGTTCTTACTGGAAACCTTTATATAAAATAACTAGCAAATTATTCTGAAATTACAGACAAGTGAAATAAAGTGTTACCACTATTTTTAGCCTCTTAAACATGATAGTATTATTGATATATTATTATCAGACACAACAGGCAAAAACGTCATTTTTTCATTTAGAGATTTTTACATATTATTTTATTCCGTCGGTCTCTTTGTTGCAATAAATGATAAAACAGGTAAAAAGATATCCTTGTTTGTTTGAGGATGAGAAGACAGTGAAGGTCTCTGTCTGACTCATGCTGAGGATAAACAACCAACTGACCCCAGAACAGAACAAGAACAGAACAAGAACGAGGACAGATAACATGAGTCATCACTTACCAGATGTGGGAGAGTTCTGGTATCGGCAGCTTGGATTTAGTGAAGAAGTTCTTTGCGATGGTTCCTAGAAAAGAGACAGAAAGATGTGAAATAGTTTGAATTTGATATTTTATTTATAAATAAGTGCAGCAGGAGGAGGAGGAGGGATGGGGGGGGGGGGGGGGGTCCATACCCAGGATGAGAGCGCCCAGGTCAGGCTGCAGGCTCTTGAACTGATTGGTGTAATACTCCAGCTGTTCCTCAGTGATCCTCCAGGGGTCGTCGTCAGAGTAGTCCACGAAGCCGTGCTGGTCCAGCCTCTCTGATGAGGAAACCTGGGAGGACACATCATAATATAGACTTTATAAAGAACTATTTATTATGATCATGAAAAGCTGCACAAAACCCCCGTCTTTACCCGAGCCATGGCAGGATGCTCCACGGTGGGTTTGTTCCCGTAGTTACTGGGCGAGGAGTGCTGCTCCAGCTGAACCATCGGCCGCGACGGATGTTTGCTTTCATAGGCTGAAGGACGGGAGAGAAAAACACGGAGAATAACACACCGATTACACCTTAAAACATGTGATCGGAGAGATTCATAGATCAAAAACACCAGGAGAGAGGAGAGGACATACCTCGTCTTTTATATTTCAGTTCATTTCTAATTTATAATACACGACTAGTGAAGATATGTAAAATATGTATATATATATATATATATAAATATATATATATATATTTGTAGATATATATTTATATATATATATAAATATATATATATATAAATATTTATATATATTTGTATATATATATATATTTGTATATATATATATATATAAATATATATATATATTTGTATATATATATATATATATATATATATATAAAAATATATATATATATATATATGTATATATATATATATATATATATATATTTATATATATATAAATATATATATATAAATATTTATATATATATATATATATTTATATATAATATAAATATATATATATATATAAATAAATATTTATATATATATATATATATATATATATATATATATATATATATATAAATAAATATTTATATATATATTTGTGCTGCACGGTGGTGCAGTGGTTAGCGCTGTCGCCTCACAGCTAGAGGGTCGCAGGTTCGAATCCGGCTTGGGGCCCTTCTGTGTGGAGTTTGCATGTTCTCCCCGTGTCAGCGTGGGTTTTCTCCGGGTACTCCGGTTTCCTCCCACAGTCCAAAGACATGCAGGTTAGGTTAATTGTTGACTCTAAATTGCCCGTAGGTGTGTATGTGAGAGTGCATGGTTGTCTGTCTCTATGTGTCAGCCCTGTGATAGGCTGCCGACCTGTCCAGAGTGTCCCCCGCCTTCGCCCAATGTCGGCTGGGATCGGCTCCAGCCCCCCCCCGCGACCCCTAACGGGATAAGCGGTTGAAGATGAGATGAGATGAGATATATATATTTGTATATATATATTTATATATATATATATAAATATTTATATATATATATAAATATTTATATATATATATTTATATATATATATAAATATATATATATATAAATATTTATATATATATATATAAATATATATATATTTATATATAATATAAATATATATATATATATATATATATATATATACATATTTTTTTTCTGTGAATATACGTTGGACTGGATGTCTGTGAAAAAAATAATAAAAATTAAATATTTGAAAAAGAAAAAGAAAATCCTCTGGCCTGACCAGTGTAACTTTAAAACCAGCCGATGAGGTATACTGTATATATCCGTCTTACCGATCTGTGCGTCAGCGCCGTTCCTCTGCGTGGCGTAGGCGAAGCCGCGGTAGGTCAGTGGGGGGGAGCGAGGCGGTGAACTGCACGGTGATCGTGGTGGAGACCAGGGTTCCTTCAGGGACACAAGATTTATTATTTCACATACACATAACTACAAGTAGCCTCTATGCATTATACTACTGGTTACTGCCATGTACCTGTAACTATCCAGAGACAATGTTTCATGGGACAGTGTACTACT
Source organism: Sebastolobus alascanus (assembly GCA_916701645.2). Classification (NCBI taxonomy): domain Eukaryota; kingdom Metazoa; phylum Chordata; class Actinopteri; order Perciformes; family Sebastidae; genus Sebastolobus; species Sebastolobus alascanus. The sequence goes on along the minus strand of CAKAOJ020000209.1, from coordinate 593,264 downwards.
GGGATGCTGTAGTTATATAAATATAGTATAGTATAGTATGGCTTCCTTTGCATCTAAACCACCAGGCCACCAGGATGGCCTCATGTTCCACTTTTGAGGGGATTATGATAAATTATTCAGACATTTTAATCCTAATCCAAAAACATTTTTAGGGGAATTGTATTCCTTAATTACATAGAGGACAGTAGAGGACAGGAAGGGGAGAGAGACGGGGACACAGTCCTCCTTCTGTGCAAAAATGTCTTCCATATTTTTCTACAATAATTAATCTGAGGCTTCAGCGGTCTCATTTTAGTACAATATTTTAGTTACTCTCCTTCCGCTGCAGCTCATCAGGGAAACACTGAGCATTTTGTCCCCGATCACTTACACTGGAATCACATTAGGACGGATCTTTTAGTGGCCAGTATGAAGAGGAGGAACGCTACAGGAGGCAAAACCTGACTATTATTTTAAAGATGGAATGAGGAAGTTTTGTCTCCCCCCTCTGGCAGTGAGAGTAACTACCATATGGGAAGATATATGGATGTATGGAGGACGAAACCTGGCAAAATAAAAAAATAAAAAATAAAAAATAGGGGGGAAATGCATAGGGAAAATAATGCATCAATAAATACATAAATAAATACATACAATTTAATAATGAATAAATAAATTAAAAAGAAATGCAAAAATAAATAAATACATTTAAAAGTAAATATAAATAAATAAAAAAATAAATAAAAGGGAAAATTAAATAGAAGAGTAGATAGATATTGGACGTAATAAAAAGATAAACAAATTTATGCAATTTATGTCACATTTCATCAAATAATTAATGCCTACATATATTTTTAATATTATTTTTGGTTCGTTTAATGGCATATTTATTTATTTATCGAGTCATTTAGTTATTTATTTTGATTTTAGCAGGTACCGTCCTCCATATATGGCGGAAGCTATGGCGGGAAAATCCTAAGAAGAGACAAAGAAAAGTTTCTGGAGTGGACGCTACTGATAAAAAAGAAAGTGGGCGTTCAGAGGAAGGATTAATGTCAAAACATTTGCATGAATGTAACGTGACGTTTATTTATATGTAAAAGTTTTGCACTCCAGCTTTAAGACTGATTTGAAAAAATTGTGAACCTATCCTATATTATAGTATAATGCAGCATTAAAATAGTGCTGGACTGAAACTAAGAACCCAAATTCATGCCATTAATACCAACTTTAGACCCTGCTGCCATCTACAGTTGGTACAAGTTGTTGTCTTTTATTCTGTTGACTCGACACTACAGACAAAAACATTGTTTTTCATGCACATATTTTGGACTATTTTGCTTCCATAACACGTCGTCTATCAGACTAGTGGAAAGAAAACATCCAAAATACACATTTAGGTGTTTATTTTACTGCTTCACCTGTAGTGTCTACTAAAGGTTCTTGCTCTTAGCTGAACTGGTTGTGGTCTAGACCTGCTCTGTAGAGTCCACATCAAGGTTTTCATCAGGTTTATGTTCTGTTCTACATACTTGTGGCCGGTCTTGAACCTTGAAGCTCGTCCTTCTGCTTCTCTAATCTCTCAACAACGAGGCCTTTCTGCTCCGATGATTACAGCCGACTGGAATGTCTTTGCTCAGCGTACCGCTCCTGTTCAACATTTCCCACTCAGTGTTGCTCTAAGACATCTGAACACTGATCCGTGCTTTACTCTCAAAATGAGAAATTTAAATCTGACGTGTCAGAGAGTAACTTTGAGTCAAGGGCTGCGGTCGAAAGTAAAGAAATTACGTCTTTTCCTAAACACTTCTCCTTGATCCTCGATGGAAAACATCATGAGGTCAAGGAAAGATGAGAAGGAGAATTCAGAAGGATTTAGGAAAAGACAGCCGTGGTGTTGAGAGAATCCGAAGTAGTAATTTTACGTTTTATTTCTTTTTTTCTCGTAAAGTTATGACTTTATTCTGGTAATATTACGAATTTTTTTCTCCTAAAGTTATGACTTTATTCTCGTAATATTACAACTTTTTTTCTCATAAAGTTCTGACTTTATTCTGGTAATATTACGACTTTTTTTCTCGTAAAGTTATGACTTTATTCTCGTAATATTACGACTTTTTTTCTCATAAAGTTATGACTTTATTATCGTAATATTACGACTTTTTTTCTCGTGAAGTTGTGACTTTATTCTGGTAATATTACGACTTTTTTTCTCGCAAAGTTATGACTTTATTTTGGTAATATTACAACTTTTTTTCTCATAAAGTTATGACTTTATTCTGGTTATATTACGACTTTTCTTCTCGTAAAGTTATGACTTTATTCTCGTAATATTCCGACTTTTTTTCTCATAAAGTTATGACTTTATTCTCATAATATTACGACTTTTTTTCTCGTAAAGTTATAACTTTATTCTCGTAATATTACGACTTCTTTCTTGTAAAGTTATGACTTTATTCTGGATATCTCCAATTTCTTTTCCCTCAATGTGACCCTAATACTCCGTAGTACATTTGCATTTGGGCCCTCACTGCATTAGACTTATATACTATATTCTTAGACTATAAACTGCGTTACCTTCATCACCATGATCAAATGTTTTGCGGCTCCAGACAGATTATTATTATTTTTTTTGTCTAAAATGTCTCTTTTGATAGTAAAGGTTGCTGACCCCTGGACTAGGGGAGCCTAAAGGTCTAGAGCCGGCCCTGCTCTGAGAGTTAGAAGTCGACCCATCAGTTTCACCTCCAGCTTACCGTCTTGTCCACGTTGGCCTCCAGGTGTCTGAAGGAGCTCCGGTCTGCTGGAGTCCAGGACCCGGATCCAGGTGCAGTCCCACACTGAGCCCCCTGACCCTCCATGCTCGGGGGGGCGACTGAGTATCTCATCTCTGGTTCATTCTTCAGCCCAACGAATCTGGGTAGAGGTAGATCTGAAGGGAGACACGAGGCTTCTTTATATTTCTGTTTTAATTTCCTTGTGAGTAAAAGTCAAACATGTTTAATGTATAAGAAGAAGATCAGGAGCTTCCTGTCGGACGACCTTTGACACATCTAGATTTAGACTAATCTGGATGAGCGTCTTTACGTGTCTCATTCTGCCGAGATGAGCTCCTCCTGAAACTCACCATGCTGAATATGAACGTTTTCTAATAATCCATCACGTGTTGTGTAGAAAACAGATTTTGTCGGGTGCGACTGATTGTACGTTCTTGTAATAAGGGCAAACCCACTTAGCCCTTTCCACGCGATTCCCCCCCCTCTCATCCAGATTAGACCAAATCCTGCCGTGTTGAGATAATCTCCTGATCCCCTCCGCCTCCTCTCTGAGCAGCAGACTTACTGGCCGTGACGCTCTCCAGGTGGACGGGCAGGGCCGACTGGGCCGCCGCCAGCAGCTTCAGCGCCACGAAGAACTGAGGCGTACCGAAGTATCCCAGACGCTTCGCTCCACACAGCTCCGTCACCTGAAACACATACAATCATATTAAAGTATGGACAGGCTTTAAGTGATATATTACATTAAATCTCATCTTTCATACTGCTAACACTGTGTTCTTCTTTTCAGAAACACGATCCTACGGAGGCCCTGAGAGGCAAGTACGTGCTAACTGGCCGTCGGCTGTAGACTTTGCGGTGTGTTCGAGTGCAACTTCTCGGCCAAGAGAAAGGAGACGTGAGGCGACGCAGCTGGCGGCTTTCATCGCCGCTAGTTCTCTGATGTCAGGTTGGTTTGTCTGGGCCTTAAAAACATTCATATTTTCTTAGAAGTGAGTTTCATTTTCTCCATGCACTCTAAACACAATCATTTTTCCCACCTGTTTCACAGATGAAAATAAATTTAAGCCTGGAAAAACCTTTATTTTCACCTGTTCTTTAGTCATAAACACAGGAGAGAAAACTATTTAGATCAGACTTAGAAAGTGAATCACCAGAATTATTTTTTTTTTTTCTCACTTGCCTCTCAGGGCTTCCGTATAATCCAGCCAGGACCAGATTAATTTTAAACATGTGATTATTTTACACCAGGGTGACAATGACAGGCTCTACTAACAGAATGAAGCTATAAAAGAAACAGTCTGTACGGGATCAGCAGCTCAGTGGGATCTGTTTATCTGCACCCTCTTGATTAGAGGTGCAATGAGGAGAGAAGATTAGGATTATGAAGGACAATCGAGGAAAGAATACCCAAAATACAACTTGGAGGTTCTTGAAAAGTCAGTTTATAACTGTGTTGATGTGAACACGAGCTCCTCTGTGACTGAGGCTGCATTCACACCAGATCAGGTGATCTCCACAGCGTTGTGTGGCGGTGTGGGAGAGTCACTTTAATGGCCCATTATGAACAATGATTAACGTCTTTTGTTCTCTCATGACTGGGTTCTACAGCTCTGGATCGCCGGTAGTGGTGACGTCGGGTTGCGTTTCTCCAAAAGTTGATTCTGTTTCTACTTTCCCGCCGCAGCCCAGACGCACTACCACCATTCAAAATGAATGTGAGGTCTTGTGGATGTGGTGTGAATGCATCCTAAATGTTCATGTGTCTCTGAAATAAAGCAACCTTGAATAACGTAGAGTCCCAGAAAAACAACCAGTATTTCTACACTGGAATAGCAACCTTCGCTAGGTTTACTGTCTGTCTGACTGATATATGGATAATTTGCTGAAACACAAATGTGTTTAAAAATGTGCATGTAAGCAAAATATTAACTGAAACATTACAGTTATTAAAACAATACTTTTACATGTTGCCCCTCTATAAGACTCGGCCTGATGGGTAAAAAATGCTTAATAGTTCGACATGTCTAGATATCTGTAGAAAATGCTACGGAAATGAAAAAAAGTAAAGACTTATTTTTAAATCAGCACTTCCTGCATTCATTTAAAAATAAAAGCCCTTTTCTGTGGACAGAATTCCTTCATTTGTTAACACGAGGCTTTTATTCTGAAATATGTGCTGGACAGAGTTGTAGAACATGCAGTGACTTGCAGAGCTCCATGAATGAATGAATAAAGTACGGGGTTTTAATTGTGGATTATTACTATTATTTACAAATTACCACATGTTTCTTAACCTTTCTCTGTCTAAAAGAAATATAAATGATATTTATAATGAAATTAAATGGCCATTATGAAAGTTAAACTCTATTTAGAAAGAAAGGACTGGCAGCAGCAGCAGAAACGCAGCTGGTGTGAACAACCGACGCGTGAATCACGCGCTCCTGACGTTCCCAGTCTGATCTCATTTACCCAATATTTACCACAATTAGCACACAGACAACTTCCAACCATCAAAGGGCTGCGGGGCAGTTGGTTTGGCTGACTGGTGTTTCAATAACCATCAAACTGTAACCAGACTTTCTCTGAGCGGACTGTGATCAGAAAAATGTGTTTATTTCATTATGACCCTTCGTCCTGGAATGACCTGCAGACTAAACTTAAGCTCTCATCTCTCCAACCAGTTTTAAACAAAAGTGAACTAAAGTTTTGTTCTTGTTACAATATCATGTGTATATTTAATCTCTTCTGTTGACGCATGGACTTTAGTTTTACTCTGTACTATCTGTGATCTGTTGTTTTGTGTATTATTGTATGACGTGTGCCAACATCGCTGACTTCTTGGCCAGATTGAAAAAGAGATTTTTTTCTCAACTGATTTTTATCTGGTTAAATAAAGAATAAATAAATGTCTCACTTCCTCATCAAGGTTTGTGAAGGGGAAGAGATTTGGAGAGTTTTTTTTTTTTTTTTTTTAAGAGTTCATCACCCAAATAATAACTATGATAATTCACATAAGGAAGTGTTTTAACTTCAACATGAAGAGGGTGATTGATAACAAACCATCCAGTAGAGACAGACGTCCGCTCTTCTTTTGGCAACAATGGATTAACGGTCCTAAAATGTTTTTTATAAACATACAAGTCCAGTTTTTCTAGTGAAAACATTTGCTGATAAATGTGTTTATAAAATATGACCGACAGGAGAGCTGCTCCGTATTAGAAGCACTCTTTTGTGCACCAGTCAATCCTAAAACTACATATTGAGTCTGCAATATGAAATCAACAAAGTCAGTAGGATTCATCCTCTGAGGACCATGAATGTCCCCCCAAAAAAATTCAATGACACCACATCAATTAGTTATTGAGAGACCAAAGTGGTAAACCGACGACTAAAACCACTGTAGAAACCAAGATCAATATGCGTATTGTGCGTATATCCTGGATTTGACAACTCTATCAGAGCTGAGATCTGTAACGTTTTATCTTCAACACGGACACACCTTCTTCAACCAGACTGGTTCTACAGCAAACAGCAAAACTCAACATAACATGTCACTAAACACAACAACACATACCTGAGAGTTCACCTCCAACCTGACAGCTAACTCCAGTATAACCAGAGTAAGTCACACAGTTTAAAGTATTTAAATGTGATGTAGTGAGTCGCTCACACAGGGGAAGCATCCAACTGAACATTTAACCTTCTGGCTGTTATCATAATCACATGATGAAACATTATGGGAAACATTTGCTGTGCTGTAAGTCCGTTAAATCAGCATAACAATTGATTTGACTGCTCAGTAATAAAGAGTGTGTTCTATGAGAGACTGCAGACAGCTGAGCAGGAAGACGTGTCAACACAGACGAGACATAAAGATCCTTCCTCTGTCAGTCTGCTCACTCACGACTCAACTCAACACACCTCTGTGTTCAGAGAGTATATTTAGTTTTAAATCTTCTAAGTCATCATATATCCCGGTAGGAAACACACCATTTGTGACTCTGTGTGACACAATGACCCAGAAGTCAGCTCTGAGTCCAGGAGTGATCCAGCAGGCTTCCTGCAGCAGAGAGCTGAGTGTCAATCACCCCCGTGTGGCGGCGGCGGCGGTCCAGGCCGGACAGGAAGGAAGCAAAGCTCAGTGCCAAACTTCCTGACACCCACGCAGAGACACAATGGGCCTCGATCGCCGGGAGCAGCTGACCCCGCGGGACCGAACGGAGGAAGCAACCTGCTGCGTTCAGCCGAGGCTGGAAAAATATGTTGATGTGCCCGTGATGGGTCAGCAGAAATCACTCTGACTGTTCTAGAGTCAGTGGAAAACAGATAAATAAATTATGATAATATAATTCTATCTGTGAGATGGTGCAGAAAAATTAATAGTTTTAATCTTCCATGTTTTTTTTCCAGGTTTGAATTAGACTCCCCAGACTTTGTATTAGGGGTGTAAGAAAATATAAATTAAATAACGCTCCAAAGTTATGCTGAATTTTGGCGAGGAAAAACTGTCATGTCCATTTTCAAAGGGGTCCCTTGACCTCTGACCTCCAGATATGTGAATGTAAATGGGTTCTATGGGTATCACCCGATCACTACTGCACAGACTCTGGCTCCAAATGAAAATCTCAAGATGGCGGCTCCTGTATCCGGGAGATTTTGGCTTCACTTCCGTACAGCGGGAGGAAGTGGTGACGCGTCCTCCATCTTTATATACGGTCTATGTAATCGGCAGATCTGTTAAGTTTCTCCACAAAGAAATCACAGAAAAGTACCACTTTAAATCTACCGTTTACCAGAGATGTGCTCAGAAGGTTCTAAGAAGTAATTCAGCATGAAAAAAGCATAAAAAATGACTAAGGAAATCATAGTCAACTGAGACTAAAACGACCGATTAATCGACTAATCGACTAAGAGGAGGCAGCTGTAGTTCATAGAGAATAAAAAGAATCATTAACTGTGATGTAAAGTATATGTAATTTGTAGTAAATGCAAAACCACTGGTCCTTTAAATAGAGCAGATTTTGCAGAACTCTTGCAGGTGAATACAACACCAACAAGTACTTTCTGCTCATAGTACTAATAAATAAGCTCTTCTATGGTTTGAACTGAGCAAAGAATGATTTATAATTTGCAAAATGTGCAAAATGACATCTCTAATTTAGCTCTTAAACATATATGTTTCCTCTCTGTGGATGAGCAGACAGACTGCTGCTGGGCCACAGATGCAGGGAGGTTACATGCAGGCAAATGAGCAGCTGATGCAGTGAAGTGAAGGAGGGACTGTGTGACAGTCAGAGGGGTGATAGATGGAAAGAAAGAGAGGAAGAAAGGAAGGAGGGAGGTGTGTAAAACCTCTCAGACACATAAACCTGCAGAAACACTCTGCACAGAGCAGATCTGATGGATCACTATCACACACATCTGCAGCAGCAGATCTGTGATCAGCTGCAGCTCCTTCACCCTGATGGTAACATGTGATGACCCAGCAGCAGCAGCAGAGGAAGAGGAGGAGGAGGAGGAGGAAGACTCACTTTGTGCAGGGCTTCAGGGGGCAGCTGGGACGCCTTGAACAGCTCCGCCACTTTGCTGGAGGACAGCGTCCCGGAGGAGTCGGCCTGGCAGCGGCTGTGCAGAGCCGAGTAGAACCGCTGCTCCTGCTCGTTCAGGGAGATGAAACTCCCCGCAGACGCAACACCGGATTCCTGATCCATTCCTCCTCCTCCTCCTCCCGGGGCTGACGCATGGAGGAGAACCACTACAACCACACAGGTCGATACATCCTGATCCTGATCCTGATCCTGATCCCCCCCCTCAGGACCAGGACTCCGGCTCCGGTTTCAGGTCGGAGGTTTGGCAGGAGAACAGGGCGGAATCACCTCCGACTAGAGAGCACCGACTGCTCGGCTCAGGATCATCCACTCTACTGCCTGCTATGGCCGGTAGTAGCAGTACCGACCTGAGCCTGGGGGGGGGGCGGTGGAGCACAGGAAGAGGAGGGAGGAGACAAGGGGCTGCTTTATCTGCTATATCCATCCCATAATAGTAAAGAGACAACTTTAATAGAGGGTTATTCTCTTCAGGGGGTCACTTTATGACAGAATAATTTGATTTTTTTTTTTTTTATTTAATTTTAATTTTTTATTTATATTATTATTATTATTATTATTATTATTATTATTATTATTATTATTATTATTTTAATTTTATTTTATTTTATTTCACTTTATCATATTTTGTATTTTTTATTATTTTATTTTACTTTAATTTACTTTACTTAATTTAGTTTAACTTAACTTAATTTAATTTAACTTTATTTTATTTTGCTTTATTTTATATTATTTTATTTTCCATCCATCTATTTTCTCGGGGGAGCAGGAGCCGATCCCAGCTGACATTGGGCGAAGGCGGGGATATTTTATTTTATTTTATTTTATTTTTCATTATTTTATTTTACTTTAATTTACTTTACTTTACGTTACTTAATTTAATTTAATTTAATTTTACTTTATTTTATTTTGCTTTATTTTATATTATTTTATTTTCCATCCATCTATTATCTCGGGGGAGCAGGAGCCGATCCCAGCTGACATTGGGCGAAGGCGGGGATATTTTATTTTATTTTATTTTATATTATTTTATTTTATTTTATTTTATTTTATTTGCACACACACAAGACCTTAATAAAATCCAGATAATGAAAAACAATAGAAATGTGTCAGGAGAGGTCAAGAAGCCACAGAATTAAAAACAACAGACCTCCCCTCAACATAAGGAAAACAAACAATAACAAAAAGGTAAACTAAGCTAGATCATTTAGAAAAATACAACAAAAAGCACACACAATAATCAGATAAAGTAGACAACAATCCAATAAGAACAAAGAAATACATGAAAAACAAACAACAAAACAAAAGAAGAAGAAGAGAAAAAAAATAAACATGCATACACACGTATAATTTTGTTATATTTAAGTGTTAAGTGATAGTGTTCATCTTTTTTATGATGTAAATTTTATTCAGATAAATAAAAATCTATGTTGGAATTAATATGTGATTGACCCCAGGGAAGGTATATTAATTCACATGAGTCTGCATTGGTGGAAGAAATATTCAGATATTTAACTGAAGTAAAAATGACCAATATGTTAAAGTAAAAATACTCAAAAACAAGTAAAAGTCCTGCATTCAAAATAGGAACGTATAGGTTTAACTAGTAGTGCAGCTGTCAGATAAATGGAATGGAGTAAACAGTAGCCTATATGATATTTTCCTCTAAAATATAGTTTAGTAGAAATTTAAAGTAGCATAAAGTTAAGTAATTGTACTTAATAACGTTCCACCACTGCTCGTCAGTAATAAAGTAGACTGAGTGAGTTACCATAGCGACATCATTAATGCTATGAAGACCTATAGACATATACCTGTAACACTGAAACCAGTCAAATATGTAAAGCAGAACTCATAGTATTTTTTTTTATATTTAAAATAATGAATTTTGCTCATCATTAGTGTCTTTAGTCTGAATGAATTAAGTCCTAATGCTGCTATAAAGCCTCTGCTGCCATCATCTGTTCAGGAACATAATGTGCAGTCTGTGGTTTCACAGCAAAGACAATTCATGTAAACCAGCTGCAGAGGAAAATAAATGTAAAGTTACTAGTGTTTTACTTTTGTTTTATTTAGATGCACTTTTCCTCTCATTATGGGATACATTTTAGAAGATTTTCTGTTAGACTTTTAATTTAGACATAAGAGAAAAGAAACAACACAAAACAACAAAGTGTTTTATTATTTTTCTTTATTGTAACCAATCATGTAAAAAATTACTTCTTTTATTGGTTTATCTGTGTTCATACTGTGAATCTCAGTGAGTTGTTTTCATATTGTTTCATCATAGGTGTGTTGGTCTGTTTTATGGAAAAACACTTATGACATTTTATGGGAGCAGAAGATGTTTTATAGATGGTTTAATGTGGGTTTTAAATAGATAGAGAGACTTGGCAGCAGACTTTGACTCAGCTTAGTTTCTTATAAACGGCTTCGTCAGGCCTCCTTCACCTCGCGGAGGTTCAACAATTAACCACGTAGTGAGCATCAGTTGTGGATCATTAACCTTTAAATTGGCAAGAATCTTCACTGTGATTTTCTATTGTCTCACCTCCATGTTCCTTACTTTACTATTTTATTATTATTGATATGTTCTGTTTTACTTTATTATATTTAATTTGCTTTATTTATCTGCTTTTATTGTCTTGTGAAGCACTTTATAACATCTGTTTTGAAAAGTGCTGTATAAATAAATGTATTATTTTTCTTATTACTTAGCTTAATGGATCTACTATGGGGGATTTAGTTGAAATTATTCAGCATTTTATTTTATTTATTTATTTATTTTTAATGTTCACCTGATTTATGTGCCTTTGGGCATTGTATGTGGGTTTATTTTTTATTTTTATTATTTATGTTTTTGTGTGTTTGCTTGTCTCTTTCTTTGTCTTGTTTAGTTCCTGGTATTGTTTGTCTTTTGTTGTTAAATATCTGAAATGAGGCTGATATTAACTTCACAGAAGTCTGTATTACTGTTGTGCACATGCTTCCTAATAAAAAGAAAAAAATAGTTGAAATAAATTATTCAGCATTTTATTTATTTATTTGTTTATTTATTTATTTTTAATGTTTACCTGATTTGTGTGCCTTTGGACGTTGTATGTGTTTTTTTATTTTTTTATTTTTTATTATTTATGATTTTGTGTGTTTGCTTGTCTCTTTCTTTGTCTTGTTTAGTTCCTGGTAGTCTTTTGATGTTAAATATCTGAAATGAGGCATGGTAATAAAATATTTGAAAGAAATTATTCAGCATTTTAATTATTTTTAATTTTTTTAATTTATGTTTTCATGTGTTTGCTTTTCTCTTTTTTTTGTCTTGTTTTGCCTTTGGTTTCTGGTATTGTTTGTCTTTTGTTGTTAAATATCTGAAATGAAGCGTGATATTCACTTCACAGAAGTCTATATTACTGATGTGCACATGCTTCCTAATAAAAATAAAAAACTATTTGAAAGAAATTATTCAGCATTTTATTTATTTATTTTTTATTTTTGTTAATTATGTTTTCATGTGTTTGCTTGTCTCTTTTTTTTTTCTTTTTTTTTGCCTTTAGTTCCTGGTACTTTTGTTGTTAAATATGTGAAATGAAGCATAATATTCACTTCACAGAAGTCTATATTACTGATGTGCACTTGCTTCCTAATAAAAATAAAAAAGTCTACATCACATAATAGAGCTATGGTCGGGCCTTTTGAACTTGTTTCAGGAGAGACGGGGAGTAAGTACAGAACAACTTGTTATGAAAATCCAGGTTTGGCTCATTAAAGGAGTCCTGACGTGCACCAGCGTCGGGTCATTGTGTGCTGAATTACGTGCATCCTGTAAACCTGGAGGTCAAATCAGTCATTTGCCCAGCGAGGAATGCTTCTCTTATCTCAACCCGGGGGGGTCAGATGCTTTTCCAGTTTGATACAATCTGCACATTCCTATTTTCATGCCACAGAAAAAGAGGATAATAGTGCAACATAACACACTGAAAGGCTATCACACACACACACTGTGCACTGTGCTGAGTAAACAGCAGCAAATCTATCTTGCTCCTTGCAGGCTTGAACAAACAGTAACACTTTCACTGCACTTTACAGTCTCCGTGTTGCACGGCGAGGGCGAGCAGACCGACTGACGGCCATTTCTTTTAAAAAAGAGAGGACGGGTTAGTCGAGGTGTGTCCAGGTTTAACTATTAACTTTATCCAATGAAGCTCCTCCGCTGACTTCCTCACATCACTGATCTCTGGGAGTTTCACCTGACTCTTTTTTATTATTCTGCTTCTTGATCTCTGGGGAAATGTTGGAAAAGATTTTAATCCTGCTTTGTTTGTCATCTGCTTTGGCACAACAGCTCTGTACGCCAGGTAAGAAAACCACCTTTAAATATTTCACATTTTATCCCACTAAGATCAGTAAACATTGTTGTATTTCTGGTGTGGAATGCTGCTTGTAATCTGAAAATAAATCGGATTAGACACAACAATGGAGCTCCATGTGACATCAACAATTACTCTAAAATACAGGCTGGCTCTTTGAGGAAACAACACGATGAAATGATGTTAAACTCTCCTAACAGTGCTTTTAAATATCTTTATAGATGCCTCAGATGGATACAAAGTCCGACTCAGCATCAGAACAGCTCTGGGAGATCAAGCTGTACGTATAATAATTAAATATTCATCCGCCTGCACAAAACCATCAAAGCATCACATCATAAATAAGCTGTCTTTTACTACTTCATATGCTGTAAAAATAATATATTATTCATAATCAACTGATCAATCATGCACAGATACCCCTTATGAATAGTAATGTGCTGAATATTGTGCAGAATTCACTGTAAAGAGTGTGTGACTGCGAGGACAAGGTCCATCTGGTGATCAGTTAACCTGAAAGGTCTTAACTGGAAACATCTGTCGTTGTTGTTTCAGTACGTGTGGAATGAAAATGAAATGTACTTTTTCCGAGCGACTCTGGCCTTCGCCATGAGGACTCACTTCACCGGACAGCAATACGAGTAAGAACACTTCTGCTGTTTGGTTAGAAAAAACACACCAATACAAAGTTCAAGAATACTTCAATAACTATAAACCTATAATATAATCTGTTTTTACCGTAATGAAGTCAGTGAGTCATGGTTTATGATGTGATCTTTATGGTGTTGTGAAACCTCCTCCAGAGTGTCGAACATCGTGGTGTGTGATGAGACTCCCAGAGTGTCCTTCTGGTTCGTGGTGACGTCGCCGCTGAACGCTTTACACCTCGTTGATAGAACGAACGTGGAGGAGGCTGTGAGGTAAATCACATGATGCACCGACTCTTTCTGAGAGGTCAGAGGTCAACTCTGACATTTAAAGTCAATGTTCCATTTGATGGTTTATTTCTCATGTTTGATTTTGATGCAGTTTTATTCTGTTTGGTGAAATAGTGACATTTTCTTAATGTGTGGGGATCACCGCTGTAGCTGTGTTACTATGTAGGCTACTGTGGGTGCAACCATTTATTGATTATACAGTATTTTTAAAATCATGAATGCTAACACGGGGGAGAACATGCAAACTCCACCACCGTGCAGCCCGAGCTAATGTTATGCTAACTGAATGCTAACAAAGCGTCTGCTGCAATCAAGCATGCAAGACTTGCTGTCGGTGACGTCACATTCTCATTCCCTATACAAACTGAGCTACTGCCACCCTGTTGTGAATTAAACTTTCCATTTGTATGAAGAAGAATTTTCTCACAAACCTGCTGCTGTGTTTTGCAGTTCAGCTTCCGTCTCTGAGCAGCTGTCAATCACTCATGTTTCCAGAATCATCTTGTAGTGTACTGTTTAGCTGTAAAATGAGAAAGTTTGTGACCCGGCAGCCATGTTGAGATCTCTTGGGGAAATGCCAAGCACCGCCCACCAGCCGGAGCACAGCCAATAGGAACGCTCTCTCTCTCTGAAATGACCTGTGATTGGTCAAAGTCTGCCGTCACATGCTAGATTTTTTAAAGCCTGAAAACAGAGCCATGAGGAGGAGCAGGTTTTCCAGGTTCTCTACTGTTGCATCAACACAGATGCACCAACATGTGAAGTTGTGACACATGTTGGCCTGAAAACAGCCAGAATTAAAATTTTAAATAATTTTTTTTTTTTCTTTTTCCAACAGAAAGTCCAGGAACCGCATCAACAACGCCTTCCTACTAACTGATAAAACTCTGGAGTTCATCGGCATCGCCCCGACCCTGGCAGCGCCCGTCAGCCCGGACCCCCCCCCGTGGCTCATCGTGTTCGGGGTGGTCATGGGCGCCGTGACGGCCGGCATCATCGTGGTGCTGGTGTCCTCTCTGGTCCAAAAGAGACGGTCAGCAGACGATTTTAAATGTTTATCATTTTATTATAAATGTGATCACCGAGCTCAGTCAGTCTTGTTTCTTCTTCTTCTTTTAGCAAAAAGAACGAGAAAGCTGGCGATGAGGTCGGCGGGGAAGAAGACACGCGGGGGAAAACGGCAGAAAACGGCGCCGCGGGTGACGGCGTTTACAACACGTCCTTCTCAGACGATGAGCGACTCACACAGATGTAGAACTATAAAAACATTGGTGGACTTTTGTTGCACTGTAATATTCAATCTGCAAAAATAATTTTAAAGTTGTAATTTATCACAAACATGTCATTTAAATGATTTATTTTCTTTAGAAGAGCTCATTATCTAAACATTTCTTATTACCTGCTGCCTTAAAAAGAAACAAGCATTTCCTATTTTCTAAAAATCTGTGCAGCAGGATGATAAATTGAAGATCTGTGTGAGAGGTATATATATATATGTGTGTGTGGATGTGTTATAAAATCCTACGTCTGCTCTTTGAATAGAAATCTGGTGACTGTACTAAACATTTACTCCACTGTTTATTTTTTTATTCATCAAACAGAATGAGATGGAAACTGGTCCCATTTAGACTCCAGCTCATTACAGTTAAATAAAAACAAATTAAATCTTGGTATTTGTAATTCTTTTCATGATACAGAATATATCCAGATGCATATCTGTATTTTTCTAACCGGGAATGACTGCTGGGCTACAGACTGGTTCTATATTTAACCTGCACTTCTCCAAGCATGTGATTGATTTTGATGTGATCAAATCAAAACGGAGGCCCAGAGGTGACGTCTGCTATTGTTGTTTAGTTTGCTGCCGTTCTCTTTTTCTTTTACCAGGATACAGAGTGACAGAGGAAAAAAACCCTGAAGTCACCAGCTGCTGCAGTATTGGAGCATCGTCCCGAAATGAAAATCGAATTATTGTTCAAATGAAAAGTGGTCGTTATGGTTGGACATATTTACTGTATATGAATGAAGGTCTGGTTTTGTGTTTTTTTTCCTCTCGTTTTATGTATTAAGAGTTTGTAGAGGTCTGAAGAGGTAAATATTTCCAGTGATTCACGAGAGAGAAAAAGCAAAGTTCAGAGGAAAGTCTGACAAATAAATATACAGTGGTTTTTTAAGAGTAATATCCAAGATTGCGACTGCCAAAAACCAAGATGGCGACAGCCAATAAAAAGATGGCGACGGCCAAAAACCAAGATGGAGACAGGCAAAAACCAAGATGACGACGGCTATAAACTCAAGATGGCGACAGCCAATAAAAAGATGGCGAGGGCCAAAAACCAAGATGGTGACGGCCGATAAAAAGATGGCGACGGCCAAAAACCAAGATGGCGACGACCAAAAACCAAGATGGCGACGGCCAATAAAAAGAGGGCAATGGCCAAAAACCAAGATGGTGACGGCCGATAAAAAGATGGCGACGGCCAAAAACCAAGATGGCGACGGGCAAAAACCAAGATGGCGACGACCAAAAACCAAGATGGCGATGGCCAAAATGCCGAACTCGAGGCTTCAAAACGGCAGACCACAAACCAACGGGTGACATCACGGTGACCACGTCCACTTCTTACATACATCGATCCGATGAGCACTATGGGCGGGACTAACGCTGTTGTCAAGCGTTGTTCAGCTGTGCATCGTAGACGGCACGTCTTCTCAATATCGCCTGACATCGTAGTCTTCACTTTGCTCCGCTCCACCGGCACAACTACGCATCAGTGTCGACTTAAACTGACGTTACATTCAGGAGAATACGTTGATCTCCAGTGACTGCTTCGGGAGAATCGAATGAAACAAGTTGACAATTCTGTCTGATATCATGTAGCCCACACAAAATCCCTCTTTCTGATATTAATATTTGATCTTTTCAGATGTTTTAAGAATAAAATGTAAGCTAATAATTTACATACTGTCCCTTAACTCCACATGAAGTCTTAGAATAGATGTGAGACATACACAGTGTGCCACAGCTGCAAACATCTGCAGACAACCAGTCTTTTGTCTGACTTTGGTCTCATCTTCACTGAATCTATGTTTGAGTTGTATTATTTTCTTTGTACCAATAGTTCCAGCTGCTGTGTTGTGATAATCCACTCCTCAGTTGCAGTACTCATGTCTTCCTTTAGGTGGCACCATTGTTCTGCCAGCTGGACGGACGCTGACGTCCTGGACTTCACAGCTCCTTTAAAGTGTGTGTGAACGCCGATGAGCCTTTGAATCTCTTATTTGAATTTCAAACATATTTTAATTCCCTGTTATTTTATTTTTGTCTAACTACACTTTATTGAAGTGTTAATACAGAGCACTCTTTAACATGTGTCTATATTTAGTTCATTGTTAAATTAAATCTGTTCCTGATCTCCAGGGTGAGCTCGTGTCTCCTTCTTGATCATTCGTACGCTGACATTTCCTGCAGCACCAGATTCCCACTGTGTCTCTGACAATGTGCAGCGTTGTGATGACTAGTTATCATTTGGCAGTAATATCCTTCTCCTTCTCCTTCTCCTTCTCCTTCTCATTCTCTTGCCTGAGGAGTTCAGTCTTTTTTACACCTCATTTTTACTTGTCAGGACGCCAAAAGATTTCCTGTCACATTCAGTTTGAAGGCACTGAAATCTTATTAGAGCGGCGGCTCATTAACAACTAAAGTCCCTCTGCAGAGGAATAATTGCAGAAAGTCAAATGCATTTTTTTTTTTTATCATATTATTGAAAATAATGTCATTATTTCAACATCCTGAATAAGAAATGAGCTTTGGAGTAGCTATAGAAATGAGTCATTGTGAAATGACAGAATAACGTTACACAACCTGGAGGTAAATGATGATCACGAGAAGAACAATGGCTCTTTGTACTGGCTTTTACCTAATTTTGTCTCTAATTTAAAAGGTGGGAGATGAATAATAAGCCTTTGGAGATAATTCTAGACGTGCAAACACAAAAGTGAATTATAATTAATCTTGCGTAGGTGGAGTTATGGGGAACATTGTATGTTTGTAAGCGCGCGTGTGTGTCTGCAACGGTTTAATAACTGAAAATCAGATGGTTAATTTCCTGTGTGGATTCCAGTAAATAGCCCCCTCCCAAACAAGAGATAACCACTAAAGCAGAAGCTGATATTTATCTACATATGGACATTATTTACTGTACTTTCACAACACGTCTTTGACAGTGACAATCTAATCATTTTATAACTGTGCAAATTGCATAGTGAGCAGGTTCTGCTACCGTAACGGTGACTAGTTGCAGGAGTTGAACTCTCTCTAACCAACCTGGTCTCACTCCCAACTCGTCAAACACCACCGTGTAGTCAGCGCCCCTCGGCAGCGGAAACCAACGCACGGAGGCACCCTTTAGTTACAGTATGTGACAAACCGGGCTTTCCACTAACTCCAATGTAAACCCACCCACGCCTCCCTCCCTCCGGCCCGAGGGGAGGTGGACGGATCAAACAAACACAAGACTTTCAACCAAATTAAAATTCAGCTGCAGCAATTTATAAATTTAACGAGCAATTTAAAATGAGTTTTGCACGACATTTTGTTAAATGTGTTTGTGAAGCAGAGACATTTAATTTCCTACATTATGATGAAGTGTAGAAAATCATTTGTGTGCTTAAAGGACCAGTGCATAACATTTAGGGGGATTCTATTGGCAGAAATGTAATATAATATTAATAAGTATGTTTTCATTAATGTATAATCACCTGATAATAAGAATCGTTGTGTTTTTGTTAGCTTAGAATGAGACGTTTATATCTACACAGGGAGCCTGCAAAGAACGTTTATTGCCATGAAGTGAAGTCAATAGTTCGTTCCATTGCAACATCAGCGCCCAGCAGCAGAGCTACACATCCGCCATTTTGGACTGAAAGCGACGACCGGACGCCAATAAAACGTTCCCCTTAAAAGTGCCGTACAAAAGCAAAACAAAATTATTTCTATTCGATATATTTCTACCGAAATGGCCTGTGTTGAACAATGAAACTATTATAAATATAATAAGTGTCTTCAGTCCAAAATGGCGGCTGAAACCAGAGTTTCGTCTCTTTGCTCTAACTAAAGCTTCGTTAATACTCGCGCGAGACACCGTGGCGTTGGCCTCTGTAGATGGCGTGCGCACTACGAGCATGCACAGAGGCGTTTATGATCAGCGCGTTGTTCGTTGCTGCGAAACGCTAGGAGGCGTACCAACAAAATATTCTGTGGATAAGCAAGAAGTCAACGAGTGGTACCAGAAAGGAAAGTAGGTTGCCCGGCGTCCATGTTGAAACGAAAAGCGCAGCGCGTGCAGTGATGACATAATTTTATTTATTTAATTTATTTATTTTGAAAGGACACTATGCATGTAGCAAGTGTATACACGCCTTACCCGGTCCGTCCAAAAGCAACGCTAGAGGGGTACGTCGGTCTCCGATACTGAGCGGTACTGACCAAGCGGCGGTATGTGACGAGTTGTGAGTGAGAAGCTCTAACAGAATATACCAGTTGGACTCATCAGAGAGGCTCAGTGAACACGTGGCAGTGTCGGCCTGCGGCACTGAACTGTAAAAAAAAATTCAGATGCATTCAAATTCCAGGGATTTCCTAGTGAGTGTGCCCCTATTAAACTATCAATATTAAATATCACAATTCTGGTCAATATTTGATGAGGCCTATTTTCTAACACTGCAGCTTTCAGGGCTCAGAATCAATATTTAAAAAAAAAAAAGTTAATTTTTCATAACTTTGGCGTTGAAAGCCCCGAGTGCATTATTAATAACAGGAGATACAAGAGCAGTGTGAAAGTGACAGATTCCATATGTGTTTTATAAACATAGTGGAGGTGAGAGCTATACGCTGTGCACTGATTCCACCACATATCTGTCAGGGGGGGGGGGGGGACACGGAGGTCTGTCAGAGGAGCTGTACTTTACCCCCCCCCGCTGTGTTTGAAATCCATCACTAGCTTTCCTTTTATTGCAGTCTAGAAGTCCCATCTCTGCTGTTCTTTCTCTTTGTCCTCCTTTTGTTTATGAGTCTCATCGGGAGCAGCCTCTGCAGCCTCTGCAGCCTCTCCTCCTCCTCCTCCTCCTCCTCCTCCTCCTCCTCCTCCTCCTCCTCCTCCCTCCTTTTCCGTCTCCCTCTCTCTGATGATCTCCACCAGCTTCTGGAACTTCTGGTTTAGCTCCTCCATCCCTCCCACCACTCTCCCGTCGTCCTTCCCGTCGCCGTCGCCGTCGCCGTCGCCATCGCTCTCCAGCGAACTCAGTGACTCAGCCCGTGAGTCACGGCCCTCAAACTCGTAAGTCTGCAGTGAGTCATAGGGCGGCTGCGACAGGTCAAAGGTCACCTGATCCAGACGGATGTTCAGGAGGTCTTCCATGCGGAGGGGCTGCGGGTTTGCGGCTTCTGCTCTGCCGGGCTCCGCCCCGCACGCCCAGCCTCTGTTGTTACCAAACATCCCCCCCGGTAAGGGCAAAGGCTGCGGGGTCAAGTCCTCTCTCTGCAGTCTGCACATGTTCAGTAGCTGCACCCCCGCCGGGTACAACCCGCCGCCGCCGCCGCTGCCCAGCCCGTTCAAACACGTCCCTCTGCTGTTGGGATTCAGCGAGCCCACGATGCTGTACGTGTCTCCCTTCAGGTAAACGGGGGGGTTGCTTTCACCGCCATTTGGATAATTTCTCTCTGAAACGGAGGGAATGGACGAGTCAGTATCAATGTCATCCAGCGTGCAGCTGGTGGCTCCGGTGCTGATCTGGGTCTGCGACGACCCCGGACGCCCCTCCTGCTGGTTTGACGAGGAGCTGGTGTGACTCTGGCATGAAGACTCGTTTGGGTCACAGTGGGTCAGACTGGCAGCGTTGTTGATTGGTGTCGACTCGGTCGTTTCTGCTACGCTTATCTGCAAAAGAGGAGAAGAAGAATAAGAAGGGCGAAATTAGATGATTCAGACGCACATGCAGGGATGAATGTATGGAAGCACAAAAAGGCCACATTAATTCAAATTAGTGCAAACGTATGTATATTTTCATTATTGGAAATCAATTAAAATGACAAATATTGTTCAGAAACCCTCCCAGATACTGCATTTAGCATAAAGATTTAGCATGTCCGAAAAAATGTCAAAAAAATGTCCGAAGGAATTCCGAAAAATGTCTGACAAATATCCCAAAAAAGCAAAAAAAGTAAAAAAAAAAAAAAGTCTGAAAAATGCCAATAAAAAATCAGAAAAATATCTGACAAATATCCAAAAAAAGTAAAAAAAAAAAAAAAAAGAGTGAAAAATGTGCAAAAAAGGTCAGAAAAAAAATCAAAAAAAATATCAGAAAAAAAGTCAACAAAAAATGTCTGAAAATTGTCCGAAAATATCAGAAAAAAAGTCAGATGAATGTCCGAAATATGTCTGAAAAAAGTACGACAAATGTCCAACAAATGTTCGAAAAAAATATGTGAAAAATGTCTGAAAAAAGTAAAAAAAAAAGTCCAAAAAATATCCGAAAAATATGCTCAAATAATATCATGGCAAACTGCAGCCCAACAGGCAACAACAGCTGTCAGTGTGTCAGTGTGCTGACTTGACTATGACTTGCCCCAAACTGCATGTGATTATCATAAAGTGGGCATGTCTGTAAAGGGGAGACTCGTGGGTACGCATAGAACCCATTTACATTCACATATCTGGAGGTCAGAGGTCAAGGGACCCCTTTGGAAATGGACATGACAGTTTTTCCTCGCCAAAATTTAGCGTTAGTTTGGAGCGTTATTTAACCTCCTTCATGACAAGCTAGTATGACATGGTTGGTACTGATAGATTCATCAGGTTTACTAGTTTCAGATGATACCAGTATCGGACTTTTCTTCTGCCTTTCTTCCGAACATTTTTTGGACTTTTTTCGGACTTTTATACGAACATTTTTCAGACTTTTTTCTGAATTTTTTTCGAACATTTTTCAGACTTTTTTTTTTGAAAAAAATTTGGAACATTTTTTGGACTTTTTTTCCGACATGTTTTTGACTTTTTTCTAATTTTTTTTCGAACATTTTCTAGACTTTTTTATTTTTAAAAACATTTTCGAACATTTTTGGACTTTTTTTCGAAATTTTTTCAGACTTTTTTCTGAATTTTTTTTTGAACATTTTCCAGACTTTTTTTCGAACATTTTTCAGACTTTTTTTTTCAGATATTTTTTCAAATAATTCTTCAGACTCTTTTTCCCGACATTTTTTGGACTTTTTTCTGACTTTTTTTGGACATTTTTCTGACTTTTTTTCAACTTTTTCTGACAAAAAAACCCCCACATTCACATATCTGGAGGTCAGAGGTCAAGGGACCCCTTTGAAAATGGCCATGACAGTTTTTCCTCGCCAAAATTTAGGGTACGTTTGGAGCGTTATTTAACCTCCTTTATGACAAGCTAGTATGACCTGGTTGGTACCGACGGATTCTTTAGGTTTTCTAGTTTCATATGATGCCAGGATCGGACTTTTCTTGTGTCTTTCTTTTGGACATTTTCTGGACTTTTTTGGGACAATTTTCAGACTTTTTTTCGGACATTTTTCAGACTTTTTCACTCTAGCTTTAAAACTGAGTCCGCTACAACCTCGGAAAGATCAATTGCGTTAATGCGTTAAAGAAATTAGTGGCGTTAAAACGAATTTTCGTTAACACGTTATTGTTAATAACTTTGACAGCTCTAATTATTTCACATGACAGATTTCTGTATTTGTCATATTATTTGAGCTCTTCTCTTCGGTTTGAGGTGGGCGGAATTTAAAAAAAGGTGCACCAATCAGGATCCAGCAACAATTGATTTTAGACTCCGATGACAGTTGGTTTGTTCCTACAGTGACTGTCCATATGAATCCACTGATGAATCACACTGTTGCATATTTAATCATAAACATTATGATTCACTTATGGCCTTTCTTTGCTTCCATATAATTGCTACAACACTATTATCTGACCTTTGCCTGTTCCCGATTCTCTTGTGTGCCAGCAGCGTTCGCTCCACTGCCTTCATCTCTCTCTGTGATTCTGCTCTTCGCCGGCTTCGTGTGCTCTGCCTCGTAACCGGCGGGGCTCGTCTCTGGAGAGCGCAGCAGAGGCTCAAAGGTGCTCTGGTTCTGGATGACAAGGGAATTGCCAACATGACCTCCGGCGAGCCTGTGGGTCAGCTGCGTTAGCTGCAGACCTGCCTCCAGTGGCCCGACGGGATAATCTCTGAGAACAGGCAGCGTGTGGACGCCGTAGCAGAGGCGTCCGTACAGCGGAGCGGAGCCGGGCCTCTGCTGAGGGTCCAGGCCGGGGCGGGGGTTACGGCTCCAGCTGTATGTCCTCGCCCTCGGCGGATTCTGCTGGGTGTACCATCTGTGCCAAAGAGATAAATGTCAGAGAGGCACACAGTCACACACACACACACACACACTCCCACAAGCCACCATGGCAAAGAAATACTCTCTTTTTATTTTTGGGAACAGCTCACATGTTCCTGTTGTTGTGCATGTGCTGTATTCTGTGCATGCTCTGCAGCGCTGTGATGTCAAAAGCTGCGGTGTCCGCCTCCCCTCCCCCCTCGTCATCGTAGGATATGATGTTCTCCCTGACATCATCCTCCTCGAAGGGTGAGTGGGAGTCTCGCTTCTGATGGCGCAATGACAGCGAGAGTGCACACACCACTGAGGGGCAGAACAGAGACACATGACCACCGTACTGCTCAAACGCTACAGACGCAACACGACACGAGCGCTCAGCGTCTCTCAGACAGACACAGACAACATGTTTAAAGTGCTGCAGAACCTACCCAGCAGAGTGGTGACGCACGCCAGCATGGCCAGTAAGGTGACCAGACTGAATATGAGGGACGGAGAGGCAGACGGGACGGGGAGACAAACCGCGTGTCTCTCCCATCTCCTGTCCCTCTGTCTCCCCCTATCCTCGGTCTGCATGCCCCCCCGCAGGCAGGGACAAATGGTCACGGTGACGGTGCCGGTGTTGGTCAGACCCGAGGCCCCGTCGCGCAGCAGCACCGGCACGTAGAGGGTGAGCGAGGACGAGGAGAAGCCGGGGAGCGGCTCCAAGGCCGACTGCAGCACCAGGCTGGCTGTCACACCTGATAACGAGGCGGAAAGAAAAGACACATCAAACACGGTGGCTGCACAGCGCAGCGTGCACAGGTTTCTGGCTGGTTTCTGGATTGTGCATGAAATAGAGAAACGGAGACGATGTGCGCCACCTCCGGTCTCCCTGATGGAGAGGTTGAGGGCAGAGCTGGACTCTGGGGGGATGCTGAAGTGGATCGGGGAGTCCTGCCCTCCGTGGTCCCTGTCGATGGCTCGCAGCACCTGAACTACCTGCACAACACACATCAGGACGCTCTCAAAATCTTTGAAAATACAAAGTAAACACAGATGACGTGCGTTCGCTGCACCAGTTTCTGAATGTTTTAACAACTAAATTAAATCAAAAATGAGAAAGAAAAATAAAAAAAACAGCCAGTTGCAGGATTTTTAGAGAGAGAACGGATGAAAACAGGAATTAGATCTGACATTAAATATAATATCAGAAAGAAAACAAGAGCGGACCTGGCCGGGGGCGCTGGAGTCACACACAGACGTTGTGTACTGCCTGTCCAACTCCGGCGCATTGTCATTCTGGTCTAGCGTCTCTATGGCAACCACAACCCTTGACACAAGATTCGGATTGTCTGAAGGAAAAAGGAAATTATTATCACTGAATTTGTATCATCATTTATTTTTTTTTGTGTGTTTCCAACTCCGGGCGGCGCTTTGGGTGAAATATGAGTCTGGTGTGAGCTCGGCTGCTCGCGGCGCCCGAGGGCAAAGAGGGGGCCGACGTACCCCTCTGTGTGGCGATGACAGTGATGTTATGCCACTGCTCCTGCTCGCGGTCCAGCTCCATCACCGTGCTGATGAAGCCCGTGTCGGAGGCGATGCGGAACAGAGCCTCGGGGTCTGACTGGGGATCGATGGAGTACCTGAGATACAGGACAGGGAGGATAGTGAGGAGAGGCCCTGAGCCAGCGAGGGAATGAGTGATGGCGTGGTAACCACCTGATGTTGGTGCTCTGTCCCGTGTCTGGGTCCAAGGCGGAGACCCGGCCAACGGAGCAGACGGGGGGGCAGTTCTCAGACACGTCCAGATGGTAGCGAGCCTGGGAGAATCGCGGCGGCTCATCAGCATTGAGGACCATGACCCGGACTGTCGTCTGGTCCTTAAAGGGGCCTTTCCTTAGGTAGCGGGCATCCACTGTCGGGTTGGAAACCTCCACGGAGAACGTGTACGAGTTGCGGGTCTCATAATCCAGCAGCTGTTGGGTGAAGAATAATCCGTCCTTTCATATATAACTCATACTGTATATTTCACCCCACATACTGTACTTCTTAATTCCTTTTCATTCATCACTCCCGCTCTTTTATCTCTCTATAAAACTCACACACAATATTACATTTTGGATTTATTCCTTTCATCATTGACCCCCTCTTACCTCACCCTCTGCAACCCCTTCATTTTATAATTTCACCGAGCAGTAGTTCTTTGAATGCCCAGTGCTTTGGAAGTAGTAAAAAAAGGACGAGTCACGCCGGCTGCTCCCTTCAGATGAGCTACAGCTTCTCACCGGCTGCTTATTAGTTCATTGTTGCTCATTAATTGGCTGCGTGGAGTCTTGGGAATCTGAACCTGTCGGCTACACGGCGCGTTTTGAATGGAGGACTGAAGTGTTTAAAAGGACAAATAAAATTAATTCGGAACACCAGACCAGAGGAAATGTGTTTAAAGTTGCATATTAGATATTTTTTCTCATTAAGTGGCCATTTAAGAAAAGAAACTACAAGGAGTTTTTAAACTGGTTATGAAACAGTCTCAGTGTAATACTGATTAATGCAGCGCACGTTGTTGAGAACCGCTCATCGCTCGTTGGCTCCAGGGAAGTGAAGAAGAGCTATGTTGTAAGTAGAGCTGTCAATCGATTCAAATATTTAATGGCAATTAATCGCAAATTAATCGCACATTTTTTTATCTGTTCTAAATATACCTTAAAGGGAGATTTGTCAAGTATTTAATACTCTTATCAACATGGGAGTGGACAAATATGCAGCTTTATGCAAATGTATGTATATATTAATTATTGGAAATCAATTAGCAACACAAAACAATGACAGATATTGTCCAGAAACCCTCACAGGTTCTGCATTTAGCATAAAACAATATGCTCAAATCATAACATGGCAAACTGCAGCCCAACAGGCAACAACAGCTGTCAGTGAGTCAGTGTGGGACAGTTTTTCCTCGCCAAAATTTAGTGTAAGTTTGGAGCGTTATTTAACTTCCTTCATGACAAGCTGGTATGACATGGTTGATACCAATGGATTCATCAGGTTTTATAGTTTCATATTATACCAGTATCAGACTTTTCTTCTGCCTTTCTTTTGGAAATTTTCCGGACTTTTTTGGGACAATTTTCAAAAAATTTCAGACTGTTTTTTCGGACATTTTCAAGCTTTTTTTTTTCTGACAGTTTCTGGACATTTTTCTGACATTTTTTGGACAATTTTCTGACTTTTTCTGACATTTTTCAGACTTTTTTTTCTGACATTTTCAGACTTTTTTCAGACTTTTTTTCAGACATTTTTCGGACATTTTTCCGAACATTTTTCAAACTTTTTTCGGCCATTTTTCGTACATTTTGCGGACATTTTTCAGACTTTTCTTTTGGACAAAAACCCTCACACACTCACATATCTGGAGGTCAGAGGTCAAGGGACCCCTTTGAAAACGGCCATGACAGTTTTTCTTCGCCAAAGTTTAGCGTAAGATTGGACCAAGCTAGTATGACATGGTTGGTACCGATGGATTCTTTAGGTTTTCTAGATTCATATGATACCAGTATCTTCACTTAAAACTGAGACCGCTAAAAATCGGAAGTTGCGTTAATGCTTTAAATAAATTAGTGGCGATAAAACGAATTTGCGTTAACACATTATTATCACGTTAACTTTGACAGCTCTACCTAATGCAGCTTTAGCCTGATCAAGATCTCTACAACAGGAGGCGGTGGTGCTCATGGAAACACTACCGTTTTTGTCCATAGGGGGCGCCAACATCAACACAAAATGAAAGCTCACTGTAGCTGCTTTAAAGGACCAGTGTGCAGCTTTTAGGGGGATCTATTGGCAGAGATGGAATATAATATTAATACGTATGATTTCTTTAGTGTATAATCACCTGACAATAAGAATCGTTGTGTTTTCGTTAGCTTAGAATGAGTCGTTTATATCTACATAGGCCACCGTAATTTTCCTACACGCTTGATACGCGGGAGAAGTTTCAGTTGGTTGCAATCTGCAACTCGGCTAGAAACCCGCGAAAGCCTGCCCCTTAAATTAAAACCACCTATTATAAAATCTTTACACACAGACACCTGCGTCTCGTCTTCACTCACCTTGTCCAGCACTATGACCGCCTCGTGGTCTCTTCCGGTTATATTGAATATCTCGGCCTCCTCCGCGTCCAGGATGGTGAACTCCAGCTGTGCGTTTTCTCCCAGATCAGGATCAGAGGCGGTGAGACGGCCCACCTCCACACCTGGAGCTGCCAGCTCAGACACAGAGAACGACCACGCACCTGCAGAGAGGAAGACAAACGGAGACAATGGATCTGAGCTCTGACGCTGATATAAACTGCACACGGTACAGCGGGATGGAGTCCGGCTCAATTCGGTGTCAACATCACATAATGCATGTGGCTATTATGGGCTTCCGTTCACATATTTCATGTCCAAGTTTAAAGGATTGGTTCCCATTTATCCGAGGCTATCTTCATACATTACTTACGTGCCCATGTGTTCTAGTTATTTGTCGCTGTAATCATTCCACCTGCTGCCCGTACCGGCTGAGAACAGATCCTCTCTAATGCACTTCTAATGTCAGAGACGGAGACTAAATCCACAGCTGTCAGTCTGTGTAACGTTCATTCTGAGGCTCAGCCGAAGCTTATCTCACATCTTCCACAGTTACACTATATTTAGTGAGGAATTCCCTCTTGGGAACGTCTTGTGGGAATGTAAATGTTGAAGCTGGGACTCAGACTGCTGAAGGCATATTAGTCTTTGGCTAAACTTTAAATGTATTTTTGCACAGAATCTCTCTTTCAGGCCGGTAAGCCGAGGAGGAACAGTAACCCTTTCATCAGCGTACAGATATATATATTTATATATAGGCATGTTTTAAGACACAAATATGAAACGATCCTTTAAGTGTCTTTTATTAGTACCTCACTTTACAACTATTATATGTTATTTTGGTCACATAGATAGATAGATACTTACTAACATGTACATACTGTACATGTTAGACATGCTGTCTTTATTTGAGCTGATTAGTCAGTCGATGCTGCTGCAGTGTTTATTGATGTGTATTACACGGCTTTGTTCAATACTCGATTCTGATTGGTCAATCACGGTGTTCTACGGTCTGTTATTTCTTTATAGCAGTCTTTATTCTAAATATAGCGTACACTTAAACAGATTTTTTTAGGTGACTAAAATGTGTTTTTCTGCTGCCTCCGTCCACAGCAGGACGTTACTTTGCTCCCGTGCTGGTACTCCTGTCTGTTTCTACTCCATCTACTGTGTAATACACTGACTATGGATAAAGAACCTCATACAACCACACTGAGAAACATCACAACTATCCCTTTAAACTGAGGATTTGATCTTTGCAGAGTGAATCAGTTGTGATGTTATAGTTTAGATTGGATTACAGTCCGTCCAGTAACTCAACAAGCGTGAAAAGGCAGCCGGTGATCTGTGGCAGCTCGTGCCGTTTTACTCGGCCCATACATCACTTGTGATGCTGCACGGCAACAAGCTGCGAATCCAGAGAAATGCATTCGTTTTAATCAGAGTAGCCCTGCTGATTGTTAATCATTCAAATCCTGCACGTTATGAAGAGCGTTTAAAAAGAGTCACACCCCCTCGCATTCAAAGAGCATACCAAATGAGCCGTTTGCTTAAACTGTGGCATTATTGTCAAAGAGAAAATAATGACCTGGAGCAGAGGTGGTGAGGGAGGGGAGACACAGTCAGATATCAGTAAATAAATAACGCCGCTGGCATTTGGAAATATTAAATTGCTTCTGTATTGCAGAACAATATATCACCGTGAGAAAAGGGGGCTTTAAACGTGAAGATGAACGGCGGGTAAGCCGAGACTGTCGGGGAGGAGAAGTATATAGAGAAAAGCAGTATATGTCTCACAGCGTTAGACGCATTCTGCAGTGATTTTACTGTCTATTGAAGCAGAAAGCACTGAACTTTAAGATGAAATATTAATAGCATGGAACAGGGAAAAGCTTGGATAAGAAAAAGCGGACATGATCTTTCACTCTTCTACGTCAAGGCTCGGCCCATTTTCGAACCTCGGGGACCAAACGGGAGTGTTTGTGTGAATGTTAATGTCTGGAAGAGGTTGTGTTATTCCAGCTGATGGTGAAAACGGTGATTAGGAAGAATGAAAGGGGAATAGCAGACTGACAAGCTGTTTAACTACTCTGGAGCTTATCCTGAACCTGTCAAGACAACGAGGACCCAAAGGAGGCGATCAGACCGCCGTCACAGACGTCATTACAGGATGTTTCATCACTTTAATCTTCACTCACGTATTCTACGGCCGACAGTTAAGTGGTGATCTGATGGCGGCGGTGCTTACTGCGTCTGAAGTGAGGGGGGTTGTCGTTGACGTCGCTCAGCTTCACGGTGACGGTGGTCGTCCCTGATAATCCTCCCAGATGCCCTCCCATGTCTTTGGCCTGCAGGACCACCAGATATTCATCCCGGGTCTCTCTGTCCATGTCGGGCACCGCCGTCCGCAGAACGCCTGGTGGACGGGAGAGCAGAGGAAATCTATCAAATAGCTGGACAGGATATTCATTAGAGACATCTGCAACGTCATTCTGCCGAGTCACAACTCAAGATATCCATAACTCTATTTTAACTAGGAAAAACTGTAGTTTTTTAGATATGACTTAATAATAATAATAATAATAACGTTTGAGATATCTGTAACTGTTATTTAGGATAGTCAGAACTCCATCCATCCATCCATCCGTCCATCCATCCATCCATCCATCCATCCATCCATCCATCCATCCATCCATCCATCCATCCATCCATTTATTCATCCATTCATCCATCCATTTATCCATCCATTCATCCATCCATCCATCCATCCACCCATTCATCCATCCATCCATCCATTTATTCATCCATTCATCCATCCATTTATCTATCCATCCATCCATCCATCCATCCATCCATCCATCCATTTATCCATCCATCCATCCATCCATCCATCCATCCATCCATCCATTCATCCATCCATCCATCCATCCATCCACTGTCTTCCTCTTATCCGGGTCGCGGGGTCAGCAGGCTTAGCAGGGAATTCCAGACGTCCCTCTCCTCAGCAACGTTTTCCAGCTCTTCCAGGGAGACCCCGAGGCGTTCCCAGACCAGATATATAATCTCTCCAGTGTGATCTGGGTCTGCCCCGGGGCCTCTTACCAGTTGGACGTGCCCGGAAAACCTCCAAAGGGAGGCGTCCAGGAGGATCCTGATCAGATGTTAAACCACCTCAGCTGGCCCCCTTTAGAGGCGAAGGAGCAGCGGCTCTACTCCGAGGTCCCTCCAGATGTCTGAGCTCCTCACCCTACATCTCTAAGGCTGAGCCCAGACACCCTACGGAGGAAGCTCATTTCGGCCGCTTCTATCCACGATCTCATTCTTTCGGTCACTACCCAAAGCTCGTGATTATAGGTGAGGGTTGGAACGTAGATGGACTGGTAAATCGTATCCCTTTTCACCACGAAAGTCCGATACAGCGCCCGCGTAACTCTTCTCGCTCCATTTTACCCTCACTTGTGAACAAGACCCCGAGATACTTAAACTCCCCTCGCTTGGGGCAAAGACTCACTCCCAACCCTGAGGGAGCAGTCCACCGGTTTCCGGCAGAGAACCATCATGGCCTCAGACTTGGAGGAAATCTGTAACATTAATTCCTGATAGTCAAGCTGAGCTATTAAATGTTAAAACGGCTTAAATCACAACACACGACGTCTCTGGACATTAGCGTCAGAGCGAGTCATACGTGTGTTTAGAATTAGGACAAAAACACGTGACTGAAATGTTGGACATATGGCAGCAAAGAGCCAACATATGATATGTAAGCACTGGGATTTACTGTATGAAGAGTATAATCATCAGCTTTGAGGGTAATGTGTGTGTGGAGAGAGTGTGAGCCGACCTGTCTGAGGATCCACAGAGAAATAGTCCTGGCCCTGAGTGATGGCGTACACCAGCCGGGCGCTGTTTCCGTACGTCGGGTCATCGGCGTCCCTGGCCGTCACTTGGATTATGGACGTTCCTGTGAAAGAGACGAGGCGACGGAGGTGAAAGTGGTCTAAGTGGTGTTTTTTTCAACAGAGCTGCAGGCTGGTTCATGAGCTTATAGTGATACTCATGTACCCAAAACCTGTCTTCTGAATATCTAGTACTTACATCTACAGGATTAAAGGGATAATCCACCTCTCCGCAGTATGTTTTATCTTTTTAGATAAAAATATGATTAAATAAACCCAACAATTGCCCTCCATGAATCTCTGGAGCTGAGCCACACAGGGAGGATTGTTTGCAAGCTACTGAGGATACGTTTGGACAGTGAGGAAGTCAAATATGCTGCAGGAGGCAGACGTAGAACTGCAGCGATCACATGATTGATTGACAGATGATTAATCTGCAACTATTTTGATAATCAATTAAGTGTTTCAGTTATTTTTCAAGCAAATATGTGATGTTTTTCTTTGTCATATAAGATAGTTTTTTGGGGTTTTGTACTGTTGGAAAATAAAAGCTATTTGAATGCTTGTGATCCTTTTTATATTTTCTGACTTTGTATAGACAAAACAATTATTACAGATTATTTAATAACAAATAAACATTAGTTTTGTGTGGCGCTAAAGATGTTAGTCCAGTCTGAAATATCTCAACAACCTTTGAATGAACTGCCATGATATTTTGTAAAGATATTCATGATCCCCAGAGGATGAACCCTAATGACTTTTCCTCTAGCGCCACCATGAGGGTTTTGAATAAAATGTCTTAACAACTATTGGGTGGATTACCATGAAATATGGTCCACACATTAACGTCCCCTTCAGGATCGATCGTTACTATTTTAGTGATTCATTGCCTTTTTCATCCAGCGCCAAAATTTGTTTGGTTCATGACGATGTGTTTAGTTTAGTGCTGCAGGAACGAGTCCTAAAACACAGAAATGAGTTAGCATTTTAGCACTTCCTGTTCCCTCGTCTGGAAGTCAATGGGTTTTTTAGTTAGATGGCTAAAATAAGGTCTGTTGTTAACACACGCTGAAAAGATTTTAATGTTTTGTTCTACGATATAAAATAAAAATAAAAAAAAAATATCCCACTCGTGAATTTTGACGCTTTTACATGTCTAAGACGTATAATATTCGCAGGCGAGTATTTTGCATTTTCGTGTCGTTTATATTCGTCACGCCTTCGGTGTGCAAAGGTGAGTAAAGACGGTAAATTTATCCACTGTAATGACACACGTGCGAATGCAGGTGAGTGACCGTCGCCTGAAAGTTCCCCTTTGTTCGCATAGAATGGAAATGAATGGGAGGCGAATGTTTTGCAAACGTGTGACCGTGCCTTTCTGCTCTCATCCCACAATGCAATGCGTTTTACAGATATGAAAAATACCGTTGTTTTTCATCTCCCTCTCCCGGTTTCCTCCTGGGGTCACAATTCTCCCGTATTTCTCCAAATTTATGGCAAATTTTCCCTCTTCTGTTTTTCCTTTTCGTTATCTCAACCTGTTTCTGGAACTGAACAGTGTGTATAATCCCGATTGTTTCCACCCGGACGACAATAGAGCTACACCAACTGTCGTTTCCTGGTGGAAGAGAGCGGTCTACGCTCGCGACACAGCGAAAAGCTGTCGTGGCGCGGCGCGAGCCGTTAGAAATAACGGGGTTTACAGAGCGCAGTGGTGGCGTTGTGTCTGAAAGGACCTTCAGTGAGTGAGAGAAGGAGAGAAATGGAGAGAACTAAGAGAAAGAAATACTCTGAGCAGGAGCAGAAATGAATAAAAACAGATGAATATTAGTTGATGCCTAAGATTCACACGCCAAGTTCACACCAGAGGGGAGAATTATTCAGTTTCTTTCCTGGGAGTTAAAGGTAGAATCAAAAGTCTGCTGCAGTGTTCTTATTATTTTGTTATTTTCACTCTTTAAAGGAGGACCCACAGCTTTGGGTTTGAAATCCTCCCTCTTTTTTAAGGTCTCAAGGTTGGCGAGTATGCTTTAACGTTGTGTTAACGTTGTACCTATGTTGGCCATCTCCGGCACCGTGGCGACGTAGGGTTCATCGAGGAAGATGGGCGGGTTGTCGTTGATGTCCTGCACTCTGATGATGAACTCGGACGAGGGCTCCAGGGCTCGGCCGGTCTGTCGGTCCGTCGCCGTGGCGATGAGCCGGTACTGGTCCTTCTCCTCGCGGTCCAGAGACTTGGTGACGTGTATGTTGCCCGTGTTGCCGTCGATGACGAACACGGAGCCCACCCCCTCCCCCTCCAGCATGTACTTAGTGCGTCCGTCTCCGTTGTCCATGTCCGTGTGCAGCTGCGAAAAAAAAACACAGAGTAAATCACAGCAACACCTTCAGGCAACATCACCTTCAGACACAGGTAGCGCTCATTAACACCCATCTATCTGTCTGTCTGTGTGAAACGGGCCATTTATGTCGAGTCTCTGACGTTGGATGGCACCAGGTGTGGAAGATACATATGGGACCGGGATGAGTGCTGATGCACACAGCTAATTAACTCACTGGACCAGACGTGCCATCGGGGGGGTTTGTTGAGAGCACATCAACGTGGACCGCGGCCCGGAGAATGTCCTACATGTATGTTCGTTCTGCTAACACGGGGCCGCCGTATCCATCTGTAAATCTTTCTGTCCCTTCCATCCATCTGTCCCTTTCTTGTAAATCCATCTGCCTGACTTCCTTGTACCTTTTAAGCTACCTCTTTTCCCTTCTCTCTTTTCATCAAGTTACCTCGGTTACACAGAATGCCCATCTGCTCACATTTCTCATCCCCCCTCCTCTCTCTCCGTCGGACTGTTTTGCTCTCTGGTGCAGAATACCCGCTCGGTATTTAATGGCAGAGAGGATATTAGTGAGAGCTAGATAGGTAAAAGGCCAAACACACAGAAATAGAAAGCTAAAGAGATTACTCAGCCTTCATCGCACTGAGCTTTCTGACCAGGAACCTTCACATCTCTCCACCCTCAAGGCGCATCTGCACATGTTCATAATCCACAAGACTTACTCACAACCTCTGCTGCTGTGTGTGCGGACCTCAGATACTCCAGAGGACCAAAAGCCTCGATTTTTTTAAATTCAGCTGCAGCAATTTATAAATTTTACTGAGCAATTTAAAAATGGCATTTTGTTAAATGTGTTTGTGAAGCAGAGACATTTAATTGCCGACGTTATGATAAGTGTAGAGAATAAGACAGATGATGCCCACAACAGATGTTCCTTCTAGGGGCTGTCTATTGATTAAAATATTCTATTGCGATTAATCACACTTTTTTTGAGATTCGTCAAGTATTTAATACTCTTATCAACATGGGAGTGGACAAATATGCTCCTTTATGCAAATGTATGTATATATTTTAGGGTTGTCAAAGTTAACGCGATAATAACGCGTTAACGCAAATTCGTTTTAACGCCACTAATTTCTGTAACGCATTAACGCAACTTGCGTCAGTGTGCTGACTTGCCCCAAACTGCATGTGATTAAAAAAAAGATATATAATCCCTCCAAAATACCACATTAAGACACCAAGACCTTGAGGAACACCATAGAAAAGACATGCTGTGATTTGGGATCAAAAACTTGAGATTTCTGCAAGAATTGCATTTTCTGGCGATTAGATGGCGAGCACTTGTGCTGTGCAAAAACTGCTCAGAAACCCCCTTATTGTCAATCTAGCTAGGAAAGCCATCCATCCTCTGAATGCTCTAGGTCTCTAGTTTGATCCATCCATCCTCTGAATGCTCTAGGTCTCTAGTTTGATCCATCCATCCTCTGAATGCTCTAGGTCTCTAGTTTGATCCATCCATCCTCTGAATGCTCTAGGTCTCTAGTTTGATCCATCCATCCTCTGAATGCTCTAGGTCTCTAGTTTGATCCATCCATCCTCTGAATGCTCTAGGTCTCTAGTTTGATCCATCCATCCTCTGAATGCTCTAGGTCACTAGTTTGATCCATCCATCCTCTGAATGCTCTAGGTCTCTAGTTTGTGGCTGTAAAGTTTCATGAGGCTGTGATTATCCTAGAGGTCACCACAAGTCATTTTATACAATGAGGTCAAGGGACCCCTTTGAAGACAGTTTTTTCTCGCTAAAATTTAGCGTAACTTTGGAGCGCTATTTAACCTCCTTCTAGGCTAGTTAGTATGACATGGTTGGTACCGATGGATTCATTAGGTTTTCTAGTTTCATATAATTTGATATGATGGGTTCTTAAGAGGTTAATTAAAAATTGCAGGGATAATGTACAGCGAGCCGGTCATTGTTGTGAAAGAATCCCCGGTCTCTCATCACCCTGAAGGGGTTTATTTCACAAAAATGACCCTCTAGCTGTACATTATCCTGCTTATTACAAGGCTACTTACTGAAGAAATCTATATTTTGACACAAAAACGGTCCTCCAGAGTCCAACATAGTGACGGTTTGTTATACATAGCAACGGTCTGATATACATAGCAACCGTCTGTTATACATAGCAACGGCCTGTTATACATAGCAACGGTCTGTTATACATAGCAACGGTCTGTTATACATAGCAACGGTCTGTTATACATAGCAACGGTCTGCTATACATAGCAAGGGTCTGTTATAAAGAAATGACAGACCGCCGTGATTGACCAATCAGAATCGAATATTCAACACAGCCGTGTAATAAGTTGCGTTAATGCGTTAAAGAAATTAGTGGTGTTAAAACAAATTTGCGCTATCGCAACCAGCCCTATATGAAGGTTTTTTTTTAACACCGTCATAGAGGTGTTAATTAGGGATGGAAACCGTCTCCAAACTGACCGATCCATCGTCTTACATCAGACCGGCACATACGGGTAGTTCGAAAAAAGTCAAGGCCGACGTATGTTTGGATTGTAAACCAACGGGTTTTTTAGGTTTTCTAGTTTCATATGACTCCAGTATCTTCACTCTAGCTTTAAAACTGAGCCCACTACAACCTAAAAATCACGAGTTGCATTAATGCAATAAAGACATGAGTGGCGTTAAAACAAATTTGCATTAACAGGTTATTATCGCGTTGACTCTGACGGCTCTAATTCCAACATTTTAAACAACACATGTTCACGCAAGTGCAATTGACACACAGTGCAGAGCATGCAGGCAGAGACCAGGAGAGGATATAAGATTAGAGTGCACTCTGTGGTGTGTATGTCTTGGAGGATAAAGTTGAGGATTATAGCAACTCGTGATAGCATACCCTACAAATTGCTAGATAAGGGACTCAGGTTTTTTTTTAATTCATCCCTACACCCACATCCCTCTCCCTCCTTTCTTCAGCAAAGCCAGCTTCGATTCTGATCCCACACTTCACCATAAGAGACATCTCTGTCAGAGTCGGTGCCTATCGTGCTCCCCCTTCTCTCCATCCTCCCTCCTCCCTCTCTTTATATCCAGCCTCACTCTCCTCACTGTCTAATTGCTGGCTCAGTCCTGCTGTGCTTCAGTCAGCATGGAAAAACACTCTCATGGTGGGGAAGAAATTTATCCGCCCCGTACAAACAAAGCTGGAAAAAAAGACGAAATTGTCTCTTCCAATGCCTTTGTCACTCTCTCTACTACTCTGTAATCTGAATTTCCCCCCCCTCTCCTCTCACTCATGCAGTACATCCACCTCCGGGTTTATATCTGCCTCACACTGCTTTTCTCCGGCTGCCAAACGCTTTTTTTTTTTCCACACGGGTTGAGGCACCTGTGATTTGATATGTCACCTCAAACCGTGTGCACCGGCAATGAGTTTGAAATGATCTCTCTATTTTTGGCAAACAAACCGAGCGGAGAGAAAACATTATGCTTCCAAACCCCCCCCCCCCCTCGCAACGCAGGGATGCTTTATTACATATCAACATGAAGACTGCTCGCAGAGGAATGAGCAGGTCTCGTGTGACTACTGATTGCTTTAACACCCGTCCCTGACTGTATCAATAACAACCAGAGAGGAAGATTAAACATTTATGAGGTATATATACTGCACTGGTAAGAATCCAATCTACGCTGTCACTATAAAGTATACTTCTAGCTACAAAGTGGCTGGCGGCGTTCCCTGTTAGCGTTACAGCTGATATAATCCTGCCCTGAGTGTACTGTAGCTGCCAGCGGCTGCATTAGCGCGGAGAGCGCCTGACTGTGAAATGCTACAAGTAAACCCGGGGGATGTGAGCGGTTCAGGTGTGCTGCGGATTAAATCATCTCAGACACTTTACGTGTTGCGACGGCGACAGCAGTTGAAGGTTGCCGGTGTGGCGACTGTGAAACCTCAAGTAACGTGACAAGTAGATGGATGATGCTGCACAGACACTGCAATTACATGGAGTTATAATTGGAGTGCATGATGGGAGCTTTTGCAAGAATGCACATTATATTTTATAGAGAAATTATTATCAGGCAAAGAAAATAAATCTGTGTGGGCTTCAATAAATGTATTATTATGCACTAGGGCTGTCAGAGTTAACACAATAACAATGTGTTAACACAATAACAACGTGTTAACGCAAGTTTTAGGTTGTAGCGGGCTCAGTTTTAAAGTTAGAGTGAAGATACTGGTATCATATGAAACTAAAAAACCTAAAGAATCTATCGGTACCAATCATGTTATACTAGCTTGTCATGAAGGAGGTTAAATAAACCTCCAAACTTGTGCTAAATTTTGGTGAGGAAAACACTTTCATGGTCATTTTCAAAGGGGTCCCTTGACCTCTGACCTCCAGATATGTGAATGAATGGGTTCTATGGGTACCCACGAGTCTCCCCTTTACAGACATGCCCACTTTATGATAATCACATGCAGTTTGGGGCAAGTCATAGTCAAGTCAGCACACTGACACACTGACAGCTGTTGTTGCCTGTTGGGCTGCAGTTTGCCATGTTATGATTTGAGCATATTTTTCGGACTTTTTTTCTGACATTTTTCAAACATTTTTTTTTTTTACTTTTTTTTTACAGTTGTCGGACATTTGTTTAACTTTTTTTCTGATATTTTTCGACATTTATTTTTTTTTTACTTTTTTCAGACACTTTTTTTTTCGACTTTTTCCGACTTTTCAAAAAACTTTTTTTGTTGATATTTTTCAGACATTGTCAGACATTTTTCTGACTTTTTTTTTTTTTTTTTACAGTTGTCGGATATTTGTCGGATATTTTTCGTACTTTTTTCTGACATTTTCTTTTTACTTTTTTTCATACATTCGTCGGACATTTTTGACTTTTTTTCTGATATTTTTCTGACATTTTTTTTTTTTACCTTATTCGGACATTTTTTCAGACTTTTAAAAAACTTTTTTGTTGATATTTTTCAGATATTTGCCAGACATTTTTCTGACTTTTTTCAGACATTTTTCTGACTTTTTTCAGACATTTTTCAACATTTTTTAGACATTTTTTCGACTTCCAATAATAAATATACATACATTTGCATGAGGCAGCATATCTGTCCACTCCCATGTTGATGAGAGTATTAAATACTTGACAAATCTCCCTTAAGGTACATTTAGAACAGATAAAAACGTGTGTGATTAGTGCACAAGTATCTCATTTGTCCTGCCTCAATGTCCCCGACCCGTGAACTCTCATTCAAAGTGTCTGTCTCAGTGTACTCTCAGGTTTGCAAGCACACTCAACTTGTTAAGATTGGACACAAAGCAAATTTTAGAGGCAGCACGATTGCAGACAAAGTCATTGAAAAGACGGAAGTAGACGAGAATTCACAGTGTGAGTTGAAAATTTAATGAAAAATTTGCACGTGTCCCGAGGCTTTATGAATCTGCTCTATGAACAATACAGAAAACGAGGAAAAAGGAAAGAAACTGGAGGCGATTAAGAGAGAGAGCCAGAGTTTCTGCTGAGTTCTGAGTTCAGTCACAGAGACAGAGACACACTCCCACACAGCAGCAGTTTGGGGCGGATTAACAGTAACGGCAGAGCGGTCGAATCCATGAGAATAACGCGGTTCTTCCTGAATGCACCTTTTACAGTGGGCCACAATACCAGCGAACCAATCAGAGAATGAGAACACGTCATTTCTAATCGGTTGTTTTTAGTAGTATTATTGGTTATTAAGGGAGTAGGGAAGCACTGGAAGAATGGTTAGCAGGTACGCAACAGCCACACCATTAGTTTATTGTAGGGCTGTCCACGTCGGGATAATAATAACGCGTTTTAACACCACTAATTTCTTGAATGCATCAACGCAACTTGCGATTTTAGGTTGTAGGGGGCACAATTTTAAAGCTAGAGTGAAGATACTGACATCATAAAAACTAGAGAACCTGATGAATCCATCGGTACCAACCATGTCATGCTAGCTTGTCATGAAGGAGGTTAAATAACGCTCCAAACTTACTCTAAATTTTGGCGAGGAAAAACTGTCACGGCCATTTTCAAAGGGGTCCCTTGACCTCCAGATATGTGAATGTGTGAGGGTCTTCGTGCGAAAAAATGTCCGAAAACTTTCCAATAAAAAGTCTGAAAAATTTCCGAAAAAAGTATGAAAAAAAAGAACTAAAAATGTCAGAAAAAATGTAAAAAATAGTCTGAAAAATCTCTGATAAATGTCCAAAAATTGTCCAGAAATTGTCCAAAAAATGTCTCAAAAAAGTCCAAAAAAAGTCTGGAAAATGTCCGAAAAAAAGGCAGAAGAAAAGTCCGATGCTGGTATCAAATGAAACTAGAGAACCTGATGAATCCATCGGTACCAACCATGTCAGACTAGCTTGTTGTGAAGGGGGTTAAATAACGCTCCAAACATACTCTAAATTTTGGCGAGGAAAAAACTGTCATGGCCATTTTCAAAGGGGTCCCTTGACCTCTGACCTCCAGATATGTGAATGAAAATGGGTTCTATGGGTACACACGAGTCTCCCCTTTACAGACATGCCCACTTTCTACATCTATGAAAACTGGACAGACAGTGTGAGCGAGAGTCCAAGGGCACACAGAGCTGCGAGTGAAAGAGGTTATAATTGTGCACTTATCTGAGTAATGGTGCACGACTATGTGAATAAATTAAAATTTGTGTTTGCTCCAATTAAATTGTTCTGGAAAACGTTGCAACCCTGCGACCCGGCCGATGGATGGATGGAAATTATTCTTTCCCTACAAAATATATTTCACTTTGCTTGCAGCAAGAAAACATCCTTGTGATGCACAAACACAACTCCATGAATATGATCCACATGATGCTTTACTTACCCGTCCGATGAGCACCGGCTCGGGCCCTCTGTACTCCTCGATCACAAAGAACTGGTTCCAGAGCCAGCTCCTCCGGCGGCGAGATCGAGGCAGGCTCGGCTCCGACCGCCCGTCTTCTGACTCCCCGATCCATTTAGAGCGACCCCGCGTCCTCTCAGCCGGAGCCCCTCCGACGCCGGTCTCCAAATGGAGCTGGAGAGCGTGCTCCTCGCCTGAACTCGCCACTTGCTGGTGAGCATTAATTACACCTCCGACCTCTCCATTAGTCAGATTGCTTCTTGTCAGAGTGAGTTCAGGGCTGTGGTCGGGTGTTCGGGGGTTGGCAGGATGTTTAAGTTGGACTGTTGCTGCTATATTGTCCTTAAAGTCAAAATCATTATGTTTTCTTTCATTTAGTCTAAAAGCCACATTTGGCAGCGTTCTTACATCGTCCTCTCCGCTCTCCAGTTCTTTGATACTCTCAATAAAGTTGTGAATGGACGCTGGATGAGGTTGAACTTTGCTTGATGCGACTTCCTCTAAAAGGCCAACAGCCTCTGAAACTCCATTTCTTTCCCCTTTACAGAATAAAAGAAGAAGGAGCACGACACGTGCAGCCATCGCTGAGTTCAACTGTTTCAAAGAATAACTGATGAACGGCTGATCAGATCTTCACGATGATCCATCTTGTGTTCTTTTACTCGGCGTCTCCTCCACCTTCAGGTTTCTTCTCCCCAGAGTGAGTCTTCTTCTCTCACATCTCCCCATGCAGTACACATGCTGCACCGGATCACCTGAGACAAACACATAATTAGTGTGATTAAAACGGGAAACAAGTGTTTCAAGATGCAGAAGTTAACCCCCCGAGACCCGCACCGACTTCACTGTCTTTCAGAGGCTGTAGCAGGTTCAGTTTTAGAGCTGGAGTGAAAGTACAGATATCATATGAAGCTAGAAAACCTGAGGAATCCATTGGTATCATGTCATGTAGGAAGGAGGCTTAATAATGCTCCAAAGTTGCCCAATTTATGATGATCACATGCAGTTTTGGGCAAAAAACATGCAGTATAAATGTGTTATTTTCACCTATACTAAGTATTTGAATATTTCTGCATACTGGGGTCCCTAAACAGTTTTGAATTACACAAATTGGGTATCACTGTAAAGCTGAGACTCAACTGTATTCATGTGTGATGATGTTAGTCCCCATAGGAGACATTTCATTGTAGTGAAACTTGACCTCACAGTATAAAATGACCTGTGGTGACCTCTAGGATAATCACAGCCTCATGAAACTTTACAGCCACAAACTAGAGATCTAGAGCATTCAGAGGATGGATGGATCAAACTAGAGACCTAGAGCATTCAGAGGATGGATGGATCAAACTAGAGACCTAGAGCATTCAGAGGATGGATGGCTTTCATAGCTAGATTGACAATAAGGGGGTTTCTGAGCAGTTTACACAACATAAGTGCTCACCATCCAATCGCCGAAAAACATCCCAATTCTTGCAGAAATCTCCAAAATGTCAAAAGTTTTTGATCCCAAATCACAGCATGTCTTTTTCTATGGTGTTCCTCAAGGTCTTGGTGACTTAATGTGGTATTTTGGAGGGATTATTGATCATTTCTATCAATTCTCCAGTGGTAAAAAATGGTTAAATTTAGCACCAAATCTGTGTAACAAATGGTATCAACCCAATAATTGCTGCAACAACTTTTGAGACATAATAGAGCATGGGGATGGACATCATATACTTCTATCATCATGTTCTAAACCCTTAGACACTTTATTTTAATTAATGAATTCATGCTTATCTATCTCCAGGTTCCCAGGTTTCAGATGATGTACACCACTTCTATGTGACATCTACTGTTGACCTGCTGTCTCCCCCTAAAGACCCTCTGGACCCCCCTAAAAAAGACAAAAACTGGATCTCTCAGAGGGTTAAAAGACAAAGAGAAGTTGACATCTTACTCGTTATCTTGGAAATATTCTGAGACGTATTTGTAGATATTGTTTTACTGTTGAGCTCTCTGCAGCTGCTGTACAAATAGCTGCGAGTTTAGCACACAAACTATGAACATTATACGGTCTGATTACCTAAAAAAGGAGAACTCCCTTTACACCAGATGCTGTTATTCATATTAATCTCATCGCTGTTGGCGTCGCTCTTATGCTGTTATTATTGATCACTCAGGCATTCTCCGAGAGTTAAGCGGGGTCTTAAAAAATGTTTCAATTAATTTGCAGCCCGAGGGCCCGGCGGTGAGGTGGAGCTCAGGTACTTTACTGATCCCTGTCACACACAATTGCCCGGACATCAGGTGATGGATGTCATCCCCGAAGACGGCGTCCCCGCGCCTCGACGCCCAGTAGTGGAAGAAGTTCCCCCCCTCCACAGATTAATTAGACTCATAAATAATTTAATCAATGACTTGTCCTCGTTTCCCAAAAGTTTAATGATCTGCGTTTCGTTAGTATTTGAGTCAGATCCCGGCCGTTGATCTTTGAAACTTGATGTCGGCAGCTTAACGAGAGTAAAGCGGTGCGGTCGCAGTTTTTCCATCCGGGCGCCGCCTGCATCCATCACTCTGCCTCTGCACTGATGGAGACTTTCTGACATCTGGGGTTCACCTTTATGC
Source organism: Sebastolobus alascanus (assembly GCA_916701645.2). Lineage (NCBI taxonomy): Eukaryota > Metazoa > Chordata > Actinopteri > Perciformes > Sebastidae > Sebastolobus > Sebastolobus alascanus. Next base: position 550,321 of record CAKAOJ020000209.1, on the reverse strand, counting down.
ACGCACGGAGGCTACCGTTATCACACACACAGTGCAGCGCTGCATGAGTCATACACTCGGTGGCCACTTTATTAGGTACACCTGTGCAGTGTAGCGCGAGCCAGTACAACTGCTCTGCCATAAAATCTACTTTTATGATATGAAAGTTAGGGCTGTCAGTCGATTAAATATTTAATCACACATCTTTTATCTGTTCTAAATGTACCTTAAAGGGAGATTTGTCAAGTATTTAATCCTCTTATCAACATGGGAGTGGACAAATATGCTGCTTTATGCAAATATATGTATATATTTATTATTGTAAATCAATTAACAACACAAAACAATGACAGATATTGTCCAGAAACCCTCACAGGTACTGCATCTAGCATAAAAAATATGCTCAAATCATAACGTCACATAACGTCATAACACATTTCTTGAGGTCATAGGTCAAGGGACCCCTTTTGAAAATGTTTTGAAAATTTAGCGTAAGTTTGGAGCGTTATTTAACCTCCTTCGTGACAAGCTAGTATGACATGGTTGGTACCGATGAATTCATTAGGTTCTCTAGTTCCCTTGACCTCTGACCTCCAGGTATGTGAATGTAAATGGGTTCTATGGTTACCCACGAGTCTCCCCTTTACAGACATGCCCACTTTATGATAATCACATGCAGATGCTGTTGTATTGAGTTGCATTAGGTTGTACAGGTGAACTGAGTAGAAGTACACAGTTTTCAGTGATGCATTTCTCTTTTGAAGAGATTTACAGTGAAAGATTCAAACTTTAAAATCCTAAAAAAGCTTCAGAGACTTCCTGGTAGAGCAGGCGCCCCATAAGTCTTTACAGCGGGTTCGAATCCGATCCTTAGCTGCAAGTCGTCCCCTCTCTCTCTCTCTCTCTCTCTCTCTCTCTCCCCCGTTTCCTGTCTATCTTCAGCTCCATCTAATAAAGGAAAAGAAAAAAGAGAAAGACTTCCCTGCTACGCTCTGCAACCGCTCAACATCGCGGATAAAGAACATAAATGACATCGTGCGTGCTGATAAATCCTCCGACCCTCAGCCGCGATTTCTACACTGAAACGTGCGCTTTTTATTAATTTAGATGCAAATAAGCAGAGAGAGAGAGAGGGGCCAATCTATAGTGAAGCACAGGCCTTTGATGGAGCTGTATAATATGAACCATAAGATTTGCTGATGTATCCGAATTGATATGCTTCATATGAAAGGAAGGACACATGAAAACTCCAGATTCTGACCTACTTTAAAGTAATTAAGTCATTTCTACTCTATTCATGTTGTTTCTTCTTGAAAGGAGATTCACCCTTGGATTTTATTTTTTTTTACTGTATGTAATGCTTCATGTTCAGCATCTGTTTGCTATAATCTCCCAAAATACAAGACGAGGTTCTTCCAGACGCTCTTGTCTTCCTCAGCTATTGTGTATTAGCATAGACTGAGCTCACGGCTTACATTCCCTCTCTAGCTTTGCTCCAGAAGCACGTTGCCAGCAGTACATGTCATTCACTGTTGTTTGAAGTCTTTAGAGTATGAGTGCGCGTTAGATATGTGTGTGTGTGTTTGTGTGTGTGTGTGTGTGTGTGTGTGTGAAATGTAAGGCAGGGATGGAGGATGAAAGCGTGAGGACGATTTGCTGTTTGCCGGCTCAGAATGGAATGATGAGTGGTGACATAGCTCTAAATTGCAAATCGCTGTTTCTGTCTCACTTCACTCTGCATCGAGGCGCTTCACTGCAACAAGGCTATTTCGTTTTTTATTAAAAATAGCCTGTGCATGTCAGGCCTTTAGCATAGGGAGGAATGGGAGATGGAAGTAGAGAGGAGAGAGGGATGGAGGGGGGGGGGGAGGAAGTGAGAGGGGGGGACAGCCTGGCTGGCTTTAACGACCAGGACGTGGACAGATTCTGTTCCATTTAAACATCTCTGGCTCTCTCTCCTGCTGCCATTCGTCTTATAGACCTCTCATCCATCCTCACTCTTCCTCTCTCTCTGCTGCTCGCTGCACACATGGAAATCCTCTTAAAGGGGACACATCATGACAAACTCACTTTCTCACAGCTTTGTGCACATACAAACTGTGAAATCAGACTGTCTAGATCAACAAGCCGTTCAGACATGGCTCCCCTTCCTATGTCACCTGCAGGCTCATTAGAATATGTGAAGCCTGTCCACACCTACGTGGGTGTCTTTGAAAACGTAGCTGAAAAAGATGCTTCAAAGGTTTCTTGTTCTTTACTAGAACGCTGTGCAGGTTTACACTTGAATGCATGGTCACTATAATTAACTATAACATAACACCACATACAAATTGACTTAGCAAACTCTATTCATTTATGGTAAGGTGTGGAACTTATGTCAAATTACACGCAATAAAACACTCACTAATCCCACATGTACAATGAAAGCACAAATATAAAGAATACTTACATATTAATTGACGCACATAACCTCCCATACAGCCAGCAAAACAACCTCCATCCCACACACGTGCATCGAACTCAGTGAACTAGCAGACCAGACTACAAAACTTAAACGAGCCAATATACCGTTAAACCACTCCAAGCAGCTGATTGGCTCCTGACGTGCTTGTACACTTGCTGTCCAATGAAACTTAAGAGGCTGCTGTGCCTGAACTCCAAGTGAACATGCAAACCTTCTTAACAGTAGCTTTTTCTATGTGTTTTGGGGGCTTTGGTCCTCACTGAAAACGGAGCTTTTTGGCTTTTGTGCAACGTTATCTCCTTTGTGAGGCGTCACTAATGAGGCGGCATGTCGTGCAACGGCGGCATGAATACATTTATGAATGGCGGACGTCTCCAAATAACCTGCTAACAGGACTTTTTACATGTTTACGAAGAGACGTAGTTACTCTTCCACTATATGGAGGAACAGAGGCTTCGCAATGCACTACTCAAACAGTGCTTGTGTGGATGTTTTTTTTTTTTTTTTTTTTGAGAACGAGGGAGGACTAGGAGTATCTCCACCCACGGCTTGAGAACTACCTTTGCAAAGGTGCACCATATTTTTCTCGCTAGCCAATCAGAGCAGACTGGGCTTTTTTCAGGAGGGGTGTCTTAAAGAGACAGGCGCTAAAACGGAGCGTTTCAGAGGGTGAATACAGGGATATTCAGACAGACAGGATGGGAAAAATAACGTATTTTTTAATGTATAAACACAACTTGCGATTTTTAGGTTGTAGCGGCTCAGTTTTAAAGGTAGAGTGAAGATACTGGTATCATATGAAACTAGAAAACCTAATGAATCCATTGGTACCAACCATGTCATACTAGAAGGAGAGAAGCAGGTTAAATAACGCTCCAAACTTATGCTAAATTTTGGCGAGGAAAAAAGTCTCATGTCCATTTTCAAAGGGGTCCCTTGACCTCTGACCTCCAGATATATGAATGTAAATGGGTTCTATGGGTACCCACGAGTCTCCCCTTTACAGACATGCCCACTTTATGATAATCACATGCAGTTTGGGGCAAGTCATAGTCAAGTCAGCACACTGACACACTGACAGCTGTTGTTGCCTGTTGGGCTGCAGTTTGCCATGTTATGATTTGAGCATAATTTTTGTATATTTTTCTGACTTTTTTCTGACATTTTTTTTTGCTTTTTTCAGACATTTAAAAAAAAAAGAAAATATTTTTTTTATATTTTTCAGACATTTGTCAGACATTTTTGGGACTTTTTTTCGGACATGCTAAATCTTTATGCTAAATGCAGTACCTCCGAGGGTTTCTTGACAATATCTGTCATTGTTTTGTGTTGTTAATTGATCTCCAATAATAAATATATACATGCATTTGCATAAAGCAACATGCTGGATACTGTCTACCATGGAGCACTGAGATTTATTACAAATTTTAAAGCCCTTACGCACCACTGCTCTTTGTATGCTCGGGTAGGATGTTCTGCCTTGTACACCCGTAGACTGAACCACTGGCGTGTTCTTATTTATAAGGCTATTCTTGGTCTGCTTCCATCTTACCTACGGACCTACATCCTTCCAAAAAGTACGGGAAGTTACCGTCTTCGCTCCCAGGACTTAATCCTACTAACTGTCCCCAAAGTCCGTACTGAACTGGGAAAAAGGGCGTTCCAGTACGCTGCTCCCTCTTCTTGGAATCAGCTACAAAATGAGCTGAAACTTGGAGAGCTGGTCTCACTGAATGTCTTTAAAGTGCTTCCAAAAAACTTGGAAACAAGCACATCTGGCTGTAGATGTTTTGAATGCTGATGAATGTTTTGCCACCTTATGATTCTGTAATTTGCTCTTTGTCTTCGTTTTAAATTGTTATGTTTGTTTTATGTCTGCAACCGTGTAACTGTGCTGCTGCCTATCTTGGCCAGGACACTCTTGGAAAAGAGATTTTTAATCTCAATGAGTTTTTTACTCCTGGTTAAATAAAGGTTAAATAAAATAAATAAAATATTTGTCCACTCCCATGTTGATAAGAGTATTAAATACTTGACAAATCTCCCTTTAAGATACATTTAGAACAGATAAAAAAATGTGAAATTAATTTTCTTAATGTTCAATATAAATTATGAATAATTTGGCATTATTCCTTATTCCATGGGCTATTTTGGGATGTATACTATTAGTATTACATCCTTAGATAAAAAAAAAAAAAAAAAGAAGCATTTGAATACTGATTTGGAGGTCGATTACCAACGATCGAAGCTTCGAAGCTAGTAGAAACATGACGGACTCCGTGAAGAAGACCGGCTCCCTATGTAGATACAAACGGCTCATTCTAACGCCAGCTAACGAAAACACAACGATTCTTATTTCCAGGGTGATTATACACTAAAGAAAACATACTTATTAATATTATATTTCTGCCAATAGATCCCTCTAAATGTTACACACTGTTCCTTTAAGTCTGTCTAAATCAGACTGGTGGTGTTGAGAGGCCAACTGTACTCAGCACATCAGTCACTGTATTATAATGAAGGCTTGACACAGCTTAACACTAAGTGATACCACAGAATAAGTGTTGAGACTAATTCACCATCATCTCTCATGAGGATGCTTCTGTATCTATCAGAGAGTGTGAGAGAGAGAGAGATGGAGAGTAGAGGATCAGTTCCTCTCTGACATTACATCATGTAGTAAACACAGTAGGACATCACATTTCTCAGAGCGCACGCTGGCTCATCGCAGCCTCTCTTTGCGCACGCACCCTCACATCTGGACAGCTCTCTTATTAGCATATAGTACACAGAGAGAGAGAGAGAGAGAGAGAGAGAGAGGGAGAGAGAGAGAGATAAAACACCACACAGCCCGGAGCGTGACCTTGTCTTGTTGGAGGGAGCCAGCAGAGTGACCTACTTGATGCATGTCAATGTGATTTACACACTTGGGCTAACTGTTATAATGAATGCATCCTAACACAAACAATGGAGTTTATAGTCAGCTATACAGAGGCCCCCCCCCCCCTGCTCTCCATCATATGGCAGCGTCCCCGCGTGAAAGCGCACACGCCAGGTGAGTACGGAGCGCGCGCAAAAACACCAGAAAAATGATAAGGAGACGCGGCGTTTATCCGCACCATCTGTCCGAGCCTGGCACCGGAGCATCTGTCCGAGCCTGGCACCGGAGCATCTGTCCGAGCCTGGCACCGGAGCAAACTCTCCGCCGATTTCAGTGTTTCACCTCCTGCATATGCTCGCTTTATGTGTATTTAAACTGCAGCTCCTATATACACACAATAAAACCGATTACAAGTAGAGAGAGCAGAGGAAACTTGTCTGTGTAAGAGCGATAAGTGGCAATAAAATGTAAAAAATAATAAAAGTAGAGTAGAATAGAGCTTATACCTACCGTGCGTGTGTGTGCGCGTGTGCAGCTCTGCTCCGGTGCTCCTCCGGTTTAACGGAGCTGAAATGATCCAACGTGGGAAAAGGATGCCGAGGTTCATCTGAGCTCAACGTGAGGTCTGTCCACTTAGCCCAGTCTCTCTCCCCCTCTCTCTCTGTCTCTCTTTCTCTCTCTCTCCCTCTGAGCCTCTCTCTCTCTCTCTCTCTCTCTCTCTCCATCCCTCCCTCCCTCTGAGCCTCTCTCTCTCTTTCTCCTTTAGTTAGTAACTATCTCAGAGAGAGAGACAGTCCCCCTAAAAGCCTGCTATATTTGAGGATGCACAGTGACCACACTCACATTTTTATTTTTATCTTGGCTCAGTTTTAAACCAAAAATATCTTCAAAATCTTCTGTTTCTAATTATCAAATTTATTATCTAGGGCTGTCAATCCACTCAAATAGTTAATCGCGATTAAAGCTGAAGTAGATTTCACTTATTGTAGGAAAACAACCAGTCAGAGCTGATCTGAGGTCTGCTCTCCATCTTCCGAACTCCGACCAAACGGTCAAACTAGGCAGCGCTGATCAAATATGAATCAATATTCTGTTACTGTAATGACTATCTCTATCCTCAAATGTTCTCAAAATCATCTTGTAGTTACTGTTTAGCTGTAAAATGAGAAAGTTTGAAGGAACGCCAAGTTCCGGTCACATGACCGGAGCACAGCCAATAGGAACGCTCTCTCTCTGAAAAGACCTGTGATTGGTCAAAGTCTCCCGTCACGGGCTAGATTTTTTTTAAAGCCTGACAACAGAGCCATGATGTCTAGTTATCTCTCAGAACACTTGAATTACAATATGCTGAAAGGTTATTATGGGATTTTTGCCCAATGATGCCAAAAATATACTGCCTATTGCAGCTTTAAAGGGAGATTTGTCAAGTATTTAATACTCTTATCAACATGGGAGTGGGCTATAGGTTGACCAGATCCCAACAAACCAAATGTGGGACAAAGAGTATGTTTGTGTGGGACAATGTGGGACACGTTACCAAGGCTGAGAGGTAGTCCATTCTATTCTGCCCCTTATCCTGTAACATCTCTATGCTTTAATGCATCCATAGATCGGCACGTCTCTTTTCAGACTCACGTTCGCTTCATGTCATATTCCCCCTGAAATTGAAAAATAACAAATTTCACAAAAAAACCTCTGAGATTCTCCTTCCACCGGCTTATAAATACCTATAAGTAGTTCCGCAGTCTTTGTTGTAGCTGCTCTTCCTTTTCTTTGTGCTAGTTTCCATTTATATTCCGCCTAAATCTGCAGAGCTTGTGACTTCTCCGTTGGACGTGTAGCGTAGCAAAGACGGTGAAATGTTAACCTGCACTTGACCCACGTGGGCGAAGTTTGACAGCAAACGTGATGACATCCTTCCCTGCTTTCTTCACAGCCAATTGGATAAAAGCCAGGTTTTAGAAAAAGCGTCTGTCCTGCAGTGGTTTGACTTTTGAAAAGCCAATGAAAATGTGGGATGTTGGACACCTGGTGACCCTAGAGTGGGCAAATATGCATCTTTATGCAAATGTATGTATGTATTTATAATTGGAAATCAATTAGCAACACAGATATTGTCCAGAAACCCTCACAGGTTCTGCGTTTAGCATAAAAAATATGCTACAAATCATAACATGGCAAACTGCAGCCCAACAGGCAACAACAGCTGTCAGTGTGTCAGTGTGCTGACTTGACTATGACTTGCCCCAAACTGCATGTGATTATCATAAAGTGGGCATGTCTGTAAAGGGGAGACTCGTGGGTACCCATAGAACCCATTTACATTCACATATCTGGAGGTCAGAGGTCAAGGGACCCCTTTGAAAATGGACATGACAATTTTTCCTCGCTAAAATTGTGCGTACGTTTGGAGCGTTATTTAACCTCCTTAGCGACAAGCTAGTATGACCTGGTTGGTACCGATGGATTCTTTAGGTTTTTCTGAGCCTGCTACAACCTAAAAAGTTGCGTCAATTTGTTAGTTTCGCGTTAACTTCGACAGCCCTATTACTATCATAGTTTTATTTTTCTGGACAACATGTAAATCTTTTAAAAGCCCTTCAATAGTTTCTGGTTATCGTTCCCTTGAAGCCATCCAGTGTTTTGTAATCTGCTTAGCCAGTCTGTCTGCATAATCATCTTTGCATTTTCCCCCAGTTGTTCCACTCAGAAACCGGACCAGAAAATTGCTACTCAAGGATGCATTAAAAGATTACGTTTCACCAATAGTGTTCTCCCACTCCCTAAAAACATGTCTCCAAATGTATGACTGTAATTTACCCCCCCATCCCCCTCCCTCCTTTCTTCTTCCCACTCTGATGGGAGATTTTCCTCCAGTGAGCTGAATGGATGCTTTTTTTTTCTTGGAAATTAATGATCAATTTAATATACAGTACATTTCTGTAATTCAGTCTCCCATTAAGTCTTGGCTTTAAGCTGATTTTTATGACTCATTTCCATTCTTTGTCTCTGAGAAAAAAAAACAGCTTCAAACAAAACAATCTAAATTAGTAATTACTAATCCAAGCATGGATGTTCAAAACAAAATCATTTCATACGTCTCTATATTTGTCCTTTGGATGCCCGAAATCTAAGATCTTACGCCCATTTTATCTGTTTGGAAAACGGAGTAACATGAGATTTTTAGGTAATATGATGTTTTTACCTCCTGGAATAGAATATGTTTGGTTCTCGCCCACATGTTTTGGTTATTTTTAATTTGAAGAATAAAAAGAGAGAGACATGCTTTGAACATCTGAATACTGTAGTGATCATACAGAGAGCAGTCTAGCTTTGCACATCGATGTTTCTTGATCATTCGTGAGTTCTGTCTCCTGACTAAGAAACAAGAGAGCCTTTAAACAAGTGGTGATGACGAGAAAGCAGACTTGGGTCGCTCCTCCTCAGATCCTCTCGTACACCCAGCTGGATGCGGAGGTTTATCAATGCCAAAACTCCTGCGCAAGCACAAAACAAAGCCAAGGCGTAATCAATCTGCTGGTCGGGATGTGAGAGCACACAGGGAAAGATTTACAAGTGCAAAACATGCTCTGAGATCAGACTGGGAGAGGATTGCTGTCAAATTTGTTGGCAAATTTCTGGCTGTTAGGGGACGATGTGTTTTCAAAGTTCTCTTAGAAACAGATGTACTGATGTAACTTAGACGGCAGGGTCTGTGACATGTCACTTTCTTGGTCAGATCCAGTGGAGTTTGTTCTGCTCTCAGCAGGAAGTTCGAGGAGGAGAAACTGCCATAACTGAACAAAAAGCTCAGTGAGTCACAGCTTTTCTCTTCTCGCAGCCTCAAAACTTTGACTATACCATCATGATTCTGTCCCTCTCTCGCTCTCACAACTCACAAGTCTGTTCAAATCTGAACCACCAGATTGGTTTCCACTCGTTTTTGTTTTTCATTCGCTCCATAATTCTGTCATTAATGAACTTCCGAAGATGGGAATTATGGATGAGGTTGGAGAGGAAGGGAGGCTTTCCCCTTCTTACTCCCGCAGCTGCAGTCAATCACACAGTAGTACAAGTGTAGGTTTGAGAAGACACTCAACTCCCTGACGTTGCACTGCCTGTAATTTATTTAATACAGTGGATAGATAATATAACACATACATGCTGCTGCATGCATATGCACACATAAAACCTCTGTCACATATGGCACTTTGCAAAAATAAGCTTGTCACATCAGCATTTACACCGACAACCTTCAGCCCCGCTCCAACACTTTGACATGTCGTAATTCAACTTATCCTCATACAACGGTTAGTATGATATCTTACAAAAAGTTAATCCTAATTTTTTGTGCATTCTTGTGCATTTTGTCAGTTTCTGCATGTTACATGCATGCAGTCTTTTCAAAATAAACTTCCATCTTAACAGGAAACTACTTGGTTAGGTTTAGTAAAAGATCGTAGTTTGGGTTAAAATAACTACGGAAAAAAATCGCAAGTTGCATTAATGCGTTAAAAAAAATAGTGGCGTTAAAAAGTGCCGTAACTTAAGTACAGAAGTTACGTGACAAATAAATCAACGTTGATTTCTGGTTTCACACGGGACTCGAACGCCGGTCTCCTGGGCGAGTCCGATGTTTTTTGCATACATAAAAACTCGTGAAACTCTCTGCACGTTACATGCATGCAGTCTTTTCAAAATAAACTTCGATCTTAACAGGAAACTACTTGGTTAGGTTTAGGAAAAGATGGTGGTTTGGGTTAAAATAACTACAGAAGTGGTGTAACTTCAGTACGGATGTTACGTGACAAATAAATCAATGCTGACTTCTGGTTTCATGCTGGACACGAACATCAGTCTCCTGGATGAAAGTCCGGTGTTTTTTGTTGTTCTTTATACTTCCTGATTCACGATTACGTGAATTAACAACCCAGTCGTACAGCAGTTCGTGACATAGTCACAAAATTGAATGTATTGATTTCGTGTACAACCCAGCTTCAAACAAAACAATCTCAATTAGTAATTACTAATCCAGATCTCAAGCATGGATGTTCAAAACAACATCATTTCATACGTGCCTATATTTGTCCTTTGGATGCCCAAAATCTAAGATCTTACTCCCAATCTATCCGTTCGTGTTCGTGTACGTAGACACGAATTTCACGTCTTTTTCGTGATGGTCAGCATGAAATCAATTCGTATGTAATTCACGTAATTGTGAACTGGGAAGTATGAACACAGGACTTTCGCCCAGGAGACCGCTGCTCGTGTCCCGTGTGAAACCCCGGTGCTATTTAAACCCAAACCACCATCTTTTCCTAAACCTAACTAAGTAGTTTTATTTTGAAAAGACTGGAGCAGAAATTGACACGTGTGTCACGTGTTGCTGGACATTCGTAGGAAAAAGCATGAAAAATCTGTTGTTGAAAGTCGTGCTGAGCGTTACAAATAAAGGGAAGTTTGTGTCCAAGTACACAAATCAAATAGATTAAATTTGACTATTTCACAAACTGCTGTGAGACTGTGTTGGGATTAAATACGCATTTTGTGGGATATTTACAAATTACAGTGCATCACTTTTCATAAGTATAGCTATGAACAGTGTATAAGAACAGCCTGAATAATTCATATGCTATAAAGTTTCCTCCCATATGATAAAATTGCCTCACCTCTGAAAACTTTAATCTGCCATCAGTGTAATAACAGTGAGATCAGGATGAACATCTCTCTACCTTTCACCCTACGATTATGACTAGTTTGCTTAAAATACTACCAGACTGCTCTAACAAAATGAACAGGCAAGTTCAGCAAAATTGCATTTATTCAATAATTTATTGACGTGTCAGAGGAACTTCCAACGAATTCTGACAGCAGACACAAATCAGTTTTCAACTACCGGTTACTGCTACAGCTAAATTAGCTCCCTCACACACAGCAGGACCTTTAGATTTTGGGTGCTTTCCTCTCTGCTGCTCTCTCTGTTGCTGTGATCCAAACACATGCAGGAGGAGGTTGTAATTATCTCTCACACACTTGAAAATGATTCATAATGTTTTAGCGTCCAAATCAAAATGCCAGGCAGCAGCAGAGCGCTGTTAGAATACATTTTATCATCAGCGCAAACAAAACATCAGCTGTTTATTAGAGGGAACGATATGCATGCCCAAATCATTTGAGAAAATAGCCCGGAGGATGCAACTGCCCGTCCTGTTCATTAATTCAGTATCTGCTGCCGTCACGTCTCTCCAAAATACTCCCAAATGTTTTCCTTTCTTTTCTCCATGTGCCATTTCGTTTGTTTCATGTCTTTCACTCAGACAAAGTCGCGTCCCGTCTTGCTTTCTCTCTGTAATATTCCTCTTTCAGATCCTCTCTGCGCCTGCGAGTCCAGCCGCTTGAGGAGACGTGATAGACGTCTACACAGTTTCCTGAGTACGCGTCCCTGTGCGTGGCTCTGTATACGGCCTCTCGGGCTATTGTTGTGGCCTCGTCCACCGTCAGCCCCCATCCGACCCCTTGGTCCAAAATGGAGTAGGCGTAAGGCGACCCCGAGCCGACGGAGAAGAGCGATCCCTGCAGGCGGGTACCATCACTGCACACGTAGTACAGACTGGGTCCAGAGAGAGTCGCTTTCTTTCTGCAGTGTTGACCAACAACTGTTGAAGAAGAGCTCTGAGCCAGAGAGGCCTTCTCAAGACTGGTATCAGACTTCCCAGGATCAGTCGTTGCACCTCCGTGGTCATCTCCTCCGTCCCACCCACACAGCGTGGCGGCCACACACAGCTCGGTCCCCTTAAACGGGTGAAGCATGTGCGAGAGCAACTTGGCGGCTCCGCTGGTGGACAACCGTCGTCCGTGGCGGAGCTGGTAGAGCCGCAGCTCTCGAGAAAGAATCCGTTTCCAGAGGGCGCAGTCGGCCGACGTGCCCGACGTGGTGCCCACCAGGTGGCTGTGAATGGGCAGGATCTTCTGGGCGGCGGGGCACGCCACGAGGCCGGAGCAGCTGGAGCGGGTGTCTGCCGCGGCCAGCACGCCGCCCTGGAACGTGAACGCCAGGGTGGTGGTGCCGTGAGACATGGGGAACGGTAGAGGGACGGACGGAGAAGAGGCGAGTAAGATGGAGTCTTGAGATGAGGCGGCGCCAGAGCTCTGGGCGGCGCTGATTTGCCCAAACTGGATCGGGCTTTCATCCAGATACTCTGCAGCTGGTATATAAAAGTTAAACAGACTTGTGCTGTTGCTGAAGGCCGAACCACTCACATAGTTACAACCAGTCCTCTTTCCAAAAAACACTGAAGAATATTCAGTGGTTGTACTGTCCAGAAAGATGTCCTGGAGGTTACACAGGTCCTGTAAAGCCATATCCCCCCGAAAGACTGTCTGACAGAGGTTTGTATGCCATCTAGAGAATCAGAACCTCCTTTATATACACAACAAGGCAGCGTTCGTGTACGTGTGGTCATCCAAAACAAACCCATCAGCAACAGCTACCGACGCCTCATCCCCCTGACTTTGAAGCATAAACAGTCAGTCGCCCATGGGTAATTAACTTTGGCTGCTATATCAGGTTGTTTTTCAGATCAGATTTCTTCAAAGTCTTGTGTGGGCGTAGGCCAAAGAGGACCCAGGGTGATGGCGAGGCCGCGGCTCGAGCACATCACATTAAGTTAGACTCTCTGAGCTTTTGATGCATCACTCCTGTGAAAAGTTCCCTGATAGAATCAGGAGTGAAATGTATCAAACAACATTTTTTTGTTGACTCAATCCAGCCAAGCCTTGTAGGTACTGCAGCACTTTTAAAAGGCGCTTCATGCCAATTGCTGAACTTGCAGCACCAGAATATCAGGTAATGTTGCATCACAGGGTGTATGCTCACACTAAAGGGCCATCTGTCTGAGAGGTATGCTGCCAGGCATCAAACGTTACCGACTTCATGTGTCGAATGGATTAATAAGGAACTCAAGGACTACGTGTTTGTTTTCATGTTTTAATTTATCTTTAAAAATTCATCAAAACTCAGAATGAATGCGTTTCACTTTAGTGGATGTGTCATCACTGCTGCTATTATAATGGTAAGAAACTCTATTACACTTCTTTTAGACAACTATTTTATATTGGTGGAAGCGGGACAGGTATAACATTTACATATATCACCAGATTTTACTTAACTTTAACCAGAACACCTCATGAACTCATGAAATTATAAAGAATAAAAGCAAAACAAATCAGAACCAGTCAACAGCACAGGGAAAAACAGAAACTCTATTAAACTTTCCTGATATGAGCTTTCCTGAACTCCATGACTTTACTGTTTTGATTCACTCTCATAGAGTTGTTTTTCTTGCTTTCTTTTTTTGTGAACAAATTTTATTGATTTTAAAGATATGCATTGGAAATTATTAGCATAAAAAATAAATTAAATTAAATTCATAAAAAACAAACAAATAGTAATACTAATAATAATACTAATAAAATTAATAATAATAATTACTTAACCTTTTAAAAAAAAAAAAACATCTCACGATTTACTTGATTTTAAAGTTATGCATTGGAAATTATTAGTAAAAAAAAAAGGTAAAAAAAAGAAAACATTAAATTAAAATTAACAAAAAAGCAGCTGTTTTCAGAGAAAAAGCACTAAAAAGCCACCGTACACTACCTGGTCAGCATTTAGCTGCTAAAGAACCAGATATTTTTCCAAAGACAGAGCTGAGAGATTTGCATTTCCCAGATGGCTACAAACAGAACTTGAAACTGAACGCTGACGTTGCTTCCTAAATAAGAAACTAACAAGTTCAACTTTAAAGGTGATGATTAGCCTCGTTCTGGACGGTCTCGTGGTGATGACACGTCGATGTATTCACAGCTTGTTTCCAGGCCTCGAGTGGCCAGAAGAATCACTTAATGCAGGTTTAACTGAACGTCTTGAAAACACGTCCTCTGGCAGCTTGTTCCCTGCTTAATTTGAGCCTGTTTGTCTTTCCCTCACTTAATTTCCTTTGCTCATCTCTCACTCCACCCAGGGACACTGTGTGTTAGGAGTCTGGGATGAAGAGGTTGAAGCAGCTCCTGAGGACCAGCCTGACAATTTCATAGGATTTGCCTCAGCTCCTGACAAAGTGGCAAACGGCTCGGAGGTCCACGTGCGGTACTTTTGCTCGGGGCAGTGTCAGCTCACAGTGGAGGTGGTGGTGTCCACATTAAGGAAGACGGATCTAGTGGTCTTCAGGAGGAAATGGATCAGCAGCACGCCCCGAGTCTTCACGATCCAGCAGGTGCTGCTCAGCTTCCCTCCATCCGTTCTATATCGACAGGACATTTTCAACAGGCTTGTTCTGGACGTCCAGAGTGTGGCAGTTCGTGGTTGGTTAGACCGTCCTGACGACGACTGGGACTCCGGAACGTATCACGACTCCACGTTGAGGATTTATAAAATGCTGCAGGTGGAGCCGCTCTCAGAGCGACCAGCTAAACCTCCCACTGAGTGCCCTTCATGGTCCGCTCTACTGATGTGGCAGATGAGCAGAATCCATCATTGTCCACATGAGTCAGGTCAGATCCTTCATCTTTATTATGACAACTTTACTGTCTTTCAGAGGCTGTAGCAGGTTCAGTTTTAGAGGTAAAGTGAAGATACTGGTTTCATATGAAACTAGAAAACCTAACAAATCCATTGGTACCAACCATGTCATACTGGCTTGTTGGGAAGGAGGATAAATAACTTTTTCCAAGGAAAAACTGGCATGGCCATTTCCAAAGGGTTCCCTTGACCTCTGACCTCAAGGTATGTGAATGAAAATAGGTTTTACAGGTACCAACGAGTCTCCCCTTAAGTACAGGAATCCTTCCTCTGGCCCCTTTAAGTCGGTAGATTTAAAAACAACTTCTATTTGAAATGAAATGTGTTGGTGCTCGGATGATGACAAAACAGAACGGCTATTTAATTTGAATGCTTATAAGTAAAGGATGGTTTATTTGTTTAGTATTATTTGGAATTTATAATGATACTGAAATCAAATCAAAATACAGACATGCCCATTTTATGATAATCACATGCAGTTTTTTGAGTCTTGGAAGTTATATAAATTGGGTATCACTGTAAAGCTGAGACTCTTGTAGATTAAAATGACCTGTGGTGACCTCTAGGATAATCACAGCCTCATGAAACTTTACACACACAAACTAGAGACCTAGAGCATTCAGAGGATGGATGGATCAGACTAGAGACCTAGAGCATTCAGAGGATGGATGGATCAAACTAGAGACCTAGAGCATTCAGAGGATGGATGGATCAAACTAGAGACCTAGAGCATTCAGAGGATGGATGGCTTTCCTAGCTAGATTGACAATATTTCGGGGTTTCTGAGCAGTTAACACAACAGAAGTGCTCGCCATCCAATCGTCGAAAAATGCCAAGTCTTGCAGAAATCTCCAAAATGTCAAAAGGTTTTTGATCCCAAATCACAGCATGTCTTTTTCTGTGGTGTTCCTCAAGGTCTTGGTGTCTTAATGTGGTATTTTGGAGGGATTATTGATCATTTTTGATCAATTCTCCAGTGGTAAAAAATGGTTCAATTTAGCACCAAATCTGTGTAACAAATGGTATCAACCCCAAAACTTATGAGACATAATAGAGCATGGGGATTACCATCATATACTTCTATCATAATGCATCTCAAATTAATCTCCAGGTTCCCAGCTTTCAGATGATGTACACCACTTCTATGTGACATCTACTGTTGACCTGCTATCTCCCCCTAAAGACCCCCTGTACCCCCCTAAAAAAGACTAAAAACGGCTCTATTGTGTGTCTCAGAGGGTTAATGGTTAATCTTTTTGTTGTTTGAATAGACGTGATCGATATGCTGACGTTCCCCCTGGCGAGTCCTGGTGATTACTTTGGAGTGGTCCGCAGGTTCCAGCCTTTTATCGACCGAGCCCTGGAGAGTGCCCGTCTTCACGCTGTGACAGAGCCCAGGTTGGACTTCACACACTCATTTCTCATTTATGCCGGGTACACACTACACGAGAATCAAATCGTTGCTCTCCGCAGGGGTCAGCATCCTTTACTATCAAATGAGCCATTTTAGACAAAAAAACAAAAACAAAATCTGTCTGGAGCCGCAAAACATTTGATCATTGTGATGAAGGTAACACAGTTTAGAGTCTAAGTATATAGTATATAAGTCTAATGCAGTGAGGGCCAAAGTATAAATGTACTACAGAGTATTAGGGTCAAATTGATGGTAAAAATCTGAGATTTCGAGAATAAAGTCATAACTTTACTAGAAAAAAAGTCGAAATATTACGAGAATAAACTGATGTCGTAATATTACGAGAATAAAGACATAACTTAACGAGAAAAAATTATGTAATAATAAGAGAATAAAGTCATAACTTTCCGAGAAAAAAAAGTCGTAATATTACGAGAATAAAGTCATAACTTAACGAGAAACAAAGTCGTAATAATACGGGAATAAAGTCAGAACTTTACGAGAAAAAAAGAAAATAACACGTAAAATTACTGTTTTATTCTCGAAATCTCAGATTTATTGTTTTTCCTCAATGTGGCCTTAATACTCCGTCATACTGTTGTACCATAGACCTACAACAATGATAAATAAAATGAAAATGTAAACAAAAAAACAGTTATTCATTTCCATTTTTAAAAATCCACAAGGAGCCTCTGGAGAGGGGCTAAAGAGCCACAGGTTGCTGACCCCTGACCTATAGGAACAACACTGTTAAATTTGACAAAAAATGTCGTTATGTTTGAGCTCTCTCACATTTTTTAAATCTGATAAGATCTGAAAAAGTTTGGTTTAGTTGGAGCTTGAAGTTTGACTACACAGCCTGAATCAAATCTCCAGCAGGGTCTCCAAATGTTGCATCAAATAGTACTTAAGAAGAGCAGAATTTTTAGATGTTAAACACTATTAACGTGTAAATAAAGCAGCACATATTGCCTCAGATGTAGGGTTTATAATGCTGCTGGTTTGTGTTGATATCAGCAGATTGACAGGCCACAGGTCAGTGATTGCTTTCAGTGCTGTCAGCTGTAACAACACACTCCACTTTTACTTTCATTTCACATCATTACAAATGACTTTACAGGCTTCACGAAGCCTCTTCACCAGAGCATGTGAGCTTTTTTTTTTATTTACGGTCAATGAAAGACAAGCGAGGCCAGCCATCTTTAGCAGATCACGTTTTAAATCCGACCTCGAGCTTCGCTTCTCTGCTCGGCTGAAGAAATGATTTGTCATGTTTTTTTTTTCCAGCGTCACCTTATCTGTGTGGATCTACCTGCTGAAATGGTGTCACCAGACGCACTGTGGGATCATCCATCACTTTGGTAGGAACAATGTGTACGACTCGGTCCTGATGCAGCTGACAGACACAGGTGGGTCACAGCAGTCACGTGGGTACACCTTGATACCAGTTTAGGGGATTAGATCGAGGTGTTGTGAGATGGTTGTGAGTGATGATGTGTGTTTTGTGAGACTGCTGAACAGACTGTGTTATGTATTAATAAAGAGCGTTGGATCTCCTGCGGTGTGATATATGACTGTCATATCTCCCGTGTAGGGGACGTCATAATTCAGACACGTGGGACAACAGGAGAAGATGAAGCTTTCCGGGCCAGTGCGGCGTTGCCCCTGTGGAAATGGATTAGATTGGACTGTTACATACAGAACTCAATGGTATAAAGCCTCAGTGTGTGCCTCTGGGTGGTGGGATAAGAAAGAGAAATTAAAACACAGCTCGGGGGGCAGCATCTTATAGTCTTCCCTTCTCTTCTGTTTGGTTTGGTGCCTTTTGCTTCGCGGTGTTTGAGTTCCTTTTTTGGAAACAGCTGTAAGCTCCTGAAAGATGGTTCCTTTCCAGCTGGGAAACTCCAGGCGATTGCACGTCTGCACTGCAATTTGGATTCGTTCACAGCCGAGTAGGTTTTTTTTTTTTTCTGAGCTCATGCATCTATTATGTCTTTCAGGTGCTGCTGGATGCAACATGGGATGATGAAACCCGCAGTTATGAATTCGAGTAAGACGGGTTTATTGGTTTGAAGATGATTCACGTCAGTTGTTAAGATTTTAAAATGTTGTGATTAAACCTCACGGAGCACCTGTTTGTCCGGTTACTAACATACAACAGGGATGAGTAATGATCATGAGAGTGAGTTGTTGAATATCTTACAGGTTTGAGGACAGGATCCATTTAGATGACACTGAGGGACACTTTGTGATCGGAGGGAGCAGGTACATGCCAGGCATCCATGGGTATTTTGGGCCTATCAAGTACTACCGTTTTGGAACGGAAGAGGTAAAGCGCCTCTTTTCTAATCCTTAACCGTGTTTCCATTCACATGTTTTATGCACATTTTGAAGTATCGCATCAGCCGTAAAGCTGCACGGAAACGGCAACATTTGATAAAACTTCCACAATTGAGAAAAAAAAGTTTTCCCGCCTGCTTGGAGTGGTTTTTGCTCCAGGTCTGAGAAGTGAAGCCAATGCTGAAGTGCCTTAAACCTGCATTCTCTCTGACAGCCAGCAGGGGGCGACTCCTCTGGTTGTATAGAAGTCTATGAGAAAATGAGCCTACTTCTCACTTTGATTTATTACCTCAGTAAACATTGTAAACAGGAGTTTATGGTCTCAATCACTAGTTCCAAGTCTTCTTCAATACAGCATGATGTTCATTTAGTAAATTATGGTCACATTTAGAGTCAGATAGACCATAAAGCAGGGGATGCTTTAGGGCGGGGCTACCTTGTGATTGACAGGTCGCTACCACGGCGTTGTCCGGTCTGAGAGTTGTTTTCGTCTCAGAACTTTAACCCTTTCATTTTCAGTTCATGATAGTTAATTATAACCTTTTAATCGCCTAAAAATGTCTTATTCAGCGTTCGGTTTTAGCTCCACCCTCTCGTGTCACTTCTGGTTGCCAAAAACCAAGATAGCGACGGCCAAAATGCCGAACTCGAGGCTTCAAAACGACAGTCCACAAACCAATGGGTGATGTCACGGTGACTACGTCCACTTCTTATCGACAGTCTATGGGATATTCCCATAACATGTGAATGCTTGTCTTCCTCTCCAGGACAACATGAAACTTGACCAACACTAGCTGACACGAAAGAACAGTTAAAACTTGCCCAATCGAAACAAATTCCCGAAGACCTCTCTCCATTTTTCTCTCGTAGATGATTAGATGGCGACTTGTTTTGTTTCCGGTTCACAACCTCTACTTCTTCAGATAAAGCGTAGCCTATAGCAGCCTAAGTTTTTTCGCTCCAAACCATAGTCTGTATATAAAGATGGACGACATGACAGCTCCTCAAAGTGAAGCCAAAACATCTGGATCGCCCCCTGGTGGCTGGCTGCAGTATAGGTCATAAATCCCGCCCCCTCCACGTTAGCGGATGGAACATGGACCAAACTAAAAATTCAAAGTACACATCAAATACATTGGTATCTGTCATTTTAGGTAGTTCTTATCCCGCTCATGTATGTTCAAGTGTTCATTTTTTCTGATCAGTTTGGTTTTAATTAGTTATTTGATGCTATAAAAAGGGGGCGGGACGTCATGATTGACAGCTGTGATTGACAGCTGCTCTGAGTGAAGTAGTCGATCATAAATGTAGTTCTAGAGATATTATGGTTAGTCGTTGTGTCTTTCTAGCCAAACCGCTACCGTGGTGCTAACGTAGCAGCTAGGTGGCTCACGCTAACAAGCTCCGGCCGAGCCGTGATTGGCTCAGGAGCTCGATACCGCGGCTCCAGCCCCCCCGATCACTATACTGCGCAGACTCTGGCTCCACATAACGTCAAAATCTCAAGATGGCTGCTCCCGTATTGGGGATATTGTAGCTTCACTTTTGTACAGCGGGAGGAAGTGGACACGCGTCGTCCATCTTTATATACAGTCTATGCTCCAAAACAGTTGATGGATGCATTTCTTTTTTTTTTGCACAATTTCGCTTAAAATTCGCTTCACAATTGAAAGGAAACATGGTTATTGTTAATTCAGCGTTTTACTGTTTTATTACTGTGTATAAAAATACGCTGTTATCCATGTCACAGGTGAAAATGCACCATCACCCCGGGTCAGCGTTACAGGAGCCGCTGGATAAGACTCATAAGGAGTGTCACGAAATGAGAGGATTCACATGGACTTTTCTCCGAAAAGTAACTGAAAGTCGCCGCCTGTCACCAATAGACACAGGTGAAATATTATGTTGACACGTCCCTCCACAGGGGGCCTCACAGAGAGCTCATATACAGGGTGTCAATACAACACCTGTTAGGTATGGGACCACTGTTGACAGGTTGCTTTTTTATGTTTTATTTCAGGAGCCTGCTCACCTCACTTCTTAAGACTGTGGGGTCGGTATGGAGGGAAAATGTGCACGCAAACATGGAGCTGGGAACAACAACTTAAATACAGAACACTTTTTCATTTCTTGCAAACAAATGAGGAAATCGGAGCAGGTGATATAGATTGTTGCACTGTTAGTCATATATAACACGTCATTATTCAACATTTTTGACAGTTTTTGTATCATTTTCCTTTAGGATTTGTGGGCATGAAGGACCTCAGGAGAGTTTTTTATGAGCAGGCGGTTGGTACAATGTTCACTTCACAAAATAAAATCACATTCAGATCAACGGCTCTGCTCAAAGTGTCCTCCTGCTTTGGAAATCACAAAGCGTCCCTCTTGTTGGCCACCGTCCACCTGTCCGGCCTGGCGGGACACCCGGTCGATCAACAACAGGTAGAGTCGCCGTCTTCTTTGCACCTCAACATCTTCTTTATCATCACTTCTGTGACGACGACTGATAATTATTGACGCCTGTGTGTGTTTCAGGGTCACGTCTACAGTTTGATTGGCGCGTTGGGCGGTAACCGTTTCGCCCTGATGCATGCTGGGTACAAGCACACACAGGGAATTGATGGGTTTCCTAAGGACTTGGACGTGGCTTACAGCTACTACTCCAACGCTGGGAGACAGAGCATCATCGATAGTCTCAGGATACATGAAAATGAGGTATGTTTAAATAACTGAAATTATTATTTAATTAATGCCAGCAGCGTGGCTCTAGGGATGGCGATATCCGATAGCAGCATATTATTTGAGTATTATTTATGTCTTGAGAAAAGAAGATCCTGCACTCTGCTCTTCCTCAGCATCACAGTTCACTTCAGTCCATCGGGACCTTCATCAGGAGTGTTTTACACAACACTTACAACACTGACTTTAAAGCCTCTGAACAGGTGTTCTCAGTTAACCTGTCTGATTAGACCTCTCTGCTGAGTCTCCTGGTAGCTCTGTAACACCTGTCAGGGTGGGACAAATTACACCTTTATCATTCTTATTGGTGGATGAAGATGTGCGACCTGATGAACTCTCATCGTGGCTCCACCTACCTCCGACCTGAGCAGAGGTCTGATCAGCCAGGAGAACTGAAAACACCTGTGTGGTTGTTCTAAGCAGAGAACAGGTGTGGGACAATTACTGTCCCGTGGGAGTGTCTCTCAGTAATTGGCAGCGACAATCTGTCACATTATGTTCCACAGATAAGAAAAGAAAAACAAGCTAGACACCAACACATAATTAAGTCTATTTATAAGGACAATTACTGAAATTGCACATGTGATTAATTAAAACATCGGCCTTGCAGAGTTCATTCAAAGTTATGTAATCACATGCACTACTAGTATCATCATGAGTGTACTCATAAGTAGGAATATAAAATCCCAAGAGTCCTTAGAGCATTGTGAAGTAAACTTAATTTCCCAAGTATACTTTTTGTAGTAAGTACTAAAATCAATGCACTATTAGTATACTTGTAAGTGTACTACTTTAATACTTCTTGGGACTAAATTGGTCCACTTTTTAGTTTATAAAAGTATACTTTTAAGTGTACTTTTAGTGTAAGAATAGTAAACTTTGAGCACACAACTAGTTTACATCTAAATTGTATTTTGTACTGCAACTATACTACAAGGGAACTTATAGGTATGCTGTTAGTTAACTAGTTGTATACTTTACTAGTTGTATACAAAGTTTTTCTGTATTACATAAAGAGACTTGCTCCTTTTGCTATTTGACTTGATGTTTTGTGATGAGATTTAAAAATGAAAAATAAAATTAGTTTTACTTCGTTGAGTTCAGCTGGTTGCAATCTGCAACCGCACCACTAGATGCCGCCAAATCCTACACACTGTACCTTTAAATATACAGTATATCTTCTATTAAGTATTTCATTAATGACTATGTTTACATACACAAAATGTTCATTTTTTTTTGCCCTTGTTGCATACTCTGATTAATGTAACCAGTGGCGGACTTGTTGGACCGTGCACCTTCTCAGAAAAGGTCGGCGTTGTGATATTTGCGCAGATCCAAAAACCTGTTAATAATGTTTAAAACTAGGGTTGTTTCTCCTTCCGACCAGAAATGTGGGATTTTCTTTTCGGCATGCATCTAACTGTCGGCTAGTTGGATTGCAGCACACAGAGCTGGCTGTAAACAGACAAGAGGCTGTGTCGGTCGCAAACTGCTGTAAAAACCCAGATTGAGACTATATTGAGATATTGTGAATGTGCTGTATACACGTCCAAAGAATGCTCCTAAAACCTGAATAATATCGGCATAACCCACATGTCTTCATCTGAAAATGCTCCATTCAGAATAAGGTCTAACTCTGCTCACTACATGACCCGTATCAAATTCACTATACTGTCATATTCAGAGTATTAGTGTGCATGTAAACGTGTTCTCACCTCTCTCTGACAGTCACCTTTTCAGTGCCCTAGCTGGATCCTAAATGATGAGATGTCAAGTCTGAAGTTAGTAAAAGTAGCAGCGCTGCTATATTAATGTTTTATTTTTGTCTCTCCTAAAGCAACACCCTGTAGAACACATCTATCTGAGCAATCCAGAGGATTTAAACAACCTCATACACGAGACAAGTGACGTCATCCAGTACATGAAGTACCAAGCAGAGAGAGGAGACGTAGACGCTCAGGTAGGTCCCAGTTATACTTTTATTCCTCCAGACCGCGTTCAGACAGCCGATTAGACTGTTGTCAGACTATTAAATAGGCGTTATCGGCCGCTATAAGCACCATAGATGTGGGTCAATAGGGGCCTACTACACCCACTAGAAGGTTTTATCATCTATTCACATGGTAGATCACCGAAAGAAGGTATAAAAGAACACGACAGCGACCGTAGTAATTATGACAGGAGCAGAAGTGGAAGTCAGGTGCTGTAGTAAAGACAACTTTAAGTTTTACTTTCACTTTTGAAATGTTATTTTACAACCCAGTCGCACAGCAGTTCGTGAAATAGTCACAAAATTTAATGTATTGATTCGTGTGCATAGACACGAATTTTGCATTTTTTTTCGTGATGGTCACCATGAAATCAATTCCTATGTAATCCACGTAATTGTGAACCGATGTAGTATAGAGAGCAGCGAATGCTGCGTAGGGAGGAGGTTGAGGTGGATGGTGGTTCAAAAAAAAATTTGACTTTTGTCCAGGAGACCGCTGTTAGTGTCCAGTGTGAAACCACAAGTCAAAGTTGATTTGTTACGTAACTTCTGTACTTAAGTTACAGCACTTCTTGAGTTATTTTAACCCAAACCGCAATCTTTTCCTCAACCTAACTAAGTAATTTTATTTTGAAAAGACTGGAGCAGAATTTGACACGAGCACGCACGTATTGATGGACATTCGTAGGAAAACGCACGAAAAATACGTTGTTGAAAGTAAATTTCGTGACTATTTCACAAACTGTTTTCCCCCTAAACCTAACTAGGGTGAATTAGCCTAATGTGGGACATTTTTTTGAATATATTGTGATATGAAGCCAATACATTAAATCAAAACCCAGTACCACTCCGAAATCCCCAGGATGTGTCCTAATCAAACCCAAAAAACAGGAAATGCAGATATCACACTCATAAAAGAAATGGTAGACATATCAATACTCTAATGCCAAGTTTTCTCAGACAAATCTTTATTTTCTAATGTGGGACAGAGTGTCTTTTAACAGTGGAAAAGTCTGTTAAAAGACCTAAAAATCACCTTAATTAATGTAGGAAACACTTGAAGCTAAATGTGCAATCCCCTAGACTTATGTGTGGATGTTACACGGAGACTCAAACAACAACAATCAAAAAATAAGACTATGAATAATAATAAATAAATAATGTATAAAGACTTTAATAGTTTTGAAGCATTTAGGCATACTAGAAACACATTAAATATCAATAGTTTTATTGACTTTTATTTATTCGAGGAAGACCTACACCCACTGGAGCTCAGGTGTCGCACTTTACGGCAACTCACCCAACAAGTGTTTTTGTTGCGTAAACCTAAAAAAGTTGTATTTTTGTGTCCCAAACGTGACGTTTCATTCAGTTTTACAACATGTCAGAACTTAGTGGGTGTAGTAGGCCCTCACAGGTGCTTACAGCGTCCGATAACGCCTATTTAATGGCCTGATAACAGTCAAATCGGCTGCTTCAGAACAAGCTGATGAAAACTCTTGTTATGTTTAGAGACGCCTGGGAACGATTCTTTACTGGGGACAACATGGAGTCCCTAAGGACCTAGCGAGTGCGATGAAGTGGTTTGAAAGAAGCGCTCTGCAGATGGGGGATCCTTCAGCGATGTACGACTACTCCATCCTGCTGATGAAGGTTCTGCAACATTATAAAGATGTTTTCTATGTGTGTCTGTGTGTTTTGACACTTATTGATTCCCTGATTGATTCCTCCAGGGAGAGGGAGTGAAAAGAAACGAAAGCCGAGGTTTGAAGCTGATGGAGAAAGCTGCAGCGATGGTACGTGCTGTGCGTTACTCCTAGTAATCAATCTGTGTGTTTACAGTGTGTGCCTTCACTCTCTGTTTCCTTGCTTTAGGGCTCAATTAACGCCCTGAATGGTTTGGGCTGGTACCATGGGATTATACGGAACGACCACAAAACAGCAGTGAAGTACTTTGAGCAGGCGGCGCTGAACGGGAGCGCTGATGGGATGTTTAACCTGGGACTTTATCACATAAACGGGGAAAACCCGGACAGCCCGCGGAGGAACGAGGTTTGAGTGCCACTCCTTGTGAAAATATAGTTCCACCACTGATCTGCTATGAGCTGATGTATCTCCTGTGTGATCCACAGATGGCTGCATTCCTGCAGTTCCTGAACGCGTCTCGGCTCGGTCACATAGTGGCATCGGTGGAGGCGGCTTGGTACCTTTCGACAGGAAGCCTGGAAGGGGTGTCTCAGGATGTGGAGAGGGCCGTGATGTAAGAGGCTTTCATTAGTGGTGAAGAAAGCTCTGTTATGGGCTGTTGCACTGTAGCCTGCAGCTCAGTGGCATCTAATTTCAATGACAGTGGCTAATTCAAGGTCACAACCCGGTACTTGCATATCTAAAAATAAGAGTCACTGTCTCTGCGTTATTGTCTGGCACAGAGTTGCTTACCATTGTTCCTCTGGTATCTTATGAATTTAAAGGAGCTTCTGCTGCAGCTTTTTTAGAGTCACCTCAACAAATCAGAAACTATTTTTAGATCATGTTACAATATTTTCCCGTTTACGTGGAGGAAGTTATATTCGATAATTCATCAGCCGTCCTTTGCCCTCTGTGCAGAATGCTAAAAAAGGTGTGTGAACAGAACGGACACCTTGGATTTATGATCAGAGACGCTCTCCAGGACTACCTCCAGGGCGCTCGGTAGGGACATTTATTTCAATTACTTTTCAATTGTCCTCATTTAATCATTTTCTCTGGTCTTTACCATTCGTCTCTGCTTCTTCCTGTTTGTTTTACTGCGTTGCAAACAGGCGGGGAGCGTTTGTGAAGTATGTTCTGGCAGCTGAAACTGGTCTGGGTTTGGCCCAGAGCAATGTTGCACACCTGTGTGAGGTAAATGGATCCTATTTTTCTGGTATTTAACCTTTTAACAAAACAATGGCTATCTCTCTTTTCATCTGATTTTCAGCACATTTCTGAAATTAACTGGGCCTCATGCAGCAACACTCTCTTATAATTCTCTTACATTGTCTCTTAATTTCCTGTTAAAGTCCAGATGAAATTTTTAAAAAAGAAGCCTTTTCAACCCTTTTAGATCATATTCCCGGTCATATTGTGCACCTATTTAACAATATATGCAAAGAAATTACAAAAGTTTTAATTTTTGTATCAAAATCCACTCTTTTCTTCCTGTAAAACAAATATGACATGTGCTTACGTAGGCTAGTACCAACCAATAATATCATGACATCCATCCGTCAATCAATCTGCAATTTTAGCGACAGTCTAAGCCCGCCCACTTTTTAGCGGTCCAATCAAATGCAAAGGATTTGATTTAAATCCCACTCGTAACTGCACACCACTCAAATATCCATTTCACTGCGGAAAAACTCACAGTACAGGAGCTATGTAAAGACGCTCTAACTTCTGTTTCACTGGGAATTTAAGAGAAAAAAGTCCAGATGCACCAAACATTCTTAACCATCCAAATATGCTCTTACCCAGGTGTGTTGATCATAACTCGGAGGCGTGTGGCCGATTTTTTTTTATTATTAGCTTATATAACGCCCCTTAAACACTATATAAGGACAGATATTAGCATAGGAAACGCCCCTAAACAATAAGGGCAGGTATTTCATAGGTAACGCCCCCCAAAACATTATATAAGGGCATGTATTATTATTATTAATAGCAAAGGCATTGCCCCAAACACTATATAAGGGCAGATACTAGCTTAGGTAACGCCCCCTAAACCCTTTATAAGGGCAGGTATTAGCGTAACGCCCCCTAAACACTATATAAGAGAAGATATTAGCGTAATGCTAACACTAAGGGCAGGTATTAGCATAGGCAAGGCTCACAAACACTATATAAGGGCAGGTATTACAGTAGCATAGGTAACGCCCGCTACACACTATATAAGGGCAGGTTAGCGCCCCCTAAGTTTCTTTAATAACCCACCTTTAATAACTCTTTAGTGTATAATCACCGGAAAATAAGAATGATTGTGTTTTCATTACCTTAGAGTTAATCGTTTATGAGCCAGCCATGTTTCTACAGTAGCTCAGAACGTACAAACCAAACATTAGCTCTATATAGGGCCATTTACGTTTTTGCGTCGGCCATCGTAGTTCTCCGACATGCTTGGCACACGGGAGAAGTTTCAGTTGGTTGCAATCTGCAACCTCACCACTAGATGGCTCCAAATCCTACACACTACACCTTTAAAGAGTATGTTTCCTCACGTTGGACAAAGAATTTGTGGACTGTGAAAAAGAAGATGTGTTTTTCTCATCTTGGTAAGAGTGCTCTGGACCACTCGTAAAATGTTCTCTCACAATAATAAGAAAACATTGGTGCATCCCAGAAATCAATGGGAACTAATAAAATAAGAACAACTCGTGGAGGAAGTTTGCTCTTAAAGTGCTTCCTGCGTGAGGCTCAATGTCTAATAGTCGGAGTTCAAATTGCACATAATTCCAGTCACATACTAACAGAAGAAGCCGGAGGGAAATTGTCAGCGGTTGATAACATAACTGTCATCATCGCTCTGCTCTTTCTCACCCTGCACACAGGAGCTGAATCTCAGTGGTGATTGTCAGTGGCGATATCACAACTACTCTATATTAAACTATGATCCCCATCCATCCGGTGAGTTCCTCTCATTTCATTCTGCTGTAACCTCTCCCTCCGTCTGTCAATCTGCTCAATAAACACCAAGTATTTATCTTCTTTTATAGCTCTGCTGAAAATGGGAGACCATCACCACCACCGCGGCTCCTCATTATCCTCGGTCGGTCAGGCCATATCGATGTATGGCCGAGCCGCTCGAGCAGGCAGCCCTCAGGTGACACATTTACTTGGGCTGTAATCTCATCACCCTATGATAAACTTAATTAAACCTTCACGGGCTCAGGCCCACCGCAATAAAAACAACACACAGCATTATGCTGTGTTATTATTTGGAGACTTTTCTCTCTGAGTAACCCATCAGAGCCTGTTATGATTGTATCCTCACACAGGGAATGTATAACTTGGTCGTCTTGGCACAACAAGGACACGTTCTTCCACCGAGCATCCACAGCTTGTTTGATGATCCGCATGATGGCGAGCAGGACATCGTGGTGAAGATCTTAAAAAGGTGCTTCTTTTTTAAATTACAGAACTGCCACAACAATTAATAATCACCATGAATATTTGTTTATAGTACTTGCGATATAATGTGCTTCTACATTTACTTTAACACAAATATGAAGGTTTGATATTTGATATTACTAATCATGTGTAAATGGTAGCCCTTTAGCTTAGATTAGCACAATGACTAGAAACAGGTGGAAACAGCTTAGATAGATAGATAGATAGATAGATAGATAGATAGATTTATTAAATGAATAAATATTATATGTTCAAAAAGAAGTAGGCAGAAGTAAACACTTAAAAAGTGAAGCCAATGCTGAAGTGCCTTAAACCTGCATTCTTTCCAACAGCCAGCAGGGGGCGACTCCTCTGGTTGCTAAAAGAAGTCTGATTGTATAGAAGTCTATGAGAAAATGAGCCTACTTCTCACTTGATTTATTACCTCAGTAAACATTGTAAACATGAGTTTATGGTCTCAATCACTAGTTTCAAGTCTTCTTCAATACAGCATGATGTTCATTTAGTAAATTATGGTCCCGTTTAGAGTCAGATAGACCATAAAGCAGGGGATGCTTTAGGGCGGGGCTACCTTGTGATTGACAGGTCGTTACTATGGCGTTTTCCGGTCTGGAAGTCGTCTGTGTTTTCGTCCTACAACTTTAACCCTTTCACAGTGTGTTTTCACTTCATCAAAGTAACATTTTGGTCGCCTAAAAATGTCTTATTCAGCGTTCAGTACTTAGCTCCACCCTTTCGTGTCACTTCTGGTTGCAAAAAACCAAGATGGCAACGGCCAAAATGTCGAACTCGAGGCTTCAAAACGGCAGTCCACAAACCAATAGGTCACGTCACGGTCACAGGTACCGGTCGGTGGAATTTGTTACCTTTGGACAG
Organism: Sebastolobus alascanus; assembly: GCA_916701645.2. Classification (NCBI taxonomy): domain Eukaryota; kingdom Metazoa; phylum Chordata; class Actinopteri; order Perciformes; family Sebastidae; genus Sebastolobus; species Sebastolobus alascanus. Next base: position 520,913 of record CAKAOJ020000209.1, on the reverse strand, counting down.
AGCCAGGCGAGCTGTTTCTTGGAGCTATGTTCCCTCAGATCAGTACCTTCGCCATAATGTTTCCCCGTTTCCAGTCGTTATGCTAAGCTAAGCTAGCTGGCTTTTAGTGGTAGCTTCATATTTACCATACAGACATGAAAGTGGTATCAATCTTCTCTTCTAACTCTTGTTTATTTGTTTTTGTTTCACACACATAAAAAATACATTAAAATACAATTCACATGAAAGGAATGTAAAATACGTGTGAGGGTGAGGTAGAAACTTATAATGGCTTATGTAAAAAACACACCAAGAGGACATTCAATAGGTAAAAATATTACCATGACAAAAATCACCAGTGCATTTTAAATATTAGTGTTCAAAACATTTCACATATAAAAATATAGAGTGCAAAGTGTATGAGTAAAGTTCAAACAACAACAACAAAAAAGGAGGATGGAGGAGGCAGGAGTAATCGCCATATTTACAGTTTCTAAGAGCGATTACTTTTTTTCCAAATCAAATGTTTTTGTCAGCAGAGCATTTCTAAGTCTCTTTTTATATACATATAAATGACACAGAGGAATCCATTAAATGGACATTTTCATTCCATAAGATAACTCCAAGAAATTTGATAGATACTCTCGGCAAGAAAGTGAATATTCCCCAAAATGTCAAAAATAATTAAGGCAAAGTCAGTGAGCTAACATTAGCTGTTGTTATTTTAACAAAAAATACGACTGATATTGTGTGTAACACAGTCTCCATTGTTTCACCTCTTCTCAAGATGTGTGGAGACGGAGGAAGAGGAAGCAATGACGCCCTGTTCTTTAGCTCTGCTCCGAGTCCAGATGGGAAAAGCCTTGAGGAGAATGACTCAGAACGGAGCACAGCTCCTCTTGGTAGGCATAAGGCAATTAACTCATACTGTATGTAGTAAGAGAAAAAAACCCAACACACCACAAGCTGCACTCTCACACTTTATTATCCTCCTTTGATAATGTGATCTACCTTTAATTATTGAAATGTGTGAAAAATGCTAATTGGACGTTGGTCATGAATAAGACATTAAAGACACTATGGACTGCTATTTTGAGAAAGAAAAACGTGATAATTTATTTAAATTCTCATTTCTCTATAGGCATATGCATCTCTTCTCTCTGTTGTTGTCGTTGCTGTCATTGTGCCACTGCAGAGCTGTCTCGGTGAGTCGTCCCTTCTGCGCCCACTTGCACGTATTCACCACAAGATGGTGCAATTTCCCCATTTTTTACTGTCTCTTGCTTGTGCATTGAAAGATGTGTAATCATGTTTTGTTTGCCTCACCTCCTTTCTTTCAACTCATCTGCAAATTAACACAGAACAAAGGGTTCCCAGTCGCCGGGTGTTTGCACAGAGGGCCGTCAGCCAAGATGGCATCATGGGAGGAACCCACGGAGCGGCGGGGAATCTAAGGCTTAACGCCGTGAATGGCGGACAGTGTATCCGGCAGGCCTGCGATGTGGCCGTGACTCTGTCAGGCGTGTGCCTGTGTGCCTTCTGGACCGCACTCCTCTATCATCTCCTGTGACATACAATAGCCAGCGCAGTGATCCAATAGCCACAGCAAAAGCCTGCAGACACTACACACCGTGAGAGCATACATTTAGAGGATGAGCTACGGCACTATTCATGTGACACATCAGTGTTTCGGAGACACGTGTTTGACTCATTTGAGACAGGAAGGAGAGAAGTGCTGCTTTATCACACTGGTGATAGTGTTTCCTCAGTAACCAGTTCTTTTTTCCATTGTTTTGTTTGTGGAAAATAAAATACTTATCATGCAGTTCATTTAATTAATGCTGAGTCTGACCTGCAGTTTATATATTGTCTGTGATGAGGTGATGTGGCGCCAAGGAAGCGGAGTGAAGCTCCTGCTATCCAACATGTAAAACCAGAGCCTGGATTGGACCAAAACATGTGGCAGTACCTTAATTCAGCAGATGCATGACATGATCATCATATGTCTTGGATATATTTATATTTATCTTGGTGATTTATCCCACTTCAAATATATTTTTTAGGGCTGTCAATCGATTAAAATATTTAATCGCACATTTTTTATCTGTTCAGAATGTACTTTAAAGGGAGATTTGTCAAGTATTTAATACGCTTATCAACATGGGAGTGGACAAATATGCTGCTTTATGCAAATGTATGTATATATTTATAATTGGAAATCAATTAACAACACAAAACAATGACAGATATTGTCCAGAAACCCTCACAGGTACTGCATTTACCATAAAGATTTAGCATGTCCGAAAAAAGTTAAAAAAATGTCTGATAAAAGTCAGAAGAAAAGTCAGAAAAATGTCCGACAAATGTCTGTAAAATATCAACAAAAAAAGTTTTTAAAAAGTCTAAAAAAGTCTGAAAAAATGTCCGAAAAAAGTAAAAAAAAAATGTCCGAAATATGTCCGAAAAAAGTATGACAAATATCCGACAAATGTACGAAAACTGTCCAAAAAAAGTAAAAAAAAATGTCTGAAAAATCTGCTCAAAACATAACATGGCAAACTGCAGCCCAACAGGCAACAACAGCTGTCAGTGTGTCAGTGTGCTGACTTGACTATGACTTGCCCCAAACTGCATGTGATTATCATAAAGTGGGCAAGTCTGTAAAGGGGAGACTCGTGGGTACCCATAGAACCCATTTACATTCACATATCTGGAGGTCAGAGGTCAAGGGACCCCTTTGAAAATGGCCATGACAGTTTTTTCTCACCAAAATTTAGTGTAAGTTTGGAGTGTTATTTAGCCTCCTTCATGACAAGCTAGTATGACATGGTTGGTACCGATGGATTCATCAGGTTTTCTCGTTTCATATGATACCAAAACTTGGGTTATTCTGTCATTTATCTTCACATCACAGCACTGTTAGAACCGGCTCATCCACAGCCTCGGTGATGGATGTGTTGTACCGGAAGCTGTGTTCCTAATAGGTCAACTATTAAGCCTTGTTCCCGGCCCTATCAGGGACATGCTGATGATAAGTGTCTCGCAGGAGGCTGGACATGCAGCAACAGCATGCTGCAGGGGCACTTAAACATTTGGTCCAAGGCCAGAGCGATGGAATTTCAGAAGTTATTGATTTAGTCTGGGCAGGTGCTGCCGGTCGATACGTAAGATAAGACATTATCAGTTTGAGCCATCGCTATGGGAGACATCAACAAGAAGAAGAAGTTTGACCTGAGAGGATGAGTTACAAAGGCAGACACCTCAAACACAGCTTCAGAGCCCTCACTGGGGTATAACTCAAAAACTAATGCTTCTCTGTGGTGCTGTTGTCACTGTGTTCATAACGATAATTTGGCAATACCCCTAGATTTTCACCGCCAACGACTGCTTCTCCGTAATCATTGTGCATACGATAAATAACGTTGTTCTTGAACCTTGGAGGGATTTTTGTTTCTATGGCCGCCAACAAATACGAGGAGCAGGCAGCGTTACTCAGTTCTTAAAAGTTATTTACGGCTCGGTGACAGTTGTGATGATGTGCACTTTATAGCAGTGAGTGTTGTTGCCCGGTATCCACGGAGCTGTCATTAGTTAAATAAGGAGTTTCACAGTGTCAACAGCACTAACTTCACTTCAGACTGAAGTCCGTGTGTATAATTTGGGGACGGAGTAATGATCTCCTTCTTCCTTCTTCTGTGTCCGTCCCTCATGTCGTCTGTCTCGGTCTCTTTAAAGGCACCAAAACAAAAACACTGCATACTGCTACACATGTGCATTGTTTCTCTGTGGTAGTATTTTATTGGTATTACCATTGCTAAATGCTTACATTCTAGATATTTAGCATGGATATACAGTAGCTATCCATGCTGTTACCCAAAAAAATAAGGTCAAATTCATTTCCAGCACTAAAATGTTTAAAGTAAAAACAAAACAATGTAGGAAGCTTTGTTACAAAGGGAGAGCTAGTTATTTTGGGAAACACTTATTTATGTTATGGTGCATTCAGGTGCTCCTCGGATGGTCCGTCGTAATGTGGAAACGCTACAAAGAAGATGTGTTGTATTTTATTGCTCAGAGCGTTTAAATAACAAGTTGGAAGCTGTTTCCAGTTTTTGCATGACAACAAAAATAAACTATTAATAATTATCATTACTAAAATATAGCTTTACCTGACTTGTTACCAGGGTCAATGCTAATAAATGACTTTTCTAACTAATCTACCGTAGGTCACTCTACATGGACAACAAATAACGGTTACATAACACCATAGTACAAATTATATGTGAGCAATAAATTGATATGCAATAAATGAATTTCTGTGTAATATGACGTCAACATGGCAAAATTTTAAGATATGATAAGATAAGATAAGATGTTCCTTTGTTAGTCCCACCGTGGGGAAATTTGCAGTGTACAGCAGCAAAGGGGATAGAGCAGAAAACAAGAAGCATCGGTAAAAACAATAAGCGGGATACAACACAGTGCAAAAAGCAAAATGTTTCTCATGTTTATATGCTAATTATAAAACTACACCCAGCAGCTGGTTAGCTTAGCTTAGCATAAAGACTGGACACAAGTAGAAACAGCTAGCCTAGCATGCATGTTGTTTTTATCTTCAGTTCTTGTATTAAAACAAGATATAACATGTTAATTAGTGAGCTTTAGAAGTGCTGGCATGTAGGTTTTTGTAAGCTTTAGCTGTTTGTTTCCAGCCTTTGTGCTAAGCTCAGCTAACCGCCTGCTAGCGGTTTTATTATATTTACACTACAGACACGACTCTAAAGGCCTTCACACACTGGCAGCGTTTTTTTCGTGCGATGAATTTGCACGTCAGTATATTTTTTCGAACTGTTGTTTTTGTCACAAATACTTTCACACAGAACGCGGATATTACGTGGTGAAAAAGTGACAATTTCTTTTTCGATTTTTCTGAGCTTTCCGTGAATTTTTTATTTATTTTATTTATTTATTAGTTTATTTGACAGGGACAATACATAGGCATATTGTTAAACTTAATTAAAGTGCAACCGATGCAACATATATAGGACTTCTAGCCATAGCTAATTTGCAGACCTTGTCCCTGGTTAGGTTTTTAAGAAAAAGAAAATAAATAAAAAATACAGAATAGCACATCATACATAAAATCACATCGTACATTACAATCAATTTACATATGCATGTTCCCAATAAATAATCAGTGATCACAGGTTTGGTTTAGTTTCAGCCAGTGTTTTACCTTTTCATTTTATTTTTATCAATACTGAGCTGCTTATACTTTTTCAGAATTATACAGTGGTGCCATTTCATTTGTTTTTGATCCATTATTTTCAGTGCTTGTTTATATAGCGATGCAACAGGTTTGACAGTCGGCTGTGAAGCTTGGCTCCGTACAGTTACACAATAAGACAAGTGTGAAAATATCATGGCATGCATAAACAGTTATGCTGCCTTAAGGGGTAATAAAGGAATCAACCTATCACGTGCAGAACTGGTTTAGTTGCGCCTATATTTATGAAACAACAACACGGAGCCTCCAAACTTTATACTCCTTTCAACCTTAACAAAGGCAGCGCAGATCAGATCCACTCCTTCATGATAAAAGCTCTAGACATATAATATTCTCAGGCGAGAAGCCTATTTCGCATTTTCGTGTTGTTTATTCGTCACGCCCTCCGATTTGTAAAGGCCTTAACTCTCACTAAGTAAGTTAGCTATACTGTTAGCTGTGGTTGTGATAGCTGAACACATCCATCCTGCACCCTGATGTCTGCTCGGTTACTCATTGACATCATTCTTATCATTTCACTGCTAAAATTAAACTGATTTTCTGACCATAAAAACATTCCATTAGGATTCAGAGTCACAGTTTGATACTTATGACTCCACCCAGATCTGCACATGAGCTAATATCCATGGAAAGTCTAACATCATATGTGTCATAACTTTTTGTTAATAGTCTACTGATAAATATTCTTTCCATTGATTCAAGTTGCATGCAATAAAACCTGTTGAAATTAAGTATTTTTAAATGATGTGGTGGACCGTCTTGATTTCCATTTGATTGTTTAATGAGTTGATAACACGTTGATTGACGTGACCTTGAATATAGTTGCAGTATACTTTTCTTCTTGGTTAATAATGGACACTTTGACAAGCATCATTACCCGCTCTCTCAATTGATTTACAGCTTTCACACTGTTCACCCTTTTCAAGTTGAATTAAACTCTCTTTGAACCCTCCGGGATATTTGATTAACACGGAGGGACAAAAACTTTGACCAGTAGACTTAATATTTGATTTGTAGAAGTCTTGCGGTTTCAAACCAACTCACGTGGCCCACAAATTTCACAAAAAAACACACAATCACATCAGTGCTAATAATTTCCCACAGGTGCAATTCTAGTTACTGCACAGTAATTGTTAATCAAAGAGTTTGATGATAATGTCTGTAATTTAATTTCACTTCTTCTCAAATGGCTTCTGAAACATGTAATTAAATCCAGCACCTCATTGACATTCCATTGAAATTCCTCCACGGTTCACAACGAGTGTCCTCGGAAACAGAAACAACACACATGGCTGCCTGCAGCCCGACACTTGAAGTTGAAGTTGTGTTTTTTTACCTCAGCTGAAGCTACACAAACTCCTCCGCAAGTCTTTGGAAGTCTTGCAGTGACATTGGACATCTAGCGGAAGCAATGCACAGAGTCTACTATGTCTAAATCAGTGTTTTTTGTCATTCAGTTATTAAATAGGGACAGATTCCACCTGCTGACCACCCGTCTCACCATAGCTCTACAGATTTACAAAGATACAATCGTAAAATAAAGGGATTATATGCATAAAAATACTGATGTTTTCTATAGATAGCTGCACGGATGAAGTATTTTTGTAGGCCAACCCCGGATGTTAGCATCGCACCGGTTCCCTCGACAAAAAGCCACTGAATTTTTAAATTATTGCTGAAAATAAGCTCTGTGGCAAACAAACGTTTATGATACTTACACGTTTTATTCAACAAGATAATCTTCACAAATGAACACTGCTATCTAACGTAAATCTACAAGTTGGAAAGTTTGAGTCAGGCTATAGTTTGCATGAGTATAAACACAACCATAGACTGTATATAAGAAGTGGACGTAGTCACCGTGACGTCACCCGTTGGTTTGTGTACTATGGTTTTGAAGCCCCGAGTTCACCATCTTGTTTTTTTGCAACCAGAAGTGACATGAGAGTGTGGAGCTAAGTACAACCGAACACTGAATAAGACATTTTTAGTCGACCAAAAATGTTATAATTTACTTTGATGAAGTGAAAACACACTGTGAAAGGGTTAAAGTTCTAAGACAAAAACACGGACAACTCCCAGACCGGACAACACAGTGGCAGCGACCTGTCAATCACAAGGTTGCCCCGCCCTAAAGCATCCCCTGCTTTATGGTCTATCTGACTCTAAATGGGACCATAATTTACTAAATGAACATCATGCTGTATTGAAGAAGACTTGAAACTAGCGATTGAGACCATAAACTCATGTTTACAATGTTTACTGAGGTAATAAATCAAGTGAGAAGTAGGCTCATTTCCTCATAGACTTCTATACAATCAGACTTCTTTTAGCAACCAGAGGAGTCGCCCCCTGCTGGCTGATAAAAAATAATGCAGGTTTAAGGCACTTCAGCGTTGGCATCACTTTTCAGACCCTGGAGGTCGCCCACTGAACACGAGGCTGTAAAGGCGGACATAGTGAGTAGATGAGTTTCCGTGTTAGGCGTGATGACGTTTAATGTCCCTGACACCCTCTGTTGTCTCAGTTAGCCACTTGTTAGCAACCTCCTTTCTTTCTTAAAAAGCTTCAAACGTCACGTCTTTCACGACGACTTCGAGACGAGGGAACCGGAAGTGCTAAAATGCTAACTCATTTCTGGGTTTTAGGACTCATTCCTGCAGCAATAGAGAATATCCCCATTCAACCTCAGCTGGACTTTGGCAACATCTGTATCTAGCGACCTGGTGAACAGTATGCCGAGGTGATAAAAGGAAATAAAAACTAGGGAGGAGGTCGGAGTGGACGGGTCAAACAAACACAGGGCTTTCACCCAGGAGACCGCTATTCATGTCCCGTGTGAAAATAACGTAGCTTAATAACGTAATAAACATAGTAATTTTAAGCCAAACCATGATATTTTTTTTGCTAAACCTAACCAAGCAGTTTTGTTTTGTTTTGTTTTACCACGTGTTTAAAAGAGTTTGAAGCTGCAACTGTAATCTGGGAGAAAATGTTTACCTCGAAACGTAATGCAGTTTAGTTGTATCAGAACTTAGGGTTGCAAAGACACACACACACACACACACACACACACACACACACACACGTAATGCAAATAGATGTTTTTGCATCACTGTCCTCTGGCAGCCCTTGCGGCAGACACCATGAGGCCCTCAGCCACGGCAGACAGGGATGAATTTCATAAATGTAAAATATGTGTGCAGATGTTGCCTTCGCATGCGAGCGAGTGAGTGAACGACGCCACAATGTGAAATTAGTCAGGAATTTTATCAGGGTTTCTGTTGCCCTGCGGAATAAGCACATTTTAAAATGATACAGACCCAGAACCCTGAACTGACTCAAGGTCAGAATACCACTTAGTCTAAAAATGTCACCAGCTAAAACAAGTACTGAATGTCCTGATGCGCTGCATGCGCTCAGACTGAGTGCGTCTGGGTTAGTACGGGAAGCCTCCGGGGGGGAAAACATGTGTCACCACCCACCACATTGCTAAAAGTAAGCTACTCACTTTGTCACAGTAACTCACACACTGGAGAGTGATTTTGTCCACGCTGAATAAAAGCTGTGATGCTTCAATTACAAGTACTGGCGCCGGTGCAGCAGCTCGCTTACTAGGGGGGATAGAATGTGCTGGGAGGATGTTCTCGGACTCAGTGGGAGGTAATTATTTACTGGACGCCAGTATCCTACGTACCACTGCAGAGCTGGTACGTATGCAGGTGTTGTTGTTTTTTGATTCGGTATTCTTGATAGTTGTGTCATGACAGCCTGCAGACGCTGACAGAAGGGATAGTTCAGCCAGTCGTTTCACAAGTCTATGTCAGAAATGACCTGTGAGCATCTCTGCTTTTTAGTTCATGAAAGTATACTTCAACTTATAGTACTTATAGCCAATGATTTATGTATTACATTAAAGAGACTGATTTGTGAGGAGATTAAAAAAATTAAATAAAATGTGTTGTTCTCGCATTCCTCCACGGTGAACGGATAATCCAAAAATTTAGAAAATTCTTGATGAATTGAAGTAAATTCATATTAAAACATCCTTTTACAAACTCTCACAGACTTTAATTGACTACTCTCTCAAAAAAGTATGCACAACTACAAGCCAAGTATATCTTTCTGTAGGCTTATAAGGCAAGAATACTTGATTATACTTTTCTTAAGTAGCCTATATCTCGATCCAAAGATTAAGTACAAGTAGGCCTATAAGCCAAGCATACTTTTCTGTATACTTGTCAGTAGTATACTCGGACTTTTCTGTGTACTTGTCAGTATAAGCCCAGTATACTTGGACTTTTCTGCGTAATTGTCAGTATAGGCCAAGTATACTTGGACTTTTCTGTATACTTGTCAGTATAAGCCAAGTATACTTGGACTTCTCTCTATACTTTTCAGTATAAGCCAAGTTATACTTGAACTTTTCTGTATACTCGTCAGTATGAGCCAAGTATACTTAGACTTTTCTGTATACTTGTCAGTATGAGCCAAGTATACTTTTCTGTATACTCGTCAGTATGAGCCAAGTATACTTAAGTATACGTTTGTTTAGTGTATCTCTGAAAGTATACTCTCTTATTTTAAGTTTAAAAGAAGTATACTAATTGCACACTTGAATAAACTTCTTTTTGGTAAGGGTGTACAAAATCAAAATGAACCTACAACTTTTTAAGCATACAGGAAGTGAGCATTTTCATAATAAAACATTAATTTCAGGTGGAGTATCACTGGTCAATGGTATCATGTGTCTTTGCTGCACTAATAATAGTGCAATAATAATAAATAACATTCTGCAGTCTTTATTAATTAAGTATTAATCCGTGCTTTGCTAAAATGTCTCCCATGGAAAAGGCCTAAAAATACCACTGTGGGCTATAAATAAAGCCACTGGTTTACATTCCAGCTGGATGAACCTTGAAGATCTGATCGTGTCCGACCACAGTCTCCGTGTGTCCTCACCTGATGGTTGGCTGCTGTGGACCGTCACCCGTCAGCAGCCAGTAATTACACACCAGCCTGCCTGCTGCTGTAAAACCATCAGTGCTACCGTTAATAATCAGATTAAGCCGGCTTCCTAACAGGACTTGTGGCGATGCGGCTGTTATTAATGCTGTGAGAGCGAATAGGTTCACTGTGTCACCTTAAAGACACATAGACTTGTACATTCACATAAATGTTAATGGAACAAATCTATTTATCTTTTGGACAAAAGCTGCAAAATGTGTTGTTCTTCCTGCATCCAGCGCCGTCATTTGACAGTGACGTAGTTGGATGCAAGAAGGAACTACAGTATACTAATTCAGCTTGGATTCCTCTGGGTAGCCAGGGGGGGGCGCTGTGCTCGAGATGCCGCTCAAAAACAGAACTTCCTGTTTTGTTGTAAGTTCCATTGTACAGATAAAGTAAAAACAAAACAAAAAACAGAACTTCCTCTTCGTATTGCAAACTAGCTACGTTTCCAACAGCGAAAATGGCATCACAAAATGTTATATTATGAGCTGTTTACATCATGAAAATGAATATTCCACTAATATCTCTGTTTACATGCAGCCGTGCATACTCCGATTAACGTAACCAGTGGTGGACTTGTTGGACCGTGTGAACACAGCCTCCCTCTTCAGACCTTCAACCACCTTCTTGAAAAGGTCGGCGTTGTGATATTTGCACATATCCAAAAAAAACCTGTTTATATCCAAGTCTTTCATGATATTTAAAAGTAGGTGTGTTTCTCCTTCTTTTCCTTTGGGGCATGCATCTCTGCAAACTGTTGGCTAGGTTTGTGTACAACGCAAAGAGCTGGACGTAAACAGGCAAGACAAACTGCTTTAAAACCCAATTTGAGATGCATATTCTGAATGTGCATTAGCCGTGCAGGAGGACACGGCCGGCGGGGACCCGTCAGAAGCTTGCACGCAATGCATCCTGGTACATGTAGGCACTATACCGGCACGGCTCCACGAGCAGGAGAGCTCGGTCAATATAGCAGCTCTGAGGAAATTTATTGCATCAATCGACTTCAATTTACCATCAACACTCACTGGACATTCCCTTTAATATGAGGTCATATATCTGGTTTATTGTCCATCAGTATGCATCAGGTAGCACTGTTAATTATTGGTAGAGGGTTCTCCAGCACTACTACAGATTGAACACTGTTAAGTGCAGCAAAAATTTCATTAAACAGCGTATTTAAAAACATAATTGCTGAGGTGCAGAGAGACTCAGAGCTGCTACAAAATGTGAGCGTGCAGTATAGGCTACCGTGCATAGAGATCTGACATATGCTCTAATCAATATCTTTTATTAAGAATGGTTCAGATGGCTATGTGTAATGTGGAAAGGGGTCGCTGGTATAGTGACCAAGAGGATCGGGCAGAGGACAGCAATCAAAGACAGTCAGCTTGACTGTCAGAAGGGTTTGTATTTACCCAAACAAAACAGAAAATCTAGCTCCTTCAGGAGCCGTAGCTCCAGAACTAGAAAACCTCAGCCGGGCCGCTAGCTAGGCTCAAAATATAACTAAAGTTCAGAAGAGAGACTGAGAGCTCCTCACTCTCAGCATGTGCCAGCCAGAATGAACTCACTGATTGTCCTTTATCCTCCCCTGATGAGGAGATCAGCTCCAGGTGAGTGGCCTCCCTCACCTGCTCCCAATACTGTCATATAGGATTGGGTGGAGCCACCAGGTACTGTAGGAGTGGAGATGCCTCTAATCACCTTGCTCTCTGAAGCTCTACGGTCTATGGATTGTTTTAGCATCTTTCTGCACATGGTTTTAGTTTTACAGAACTTTTTTCCACTGTTTTGATTCATTCTCAAAGCCCTAAAAACCCACTGAACACGACGTGCTCAGCTCCAAACAGCAGACAGATCCAGACTAGCTGTGGAACAAGAGACAAATATTTCCCTCAGGAGTTGGTAGCAGACAAAAACAGAGCTAAAAGATAATAAATGCTGGAATTACATTAGTCAGTTGGACACAAACACGACTCCAAATGAATGCTAATGTGTCTCTGTGTCATCAGAGATGATAAATAGCCACTGTTGTCTTTAATTTGCTCAGCATGCAAACTCCTCTAATCTCAGATCTGGTAGATCACCATCAATAACAGATCCGTTGCTTCCTGGAACAGATGTAAAACAGCGCGAGTTGACCTTAAACTAAAAGTGTAGCTGCTTTATTTTAACAATAAATTAGTCGTCCTGTCACACTTGTAAAGTTTTTATTGATCCCTCGAGTTGCCATGTAAAGATTTAAATGAGTTGATAACATAATATCAGGCCTTGAATCTTGGTGATTCACTTTATTACAGGATGAGTGAAGGAACAGATAGCTGAGAGAAATGTTTGTTGTTTTTCCACATCATGTCTTGGTTTATATTTTTTTATCTTTTTCTTTTTCTTTTCTTTTTTACCTTGAGTGAAGTTTTGTTATTTTATTTATTTATTTATTTATTTATTTATTTATTTATTTATTTATTTATTTATTTATTATTTATTTGTTTATTTATTTATTTATTTATTTATTTATTTATTTATTTATTTATTTATTTATTTATTTATTTATTCATTCTTCTGATCGACTTAATTTGGATTATTATTATTCATTAATTTAGTAATTTATCCCCTCCGTGATCACAATAGCATCACAATGCAGTGTTTGTTACATTTCGTGTATGAATGTTTGCATAAAAGTGGAAAAATTCAATAAACATATTTGAATATACTTGCACACTTGTCTAACAGGTGTTGAACAGGTGAAAATAACGTGTTGGTTCAGTAATGCTTGAATGAAATATGAAAGTCATGTAAGGTCACTGGTCTTAAAACAGCTAAAACGTGCTGTTCATACAGATTCTTTGGTCTGTATCAGTTTTCATTACATTCCCAAATTATGTGTAGAAAAGGGAAAAGTGTATCAGGAAAAACAGTTTCTCCAGAACACTTTCTCCGTCAGTCAGCTGAACTCACTACTGATATCTCGTGGAACAATCCTCAGCCGGATGTTGTAAAACACTGACTTTGTAGATAAAGGATTATGATGGATGGCGTGTTTCATATTAACTAAAATTAAACATACCTCTTTAAACCAAGGATTACAGTATTTGCTCTACGACATGGCTCAAATATTTATATTTACTGTCTTGTACTGTATCCTATTTTATCATTGCATTATAATCTGTCCATCCACTGCTCTGCTGTTGAGTTGTGCAACTTCCTGAAACGTGCGTGTGGTTGAGATAGAAATATGTGGCAAAATTCACGAGAACAGGAGATAAAACTGAGTTACACTTTACATGAACTCCCCCATCTAACACTTTGATAACAGATATAACTATTTTCATACCAGCTACTGTGCGTGGAACATGGACTGAACAGATGCACAGACATTAGCTGACGTGGAACCGTGACGAGGAAACGTTTTTACACTTGAAGCAGGTTTCTCCTTGAGGTCAAACCGACATTCTCAAAGCTCCTCACGTCTTGTTCCCACATCGCTCTGTGTACGTATGCGAGTCAACCGAAAGTTCAATAATTCCTATGGGAACCTCCGTGATCTCTGATGTGTTTGTGAAACTGTGAAACCCAGACCGTATGCACTGTGTGTGGAATTAGCAAATTAATAACTGATTGATAAATGTAATACAGCTCTATTTCTATGTCTTTATTAAAAGACATATGAACCACTATGCATGCACTCTATATGTTACACAGCTAGCATGCTACCAATGTTAGCTAAATATGCCGCCAAACTTTTCACTTAATAAAAAATGTAATTTGACTCGTCTAGATTGACTAAATTAACTATCTGGCGTTTCTATCCATCTGTAAAGAGATGCATTTCCTTGAACTAGGGTGACCAGATTCCGACAAACCAAATGTGGGGCAAAGAGTATGTTTGTGTGGGACACGTTACCAAGGCTGAGAGGTGTCGATAAAATGTCTATCTAACTTTAAACATTTCTATTCTGCCCCTTATCCTGTAACATCTCTATGCTTTAATGCCCGAATGCATCCATAGATCGGCGCGTCTCTTTTTGAGACTCACATGAACTGTGTTGCTTCATGTCGTATTCCCCCCCGTGTGAAATTGAAAAATATCTTTTGCAGAAAGAATTTCGCAAAAAACTCTGAGAATCACCTTCCACCGGCTTATCAATACTTAAAGTAGTTTCCCAGTCTTTGTTGTAGCTGCTCTTCCTTTTCTTTGTGGTAGTTTCCATTTATATTCCACCTAAATCTGCAGAGCTTGTGACTTCTCTGTTGGGCGTATAGCGTAGCGAAGACGGTGAAATGTTAACCTGCACTTGACCTACATGGGCGCAGTTTGACAGCAAACATGATGACAGCCTTCCCTGCTTTCTTCACAGCCAATTGGATAAAAGCCAGATTTTAGAAAAGCGTCTGTCCTGCAGTGGTTTGACTGTAGTGGACCTTTGAAAACTAGAGCCAATGAAAATGTGGGACATCGTCTAAATATGTGGGACAAGGGATAAAAATGCTGTGCAGTCCCTCGTAAAGTGTCGACACCTGGTCACCCTACCTTGAGGGGCTTAATCTGTATACTATACAGATTTACGGACACAAAACAAAACTGTGTGGAAACAAGACGTCGTTTCACCATTTTTTTCCACCCATCCGCGTCTGCATAGTTAGAGAATGTTGGATATGCAAAAACCTGCAGCAGGAGTGTCTGATATGGTGATGTCACTTTGGCCGTGCAGATCCTCACAACCTTCACAGGTACAAGTACTGTATAAATTAAGGTTAAATCAGCCTTCATCCATCCATCCATTATCTGTAACCACTTATCCTGTTCAGGGTCGCGGGGGGGCTGGAGCCGATCCAAGCTGACATTCACACTCATTTAGACATTTAGAGTCAACAATGAACCTAACCGGCATGTCTTTGGACTGTGGGAGGAATCCGGAGAACCCGGAGAAAACCCACGCTAACATGAGGAGAACATGCAAACTCTACACAGAAGGGCTTAAACCTGCGACCCTCTAGCTGTGAGTGTGCATTCACTACATTATCACATGCAAATGGGTAAATATGATAACTAAATATTGATTTGTTGAATTCTTAATAGTGTTATAACTGTAAATTATCGAATAAATTGCTCATTTGGAAAAATGCAATCAAAGCTTGCAGTATACAGCGGAAAGTCTTTCAACACTGTCCTGAAATCAGTTACATAACTGAGTCAGCATCGTCCACTGCCTCCGATAAATGACTGTTTGTGATAATTAAGTCATAAATAATACAATAAAATCTGTGGCTAAAGTCTGCCTTTATCTGAGTGTCCTGTACGTGAAGTCCACCGGTGCTCCTGGACCTCATAAATACAGAGGAAGGGCAGCGTCCAGGTACAGAGGAGCAGATACTCTGATTGGACTCACGAGGTCAGATGACAACAGTACACGCAGGCTCTGGACGTATTAAAACTCCTGCATACAGTATTTCAATATCTATGGACTAGTCATTCCTTTCCTCTTGAAAACATCTTTGCTTAACCATTTTCTCCACACGTTTTAAAAAAAAATTGCTTACCAAACGGAATCAAAAGCTACCTGGATGATATTGCTCCAATTATACATTAGATGGACTTTGCCTGATGTTTTCAGTCTTTGGTCACAAACTTAACTGTTCAAAGGCAAATCAGATATGAACGCAATCATCTTATTTTCTGCAGGAAGCTATTTTCTCTTTGCACACTTACAAGGTGAATCTTCTGATGTATCTATAAATAATTTTGACTTCATACCAGGCATGTGTTATCTATATAAAAGTGATGAAAAAAGTGAGAAAACTGCACTTTAAAAATAGTAATTTCTTTAATTTACAAACATTATTTAGTCTTTAAATACTGAAAATATTTTCAACGCTACATTGAACATTTGACACGTAAATGTTGCGAAGTTGAAAATAAAACCGCCGACCTCTCACACGTTACAATAAAAAATATTAAAAAAAAGTCATAACATTCGGAACCACCCATAGTTAAGTCATAGCAGATAGTAGAGTCTCAACTATAAATTGAAAACATCATAAAACAAACATGACGTGCCTAGAAACAGCAGGTTCAACACTTCTGTTCATATTCTCCAGCATGAATCATCAACATACCACAACCTGAGAGGTGTGTTACAAATACATTACCGCATCATCGCCTACAGATACAAATTTAACTTCATAATATTAAAGTTGTGTCGCTTTAACAGCCACCGTTGCATCCTCGTCTCTCGACATGGCGGGATTATCGTACATCTCCAGACTCTTCTTGCTGTTCCTGCGTATCTTTTCGTCCTCGTCTTCTCTGCAGCACTTGCAGAATTTACAGCAGCAGCGTCTGCGACAGAAGCCGAAGCAGGAGGTCACCACGCGGTCCCACGGCTCCATGGAGTGCAGGGGCTTGGGCAAAAAGTCCCAGTTGCGGAGGCACTTGGGCAGGAAGCGGGCGCAGCGAGACTGCATCACGTTGATAACGATCACAAAGATAACCAACGCAACGATGGGCACGCCGACGCCGACCAGGACCTGCCATCCGGCCAGCGACAGGCCGAATATGCCCAGAGGCAAAAGCAAGAAGCACAGGACGAGGTAGACGGCGGCAAACCAGCGGTATTCAGCCGTATGGTTCCCCAGCCCTCTGGCCAACCTGATGGGCACCCGCATGAAGGGGATCGGGTAGAACAGTAAGATGCCCATGATGTTGAAGAAGAAATGGCAAAGTGCAATCTAGAAAAATAAACACAGATGAGAGTCAGACAAGGATAAAACACTGTGAGATGTCATAGAAAACATCAACCAACAAGCAATGCTTTGAGTTAATAGCTAATATGCTAACATGTCATATATATGATTATGATTATTCTCCTCTCTGGCACCCAACTGTCATTTCGAATATTTAGATAAATGTAGGGGGATACGTTATTTGAAGGGGATCATAGTTATTTGAACTCATCCTCTGGGGACCTTGAATGTTTGCACCAAATTTCACGGCAATCCATCAAATAGTCGTTGAGATATTTCAGTTTGGACCACCGACCGAAGGACCAATATTTCAGTAAAAAACAAAAAAAGTCAACGTCATGGTGGCACTCAAGGAAGAATCATGGGATCACCAAAGTCAGTAGGGTTCATCCTCTGGGGACCTTCAATGTTTGCACCAAATTTCATGGCAATCCATCAAATAGTCGTTGAGATATTTCACTAAAAAACAAAAAACTCAACGTCATGGTGGCGCTAGAGGAAAAGGCATGGGATCACCAAAGTCAGTAGGGTTCATCCTCTGGGGACCTTGAATGTTTGCACCAAATTTCACGGCAATCCATCAAATATTCGTTGAGATATTTCAGTTTGGACCACCGACCGAAGGACCAAAAGGCCTGTTGCCATCCACAGAGCCACGCTGCTAACGTGGCTAAAAACAGGCACACGAGGGAAACTTTGTATTGCATCTCACCTGCAGGGACTCGGCTAGTGTTTCTCCAGGGCTAGCCATAGCAGCAAGTATAGCAGTGGTTGTTGTACCAATGTTTGACCCCAGTGTCAGAGGATAAGCTCTCTCCAGGCTAATGACACCAATACCTGGTGGAAGAACAAGGTATAAGTCATGGTGTATTAATAATAAAAAAAAACATTTTGAGAAAACATCATTATGTAAATGACGACTTACCAACAAGAGGAGTTATAGCTGAGGTGAACACGGAGCTGCTCTGAACGATGAAGGTCATCCCCGCTCCCACCAAAATTGCAATGTAGCCAGTAACCCAGGCGAAGGGGAAGGGGAAGTCTGTAGTCAAACAGAAACACAGGAGGTGAGGCAATAAACCTGATGAAGTGAGCACAGTGTGACGGCACACTGTGACCAGAGCAAGCAAGGAGCTTTATCACAACAGTATTTGTGTCTGAGCTTTCTCGTCACGCAGCAGGACTGGCGGGCCTGGAGGTCGAGCCACGAGCAACAGGGAAGCTGTACCTGTGTTGCTCATCAAGCATCACCACGGAGGGCAGATGTGCTGACTATCAAACAGGCTTTTGAGAGGGCGCGGCAGTAAAGTTTTTACCTGTGTTGAGCACCTTCTTGATGAGCATAGCCACCTGCCCCTTCAGCATGGAGTTGAGCAGCTTGACGATGAGGATGAGGCAGGTGCACAGGACGAGCAGAGACAGAGCCAGGAGGATGAGGCCCACCGCCAGGTCCGGCAGATTAGCGTTGACGAAGATGTGTTTGCCTGCAATTGACGGTCAGAGAGATGATTGGCATTGAAGCGTCCACTTCAGGCCAGCATTATGTGAGAGCTAAAAATAGCCTCGCGTGCATGACTCAACTTTAGAGCAAACCTTTCTGTGATAAATGGAGCTGATAAAACTTCAAAAAAGGGAGTTTGTGATCTCATAAAATGAGTGTTTTCCCTCTTTCTACAACAAAGCACATTTACTTTAATTGGGGGCCAGAATACTTTGACCATTTTATAGGCATGTGGCACTCAGGTGCTTCAACGAGGCAGCATGAATAGACGTATTGAGCAGGTAGGGAGGGTTTTAGCTGAGTCACGGTACCGACTCAAAGGTAGTCATTGTGCGGACATTAGAAGGTCTGGATGAAGGAGGTTGTTGTGTCTCGTATATCACTGAGCTTCAGTGGATCAGATAATCCTAACTGCTTTGTAAATGTTCTTTTTTCTCCCGACCGTGGGTATTCACTGCTGCAGGCACGCTTACATTTCTCCTGGTAATCGGTCCAAGACGAGTTCATCTGGGTCCAGGTCAGGTTTCCGTCCTCCCAGCAGAGGCCAGCAGCAGGACAGCTCTCCACTGTGGCGTTCCAGAAAGTCTGAGAGAGAGAGAGAGAAAAAAAAACAAGGCAGCAATAATTAAGAAGTCAATGATAATCTTTAAATGATCATACGTAACCAAAGCGTGGTCTAACAACACAATCACTGTGGTCACAATACAACAAGGACAATATCAGTGATTAACAGGAAAAGGCAGAGCTAACCATAGCTTTATCATGTTTTTACTGCTACTGTGTTGTGTTCGGTGTGCGGCAAACTAATAATTTATGCATGTGATGCAGCGCTTGTTGATTTCTTCTCACCGTGTTTGTCTCCTTTTTGCACCATATTTTGATCAGACTCTTGTTTCTGGCCGCTGGGTCACCGGTGGCGATGCCAGTGATGACAGACTTGTCCAGCTAAGAAAACACAGATCAAAAACACATTTTTAAAACATAAGTTCTTTATGTTAATAATGAATATTTCGTGATGTTTTTTTTTTCAAGATTGCGAACAAACACTCGACATTCAACACAATTCTTGCACAATTCCAGTGTGTACAGGAGTTATGACGCTCAAACCCAATATGAAAAGTAAATAAAATTAATTAAAATTAAATATAACAAATATCTGCAAATTAGCTACGTCTAGAAGTCCCATATACATTGAATCGGTTGTACTTTATTTAACTGTAATAATGCCTTCTTGTATTGTCCCTGTCAAATAAATAAATAAATAAAATAAAATAAAATAAAATAAGGTACCGAAATATAATAAATAAATATATATTTATTATCATTATTATTTATTTGTTTTGTTTTTTTTAAATTTGGGGTTAATAAATTTATGTAAAAATTAAATTGAACTAAAAAAATATAAAAAATTGGGAAGAATCTTGTCCTATTTATGTGGAATTTGCCAACTACAAGTACACGATTTGTCCTGCAACTTAAAGGTTTATTTTTACTACATTCAAATCTAGTGATAATGTCTTAAGGCGTGATTGGCGTGAAATTTCCACTGACTGTACCTCGATGATGGAGTTGGTGAGAGGGTCCGTGATGACGTTGAGCAGGTCGGGGGCGTCCTCTCCGCTCTGGATGTTGAAGGATTTGATGATGCGGTCGGTGAGTTTGTACAGAACACCTGTGGCGACTTCCAGTGGCAGAAGGATCAGCACGGAGAGCCAGTTGAAGAAGTCGTGCACCGTAGCGCCGGCGAAGGCCCTGGTGAAGTGAAGGAACACTCTCTTAAACGCTGTTCCTGGAGCTGTTATTGTTATCTTTGTCCTATCTTTATCATTGCATGCTCTGGTTTACCTGCGGAACTCATTCCGGTCTCCTGCCTGCATCATGGCCACTATCGTGTTGGTGACAGATGTTCCGATGTTGGCGCCCATGATGATCGGCACCGCAGACTGGACATCCAGCACTGAGGGAGAGAATAGTAAGACGCTATAGCTGCACGCACGTGTCTGGGTAGACCAACGCGTTCTCATCCAAAATCGCCACATACTGACGCTTTGTCAGAAGCCCTCGGCGTCACGTAAACACGTGATTAATGTTGTGAGGTAAACAAAAACACTCGCTTAGGTTCAGGCATCAAAACCACTATAGTGTGTGAAAAGGGGACATGAGTGATCAGCTGACTGTACAACACAGTCTCACGGAAATAGTCACAAAATTTTATCTATATGATTTGTGTACATAGACGCGAATATCGTTTTTTTTTTCGTGATGCTCAGCACGACTTTCAACAACACATTTTTTGTGCGTTTTCCTACAAATGTCCAACAAAATAAAACTACTTAGTTAGGTTTAGGAAAAGCTCGCCGTTTGGGTTAAAATAACTCCGGAAGTGGTGTAACTTAAGTATAGAAGTTACATGACAAATAAATCAACTTTGACTTTAGCTATTTAGCACGCTAAAACAGTAAGTGAGATATTTTAGTATGTCGGAAATCTTAGTATGAAACCAATAGTACGTGAATTGCAAACTATTTCTGGTGAAATATTACACTACGGCAGCATAAATATCCCACGATGCAATGCGGTAGTGACGACAACGTTCATAACAGACCTTAACGGACAGCTCTGTAACGCTTCAATTTAACTGTAAGTGTAAGATTTCACTTTGCTACAGGCGTGATATATATTTATAATTAATTCAGAATTTGATTCTCACAAACCGTCGGTTTTGGTCACACGAGGTTGGCACGGGTTACCATGGTTACACGTCTCCAACCGACAACGGGGCTCTCAGGAAGTGACGACGTAAATTATAGTTCAGTGTGTCCGAAAAGATTCATACTACTGTTTATACACACTAAAGTATGTTGAACACATATTTCGTATGTAGTGCATAGTATGAGATTTCGGACAAAGTGTTTTTTGACACACCCATCCACCGCGTTCGCCACTCTTTGTACTTCCTGGTTCACAATTTGCGTGGATTACATATGAATTGATTTCGTGCAGACCATCGGATTATGACGTGATGCACGGGATGTTTACTGTCTCCACAGATAAGTTTACATTGTAGTTAATAGAAAGCTCGGTGCGTCTCATAGCGACGCTAAAGCGTCGGTATTTGGCGCCCTGGGAATGAGAACCAGCTGGGTAGACATGTCGAACAAATGCATGTGTGCAGGCCTCCTACTACTTACATCCAGAGGACACCATGCTGACCACAATAGAGGAGGAGGTGCTGGAGCTCTGCACCAGCACGGTGACTAACACCCCGATCACCAGCCCAGCCACAGGGTTGGACAATATAACATTGTCCTGGAAGATGTCACCAGCAGCTTTGCCTGCACGCACACACACACACACACACACACACACACACTCAGGTCAAAAACACTGCATGCACATTACATAAGCAGCACTTTGTCGGCCATGGCATTATCAAGCAAATAAAGTAAACGTGCACTGATGGGTGGTGATAAAGACCCAAGACACTACACGTAATTCTGTGAATTCACCTCCGACTAGCTGGAAAGCAGAGCTGAGAACATCCAGCGAGCAGATAAACAGGTAGAGAAGTCCAACCAGCATTATGGCCTTCGCAATACCAGTCAGCACTCTAATAATCTTCCCTTTTGTATCCAGCTCTGGAAGAAAACAACACAAAGTCAGGTTTTTGTAAAAGGTGTCCGACGTCTGTGCAGAGAATGAAGAGCTGCCCTCGCTCACCTGACCAGTGGACCCCGGTGTCTTTGAGGTCTGGGAGGTCCCAGGGATCTGCATCTGGCTCCTCGTTCACCAGGTCCACGGTGGAGTAAGCCGGCAGGATGGCCGTGTCTTTAGCCGGAGCGTCATCATCTAATGAAGGACAGAAGGAGGGGATGTTAGGAAAAGGAGACAGAGTTTGAGGTTTTAAGTATCCAGGTGTAAAGGACGTACCGAGAGACGGGGACGGATCGGTCCCCACTTGAGGTCTTGGAGCCATGACTGACTGTCTGGGGAGGAAAATTTACAATAAATAAATAAATAAAACAATTCAGATTATTAAAATATAGACATATTATTGATAAATTAGAAGGAGCAGGTTTACTAATAGAGCAAAAGCTGATGTGTTACCTGTGCAAGTCAGCTTTTCAAAATAAAATTCAATGCAATGATTTAGTCTACAAACAATCAAACAAAATTAAACTCTATAACGACAGCTTGATCACTTAAACTCCAAAATAAATGTGATAAAAAGACAAATGAAAGCCTTAAAAACAGTATTATCTCTCCAAGATAACTAGAATAAAAATCTGCCCACACAGCTGCATCTTTAGGTATCATCTCTCACGTCCATTCTCCCGCGGTTCCTGGATCCTCAAATCAATACTTAATAATCGATTAGAATAAGTTCCCATGCGGCCCCTCTACCGGGAGACTGTACCGGAGACTACCGGAGACTGTACCCACCTGCAGCGGACCGGGGAGCGGTGATCGGTGAGCGGTGAGTGGGAGGCTTCACCTGGTTACCTGTTGCTCTCCTGTAGACTGAGCGCCGCCTTTATAGCGCAGCTCCGAGCACACACGCGCTGCTCTCGGTTCAAAGGTCGCGCACACATGTGCAGAGTGCGAGAGGCTGCAAGGTGCATTTATCTCTATGTGTGTGTGTGTGTGTGTGTGTGTGTGTGTGTGTGTTTGTGAGATACAAGGAAATTATTTTATTCCTTATGAGAGGAAGGAACTCATTATATGAAGTTGAATGAGGAGGAAATCTGACAATCTTTTTATTTATTTATTTTTAAACAATGATAACATGGTGTTCAACTTTAGTAGGGTTATACCTAAAAAATAAAAGTATATGTATTAAATCCATATAGTGGGTAACTTAGCACCTGTCTACAGGCTTTAAGCCTCAGGTATAACCAAAGGTTCAGGTACATAGTGGACCACTACTATAGTAAAATCAGGGAAGCTGCCTCCTGGTGGCTGTAAATGTAACACTAAGCTGCATTTCTCCGCAGTGGTGGAGGGGGGTGGGGGGGGTCAAGAAAAAGTTTTGGGGTTGCAACACATTTTTAGAAGTCACCACATATTTATGTTACATAAAACAAAATAATATATGATTATTATTATTATTATTATTATTATTGTTATTATTATTATTATTATTATTATTATTATTATTATTATTATTATTATTATTATTATGTTTTCTCATTTTGTAATATTTTCTTCTTTTTTTCTTGTGAAGTACTGGATAATGTGTTATAATAATAATGATAATAATAATAATAATAATAATAATAATAATAATAATAATAATACGTATAATTATTATTATTATTATATTTTCTCATTTTGTAATATTTTCTTTTGTTGTTGTGAAGTACTGGATGATTTGTTATAATAATAATAATAATAATAATAATAATAATAATAACAATAATAATAATAATAATAATAATAACATGTATTATTATATTTTCTCATTTTGTTATATTTTCTTTTTTTTGTGAAGTACTGGATAGTTTGTTATAATATCAATAATAATAATAATAATAATAATAATAATAATAATAATAACAAACTATCCAGTTTGTAATAATAATAATAATAACAACGAATTTAATTTATATACTGTAGCACTTTTAAAATACAGTGAAATCTCGAGGTGCTTCACATAAAGGGTAAAACAATCATAATAAAACACTAAAACAATTCACACAAAAGAAGCATCTGATTTTAAAAGTGTTAAAATAGGATAAATATATAATTTTAGACAAAATACTTTGGGACCCAAGTTTAAAAGTAAAGAAAATTAGAGATAGAATATTGATTAATCAATCAAACTATATTTATGCAGCTCAAGTCATACATCAAATGCAACTCCGAGTGCTGAACATAAAGAGTTAAAAAGAACAAAGATTTAATAACCAAACATTTAAATGAGTAAAATGAAGTATAGCAGAGTAAAACTAGTAACTAGATAAAAGCCAGGCTAAAAATGTGTGTTTTAAGTTTTCTTTTAAAGATATATGTATATATTTAGAGATCCAAGTTTAAAAGGAAAACACATATGAACCAGTGAAGACATTTAAATTGAGCAATATTAGAAGAAAAAACACTCTTTGGGTGAACTACTTATGATTCATGTCCACACAAAGTCCATAAGCTGTAATGAGGGCCCACAAATAGAAATTATTTATTTATTTATTATTATTTATTTATTTTTTAAAGTTGGGAACAACTGTTCTGCATTATATTGATTCTTTGTTGGTTTTTGCAAGTTGTCACGCACTGTCGTTAAATATTACATGGAATTTTACACATTTTTATGGATTCATTGGCTCATCGTGTCACACTGGAGCAACAGCAGTTCACTATCTGTACATTTTCTTCTGATTATGTACAGATAATCAGCTGTTAGTATTCACAACCATTACAGTAACATAAACACAGTTTACCTTCACACACCATGCATGTGTATACACGCTCTCTCCCAAGTTTGCAACACGTGTATACACAACAACACACAAACACACGCTTGTACGTGCACACACATCTATTGCTTATTAGTGTGAGTTTATAGCGAGAGATACGGCTGAGATATGACTGTAACAACAGAGCATATTACATCTAAAATAAACGCTTTGAGTCAAAGTAAATGATTAAACTAGAATGATGTTTCAGTTACTCCCAAACCTCAATAAAACAATCACTGTAGATTTAATGCTGCACTAAAAAGAGTTCACCCAGTTCAGCTTTAAAGCCCATCTTTTGATAGTGATGAAGATAATAGGCTCCATGTTTGGTATGGAGGAATACTGGAGGTTGGTTTAATGGTAAATGTGGGACTTGCATGGATGTTTCAGCCAGACTTACTGTACTCACACACTTTGGAGATGATGTTTTCTTCTGAAATTGAACTCCAAAGGCAGCTTTAAGAGTCTCACAAGATGCTTTTAATCTGCTTTGGTCACCAGAGTTAGTTTCATGTGAGATTCGCTCCCTCTGGGCCCCTCAGCTGCACGGCTGAGAGGCCTGTCACACTCTTCTTCTACTCCTTTTATCACAGTGGGACCCAAACAGACCAGTTATCTCTATTACACCAAATCACTAATACAAAATAACTTGTTTCAATGCTTAATTTGCCTAAAGAGATAGTAACCTGATATCCAAACTGATCCTGTATCATATCATCTGGCTTCAAAACAACAGTCATTATACTAAACTACTTTACTACACAGCTAATAATATAAAGGCAGCTCAGCCGTCAGCAGTCAGGTAAACAGTGTTCAGCAAAACAACTGCTCCTACTAATAAGAAACTAAAATACCCACTCCAAAAAATTAAACACAATATAATGAAACAATCTATCTACAAATGCACACGATAAATGATAAACAAATACATTTCTAATTTTTTTAATTTAATTTCATTTAATTTCATTTCATTTCATTTCATTTCATTTCATTTTATTTTATGTGTACACACTTAAGACTAAATAAAATCCAGATTATGAAAGAAATGAAATGTGTCAGGAGAGATCAAGAAGCCACAGGCTTATACAACAGACCTCCCCTCAATATAAGATGAAAAACAAACAATAACAAAAAAGGGAAAAAAGAAGACTAAGCTAATATAATTTAGACAAATACAACAAAAATCAGCAGACAACAACCCAATAAAAACAAATAAATACATACATACAAAATGCATACAAAAAAAGAAGAGAAAATATAATAAATACATCAAAAATATTATATATATACACTGTATATATATATAACACAATATAATGAAAACAATCTATCTACAAATGCACATGATAAATGATAGACGAACATATTTAATTTATTTTATTTTATTTTATTTGCACACACATAAGACTTAAAATATTCCAGATAATGAAAAAAAAGAAAAACAAAACAATAACAAGAAAGGAAAAAAGAAAGAAATCTAAGTGAAAATAATTTAGAAAAATACAACAAAAAATAAATGACAACAAAAAGCACACAAAATAATTAGGAAAATTAACCAAACAGGAGACAACAATCCTATAAAAACAAATAAATACATGAAAAACAATCAACAACAAAACAAATAAATACATCAAACATATTACAGTGTATGATAATATGAGAGGTAACAAACTGCAAGTAAAACATCCTCAAAAAATACCACACATTTCTTAACTAATGTTGATTTAATAATTACAACAGAAAAAGCCAATTTAAAACTGTGTTATGGCAAAATATTCCTACATGAAAAATGTGCAAAATCTGAATATTCTTTTCAATTCCTTCTTTTTTTTGCACACTGAAAATAAACTAACATTTTCCAAATAATTCTACTTCACTTGTAGACAAAAGGCTGTTCCTTTACTTACTTATTTGTGTGTGGGATAGTTTAGTTTATGTTATCTATACTGCCGTTTGCTGTTACCGTGTTACGTTGTGTTATTATATGTTATTTTATTGTACCGTACTTTGGTCAACTCTGGTTGCAGCACCACGTTAAAAAGTGACCCAACAATCTGTGTATAAATACTATTAAAAAACACATGTTAAAGTATTAATTCTATCAAATCTTTCTTCATTGAAATGTCCTTTTAAAATGAATATAAACCACAATGTTTTTGCCTGCTGAGAGTAATAAATCACCATGGAAATTTAATTATTTCTTCAAATATTGCACAAGAGTAATTCATTATTATAGGCTGCTAATTATTTTGCAGATAAACGACATAAAAACCAGATGCAGCACAAAGTTGATTATTAATTAAATAACAAGTTATTACTGATAATTAACCGTTTGTGCCGGCGCCCAGTGGCTTACAGCTTCTGTGCAGTTATGAGCGGTAATATTATGTGTGATAGGTGTTTGATTGGCTCTTGTCATCTGACCTTGACCTCTCCACACGGTGCACGCAGTAACACGATCTGTGCATGAGACGAGCTCCAGTATAAAGAAGCATCTAAAAGTAGTGGCTCTATTTTACAGTTCCTCTGGTTATATATTGACTAACCCATTAGGTGAGTTCAGAAGACCCACATACTGTATACGATGGAGAGATCAGCTGAGGGTTACCTTTAACCTTTGGAACGCTGCTTTCATCATCCCTCCACCCACACGCTCATCAAAGTACTTCACCTGAAACCTGGAGTTTCCTTTTAGAAAACACATCGTGACACGTCTTTCTAATTTTACCTTTACCTGATTTAATCACGCAGTATACTGTACTCCACTGTAATGTTTTGTTTTCCTTGGAGAATTGTTATGGTAGCAGAGTCAATGATTGTACGCGAGGCCACTGAGTTGGAGCCACCTGTCTGCCATGCTGGCACAGTCCACGGAGGGTCAGGCAGTTTGCCCTGTTGTTAGCGCGGGGCCACGCTGTAGTACTACGCCGCTGTGAGTAGGCTGAGCTGGAATCCATAAAACCATAAAAACTCAGCTGTCAGAACTCGTCCAAACTGGTTGAGTCTCAGAGGGTGGTGGGACGGAGCGGCTCCAGGTTACAACCACAGTGACGCTGAAATTTGCATGTGATGGAAAATATCATCAACTTTGACCTTTAGCAACACAGAAATCCCCCTTTTGTTTAACGTTTGACATCTGGACCTGTTGAAATGATGGAAAAACACCTTAACACCAAAGTGTGGTTAATATTTACAGTAAGAACACAACTTTCTGCCTCTCTGGGTTCTGTATACTGCCAGGATGTATCAGTGTCTTCGAGACGGGTCTGATTGCACTGCACTGCTTTGATTGGCTCATGGGGTACAGGAACACCCACTGTTTCTTCTTCTCTACTTCAAAAGGCAGCAGACAACAGTAAACCAAGATAATGATTATTCATATGTTATGACTCAGTCAATAGTTATCTTGTCTAGGCTATATGAGGACATGTAGGCAGTTCAAGCACACATATGTGGATATTGTGAATTTCTGTAAAGCCACTTCGCCTTCGGCTAAAAGGGGCAACCATACCCGAGATTAGTCTCCAGTATCCGAGGCAGCGCCTTCCTTTAAAGTCTTGCTACAGTATGTAGCTAAAGACAGAGAATTAACATTTCGCTACCAGCATCATTACATTATTAGCATCAATGGATGTTGAATTGTTTGCTAGAAGCTAGCTTTATCAAGCTAGAAAGCTAGCTAGATTTGTTAAGATCGAATTGGTACAAATTATCCATATTAATGTAACACCACTTTTTAGAAGAATTATATTTAAAGGGGACTTGAATTCTTGGAAGAAAACTTGAAGAAAACTTGAAGAAAACTTTCTCTCATGCCTCCACGTTGAACGGTGAATCAAAAAACGGAGAAAAATCTTGATGAATTGAAGTACAACTTGTCAGACAGATCAGCAGAGCATCATTATTTTCTAACAACTCTTGTGATGTGAGCTGATTAAACAAGTGAAATGCTCGTATTTTGTCCTCCTTGATTTTGAAATCTGGGATGTGCAACCATATCACATTTTTATGCTTATTGGGCTTTGGGTCTAGACTTTTTATGCTAGCTCTTTATGAAGTTATATGTCATTTGTATAAGAGTTTATGCATCTCATGTCTGTATTAGAGATCACAGCAGCACAGTTTATTGTGTCTGTCGTCTGTTCAGTCCACTGGATGGAGCTGCTGCGATGCTGTCAGGACTGAACAGGTTCCCTCGTCTACCAGCAGATGGGGACAAATATATAAATGTCATAAGGTTTGTCTTCATGTCACAGTTTAAGCAGAACTTCACCCATGAGTGTAGTCTTACTGTTTGGTTTCACAAAGTATTTGAATGATATAGAACATAATTTCTGAAGCCTGGACCCTCTTTGTTGAAACTCTACACAAAAAACAAAAAAATACACAAAATACAGAATATCTTACATCTCTTGCAAAAGCAAATACTTCGTTTAAAACTACATAAACTCTTCTTAAAATGTTTTTTTTGCATCAATCTCTCCACATGCCAACTGCACACTGATGTGCCAAGAATAAAACACTATCATCTAGAGTCTTTGTCATTTGCAGCATCCTGTAAATATAGACATACAAATGTGTTTATCCTCAATACTGTTATACTCAAAACAGTATCAGACACAACTGAACTGAACTGAAGATAACATAGTAACTGTGTTGTACTGTAAACTAAATCCAGTATATTGCAATTACTTCCTCTAACTCTCACTCCTAAATTCAGCCTCCATTGTTGTGAACACCAAAGAGCAAACCTATTTATAGTGTCCAAGCTCTGATTGCTAAGTGATCTAATTGGTTACAGGTGTGTTCACAGGTGCATTCTGGGTGCAGGGTGATTGATAATTGAGTGTAGGTATTTCAATGGCAGTGTTTAGCAAACAAAGCAGAAAGTAGCAGCGAGCATGTCTCCAAGGTAGTAGTAAGAACAGAGGAAACAAATCACTCACAGATAAAGGGTCTTTCTTAGTTTATTCTGGGCACAAAAACAAACAAACATGTTTCAGCTATAAACCATCATCAGTGTGATCACTGCAGCAGTAATGCCAGTTTTAAACATTCAGGTGAGGCAAAGACACCAATCAGGAAAGAGACCACATGATTACATAATAGGATTCGTCTGTGAAAGCACCACCAGGACACAACAGTCAGAAACAACCAGCAAAACAATACAAAATATCTAGAAAGACCAAGAACGGAACAATATGACAAGAGCCACACCATGGAGACACCCTCAATTGATATACATTTTCTATAACCTCTATGGAGGGAATGATATTTTTCTACATATTTTTCTACGACATCTTAGCACATTTTTCTATATTTTTCCTATGATACATTTTTATATGATATTTTTCTGTGGCATTTGTACTGAACGCTCTAGAAAAGGTTTTTACTGCCTTACGGGGTCATATAGCTCTTAATTATACTTTACATACAAATCTATTTTTGTATTTTTTTTCTGGGCTTTTTGGTAGTGCTAGGTAGTTTTAGCATGCATGAGGTTATATTGTACAGTTTGTAAGCATAGATTTAATTTACCAATGCCTGTGCTGATTTGTTTCTTCTAGTGTTTATAGCAAACACAGACTTTAGTTTTCAATGACGTGTCTAATGCAGATAACTGTGTGTATTTATTTGCAAAAAGTGTGTTTTAGAATTTCAAACTTAGTTTGAAGCAGACAATGTGCTGATGGTTTAGCAAACCGGCTCAATAGATGATGGCTACATGAGTTATAGTGGTTTCAATCATTGAGCCACTTGTACCAGTTTTTATATCTTGGCAATTGCAAAAAACTGTAATATAATATATATTTTTCTGAAATGGGCCAGTCTGCATAATGAGTAGGCTACAGTATTCCTACACCGAGGTATTGCTACTGTGTTTGTTGCATTGATGATCCTGTTTACAGTATGTACCTGTGTGTATTATCTCATTCTATCATGCTGAGTCTGGATGTATATCTGCCGTTATCTGACGCAGCAGACTGTGCTGAGGTCGAGCATCATCAAGGTAACCTATCGCTGCCATTCATCTGCTCTCCTGCTCAGCTCCCACCTGGAGCATCAGACAGGACGTCCACCGGCGCCGACACTTGGCCGACCTTGGCGATGATTGATAGGAAGCACCGGTTCATAAGTCGTCCACACACGCTGATGGGCAGCCATTCCTCACTCCTCTCATCACACAGGGATGAAGTATGAAGTGGCACGATGCAATTTTTACAGAGATGGTGAATCTTGTCTACATGTTTCTTGTGGAAAAAAGCTGGTTTTGTTTGATTCTTGCTGCTGCCGAGCTTTGTAATAAACAAGTGTTGAACAATTAGGTGTCAATTAACTTCTGAAGCCCTACAGGGTGCTGGAAGGTGTGGTTCGTCTAGACAGACATACCCAAAATAAATGAAGAATAGCTCCACAACTACCAGGTCTACCTGCATGATCTTGGTCTCTATGGATAGGTAAGACCTCAGAGAATTCATCCCCAGTGTCAGTAACATCGTGACTGTTACTACCTGAGTAAACTGTGATGAACTAAAGGAAAAATTTACATTTTTATCCTCATCTAAAATGTTTTCTAGATTAGACAGTGGATAACACCATTATAGCAGTGATGCCATGCACAGAGATGCCACTGAATTCATTCAGCAACTCCTTGACTATAACTGTGCCAAAGCAGATATAAATAACACAAAGCACATAGATTCTACAAAGGTTTTAGTCAGGATAGGACCAGGAGGACTCTCCATTTGGCACACTTGGATACCCAAAGTGTGCCAAATGGGTTTTCTACCTCTTGAAAAAGGGAATCTGGCTCTAAAATACTACTGATATCCACTACAGGAGGCTATGTGCACACAGTGGAGCCTTTGGCCATGACATTTACTCTGTGCATCATCACAGTCTACCATTGTGCACAGTAGAATATCATTAAAAAAAATAACTGAATATTATAATTTTGACTGCAAATGGAGTAGTTAGTAGTAGTTAAAATGCAGGTGCAATAACTTACAACCAGAGGCATGCTGAGAAAAGACTCACAAGTTTATTGTACTGTGTGAAAATTCTTTAAATATATTTTATCTTTTTATATTCTAATGTTTTTCAGTGATGACAGACAGAGATATTGTTCTGAGTCTGATGTGAAACTTGACAATGAACAGAAGAAATATTAGGACTTCATTATAGCTCAGTTGGTGTCCAGTAGCTCCTCAGTATCGCAGCATGACCTGAAGAGAAAACAGGACTTATTAATACATGAAATGTTTTATCTGTATCAGTGACGTTTACTTGTCTGAGTCTCCACAGAGAAACGGACCCAGACACATGTGAGGCGTTCCAGTCTATAGATGAACTTACGTCACTGAGCCAGTCGGTGAAGGCGGAGGTGCGGGTGAAGACGGTGGGTTTCTTCACTTCATTGCAGACACGAGAGGAGACGAAGCTGGTCACCCCCTGGACGTACCACCTCCCGTCCTGACCCACGCAGTTCAGAGGACCTCCAGAGTCTCCCTGAGACAGGAACAGGAACACAGAGTAAAGCAGCTGACCTTGTTCACAGCAGATATAGTTCACATCTGACAGGTTTACAGAGTTGCCTCACGCACATTGCATCCAGATACGGCGTCTCCTCCTGCACAGATCATGGTGCTCTTGGCGTTGATGCCCCACCAGTCGCTGCGGCTGCACACGCTGTGCTCCACCACAGGCAGCAGGGCCTGCTGCAGCCTATCAGGCATGGGGCCATGTGCTGAGACACACAGAGGACAGACATACATCATATATACTGTACAAGCCCCTATGGGGCTAATACATGCTATTCTCCTGGTTTCCAGTAGGGGAGGGGTCAGCAACCTTTACTACCACAAGAGACATTTTAGTCAAAAAAAAAAATCTGTCTGGGGCCGCAAAACATTTGATCATTGTGATGAAGGTAACACAGTTTATAGTCTTAGTATATAGAATATAAGTCTAATGCAGTGAGGGCCCAAGAGCAAATGTACATCGGAAATTTTTCTGACTTTTTTTTTTTGTTGACATTTTTCTGACTTTATTTACGGACATATTTTGGACTTTTTCAGACATTTTTCTGACATTTTTTTTTTTTTCCTTTTTTTTTCTGACTTTTTTTTTTTTTAGAAATGTTTCTGAATTTTTTTTTTTTTTTTTAGACATTTTTGGACTTTTTTTGGGACATTTTTTGGACTTTTTCAGACAATCTTGACACATTCTTTTTTTCACTTTTTTTAAGTCATTTTTCAGAAATTTTTCTGACTTTTTTTTTTTTTTTTTACTTTATTTTGGGATATATTTTGGTCTTTTTAAGACAATTTCCAGACATTTTTCAGAAATTTTTCAGACTTTATTTTTTTTTTTCAGATATTTTTTTGACTTCATTTCGAACATCGTAAGATATTTTTCTGACTTTTTTTCAGACATTTTTTCGAAAAATTTTCTGACTTTTTCTGATTTTTTTTTTTTTTTTACTTTATTTTGGGATATATTTTCGTCTTTTTTAAGACATTTTCCAGAATTTTTTTTTTTTTTTTTTTAGACATTTTTCGGACTTTTTTTCGGACATCTTTTGGACTTTTTCAGACAATCTTGGACATTCTTTTTTTTTTCACTTTTTTCAGCCATTTTTCAGCCATCTTTCGGAAATTTGGTTTCTAGGCTACATTGCAGCACCCATTCATTTTCTGCATAAGTGAAACCCTGCAGTGATGTGCAGGACAGGATGACAGGTGAGGAGACGCGGTGACATTACTGTAAAGGTTGCCCCAGCCGGAGATGTAACACGGCGTCCAGTGGGCGGGGACCTCTCCAGCCTCGGGAAGACAAGCCACGCCAACGCTGTCGTTCATAACGGGGCTCTTATCCAGTTTCAGCAGGGCCAGATCGTTGCTGGGAGGCAAACGTACTTATTAAGCTTAACATCATTCATTCCTTACAGTGTATAGTAAATTACTTTATTTGCATTTAGGTGCTTACAGGTGACAAAAAATATTATTTATGCTTATTAAAGGGGACATTAAAGGGGACGTTTTAGCTCCTGTCTCTTTAAGACCCCCCCTCCTGAAATAGCCCAGTCTGCTCTGATTGGCGAATCAGAGAAAAATATGGTGCACCTTTGCAAAGGTAGTCCTCAAGCTGTGGGCGGTATATTCTAATCACATGTTTTCTGATGGAGGCTGCACCACTAGGAACTGAGGGAATTTATTGATTTGCATTAATTCATTTAATAAACTCACCCATCAGCCACGAAGTCGATGTCCCACTTGGGGTGAACGATGATGCGCATGATGTCTCTGATCTGCTCAGTTCCCTCCTGCTGGCTCATGTCGTGCTCTCCCAACACCACACGGTACACATCTCCTGGCCTGTAAGACACCGCATGTCAAACTACATCCTTCCGTGATCTAACTTGCTTCAATAAATCCTTGACGTCTGCCGTCTCCCTTGGATCACACATCTTGTCTTATTGTCAGTCACCAGATGCAGTGTCCAGCCGTCAGCACCCAGCGAGGTCCAATCAGAGTCCCTCCGCAAGTGTGATGGAAACGGCTGCCGTGCTTCACCTGCAGGGAGATCTGAGGAGAGAAAAACGTGAATAATTAGAGAGAATAGTTCCCGTGTTGGTAGTGAATTAAAAACATTACAGTACCTGCCAGGGCCAGCTATGGGGGCGAGCATCCTCTCCGTTCACCACCCTGCTGGTATCAGGCTTCACAGCAGGTGAACCACATCCAACAACTACAAACACATAACAATGTTTAATCTTTATGTCTGTCATGTCAACATCTGTAACAACTGGGCCACTGTGACTGTCTCCAGCTCAGCCGTGATACTCACCATACGCTACCTGAAGCAGCAAGAGGGCCAGAGTCTGCATCATGGTGTCAGTCTGTAGACACTCAGCACAGGTCAGCTCTCTTATACCTCCGTCTGTCTGTCTGTCTGTCCATCTGTCTGTCTGTCTGTCAGCCTGAACACAGATCACAGTGAACCTGTGGAACTTCGTTATCAGCGTCCAGCGCCGATTGTGGTGGGAAGAACTTCCTGTTCCACAGATGCATCAGCTGCTCTGCAGGACACTGATCTGTGCATGCATGGAAAAATGAACATGTGCTAACATACATGTGATGTGTCTGTACAGATAAGTTACCAGTACACCGTTAAGCAATAGAATAGAATAAATTATGTTAACTTAGTTTGTTTTCCTCCTCATGTTGAGGGGAGGTCCGTTGTATAAGCCTGTGGCTTCTCGACCTCTTGTCACATTTCCAATTTTTATTTAATTATCTGGATTTTATGATTTTTTTATGTGTGTGCAAATAAAAAAGAAATAATAGAAGAGAATAGAATATATAAGTAAAAGCTTAAACTAAAGATTCATATAGATCGATTATTATATTTAAGGATGCAAAATAGGCTTCGGCACAGGAGGAATGATACTTGATGATACATTCAAAACATCCAAAGAGTTTAGTTATAGAATTGTTGAAAACTAACCGGTGGTGGATGAAGTACACAGATGTAGCAATACCATGGTACCGTGCTGACCCGTGTCCACCGCCAAAAGCGCCTACAATGGGCAAGTGAGCATCAGAACTGGACCACGGAGTGATGGAAGAAGGTGGCCCGGTCTGATGAATCACGTTTTCTTGTACATCATGTGGATGGCAACGAGTTGGAGGTGTTGACTCGGCCTCCAAATTCTCCAGATCTCAATCCAGTGGAGCATCTGTGGGATGTGCTGGACAAACAAGTCCGATCCACGGAGGCCCCACCTCGCAACTTACAGGACTTAAAGGATCTGCTACTGACGGCTTGGTGCCAGATACCACAGCAGACCTTCAGAGGTCTAGTGGAGTCCATGTCTCCACGGGTCAGGAGGACCTACTGAATATTAGGCAGGTGGTCATAATGTTATGGCTGATCGGTGGATATCAATAATGTGCAGATATCTGCATGAAAACACACAGTTAAACGTGTAAAAAGCCTCCAGCCTGAACACACAGAAGAACAAACTGTTCCTGGAGTGAAACTGTGGGGTTAAAATGAGAGTAGCTGAGGTAGCAGCTCAGGGAGGAAGGAAACTGAGACGGGGGTTTAGTGTCGTCAGCTGTCTCGGAGTGCTGCTCAGAAATACATTTTCTCCCTGCGACCACAGAACTGGATATCTTTGGGTTACCTTCAAGAGAAACAGTCCTGTAACAACTTTCTCTGCTTTAATAACATGTTATACATTCACGAAGGGGCCCGCTTCCCCGCTGAGTCTGGACTCGATTCTTCACGCCTCGCTCTCAGACAGGATCCTTCCCTCCTGAGGGAAACTAATATCACTCTCCGGAGAAGACGGCCTGCATCTATAAATTTACCCTTTTTTAAGGAAGCAAATCAAATCAATAGTGCCTCAACAGCTAAGAGGCTTTGCTTGTTTTAAGATAATTCCCCACACCAGACACTGCAGGAAGATTTATGGAGCTGACATGTGCATGTGTGTTTGCATAACATCGCAATGACAGAACTGTGAATAATTGGGATTAGGGCCGCAGCTCACAGTGAATTAGCCAGCGATGCCGTTTACAGGAGGTCAGTCAGGTGGGAATTGTCATTTATTATGAATGAGTGTGTGTAAAACAATAAATTTTATAAAGTTAAGCAGTGTGAAAAAGAATCAGTGGCTGTTTTAAATCATTTTAATGTGAGTGGAGTACTGTTATTTAAAATGCAACTGTTGGATTTTACAGCACTGCAACAGACACATTTAGCAGTTTTCACATTTCACAACAAACTTTATACATAAAACACTTTACAATTTATAGTTACATCCTTCAATATTATCAATCAAATAACCATGATAGAAACATACTGACTGATTTACATCTTAAACATGAGTTATATTCACAACAGTCAGCACCTTTATGAGGTTGTAGCCTACTTGGGGACAGTGGTGCATTGAGCTAAATGCTAATATCTGCAATGCTAACATGCTCACCTCGACAGTGCTAACATGCTGATGTTTAGCAGGTAATGTTTTTGCAGCCTGGTCTCCTAAAAATTCTGTTCCCATACAACGAAATTTTGTTTCTTAACATATTTTCTCCTGGATTATGTTTTTTTTTTGAGATGTCACAGATAGGTTTATAATCAAAGTCAGAGGATGTCCATTTAAGGAGGAGGTCGGTGTGGATGAACGGGTCAAACAAACACACGACTTTCACCCATTTGAATTCACGTCCGTAACTTAAATTACGTAACAAACATAGTTATTTTAAAACAAACCTTGATGTTTTACTAAACATAACCAAGTTGTTCTGTTGCACTTTTGTTTTGTTTTGTTTCAATTTACAACGTTAACCATGTGTTTAAAGTCAGGGCCTATATTGTGTGGATTTTTCTCCCCGTGTTCACGTGGGTTTCCTCCGAGTTCTCCGGTTTCCTCCCCCCACCAAAAACATGTATCCTCTCCCAGGGGGGTTGCATCAGGAAGGGCCACATCAATGCGCGGATCAATGTTTCGCTGTGGCGACCCCTAACGGGAGCAGCCGAAAGACGAACAACCATGTGGTTAAAGTCAACAAAAAATAGATTTCTTTGTATTTTTTATATCAAAATCCAATCATCTTTTCATCCTGTAAAACAAAATATGATGTGTGCTTACGTAAGCTAGTACCAACCA
This sequence comes from Sebastolobus alascanus, assembly GCA_916701645.2. NCBI lineage: Eukaryota > Metazoa > Chordata > Actinopteri > Perciformes > Sebastidae > Sebastolobus > Sebastolobus alascanus. The sequence continues at coordinate 483,249 of CAKAOJ020000209.1, read as the reverse complement.
ATAATTTCAAGACATCCATCCATCATGAAAATCAACCATCCAAAAAAAATCATAATCATGTCGGAGACAGGGTTGAGTTTTTACCATGTTAGCGTGTTAGCATGCTAACATTTGCTAATTAGCGCTACGCAAATAGTACAGGTGAGGTTGGGATGGGAATGTTATTAGTTCTGCAGGTATTTGGTCATAAACCAAAGTGTTGGAGAAATTTGGGCGATCACCAAAGTTATTACAATTCATCCTGAGCTTTGAGTGCTTTTATCATGTCTGTCTATTGTCTGTGTTGTTCGTAACATGTGTGTCAAGATGGATCTCTCGTCTACAGCAAACCTAAACCTGAAGTAACCTGAACCTGAACCTGAGGAACGTCTACACCAGATTTCAGTTGAGATGGACCAACATTTCCATCCAGAGAGTCACAGCGCTGTACTATAGCGTGGCTAAAAACAAGTCCAATGTCTACTTCATCAGAAATGATTTCTATATCATATAACAGTAACATTTTATAGCATAATATATTCTCATTTTATGATAAAATGGCTGGAAAAGTATAGTTCGGTGTAAAGTTATATGAGCTGTTCCTAAACTGCCTGCATGTACTGTACTGTAGAACCCTTTTATTGTTTATTTTTTCCCCTATAAAAAAATCCCATCAAGACGTTGTTCTGCTGAACTACGTAAATCGATATTTCCAGAGAGAAATGCAGTTAGCCACAGAAGCAGGCCTGCTCCTTATTCAGTGGTAGCTTCAAGACAGAGATAAATGATCTGAGACCAGCCAGCGCCGTTTAAGGCCAAGTATATATCTCCCAAGGTTTTCAGATACGTCAAAAAAATGTGACGAGCGCAGCCTGGAGACGGAGGAAATGCTGCCAATTAGACCTTTGCAACATAAATCACACTTTACTGCTCTGTCACATCAAGTGGTCGATATTCAGTTTCCAGTCGGCGAGAAGAAGAATATCAGTCATTAATAGAAGGCATGAAATAGGCTGAATAAATGCAGAGCACATGCAGCTTCTCATGAGTTAGTTCATGATATCACCTTTCACCACGAGAGATGCAGCGTGAACATGATTTTATTTGGTTGAGAGCACACACTATATCTCACAGTGATCCGTAATATTTTCCAAAAGGGAAGAATGCACAGTACTAAATGAAAGGTTTGATATTTTGGTATCATTATTCCATCTCCTCACATACTGACGCTATGTCAGACCCCTTGGCGTCACTTTTCGGTCGCAGTAAACACGCTTAATGTTGTGAATTGAACATTAAAATTACAACTTTTTTGAGACTTTACGTTGTGAACACGGGACACGTACGAACAGCTGATTGTAATGTGAAAGTGAAACGTAACGCAAGGGACACCAACAGCGGTCTCCTGGATGAAAGCCTTGTGTTGCGCCAACAAATGGAGTATGAATGACACACGGTTTCGCATGCAATATCAACGCCTTTGTTGCTTTTGGTGTGTGATGTCTATACCATGTAAACTGTACTGACTGCAATGTAATCGCATCCTCATGAATATGCTACGCTCAGATCTAGTGACGTAGAATAAAATGTGAGAAAGACTGCTTATGGTGGGAGGGGAGGGGAGGTGGATGGGTCCAACAAACACAGGACTTTCTACCAGGAGGCCGCTGTTCAGTGTTTTTAGAAGTTTCATACTTATGTTACGTTGTTTACGTACTTATTTTACTAAGTTTATGTAATATTTTACTTAGTTTACGTACTTATTCTTTTTAGCTTACGTACTTATTTTTCTTAGTTTACCTACTTATTTTACTTAGTTTACGTACTTATTTTACGTACTTATTTTACTTAGTTTATGTAATATTTTACTTAGTTTACATACTTATTTTTCTTAGTTTACGTACTTATTTTTCTTAGTTTACTTACTTACTTTACATACTTATTTTACTTAGTTTACTTAATTATTTTACTTAGTTTACTTACTTATTTTACTTAGTTTACATACTTATTCTTCTTAGCTTTCGTACTTATTTTTCTTAGTTTACGTACTTATTTTTCTTAGTTTACGTACTTATTTTACTTAGTTTACTTGCTTATTTTATTTAGTTTACATACTTATTGTACTTAGTTTATGTAATATTTTACTTAGTTTACGTACTTTTTCTTCTTAGTTTACGTACTTATTTACTTAGTTTACATACTTATTTTACGTACTTATTTTACTTAGTTTATGTAATATTTTACTTAGTTTAAATACTTATTCGTCTTAGTTTACGTATTTATTTTACTTATTTTACGTACTTATTTTTCTTAATTTATGTAATTATTTTACTTAGTTTACTTACGTATTTTACATACTTATTTTACTTAGTTTCTGTACTTATTTTAATCCCCAACCATGATGTTTTTGGCCGTTTCACGGTAACAATGTGGCCTTAAATGACACCCAAAAAGCCTAAAATGCATTATCATGAAACACGGAAATGTTGTGCTATTTATACGCCTTCCCATGAGATCGGGTTGAGCCTACATTTACATGGATTTCGTGATTGACAGCAACGCTCATGATCAATGAAATCCATGTCTCTCTTTGGCTCCCTGTGGCTGTTTTGGTTCCATCCGTTTCTCTCTTCTCCTGTTTTCAGGATGGTTGCTGGTGATGGAGAAGCAGAGTGAATTCCTCCTTAAGGCTCCAGTCAGAGATGATTATTTCTGCTCGTAGTTCTGCACAAAATGTAGCCTTCGGGTGGGTTTTTGGACATGCAATCGTCTTCTCTAACTACTGAGACGCTCCAGTCAGGATAGATGGGATGGGTTTAATCTAATTATTGCAGCAGATGCACTTTTTTTTAAAACATTTACTCAGCCGTGAAAAGTTGAGTGAGTCATTTTTTCTCAGCTTTGCCCTATTTCACACTACGCTGCACAGTCTGTCTCTGTTGGACGCTGGTGGTTAAGCGCTTGGTTCAGCAGAGGAGTGTCCTCTCTTACACAACACATGAAGAATTAGAAGAATGTTGAACATTACCGCTCTTATCTGTGTGTTATATATTGAGACGTCACTTTACATGTGGACGGACTTGGCCACAGTTCTCAGGTTCAGGTCATGTCGGCGATGTCAGCAACTGAAAAGTGATATTTAAGCTTGTTGTTGTCAGATTTAAGTCAGGGCTGGAATTAAAGCCAAATTTGTTTTGCTTTCAAGTGTCTTGTTCTGATTGTAGAATAATGGTGAGGTCATTGTTAGAAGGAAGTAAATTTGTTGAATTTCAGCCCTCAAACCAAGCAAACAAAAAAGTAGAAGAACAGAAGAGAACTATTCATAACAAGGTCATTGATAACTGGCATTGATAGATGAAGGAAACCTGAATCTTGAATAAACCACTCTGGGCCGAGCAGCTGGAGCTTTACAGGAAAATCTATCTTCTCTGTGTCTTTAAAGGGAATGTAGGTACGTTTTTTACACATATAAACATTTTTTAATTGTTTGCTATTGCCAATGTGTGAACAGGTTGTAACATAACCTAAAAATTAGACCTTCCGTGACTTTCTGGGTTTCCTTTTTCAGCCTGTAGACTGCTTTTAATATGAAGAACGCTGGTCGCTTTTTCCGGGAAAATCCAACGGATGTGAAGTCATTCGCGCTGGCGATTGCCTTTATTTTCAGCTGTGCAACAGGGATAACAGTGTGCAACCGTAGCTAACGTTTGGTTAGAAATAGAGTCCGCTAACGCCAATAAACGACCACAACTCAGACTGCAACACAAACTCCACGGAAGCACAAAAAAAACAAAGGAATATGACCGACGTCGGGGGGAAACTAGGATCAACATCGGCCGGGCCTTTGATTCATGGAGGGACCTTCGTTAGGTAAGCTACCATTACTGCAAGCATGTGAAATACATAGTGATATTGTGGTTAGCGTCTATGTAGCGTGAGCAACAGGACGCTGATTGTCGTTGACTTAATGGCCACAGATGTCACTGTTAACAAGCAATTTCTGATTCCCTACATCTAGCCCCTTTAATCATCATCGTCTTTTATTTCACACCCTGTCTGATGGTCCGACCTTAACACCTCAGACCCCCGTCGGCCAGCTCAGAAACAGCGAGTTTTCACTGGTAATCGACTCCATTTGGGCTCCTGTGGCGCTGCTTCTCAGTGTGATTCATTGCCGCCCCCTTTATTGTTAACCTCCTCTTACTTCCTCCCCTCTCCTCTCCTCGCCCGCTGCCTAACTAAAACCTTGTTGGTCAAATTAAAAACAGTTTAGCCTGCTGCACTGGTTTGCATCACCAGCCCATAAACACAAAGTGCTTTGGTCATGTAAGACAGAGGGTGCTGTGATTATCTCTGCTCCTTTAACTCACAAATCAAACACGGGTTCAGCTGCAGGCCCTGATGTGATGGGAACATTTTATTAAAAGGCAGAGAGAGGAAACCAGAAGCCTGCAGCGCTTTTTCATTGTGGAAACCAGCTCAGTTCTATCACAATGAAAGAGCATCTCAGCAGAGCAGATCTGAGGGATTTTGACTCGGTTACAGAGATGGAAAGAAGCGTAGTGACAGATGGAAATGAGATTCAGGAGTAACTCTGTTTGGCTCGGTGGTTTCTCAGAGTGCCACCTGGTTACTGTGAGATTAAATTGAACCGAACAGATCCGTAATTCAGGGTCCGCGACATCAAAAGTGAGTCGACATAATAAGGCTTAATCGCTAACTTTCTGATGGCTAATGACCCCAAAATTGACTGTCGGGTTAGATTAGACGGCTCGATGCTTAACACTAACCTACCAGAGCTGGAAGGAAACATGCTACTGAATTTTGTTTTTCAAAGGGAGGTCGTAGAGGAGCTCTGAGATGCCAGCAGAGGGATAGTGACAGAGAAACACCAGACAGAGCAGACCCAGAGACAGTCCTCCTCTTTAGTCTCCTCTCCCACAGAGGCTAAAGTTTCTTAGCTGTGATTGATGGACAGTAACAAGGACCCCCCCCCCTCCATATGTCATAGTTATGTGTTGTCATCGCGCTGCTCTTTTTGTTCTCGTAACATCTGAAATGTTCTTACTAGACTTCAAATGAAAAAGAAAAACCACATGCACTCACATTTCAGACAGAGTCCTTGATTCTCTTATTTTTTAGCCATGCTGGCATCGTAGCTCTAGGATCGGCAATGTCAGCCACTCCCTCACCAAAAATAAGTTTATTTTGTGGTATTAGTATACTTCTTTTAAACTTAAAATAAGAGAGAATACTTTCAGTTTACTTTTTATACACTTATCAGAGATATATACTTAACAAAACTATATTTGGATTATACCGACACGTATAAAGAAAAGTCTAAGTATACTTGGCAGGTATACAGAATAATCCAAGTATACTTGATTTATACTGAAAAGTATACAGAAAAGTATACGTACATTTGGCTAAGTACTATAAATTCACAAGAAAACTTACAAGTACACTTGCATTAAAAACTTTTAAACTAGTAGTTTACTGAGAGTATACTTTAAAGTGTAATTTCAAATTAAAGTCATAGTTGCAGTACAAAATACAACTTGGATGTAAACTAGTTGTGTACTCAACATTTACTACTCTTACATTTAAAGTATATTTAAAGTATACTTTTGCAAATTAAAAAGTTGGCCAATTTAGTCCGAAGAAGTATTGAAGTAGTACACTTACAAGTATACTTCTAGTACATTGATATTAGTATACTTACTTGGGAATATACTTGATAATAATAATTTTATTTATATAGCACCTTTCAAAACAAAGTGCTTTCCAATAAAAGCACGATAAAAATAATTAACACCCAGAACTTAAAATCTAAACAAAATAAAATCATATAAATACAAAATAAAATCACATACTTGAACTATACTTAAGTTTACTTCGTAAAATAAACTTGAAGTATACTTCTTTTTTGTAAGGGCTGCTTTGGTCCAGACTGAAATATCTCAACTATTGAATGAAATACCATGAATTTATGGTCCCAAGATGATGAACCCTGATGAATGTGATGATCCTCTGACCTTTCCTGTAGCACCTCCATAAGGTTGAATTAATTGCCATAAAATCTGGCACACACATTCATGTTCTTCTCAGGAAGAATTGTAATAACTTAAGAGCGCTTTCACAAGCCAACATTTAGTCCGCTTTAATCAAACTCTTGTGCGGTTTGTTTGGGTGGTTATAAACGGAGTAATCGTACTCTGGTGAGGAACAAAACAAGTGAACTCTAGTGCGGTTCGATTGCAGTGAGAACATAATCTGACCCAGTTACAGGAAGTGAACCAAAACGCAGGCTGCCTGCACGGCATTTGTTGAGATGGACACAGCTTAACATGAGTGAGAGAGGACTGACCGATGTTTGCTTGACATCTGGGCCGAAGAGAACACACAGAATGTGCTAAATAAAGTCCACAAAAATAGTGACGTTTATAAAGAAGAGCACACAGAGTAGATCAGTGCCGAGTCAAAGTGGAAAAAACTTTGACAGCAATATTTAAAAGTCCTGCATAGATTCCCTGCATAGAAGTGGCAACTCTTGAGACGCTACAGATGAAGTCGCTCTTTCGTACACGGTCCTCTGCAAATTATTGTTTTTTAGAATTTGGTCCACTTTAATTTGTGCACTGTGAAAACAAACTAAAAGTATTAATTTCACTCTGATTCGGGACGAGCCAAATCAACACAATCATAATCCCAACTCGTCACATACTGTCGCTTTGACTTCGCTCGCAGTAAACACGTGATTAATGTTGTGAATTAAACACAACCACTTAGTTAGGTTTAGGAAAGAACAACATGGGTGGGCTTAAAACTACTAAGTTTTTACAATGAAAATGTGACTTGACGTTATGAACACAGGTCATGAACGATCAGCTGATTGTAACGTGAAAATGAAACTTAACGACACGAACAGCGTCCATCTGGATGAAAACCCTGTGTTTGTTGGACTCATTCACCTCCTCTCCTGTTTAAACTACGTCACCAAAGCACTTTCCCTGAGCGTTTACTGTTGCTGTGGATGGGTTTACATTTAGTAGTTAATGGAACGCCCGGTACGTTTCCTACCGGTATCTAACGCCGACGTATGTGACAAAGCGTTGATAATTGACGCCCTGGGAATGAGAACACTGTACTTAGTATTTTATTGATAATAAAAAAACATTAGCAGTCTAACAGGCTAAGTTAAGATAGCGAACATGGTAAACATCATACCTACTATATGAAAAGAAACATCTGCAGAACACGTATATGTGTACTACAGGATGTATTTGTATGCTTGAACAGATGTAGTTGAATCATTGCAAGAGGAACATTTTCAGGATATATATTTTTTTACTTTTCTGAACGTGTTAGGTTCATAATGGGGCCATTGACCAGTTTGAGTTCACCTCACACCCCCACTGACACCTGCAACACCTCTGCAAATTGGCAGGCGGCAGCGGTTTAATATACCGAGCTGTGAAGTGTTCATAAATCTCTCCAACATGGCTAATAGCAGCTTTGAGGCCACGGAAGAGACAAAGCCTCTCCAGATACTTTTTTTTTTTTACAAACAAAAAACATAAATTTATTGTATATCCTGCATCTCAAAATAAAAAAAATAAAAAAAATACATAAGACATATCAATGATGAAAGAAATAGGTGAGGTCAAATAGATGTTCTGATAGTGACAAATGAGCACAAAACTGTAAGAACTGACATGATATACGGAGGTAATTTAGAAAAGGTCGAGCTGCTCCACACTGAAATATCCTGTATACGGTTATATATATATATATATATATATATATAATGAAAGCCCGTTGGTGACCACGGAGTGAAGGTGTGTAACTTTAGATGACCTTACAGTCACGTGGGCCGCCGGCACCGACGTGTTAATGAAAGTGACACGTACACTCGGCTCGGCCTGAAACCCGAAGCTTAAACAAATACATACAAATCACTGCGCCGATGGGTCCGACACACCGCCTCCACAGTGCCTCGACTCAAACCCCCCCCCCCCCCCCCTCCGTCCTTACAGGTAAATACACCTGTATATTTATCATTTTATGCAAACATTATATAAATATTGTCCCAAAGTCGTTGACATAAAGTTGGAGCTGCTGCCTCCACGAGTTTAGAGCGATACACAAAGAGCTCTCTGTGTAACAGGTAAGCATTCACACATGCTCAACACACACACACACACATATATATATATATACATTGTGTTGGAATCTCGCTGCCATTAACATTTGTAGCCACGTTTACAATTTGCGCAGCAGATATGGCAACAAACAGTTTCCATAATGTAAATAACAGATTTCTGCTCTAAATGTTTAAATATCTCCAGATTCATCTCGTGTTTCTCAGGTGGATTTATTTTGATTATTTTTAAAGAATAGTCAGAGGTCAGGAGTGTGACGCTGAGCATGTCGTTTCTCCAAACACAAGCTGAGTGTGTGTGTGTGTTAGGGCCCATGTGCTAGTGATTTCAGCGCTCTCCTGTGTGCACGCCGGGCTGACAGCGCTGAGGTCTCGTTGGGCGTCAACATGGACCCGAAGCAGCTGATAAAAAGAAGCTGGTTGCTGATTGGCTGTTATCCTCGCAGAGGTGTCGTGCTCTCCGCTGACTCATAAAAGGTTATGCTGAAGACAACCATGCAAAGATCAATACCACTTTAATAAATTTACATCAAATATAAGGTTATAACCAGCAGCTTGCTAGCTTAGCTTAGCATAAAGACTGGATATTGATATTTTTAAACGTAAACTAAAAACCCATCTATTTAGTCTGGCTTTTATGTAGTGTTTTATCATTTTAAAATGTTATGGTTTTAATGTTTATACTTATTTTATTTATCATCACCTATATGGTGTTTGTTTTACTCCTTTGTTTTTACTATTTTGGAATTTTATTGTTTAATACCATCTGCTTACTTTGTGTAGTTTCACGGTTTTTATTTATTTATTTATTTTTATTGTTATTTCCTTGTTTTTTATTTATCTTTTCTTATTTTGGATGCCCATCTTTGGTTGCTTTCATATTTGAGGAACTTTTGTGTTGTCTGTTTTTGTGTGCATTGGTCTCTAGGTCCATTTTTAACATTCCGCATTTTGTCAATCGTCTGTACAGCACTTTGAATTGCATTTAGCTTGTTTGAAAGGTGCTATATAAATAAAGTTTGATTTATTGATTGATTGGAAACAGAGGGAAACAGCTAGCCTGGTACTGACCAAAGGTAACAGCTCCTCTAAAGCCACGAGGTTCAACCAGTGGAGACTCCAGGAAGTCACTGTGTCTAAGAAATAGTCCCGCTCGTAACCTCCCCCTAAAACAACAAACAGCTGTTAGTACACTTTGGTTTTGGTACAGATAAAACAAACAACATGTAATGTGTTAATTAGTGAGTTATAGCAACACGTTCTAACTCCCAACTCGTCGAATATGGCAGCTTGGTCAGTGGCTCTACGCTTCAAACTACGACGCTTTACAGTAGGTAGCCCTCTATCGTCAGTTTTGCACGTGTCAATTTCCGCCCAGTTTAGGAAAAGATCACGGTTTGGGTTAAAATATGTAAGTTTTGTTACCAGAGTCGGCCCTAGACATAGGCAGCATAGGCGGTATAGGCGAATGCTAGGGGCGGCATCCATCCATAGGGGCGCCCCAAATGAGGGAAGACAAAACAAAATTTAAATTTATATCATTTACTATTTTAATACTATTATCTCAAAATATTACAAATAAAACTACAACATAACTATGGCCCTTTTTTCTGTGTTAGCTGCATCACCCCGGTGCATCACCCTCCATAATTTTGAGAAATACGTTTTTTCTTTTAAGTGTGATCTCTCAGCCCGTTCACACGAGAAAGGCGTATAAATGCCACAAAAAATGCGCAAGGCGTTTAGCGTGCAATAAGTACGCCTTTCTCGATTTCCGAGTGCCATTTGAACGCCATGTATCCTGTACTGACTGCGACGTAAACGCCTCCACGTATAAATGCTACAGTAAGAGTTAGTGATGTAGAATAAAAAGCGAGAAAGACCACTTATAGTGGGCGGGTGGGCGGGTCCAACAAACACTGAAGTTTTAACCATGAGAGCGCTGTTCGAGACCGACGTTGACTGGTGTTTTGTAAGTTACGTTAGTGACGTTTGTGACGTGTTTTCTGTAGTTGTGTTGTTGTTTCCGTGTGTTCCGTGTTCACAACGTCAAGTCACGTTTTCACTGTGAAAACGTAGTAATTTTAACCCCAACTATGTTGTTTTTTCCTTAACCTAACTACTGGTTTTGTTCCTTAATCCTAAACACGTGTTTTTGTTGAATTCACAACATTAAACACGTGTTTACTGCGAGCTAAGTGACGCCGAGGGGTCTGACAAAGCCTCAGTATGTGACGAATTGAGATGAGAACGTGTTGGTATTTCATTTTACAACTTTTAAAACTGACTGAAAATTAAACAGGCTCTGTAAATGTGAATGCACCACATGTTTGTCTACGTGTCTCGTAGCTCCATGCAACGAGATGAGTTTCAACTACTGGGAGCAGGTGCAGACTCCCTCTTGGACCTCTGGAGTGCAGGATGTTGCTGTCTGTCTGTCTGGAGGCGTCTCTGGCGTTCGTCTGGCTCGTCCAGACAGAATCCACATAAGACCTGTTGTGGCCCATTTGTCTCCGCACGGATCCTGTTCGGGGGCCGGATTCTTCTGGGGTTATGTAAGTCTCTGGGTGTGAGGAGGAATAAGGAGACTGGAAACTTTCTCCAAATCCTCAGTGGATGTGCACGGAGTCATCTGATTAGTGAACGACACGCTGTCGGTCTGGGGAATGTTATGACAGGATCCACGTCCTCTTTAGCGCTAAGCAGATGTTCCAAATTACACTGAGCGGCTGTATTAATCTAGAAGGGAGGGAGGGAGAAAGGTGTGAACAGCAACTTCCACTGAAACACTGGATTTATTATGATGGAGAGAAAGAGAAGCATTTTCTCATCGCTGTGAGCGTTGCCACAGACGAACACCTGTTATAATGCATGTTTAACTGAATCACACTGTTCACATACATGTGCACATGCCTGCAAACATACTGCGTGTGTTTGTGTGTGACCTGTAAGGACTTGAAGGTCTTGCATATGTTGATCCAGAGGGGGGCACTGTCTCAAAAGGCACCAGAATTTACAGCTCATCCTGTGTGTTATTACTCTGTGACGTGTATTTAAATCACAGAAATTATGCATCTTATACAAGAAAAGAAACAAACAGATTGTCTTCTTGTAATATTTTGCAGCTAACTTATTAAACTGCAGTATTTCTCCAACATGTGAGGCCCTCAAAATGTCACTCTGAGACACATTAACTTGCCTTATTGTGTTACAGAGCAAACACTCCTAATTTTTGACGCCTCGAGAGGAAATCTGAGCTCTGATTCATGCGGTCCTTATTTATGAGGCTTGGGGAAATACTTTTTTTTTGGGGGATTTTTATTTTAATGACATTGGCAATAGGAGAAGGCCCAGAGAGGCCTGACCTCATCACAGTTAGCAGCTCCTGTGTTCGTGCGGCTCACATTTTACGTCCGTTCTCAGTTTTTTTTGGGCTAAACTCGCTCGCACTCACGCTGAGATCATATTTGGATGTCGGAGTAACAATCCTCTTGGTGAGAGTGCGATCGGGAGTTTGCGTTCACGTCAGCTGAATTTCTGCAGTGTGTGTTTTTTTAGGGTTTCTACTTTGCTGTTTAGAGCTGATTGTGGTTCCAACGCTTGAAACCCAAGAAGGTCACCCTGCTTGTGTTCGATCATCACTGCAGGTTGTGACAGAGTGGAGGATGATAAAACAACAACAGTCTCCAGTAGATGGTAGTAGTGGGTAACTCTATAAATAAGGTTTCAGCACTGCAGAGGATTCATTAATCAAAGTCATTCACATACTTTGGTTTTAAAAAGACACACCAATAATCATCAGGTACCACAAAAACAAAACTTGGTTGAATAATTACAGAATATAGCTGCTGCATTCAAGGTGAGTGTCTGTTAAAGAAATTTTGACCCCACTGTAACTCCATATCTTTTAATATCTTATCTAACTAAAGACCTATTTTACCAGGAGCTGCAGAAATGGAAACTAAAAAGAAGAGTGAATATTTGACGTCTTCAGACATTTATCTAGACAATTGTTTGCTAACCGGTTGTGTAAAAAGGCTGTTTCAGTGTGTTTGAGTGAGTCTTTCTGCCCCCTAGTGGTGAAAAAATGTCATACTGTAGCTCTAAAATATTTGTTGCATTCATGTTAGTGTAATAACTAACATATAAACCAACATATAAAGTGTTAATATCACTACAGGCCGAGTACCTTTATGTGAAAAAATTCCAACTATCTACTTTAATCCTGCATCAACTGATTTTTTGGCCACTTGGAGGCAGCAGAAACAAGCTGTACACACAACACTGACATTATATCACCTTATTAAGTTATATGGTGTATCTCTGGCCTCCTGGTAAATACAAGTTAGATAAATGTTCACCAGCTAGTCGCTGACTTTGTCTGTCTGCTGTCTGGTGCTGGGAAGTTAAGGTAGAGCAGCTTTTTTGGTGGAAACAGCTGCTTGAGAGAACAATGAGCTGAATGACGCTAAAACGCTCTGTACTTCACCGTATATGCTGCATTCACAAGGAATGAAGCAGACGGCAAACCGGATATAATTTTATTGGACGAGAGCGGTAAAATTTGGTAAAATTAGGTGGGAACGGTAGACAGCATTGCTGTCCAAAGTTAAAATATTTTACATATCATTTATAATCGGATGTTTACGTACAGTAGCTCCCTCACACGAGCAGGAAGTTGTTTAAGTTTGCAATAGAATATGAAGAGAAAGTTGCATTTTATAGCTATATGCATTACCAGAATAATTACATAAAATAAAATAATATAAAAAATGTGTGTTTTGTTTTGCCGTCCTGCCATTCTGTCGGACTGTTTGTTTGTTTTTCCTGTGTCGTCCAGAAGGTGTTGTCCATCTACCGTCTGCCTGGTTCCATGTGAACGCAGCATTACACACAGTCATTTGATCCACTGTTGATATAAAACATTGATAAAAGCAGCCTTAAGTTCACGAGGAAGGAAGTTCAAGACACAACTCTAACTGCACACACTGCAAACGTATCGTAGACACACTGCGTTTAATGTTTTATGGCTACAAATATAGGAGAACACTGGGTCAACGTATCCTTATACAACGGTTCATATGATATCTTAAGAAAAGTTATTCCTCATTTTTTTGTGCGTTTTCTTACAAATGAAAATTTCAGTATGTTACATGCAGTCTTTTCAAAATAAACTTCTATCGTCACAGGAAACAACTTGGTTAGGTTTAGGAAAAAATGGCGGTTTGGGTTAAAATAACTACAGAAGTGGTGTAACTTAAGTACGGAAGTTACGTGAAAAATAAACCAACGTTGACTTCTGGTTTCACGCGGGACACTAACAGCGGTCTCCTGGGTGAAAGGACGGTGTTTTAATCACATACCCGTCCACGCCCTCACTGTGCATTCGTCCTCTTTACACTTCCTGGTTCACGATTACGTAGATTAAGTATACATCGATTTCATGGAATGAATATGAAATACAGTGCATTACTTTTCGTAGGTATTGCTGCAAACTGTATATGAGACCAGCCTGACTGGGTAGACCTCCTGACATCCAGAATCACATCATATATTACGAGACAATTTTAGCAAAAATAAATGAAATATCTAAGAAATCGTCTGGTTCACAACCTTGACGCTTAACAAAAGAAACCCCCTCTGTTACTGAGCTCTGGCTTTATGTTCAGATGAAGACCTCTCACCGAATGTTTTCATAAGTTAATGATTTCCTCCGTGAACAAAAACACGCGCACACACAGGAAAAGTGAATTCTTCATACCTGTTATCCTGCACCGTGCCTCTCACAGCTGAACTCTACTCAGGCTCATGTTCTTCCAATTATCTTTAAAGGCAGCAAATCCAATTGATACTGTTGCTAACGAAGATAAAAGAGCCTGATGTTTTGGCCTGATGTCATCTCTTATGGTAATGAAATCGTCTCAGTGGGGGGGGGGGGAGATGGTTAAAGGTTTACTGACAGTATATCTGGATGCAAAGATGCTGGTTAAAATATTTACTGAACACATGGACGGCCTTTAATAGGTAAGATATTTAAACATCTTCCTGCCAGATGATGTTTTTACAGACTTTGATGTTTTTCTAAATGCCAGATCTCGTTATTATGTTCACTAAAACCTTCAATATTATTCTTATTGTTTGCTCTGCGTGTCCCCACTGGTGTGTCCGTGTGTGTAACCCGGGTCTAAACTGTCGACAGGATTGTTTCCAGGAGGGTCATAATGAAACACAGATCATTTCATCGCAGCGTAAACTAATAAAGGAGGACAAACAACAGCTCACCAACGTAATCAAACCTGACGACAAGTGACAGCCGAGCGTTAGCTGCATTTCACTAAATTAACATTTGAGTCTCGGGGCAGGGCGAAAAGTCACAAGTGAAAGGGCCAGGAGACGTTCATGGAAGCGATTATGTGGCCCTGTGAAGACCCTGACAGAGACACGAGGTCAGAGGTCACGCAAGGACCATTAGCGGCGTCATTATGGGGTGTTTCGCTTCACATTTGCATGCTGCAGACGGAACAGAACCAGAGCTGAAACTAAGACAAGATTAGGGCCCTCAGAGCCGTCAGGAACCCTCTGAAGCAACACAACAGTATTTAAAAGCATGCATGTGTGTGTCTATAAGAGCATTAGCCATCATCCCCCCCCCCCTCTTCATTAGAGATCTATCTCTGCAGCATTACGTGGCAGCTGAATACATACAATTCATCCTAATCCCGTTGATCTCTGAGATGTTTGCTGGAGCTTTAGAGAGCTTGATTTCCCTGATAACCCAGTTTGTGGAGGATCAGACGTGAGATAGGATGTGTCGGAAAACAGCGCTGGAAGTAGAAAAAAAAACAAGTGCTCCTCTTATTCACATGATGGCGTGTTTATTGGCCGGTATCAGCAACTTATTCCTATTTATTCAAGATGGCAAGATCCACACGCAGCCATTACACTTTATGTTTGTATACACTTATACTCAGTTAAGTGTACAATACAAGACCAAGACAAGTGAAACTGCACCACAACTAGAGCTGAAATAGTCCCAGAAATCTCTTGTATTCCACAGCGAACAAAACCCGGTGGTTAAAACTGGTAAAAAAGTCCTAAATGAAAAAGTTTCTCGGTAAAATCAGTGTTATGCTAATGCTCTTCGGCGAGTGGCTGCCAGCCGAGCAGCAGCGAATGTTTGCTCCGCACTCTTCTCAGAAAGCTAGAAGTCGTGATGTCCGATGACTAAAATCCATAGTCCAGTTAAAAGGTACAGTTGAAACCAAACTAGATTTAAAAGGTGAGTCGTAAAAATGTAACTTAAAAGTGGATAAAAGTTCAATTTAAGCGAGCGTTTCTGGCGGAGTCTCAACGCTGACTTACTTCCGGCTAGCACCGGAACTGTGTAATTGGCCTGTAATACTCCAATAATATTCACACTGGAACATTATAGGGTTAAGGTTGTGTGTTTAGTGTTAATAGTTAAAGTGTTTTCCTGTGTTATTAGTAGCCTACAGTAGGGTATCATTCAGTGTCCCAGTCAGGATGCTCCTACATTATGCAGCAGGATAAAGATACAAGGAGATTATTGGGTTTGTGGCTCCTCCCTCAAGAAAATTTTGAGATTTTTGACTTAAAACTATGCAATTTTTCATCATTATGGACCATTATTACTACTAGTTAAATGAATATTTTATTATTTATCACTGCCTTTGTCTGAACATTTAAATATTCTGGAAATGTTTGCCCTAAAAGATTCAGATTCAGAAAACTTTTAATTAACGTTTCATTAAAGGGACTGTATGTACATTTTTACACATATAAATGTTTTTTAATTGTTTTTTATTGCCAATGTGTGAACAGGTTGTAACCTATAACCTAAAAAGTGAGACCTTCCGTGACTTTCTGTGTTTCCTCTGTCAGCCTGTAGATCGCTTTTAATGTGAAGAATGCGGGACGTTTTTTCCAGGTCATGCACGCTCGCGTTTACTCTCTTCAGCTCCGCTACAGAGCGCACAGTGTGCTAACGCCAGCAAACGACCTGCCCAAGTCTCGTGTGTGTCGCCTCACTGTTTTGACCGATGCTCGGTCGCGTCTACTTAGTGCGAGCGCCAAAAACAGGATGCTGACTGTCGTTGACTTCAGGCCAAAGGTGTCACTTACATAGAGTCCCTTTAATTATGTTTGTCCACTAAATATTTTATAAAAAGGACGTGAACATTGTAACACAGCACCCTCGTTCTCACCCTCCACCCCCATGCCGTGCGTTGACTCGTCCAGATGCTCCCCACGAGGTTTTCATGCTCGTGCGACTTATGATGCATGGTATAAAAACGCTGGAGCTATGAATGGCGTCATGAATCTCCCAGAGAAGAGGATATGGAGAGGACAGAGAAGAGCATCGCCTGCTTGTGAGAAGCTCCGCTACGCAAGAAAAAGTGACGGCACACCAAGGAGTAAAATGAAGAATGAATGAATGATTTATTTTCGTGTTCGGTCATTTACATAACCCATCTGTCACGGGATTATTCAATTTATCTATGATGTG
This sequence comes from Sebastolobus alascanus, assembly GCA_916701645.2. Lineage (NCBI taxonomy): Eukaryota > Metazoa > Chordata > Actinopteri > Perciformes > Sebastidae > Sebastolobus > Sebastolobus alascanus. Next base: position 466,582 of record CAKAOJ020000209.1, on the reverse strand, counting down.
TTACTTTTCTCCTCCTGTCCCAGGCTTTAGGAAGAAATTCAGCAAATGTAAAAACATTATCAAAAAGATAATTCAATTAAGGCTCCAGTCTACTTATCAATCAAATCTAAACCAGGAATATGAACTTTTGAAATAATGAGGGACAAAATAAAATAAAATGAATGTCTTTCGTCTTCAGTTACACCTCTGTATTTTCCTGTTTCAATGTGTAGTGGTAACATACCACATCTCAACTGTGCACTAAGTGACCTCTTGACTTTTATACAAATTATATTCAACATATTTTTCACATTTGTAATCTTTCTTAAATAAAAAATAAGTTCTCACCGGCACGCAGTACCGGCCCACTTTGAGCACTGTCGGAAAGTAATCTCAGGAAGGAAGCGCTGTGAAATGGTTGCAGGGTTGAGTTACAGTTATCAGCTAACAATAGAGCCATGAAATCATATGATCCTGGTAGTTTAACTAAAATAAGAGACGTGTTTGTGGCGTCCGTCGTCTCTCGGTGTCGATTAGGAAGCTCTGTTTCATATTCATTGGCTGGTGGGGGATGGTGTGGCGAGAGGAATTTCTACCCGCTTCACTTGTCCACCACTGCTTGTCACACTTTGGAAACAACGTGCACACACACACACACACACACACACACACACACACACACACACACACAAAGCCTGTGGAATGGTCTGTGACTCTAATGGCCTTTCCTTTTGGGGGCACTTTTAATTGTTTGGTCATCGTCTCCGTGCTCAGTGTGTCACAGTCAATAAAGCCACATTAGAGGAGACAGGAGGTGAGGGGTGAGGGGGCCGACACGGGGGGTTAGGACCTCGGCGTGGAGAGAATATAAAGCGTCTGAACCCTCCCAGAGTGGCATTCTGCTGCTATCAGAGCTCCACGGAGGACGGGCTGTCACTGCGGCCCATTGTGAGCCCAATGACTCATTCTTACTCCGGGGAACAACCTTTAAAAAAAAGTCCCGGGGATTTGAAGACGTGGAGACAAACCTCTTGGATTTCAGGACACCCAAACATCCTTCATTTAGCCAATCACAGCGAGATCAGATATCATTTACCTCTCGCAAACCATATAATTTTTGTTAAACTCTGCTAACGCGTGCAAAAATAACACCGAGCCTCTCAGGCAGAAAATAAACCGAGCAGAGATTTAATTTGGCTCACATGTCGCAGCTCTTACATGCATGGCTGCAGCTCTTTATTTGATGTAACTAGCTTTTAAGCTGCCGTCAGCGATAGCCATAACATGTCACCAGAACCTGGGAAGTGTGCGATGGCGACTGTGATAACCCCGCGGCTCGGCCTCACAGATCCCCGGGCTGAACTGAACTGTCGCTCTCTGCATCTGCAGACCACCAGGAGAGACCCGCTGACCTCCCGGCGACCTGCTCCACCTCACTGTCATGACCTCTGCTCACCACACACACACACAGAGTGGAGTCCTGTCCATGTTTATTATGTTGTTACTGCTGTTTTAAAAGTGTGCATAAAGTCACATCCTCTAACTGTGGATGATGCACCATATCAGAAATCTGTGTTCTCTGACAAACTCTCCAAAAAACATTCATGTTCTCATGTCTACATCTATACGTCCCAAACCTCAAGTCAAAGTTCAGCTGGACTCTTGACATCTGCATCGTCGTGGTAATGTGGTCCTGCAACGTAGATGAACTAGTGTTGCACGCTCATGACCTTTTCTCTCCCAAATAACCTGACCGGTGAACCTTCTGGCTCAAGTGTCAAGATATGCATGCAGTTCCATCCATGTACCAAAAGCATGGTCATCCATCAATGCGTAAATGAACCAGCGAAGCAAATGCATACTTATATTATAGGTATAGGTCTATACTATGCAAGCTTTTCCTAAAAAAAACGTGTGTGTAATGTATAGACTCAATATACAATATACTCAATACAAAAATAATCCCTCCCAATCATCACTAGAAGTGTGTGGTGGTGTCTGTATCTGTAGAGATCCTGCAGCCCTTCGAGACAATTCTGGGCATCAACCTCTATAAGTGCATACTGTAGCAACAAGGTGCTGGATCATGAGCACGCACCCAAGAGGAAGCTATGAAAATGTTGGATACGGCGCCAAAAAAACACAAATATAGCGACATGAAAGATCGTTGCTGTATGTGATGCTGCTGGTGGATCTTGTTCTGGTAACCGCGTTCAGGGGGGCGTGGCTTCTGGGAGGAGGGGCAAACTTTGAATGTTTAAGCGACAATTCCTGCATAGTCTGCCTTTACCTTTAACCCTCTAATGCACAAACTTGAAGTGGAGGCTGGACACACAAATCCTTCACATTTACATCCACTTCTTAGGGAATTGAGAGACATAATTGACATTTTGTAATGAGACATGCAACAAGACCGACTGTGTTAAGTTGAATATATTTCATGCAGTTTCAGTCAATAAGCCTATCAGTGAAAATATGCAGCCTTGTTCTTTATCAAAGCTGAATTAGTTAGATTAAACACAGCTGGTCTGATAACAGCACAAAACAATGCATGTGTGAATGTGGATTTTGGACCCAAAAGCTGAACTCGCAGCTTTATTTGTGAAGTGAGAGTGGTGAGATTTGGAGAGTTGATCCGGGGTTTGTGTTGGAGGGAGAGCAGGGAGAGGCAGGAGGAGACCACAGGAGGAGAATGCACCTGAGGCACAGGTAGATACAAGACAAATATACTAACAGGAACTAACAGCGTTAGGACCACGCTGGCAAAGTGAATGATGTGGCCCAGACTGGAGTGTAGATCCGAGGTAGATCTACTGCAGGAGCTTGATGAGTGGATGAGTTTCAGGTGTGCAGGTTGATTGGCAGCAGGAGTGAGAGGAGCACCACACTGTCTGTAGTCACACTCACAGCTGAATTAAGCTCCCTTCTTTAAGGTGGAGGGGATCAATACAACGGCCACTTTGGGACAAACTTCCCTCTCCCCTGGGGGGGGGGGGAACTGAGTTACGTTTTGCTCCCGTTCTAGAATATAAATATAAACATATAAAAATAGAGAAATTCTAAGAAAATATAAATAAGAAATATATATATAACAACAGTGCAAATAATAAAGCTGAAAAATAGGATCTATACAAATAATATAAATGCATGCATTTATAAAAAAAAATGCAAGAGTAGTGTAAAATAAGAATATTATTTTAAATGTAGTATATAAATAAATGCAGTGTTAATGCCGGAGTAAAACAGATTATTACACAGCTGAATTTTTGCACTTAATTATTGTACTGTTAAGTCAGTATTGCACAGAAGATATAATAAATTATGGGGTTACAGCTGCTGATTGGGGTAAGAAATAATAAACATATGTTGTGTGTTATATATATACGTATATACTGTATACATACATACATACATACAATAATCAACAATTTACAATCTAATGAACATGTCTACTGTTTTCTAGACTAGACAAGGGTATGTTTGATCCTAAATACAATCTATTTACTTTATGTTGTTGACGTCTGTATGACAATAAAGTAGAATAAATTAAATGTCTATCAGTTTGAGCAGTTTACTCGTAAATGTTTGTAGCGGTAGTCGCACGGAACTGACATTGGAACGTGTTCCATGACGAACACTAAACGGCGTTGCAAATCGTCAGTAAGGGCGGCTGGTTAAGTCGGCATCGTTGCAAGCTCGCTGTTGGAGGGTTTTATAACCCACTTCCGCTCACCAGGGATTGGTTTGGAATGGCACATAATATGGCGGACCCTCCACGCTAACGCGCAAATCTACATATTTATTATTATTGATTGTACCTGAAGATGGAGTATTGATGATGATTTAAATCTTGGTGTTGTGAGTGTATGCACACGCTGCCACTAGGAGGCTCTTTACTGGGGACTGAATGAACTGAACCCAGACCAGATTATTGGATTTCACTGGTGGTGCCCCTCCCTGCTCTGTGTCTGAGGACAAGTCTCCGTTGGACACATAACTCAGAAGTGGTTCTTGGACAGACTGTTCACTCCATATAAATCCTGCTCGTTTTATGAGCCCCTGGTTTACTAAAGCTGTCCCCTTCTCACACACACACACACACACACACACACACACACACTGGCCTGTCTTTTAGTGTAAAAAAAACACAAAAGTGACTCACTGCACAGACGTGTTTTTATCTTCCTCAAGTGTACCTCGGTTATGTGTTACAAAACGCCGTCTTAGCTAAACTTAAAGAGTCCCGCCACGCCGCTACACCCCCACCACGTACCAGATATTCGCACCAACATGGCGAGTTCTTCCTGCACCAACACGACTGAAAGTTAGACAGTTCCAGCGTATAGGTCCTTGTCTTGTGTGGCCCCACAGTTTAGAGCCCACCTGCCAAAGTAATTTATGATCCTGTTAAGAGAAACACTGCCCAGGATCTTGAAGGCTGAATTTCTGGCCCCGGCGCTGCTACAATATTTCACGATTATCAGGCTATCCCTGGCGGTATCATAAAACACCTCATATTACCACACTTCCCTGTCTGTCTCTGCCGAGGCCTTTTTTACACCCTCTCTGTGGTGGGTCACGATTTAAGGCGCTTTCAGGAGGCGCTATGTTCTTCCAAAACCCCAAAAACTGGCGCGTTTCACAAGGTTGTCGGATGGAGGGAGTCGGCTCTCCTATTATTATTATTCGTATGTTCTTTGTCAGATGTTTTGCTGATGCAGAAAGTTAGAAGTTGCAGAGGGACTGACCACAGAGAAGTGTTTTACTGGCAGCTCTTTCACTAAAGCGTATAATACTGGTGTTGATTTTAGCCGGCTGTAGACGTTAGCCCAGTCAATGGCACTGTTCAAGGCCTCTCCATCACTCTCTGTGAGGCAGAGCTGCGACTTGCTCGTAAAGCTGCTCATAAACCCGACGCTAACAGAGCCGGCTCTGCCCAGATACATAAAGCATCCAAAGCAACACACACAAACACATTAACGGCATAAAACACCCGCGGTTCTTTTCACCTGAGTAGTGCTCATGATTAAAGAGGCTTTAAGCTGATAAATGTTTTAACTCCGCTGCATTAAAACTTTATATCAAACTGTCTGTTTAAAAGTTCTGCACTTACAATGTCGTCGCTCTAAGAGGTGACCCATGAATCACCCCGGAGTGATTCGACTGAGAGCTCCAAATCAGCCAAACGGAGGAAAGTGGAGGGCTGAATTAAGACCTCTTTTGTGAGATGAAATATTATAATCTATGGGGGGGGATTGACCTGTCAAGCCCGCACTGTATTGAGCAAGGGCTCAATATTAGCTCTAATAATGGCCCGTTCTGAATTAGCTAATCCTGCTATTATCTGAAATAAGAACAACTGGCCAGACTCAATGACTGCTTGGCTGGGAAACTGTTTTGTGTCTTTGCTTACGGTTTTAATTGTAACAAGCTGAGGGGAGAAAGCAAAAAAAAAAAGGACTGAAATCTATTATGCCAATGTCACTTTGGGGCGAGCATTCCCATCGGAGCATCGCAGCTAAAAAGAGGTCTTTAGGTGCAGATTCCCACCGGAACGGCACAGAGACCCGGCCAGGAAAGCCAAAGGCAGGTCTAAAGAGAAACCACCTCGTTTTACTGGAAAATTGTTAAATTGAGAAATCTATGAAGCACAAAGATTGCAATCGAATGGAGCAACAAATGGAGCAGACAAAAAAGGGGTCAAAGGTTTATGTTTTTCGCGGTGAATGGAGGCACGGTGACGGAGGAATGAAGACAGAGCAGCATTTAAGGGCCCACAAAGCTGTGCATTTAAATAAACAGGGTTACGTCCTCCTCCTTTGGGCCCAATGAAGTCCATCAAAGAACATGGTAATGCCCCACTGAATGGACGCGAGGACTCACAAACTCCCGCCTTTTCACTTCGTGTGAAAGAATGTGACATAATAAACACAACACGCCCCCCCCCCCCCTCACCACCACCACCCCATGAAAAACAGACATAAAGTGAGCTTTACACATTTTCTGCCCTGGTTACAGCCTTAAATCATTACTGGGGTTGCCATGTGGGATGCTTTGCAGTGTGCAGATGTTATTATCTGTGGGAAGTTAATAAATAACGTTGTAAAAGCAGAAATACAGGAATCAATATTATTCGCTGGAGGGCAGAAGCACCCCCAACAGCAGTGGAACATTTGTCAATTGTGTTTTAGCCAATAAATTACGACAGCTTCCAGGATTATCAATGTACCAGTTCTGCTTATACAAAGCTACAGTGCCCGGTCGGAGCGCTTGGCCATTCAGCAAATTTTCGTAGTGGCCAAACGGCGGTACTACAGCTTTGTAGTCGATGCCATCAGGCCCAAAAAGACTTTTTCCCATAGACTGACATTGGGAAAGAGACGTCTGTAACTCAGCGGATAATTTTTTTTGAGGTGAATCGACTTCCCAGTACGAACACTCTAATAGTCCATTTAAATCATGAGGTCCTAAAAGTTGTAAAACGCACTAATAGCTGAATCCAGAGTTATTTCCCTTCCTCCGTTCATGTGAATGAGACCGAGGCTGGAGCGAGGGCTGGGAGGCGGAGTTAAAGGAAGTGAAGAAGAGTTTGGTTGAAACGCTGCAGTCCACAGAGCCCTGAAGCCCCGCCCACGCTGTTGCATCATTGCGTGTTTATTCAAAGTTTATTATTAAAAACTGAACGTGACCTGTGTCCAAATTGCACCAAATTCCACACTGCACATCGTTGGTTCCCCAGCAACACATCCGCCAAGTGTGAAGTAGATCGGACGAACGGTTCTCGAGATACGCGAAGGACACACATACATACAGAGATTTCTTGCTTTATAGTTAGATAACGCTATCATTTATTGTAATAGAAAGCGATTAAAGAAATATTTAGATCCTTTAGTCAGGTGACAGTCAAAGACAAGTCCTGCGTGGGGACGTAACAGAAAGTGGTAAACACAACATTGACGTATTATCACTTTAGCATTAGCATTAGCATTTGTTTGGAGTCATGTGTCTGGCCACTTGGCAATTTTAAGTCCACTATTTACTCTTCTTTTAGCTCTGTTTTGGTCTCCACCAACTCCTGAGGGAAATATAATAAATATTATATTCAATTGGGCTACTTTTGATTAAGTTGGTCTGGGAAAAATAGCATTGTTTTATGGTTAAAAACAAGATACAAAATTTAAGTATACTTCGTTGTGTCTCATTTAATTTGAGAAATATTTGATTGACATGAGTTTTGGGATTTTGTCAAAAAATGCAGTTATTTTTTTTCACTCTGAAATGTGATGGAGTCAAAGTATAAAGTAACTCAAAATGGAAATACACAAGTAAACAGTACAAGTACTTACTTAGTTACCTCCCACCACTGCTGAAAGGTCAGCGCACTGAAGACGAAACATCTTTCACACAGAAAAACATTCGACTAACTTAATCCTACCCTCCAAAATGAGCCAGATATCAGCACCAAGAGAAGATTTTATGAGTCTGAACAGATGTTATTTTCCTGCTTATCATCTATTAGTTACACACACACACACAGTTACACACAGAAAATCTTGTTTACGATGTCGGCTCAGAGATTGTGGGCCGGTCCAGTCCAGGGACAGGTGTTTTCCGCCAGCTCTGGTCCCAGCTGAGCGGCTACATAGACGCAGCTCTTTCACATTCCAACTACTTTTAATTTTACAAGAGCCCCGGGGCCACTGGACCCGCTCTGGCTCTGGATCTGTGGCGTCTGGGCCTGGATGTTCTCCATGGACCCCGAGACTCACACACACACAAATGTTATCCTGTGTAAATACTGCAGGCCGGGCCCAGCTAGGGCCAAACTGGGTGGGAGCACGGTGCTGCGCTTCCACTCGGACATCTGTTCATATAACTGTTATCTGCCATCGTGCCCTCAGGTCCTCGCATTTGGTAACAGAGGGGGTCTTTATGTTGGGGTCCTGTTTGAAAGGTTGTATCTGGTTCAGATAAATAGAAAGATACACAACTCACTGTGCATTTTCAACACAGTCTCACAGAAGTTCGTGAAATAGTCACGAAATTTTATCTATTTGATTCGTGCACATAGACACGAATTTCCCTTTTTTTTCTGTGATGCTCAGCACGACTTTCTACAACATATTTTTAGTGCGTTCTTCTACGAATGTACAGCAACATGTGACATACAGGTCAATTTCCGCTCCAGTCTTTTCAAAATAAAACTACTTTGATAGGTTTAGGAAAATATCGAGTTGGTTAGGCTAAGGCAATAAACTACTTAGGCTTAGGAAACAATATTGACTTGGTTAGGTTAAGGCAACAAAACTACTTCATTATGTTTAAGAAAAGATCGACTTGGTTAGGTTTAGGCAACAAACTACTAAGTTAGCTTAAGGAAAAGATTGACTTGGTTAGGTTTAGGCAATAAAACTACTTAGTTAGCTTAAGGAAAAGATTGACTTGGTTAGGTTTAGGCAATATCTACTTCGTTAGGTTTAAGAAAAGATCGACTTGGTTAGGTTTAGGCAATAAAACTATTAAGTTAGGTTTAAGAAAATATCGACTTGGTTAGGTTTAGGCAACAAACTACTTAGTTAGGTTTAGGAAAAGATCAACTTGGTTAGGTTTAGGCAACAAACTACTAAGTTAGGTTTAGGAAAAGATTGATTCGGTTAGGTTTAGGCAATAAAACTACTTAGTTAAGTTTAGGAAAGGATCAATTTGGTAAGGTTTAGGCAACAAACTACTTAGTTAGGTTTAGGAAAAGATCAACTTGGTTAGGTTTAGGAAACAAACTACTAAGTTAGGTTTAGGAAAAGATTGATTCGGTTAGGTTTAGGCGATAAAACTACTTAGTTAAGTTTAGGAAAGGATCAACTTGGTTAGGTTTAGGCAACAAACTACTTAGTAAGGTTTAGGAAAAGATCGACTTGGTTAGGTTTAGGCAATAAATTACTTAGTTAGGTTTAGGAAAAGATCGACTTGGTTAGGTTTAGGCAACAAACTACTTAGTTAGGTTTAGGAAAGGATCAACTTGGTTAGGTTTAGGCAATAAATTACTTAGTTAGGTTTAGGAAAAGATCGACTTGGTTAGGTTTAGGCAACAAACTACTTAGTTAGGTTTAAGAAAAGATCGACTTGGTTAGGTTTAGGCAACAAAACTACTTAGTTAGGTTTAGGAAAAGATCGACTTGTTTAGATTTAGGCAATAAAACTACTTTGTTAGGTTTAGGAAAAGATCGACTTGGTTAGGTTTAAGCAACAAAACTACTTCGTTAGGTTTAAGAAAAGATTGACTTGGTAAGGTTTAGGCAATAAAACTACTTAGTTAGCTTTCGGAAAAGATCGACTTGGTTAGGTTTAGGCAACAAATTACTTAGTTAGGTTTAGGAGAAGATCGAGGTTTGGGTTTAAAAAATACCGGAAGTAGCGTAAATGAAGTACGGAAGTTACATGACAAATGAATCAACTTTGACTCCTGGGCGAAAGTGCTGTTTTTTGACCTTCCCTTCCTCCCCGACCTGCTCCTTATGCAATGTTCGCCGCTCTCTATACCTCCCGGTTCAAAATTACGTGGATTACATAGGTGCGTATGTTACATCGTGCTGACCATCACGGGAAAAAAAAGTGAAATTCGTGTCTATGTACACGAACCAATACTGCTGTGCGACTGGGCTGTCTTTTTGCTTCCTTTGTAGGTGAAGTGTCAGGGCCAGTAGCATGTCTCTCTTCTTTCTGCAGACGCAGTATCTCGTGTCGCTGGGTGTGAGCCCTCTCTTCCTCCGTATAAATGATTAAAACCCTCATTAGCGTTAGGTGATACGGCTGCAGTGGAAAAGGTCCTGGAGGGAGGCAGAAAAGAGAGGCAGGACATGGGAAAAAGAAGACAGGGAGCGGAGAGGGGGGTGGCAAGTACTGTAAGAAGAGAGGAAAAAACAGATTGGGGGTGAGGGAGGGGTGGAAAAAGGATGGGTGGCAGGAAGCAAGAGGGGTGGGGAGACACAGCAAAGGGAAAGAGAAGATGGCTGAATTAAAAGGACTTTGAGAAAGCAGTGATTCACTTCTGTTTGCATCCTTTCTTTTTAAAATGTAACATTTTTACAATAGGCTTTTGTTCACTGTATTATTTACGATGCAAGTATGAGAAAGATTTGTTTATTCTAGAGGAGTAAAGGAGCCCATTGTCATGTGGAGCAGAACTCTTGACCCCGCGGATACGAGTCTTATTACCGAATCATCTCTAATCTGCTGTACGATCCTCGTCTCCAGCTCTTGATTATGATGAGTGCAAACCGTTCCTCACTGAGCTCCTTATTTAAAAGCTGGCACTTTCTGCACAGGTTCATTCACCATACAGGGAGGTCTCGCTCAGATGAGCAAATTGAGGTTTATTTGCTTGACTGCTAAAAAATCTACAGAACACACTTTTCCAAATAAAGCCTGGTAAACTTTGCCTTCTGCGGTTAGGCTTCTTCTAAGTGTGTGAGTGTGTGTGGCCTCCATAAAAGCAGATGTTGCAGCACAGTGCAGCAGTAAATACAACCACTACAGTTTATTCCTTTAATCAGTGATTTACAGCGGACTACTTCTGAGCCAGTGACACGGTTGGGTTGCATGCAGCAGCAGCTTGGCTTCAGCCTGTTATCTTTGGCTCCGACAGCGTGTTTATCTACTTCTGGCCAGAAACACCTGAGTGCTAAACATGGTTCCAAGTCCCAGGAGAGATTAGATAACAGAGTGAATGAAGCTAAAAATGAACTAAGACACTTAGAGAGATATTGAGACCCAATAAAATGCTACCAGTGGCTTTATGGTTTGAAGGATTTTCCTTCCCTTAAAATCACCTGATACCTGCTTTTATGATTGAAACTTTTTATATAATAAATGTGAATGCAATCTTCTCCTTATGAAGGACAATAGGTGCTCCTTGTCTTTGTTTTGATATATAATTTTAGTCACACTAGCATTGTTGACCATGTCGATCTGTCGGTCCACTATACTGAAAGATCTCAACAACTGTTGGGTGGATTGTCATGACGTTTTGTGACGTTCATGATCCCCAAAGGATGAATCATTTGGTGATCGTCTGACTTTTTGTTTTGCACCACCATGAGACTGACACTTTTGTTATTTAGTGAAATGTCTCAACAACTAACGGATGGATTGCCATCAAATTTGGTTCAGATATTCACGTTCCCCTCAGGATGAATTGTAATAACTTTTCATCTTGCGCCATCACAAGGTCGACATTTGTATTTATCCTATACTTTGGTTTATATTAATTTCGAACATGTAACAAATAATAAGAAAACAAAACAAGAATGACCAATAGAATGAACGGTTAACGTATACAGCAAATTCTAAATAAACTAATGAATAAATATTATATGTTTGAAAAGGAGTACGCAGAAGTAAACACAAGGTCCTGCCCGTATCTATAAATAACTTAAATAATGAAATTAATGTTTATACACATAAATAATCATCTTAATGTATATAACAAAAAAAACAATAACAACAACATGAACAACGAGCGTCACAGTCCTCTCAAATCTATGACCACATAGTTGTGTTTAGTGCTAATTAGCAAATGTTAGCATTCTAAAACTCTCAACATGGTAAACAACAAAGGGGTGTTAAGACGCTACTGCTTTACGAAATAAGGTCTCCATCTACGTAGAACTAGGAGGCGCCATCGTGAATCCAAAAAATATATTAGGGATGCACAAACCGAACCGTTCAATGACACGCAAACCGAACCGTGGGCTGGTTGAACTGCTGCACCGCTATTAAACACAGGCCTGCTAATTATATGATGAGCATAGGCCTACTTGAACATTAAGTAGCCTGCCTTATTTCATGTATAAAATCAGTTCAAACACACTGGAAATGGTTGTTTTTGTTCTCCATAATGTGCAAAAAACAAACCAAACCGTGACCCATAAACAGCAATACAAACCGAACCGTGGGTTTGTTAAACTATTGCAAAATGCAATTTAATTTCTGTTAAATATCTGCTAAACATCAGCGTGTTAGCATCGCGCTGATGGATTGCCATGAAATGTGGCACTCGGTCACGGCCTTGATTGGAGCAAAGGTTGGAAAACAAAGCAGGAACTGGAATGACATGTAGAACTTGGATTGTGTGTGTTTTTCTCTGAGATAAGAACAAGTATCTACCTACTTACTAGCTTCTATCAACACACCGTTGATAGATTTACTGTCACTAATGACACAGCCTGTGTGAGTTATGAAAGATATGACACCATTAACCCCCAGAGCTGTGTGTTATATAAGCTGGAGACGAACTTTCACATTCTCCATGCCAGGTTGTGAGGGCATCTCAGTGTCGAGGTCCCTCCGCTCCCTCCACACTCATTACAGCGGAGCGGAGCGGCCGCCCTCCATAAAGAGCTGGGATGTCTTGTTTAGATCCCAACCTTCACCTCTCTGCTCTCCAACCCCTCGACAGCTCCTGGTTCAGTGTGGTTGTTAGTGGTTCACCACATTATTAATGCTTGTTGACGGTTGCTCAGTGTCTCCTCGTCACACACAGAAACAGTTTATACTGCATGTGCAGGCAAACCAGACGGGAAACAGGCGAGAGGCGGCGATGCTATCTAAAATGTGCAGAGTGAGCGATTTCCCGTCTCTTCATTTCTGACAAAGAAAAGCAATTAAGAAGCAGTGAGGAGGCTAATACTTCTCATTACAGACCTTTGACAGCCTCGGCGAGGCTCCGCACAAAAGGAGGAATTACACTGGTGGATGAAGAGAAGCAGTAAATGTGGACCTCAGCTAGAGGACGGAGCTATTCTAGATCTGTCTGTGGACGCACTACAATGTAAATTAACTCCTCTGTTGGCTCTCAGCTGTCTGCAGAGGACGAACACAATAAAAAGACGACCTGTAAAATATAATGCAATCCAGCACAATATTATCCGTGCACAATAAATACTGCTTTTGTGGAGTAGGTTTCCCATTTACAAACATGCAGCGGAGGGGTAGAAAAACCTGTCAACCCCTCTGTTTTTCACAGGATTCTCCTGTATTTTACCCTCATCACCCGCTATCCTCCCGTATTTTCCCGTAAATCTCCTGTATCTTTAACCTTTCTTAAGAAATAACAAAAAGGTCGGCAGTGGGCATAACTTCTCGCATATTTGATGTGTTTGCTAGATTCTCCTCCAGTAAAGCAGGTGGCAGTATGTAAAACATTAGCTGTAACATCTAGTGACGAGAAGTCATTCGATCAAACGGCACCGGCCATATAAAACAAGAAGAAGAAGAACGACAGGATTCAAGGATGGATGAACGTGAGAGGGGTGGAGGAGTACCGGCCAAAAAAGTCACAAAAGTTTGTGCAAGAATCTCGCCGGATGGGAAGAGGCTTACCCAAACTTAATGAAGAGCAACGTCGTTCAAAGTCATACAGATTTTTCCCTGGTCTAAATGTAAAGGGCAGTGGACAGTGGTATGAAGCATATGATTTGAAGCAACTTGCTGGAAACCAGTCAAAACAGTGTTTAAAGGTTAATTTGTGCAGCACTTCTCTTTGCATTTTCAAAACTTTTTACCACACACCTGCCTCAGCCTGTCGGCACTATAGCTAATGTGACACTTGGAATACCAGTGAGGAAACGGCAGCTAGTAGCGATGAAAATGCTAACCGAGACTATACTGTACATAAAGGTGGCTGTGTTCTCACGTTATGTATTTATTTTAATTTTGTATGCATGATCTGCGGTTCGATCCCCGGTTCGATCCCCAGCTCCTTCAGTCCGCATGTCGAAGTGTCCTGGGGCAAGATAACCCCAAACTGCTCCTGAAGGCTGAGCCATCGATGTGTGAATGAGTATTTAGATTATCAGTACTGTAGGCCTACCCTTAATACTATCAATGAGACAATCTCTGGCACTGCAGGTAAACACATGACCTTCAGATTTAACAACTGTAATTAAATATCTCTGTTGGTAACAATTAGCCGTCTGTGTCTGCTGTTTCACTACTGACAGTCTGAACATCTACCTCAGTCATTGTCCTGCTGTCATTCATAAAACCACAGACTGCAACAATAGAGACCAGAGGAATGTTACACACACACACACACACACACACACACACACACACACACACACACACACACACACAGTCTCCTAAAAGTGTACACAGAGAAGTCGTCGTAGGAAAAAATGTCTCACCTCAGCAGCAGGACTGTAAAGTTAAGTTTAGGAGGTCCTAAAGAGAACCCTTATTACGTAGAGACCCACCCAAGTGTGTTTCTATGTGTTACTTAGTGAGACGAGAAACACAGCAGCGATAATGCAGCTTTAACATTTTTTCCGTGGTGCAGTTAGCTGCCAGCTTAGTGACCGTGGATAACAGAATATAGCATTTAGTGCCTGAAAAGTGAGAAAATGACTAGTTCTAGCTCAGTCTCTGATTACAAGCTTTCAGTCTGAGGTTTTTCACCTTTCCTGCCTCCCTCCAGGACTCTCCGGATCCCCGTCAGACTTCATAAGTTCTTTCCAGAGGTCTCTCTCACCAGACTCCAGCTCATCCATCACTCTGATCTGTGTAATGCAGCGAGCTCCCTGCCGCGGTCGAGGACCGTGATAACAAGACAGCGCAGAAACAGATGTGTGAAGTGAGCCGAGTGCACGCTGCAAAATGGGAAAAGGTGAGCAAACACCTTTATTTATCACGAGGCTTCGCTGCATCACTTCAGCTAAACTACAGTTCTATTCACCTTAACCCCCCCCCCCCCCATCCATCCCCTCCAGGTTTGACTTCTAGCTGGTCCAGTGTTTAATCACAGAGTAATGACCTCAGGTTGTCTGTCATCTCTTGGTTCGGTACAGTCACGCATTTCGGGGCCAATTCACAGCTGGGTTCTCCTGGCTCACCTCTTTACCCTCGGCTTAATTTATCTATTTCCTCTGAGGATAAAGGACATCTTTGACTCCAGGTAAAGAAGAAAACCTCAACTTGTGCTGTACGAATTCCTGACTCTTTTTAACCTCACAGGGATCCACTCATCCTGGTCTCACTCCCAACTCATCAAATACCGCCCTTTGGCGTGTTGATCCAGCAGCTCTGGGACGGAGCAGCCGTTGGTCCTCTCAGGTTGTGTGACCCTATTGTCTCTCTTGTGTTTTCACTGCTGTCAGGAGGGAAGTGTGATAAAGTTGCCTTTTCTTTGCCTGCTTCTATGTTTGACTGCAGTCAGCCAGTTGGCTGGGAGGATGGGGGTGAGGGTGGAGGGGGGGGGGGGACTCTGGGCACACAGGCGATTGTTTTACGCGAGGTTACAGGAAGGTCAGATCCAAAATCAATGAGGAAACAGCTCTGCTGCTCTAAACTCTATTTCTGCCAGCAGGATCCTCTGAGAGGAGGAGGAGGAGGAGGAGGAGGAGGAGGAGGAGGAGGAGGAGGAGGAGGAGGAGGGATATCAGGAACCCAAACGGGAGGATCGTTAACATGACGGATAGAAGGAGGCGAGAGGAGGAGGAGGAGAGCTGTTACTGCTGGGAAACGTGAGATGCACAGGTGTAATGGAAGAGTACTGTTTTCTTGAAAACAACCTCGGCGCTAAGCAGAATTTTATCCTCTGGATCCATTTCGCTCTATTGAACGTGACAAGTTCAGTTTTTGCCATTCAAAGAGAAGACAGAACAGAAACACTGAGAGCAGGAAATGAGTGAAAACCACAAAATGTTTGAGCTTTTTAATGTTGAGGCAGGGCAAACTGGTGATGTCATAGACAATATCCTGATAAAAAAAAAAATTAAATTGCAAAAACATTTTTTAATTTATATTCAAATGTGAATTTAAAGGGAAGGAAGGGGGGGGGGGGGGATGCAGCAGCTTCTTTTTGAAGACATTCAAGTCGTTTCTGTAGAAAAGCAACACAATGCAATAACGTCTGTGTGCCTTATAGGAAACCTCAGGGGGGGGGCTGCTTTAATGTTTCCTTCCCTCTCTGCTTCCTTGGAGCAGAGCGGATATTACACATTGGAAGCATATAGAGTTTATAAAATCTCACACTGATTATGAGCAGTGTGAGCTCTGCTTTCAACTTATCTGGTTCACTGATGCTGATCCAGGACGTTTAAGATTGTTTTTTTTTTCCTTACTGGCTTCAAACTAACAGAGCAGCCTGCTGCTGATTTCTACAACACCAACACAACAACGTAGACCTGAACGCCTTTAAAGCTGTAGTGTCACGATGCAGTGAGTACTGGAACAGGGATTGGACCCTAATGCAGGCAGTAGAGGACCAACTGACTAAAGACAAGCACAGAGACTATTTTTTATTTATTTTTTTATCTATCAAATTACCCCCCATTCATCAAAATATCTTCTGCCTCAAGTTGCGCAAAATCAAAATCATATCAAATACAAATGTGACATAAATAAAATACAGAAAAGCACAGAGACTAAACACACAGGTAAAGGAGGGAGATAACGAGGGACAGGTGAGAGCAGGACTGATGAGGAACAGGTGAAACTCATCAGACAATCACAGAGGCGGGAAACACATGAGGGAAATAAATACTAACTAAATAAATGACAAGGAGCAAAGAAAGCATAACTTTAGAACGGAGCGGGACATGACAAACAGTTTGGCATTTTGGGAAATTTATTTGAGTTTGATGAAAATATCGATACCAGTCTAAATATACATCTACGGCCAGTTAGCTTAGCTTAGCATAAAGACTGGAAACAGGAGGAAACAGTTAGCCTGACTGTTCAAAGGTAACTAAACCAAACAAACAGGATATAATGTGTTAATCAGGGAGCTTTGAGGTGCTGGTATTTTCTTACCTTTGCACAGAACCAGAATGTTTCCAGTCTTTATGCTAAGCTAAGCTAAAGGGCTACTTACTCTCTCTGCAAGAAAGCAAATGTAATGTATGGGGTCGGTGGAAACAAGCTGTGATACAACGCTGACATATTATCACCCTATAAGAAATGGAATTGACCGTTTAACCTGATTCTCCAGGTACATTCTCCTGTTGTGCAGGCTTGAAGTGTAAATACATTTATAAAACATGACCCAGGACAAGGCTTGGTATGTAGTGAGGGTGGACCTGACCCACCAGCTAGAACATGAGCAGGTGAGCTGACAAGCCTTTAATGTATGAACTTAGTCAGCATCAAAGTGTAGCTACAGTACAGCGTGCTGCCAGCTCCACCTGCCTGTGAGTCCGAATGTATCACTACTGTACATGTAGGCTGAAGTATTTGCAGTATTTGTAGAGAGAAGTACACACCTGTACTGCCTAAAGATTAAAAACAAGGTCTTCAGATGTTATTACTCTATCCTACAGTATCTGTGGCTGTAGTTGGGGGGTGGATTTATAGTATGCCACTTCATTTCTTAAACTGTGAGTGAATTCAGATTTTCAACACTGCTGAGGAAGGATTAGTGTAAAGCAGGGTAATTTATGGGGGAAAGTTTTCCCTTCCAACAGTGAAGTTATAACATCTCTGAAGACGTATACATAGCACGACATTACATGGACATCCTGCGTGTCATGAGGACGCATTTTAGGCTTTTCGCATTTCATTTGTACATCACGCAAGAGAACTACGATATAAGGTTTAGGCAAAATAGACTGGTTTAGGAAAAACTTCATGGTTGGGCTTAAAACTAAGTAAAATAAGGACGCAAACTAAGTAAATTAAGTACGTAAACTAAGTAAAATAAGAAGGTAAAATAAGTAAAATAAGTACGTAAAATAAGTAAATTAAGTACGTAAAATAAGTACATAAAATAAGTACATAAACTAAGGACGTAAACTAAGTAAAATAAGTACGTAAACTAAGTGAATTAAGGACGTAAACTAAGTAAATTAAGTACGTAAACTAAGTCATATAAAGACGTAAACTAAGTAAATTAAGTACGTAAACTAAGTAAAATAAGGACATAAACTAAGTCAAATAAAGACCTAAACTAAGTAAATTAAGTACGTAAACTAAGTCAAATAAGGACGTAAACTAAGTCAAATAAGGATGTAAACTAAATAAAATAAGTACGTAAACTAAGTAAAATAAGTACATAAGCAACGTAACATAAGTATGAAACTTCTAAAAACACCGGTCTCCTGGTTGAAAGTCCCGTGTTTGTTGGACCATCAGCACTTTTTATTTAACGTCACTAACTCTGTCCGTTGCATATTTACGTTGTCAGTACAGGTACAGACTACATGGCGTACAAATGACACGCCAAAAGCAAGAAAGGCGTTCTTTTTGAACGCTAAATGCTTCTTTTTTTTCACCCCTGCCCCTCAGACAGCCTGAGTCCGCCACTGAACTCAAGGACCCGCTTTTTCCAGAGCTTTCAACTGTACCGTCTCTATCATGGAGATGGAACTGTTGACATGCGAGGTCAGTAGTGGCCTAAAAAATAAGCCCGAACGATTCGGGCCCTGAAAAAAACAGCTAGTAAGTGGACATTGAGTTGGGATTATTTATGAAGCATACAAAGACATTTCAAGAATTTGTGAATGTTTTAGGACATTTTTGTGGTTCGCTAAGTGGAGGCTTTTACTCTTGTAGCTAGGATTTACTCAATTCAACATTACACTACAAAAATTATATGATTACAGCTTTTTTAAATGTTGTTATAACTGTGCATCACATTTTTTGCTTCTTTTACAGTGTGAAATTTCGCTGTCACACTGTGGAACAAAATGAGACGACATTTTGGGAATAATGCCATCCAAGTGTTTGAAGTTTCTTTGCGGTAATCCGGACAGCATGCAGATGATTGGTTGAATTTATTCGGCGGTGTTTAGACCGCTCTCGAGAAAACATCAATTACAGCAGATTGTTCTGGTGGCATTTCAGTTTAGTGCGAGTGGTTTGGCTGAACCAGCAAAGCGAAGGACTGTGTGATGCGTGTTTAGTGAGTTCTGACACGGTCCAGATCTCCGTTGATCCTTCTCTATTGAATAAGCACAGTCTTTGGGGACCAGAGGATTGATGCCGCTCCCACTGAACTCTGGGATATCCCTGTCCTTGGCTGGGCAAGGTTTGGGGGTTTGTGGGTAATGGGGGGAAACCACTTCCCTTGCTTGTTAAACAAGACCATTAAAAGGCATTATGAGCTGGCCCCTGGAAAGGCTTTTGCGTGTCATTGCTTGCATCTGTTGGAGGGTGTTTCTGGGCTCTCTTGTTTCTTCTGATTATTCATAAATACTGTAATTCTGCTCCAAAGTGTGAGAGAAGTCAGTGGAAACACTGAGAGACGACACATCAGACGGTCTGACCCACGAGAAGCATCATCAGTTAGTGAAAACGTGGATCCTGATAACACTCAGCCGTGCTACAAGACTAAACTACATGAACTCAATAAAGGCGAGAAAATAATGATCAAAACTGACAGATTTCTAAGAAAAACTTCAAAGCTAACATGCAGTTGACCCCATGATCTGATCCATCCAAAGCCATGTCATACTACTCCTCTCAGACCATAATCCCGTGTTGTCCAGGTTACACTGCTGGGATTAAGGTTCAAGTGGTGAGGAGGGCTTTGGTGGCTCTTCCTTCAAGGCTCTCTTAAGAGCTCCGGACGGAGATGCACCAGCTTACTGTATTTGTAAATCCTGTTTTCAGTTTGTGTGCAAGCTATGTCTATGTTTTCAGTGATTACTTGTTAGTTTCAAAGTTGCATTTTGCTCGTTGAGGCTTATAAGAAATGCTGAAGCAGAAGCAAGCAGAGCCAGCCCTAGGTATAGGCGGTATAGGCGGTATAGGTGAATGCTATAGAGTCATCCATCCATAGGGGCGCCCCAAAAGAGGGAAGAAATAAAATTCAACATTTATCGTAATTTTAACTACAATAACAAACTATTTTCTTTACTAATACTATTTTAATACTATTATTTTGAAATATTACAAAAATAGCCCACAACAACTACATGTAGCCGATTAAATAGGCACTATTTTCTGGGGTGCCCACAGCATCACCCTAAAGCTAATAAATAGAGTCAGTTCCTCCCACCTTAAATTCATTAGGGGAAAGTTGGAAAGACTATTCAGGTGTTTGGGGAATAACCTACAACATAACTTGGAGGTCGGGGTGGATGGATGGGTCTATAAACATCGGACTTTGGCCCAGTAGGCCGCTGTTCATGTCCCGTATGAAACCAGAAGTCAACAGTGATGTTGTCACGCAACTTCCGTACTTAAGTAACGCCACATCTGTAGTTATTTTAACCTAATCGTTGACTTATTTGTCATTTGTCAAGTAACTTCCGAACACTTTCGTAGTTATTTTAACCCAAACCGCGATCTTTTCCTAAACCTTACAAAGTAGTTTTGTTGCCGAAACACAGCGAGGGTTTCCGCAGGTGCACTGATTGCTTGTGTTGCTGGACATTCGTAGGAAAATGCACAAAAATAACAAAATATCTTTTCGTAAGATATCATATTAAGTGTTTGAGTACACGTTGACCAATGCACATTTTAAAAAGCATTCATCATTGGCATGGAATTTCCTGACTATTTATCTATTGTTAAAAATCTTGCAAAAATCAAATTAAATATGGTGGAGAGTGATTGATGGTGTATTTGGGACACAAAACTCATTAATATTTGCAACTTAAGTGTCAAAACTCAGAAGGCTGATGCAGTGAGTTGTGTTTTATCTTTTTAAAAGAAGTTCTACATGCTGTTCTGCATGCAATAACTCTAAACTTACTTTACACTTGTGTTATAACGAGGCTCAGTTTCAGCGATGAACATCTGGTGCAACTGGAATCAAATAATGGAAAATATTAATAAGCCTGCAGGACTGCTGGAGCGTTTGTGTTCACGTGTTTGAATGGACGATGCAGATCAATCTGCTCCTCCCCAGTTTCATTACTGGGCAACAGTCTGCCAGACAACCACAAACATCCAGTGCATGTAACAGCAGTTTATTGATTTCAAGTACATATGGTTGTGGTTCGTGTGTGCCAAGTCAAGTCAAGTCAATCTTTATTTATACAGCCCAATGTCACAAATCACAAATTTGCCTCAGGGGGATACTTGGAAAAATTGTGCATTACCACAACATTTTTTTTCAATATTTACTGTATGCTTGTCAGCTTACATTGGGAGTCTTTCTCCTCTCTATTATTATTTGTTTTATCTGTCCATCAAACAAAGGTCATGTGACACATTGAGGTTTATAAACTTGGCGTTATAGCAGGAATTCTTGGACGACTTCTGCTCGGGTTTAAACCCGACGCCGTGGAAGCTAGCAGGAACCCTGGAACTAAGTTCAAGCTGCAGGTCTGGCACACAGTGGAGAGAGAAGAAATGGGGTTAATGTGATTAAGGTCGTGTCTGAATAGAGACTTCCCTGTTAGAACTTCCAAGGAGGAGGATTAGATTTGTCATATGCACAGAGGAGCTCTGACTGTGGTTGTGCACACTTCACTGCTCGGGAGGAATCCGCGAAGCGAGTGTCCGTGCTGTTTGGGATGTTCATCGGACAAAGTAATGCGAGGGCAGTGTCAGCTGGAGAGGTACTGGGCCCGATTCCCAGAAATAACACACTGGTGCATGTGGATATTACCAGAATGCTTGTATAAGTGTAATATAATCTGTGCTGTGGAGTTAGATCCCAGTGTGTGAGGGTCATTAAGTATGCATGTTAACAGAGAATGAGGATGGCAGTGCTTTCTCTCTCTCTCTCTCTCTCTCTCTCTCTCTCTCTCTCTCTCTCTCTCTCTCTCTCTCTCTCCCAGTATACCATCATTCCAGTGGCAGTGGATGGGCCTCTTATTAGGTCAGCTGAAAGTGGAAAATTAGCACAATTCCCCCGGGCTGGGATTTATCCCACATCTCTTCCAATTAGCTTCCTGAGCTTCTGGAGATAATTGCAGTGTACAGTGCAGAGACAGGAGCTGCTGCATTCCTGTCTCCATTCCTCAGACAGTCGTGCACTTCCTGACGGAGAAACTTAGGGAACTGAGAGAGTAACTATAGGATCCCATCTCTCCCGGTTAATCCAGCTCGGAGGCGGACCCATCCCCTGAGCCTGGTTCCGTTAAGTACTTACATACGCTACCCAGAGTTTGGAGTTGGGAGAAGTTTTGCATGTGTTGTCATTTATAGCGCTATCATCTTTAATAACGGGGAGGGATTAACGCCATTGCCTTTTGATCCTATAATCCGCACTCCTCAAAATCCAAAACTTTATCGGCTTGCCTCTCCAGCCGGACCCGCTGATCTGCTGGGAAAGACACGAGTTGACCTCAAACGAGGCGCCGTCCTGTGAAATCTCCGACAGGTGACAGCAGTAATTCACGGCGGGGAGAACAGTTGGCCTAATGTGGCCCTCGGAGACGAGCCCGTTGGCTTCGTATGAGGCTGTTGTCAGGGGAGATTAAAGGACTTCATAAATATGCCCTTCCATATATCACCGGGCCGCATTAATCAGCGCTGCCCATCCAGCGCGCAGTAATTGCATCTGAAGATGAAAGCCGGGGAACTTCATCTCTCCACCTGTACCATACATCCCATCACGGATTTGTCACATGTGATTCATGTCAAATATGGAAACAACATCCTCCTCCCAGCATCCATACATGTAGAAAGAGATCACATAACAACCTCACTTACTCATTGGTGGTACCGTACAGTAGCATTACAGTAACAGTAGCACGAGCTGACACAATATGTTGTAGGTTTGAACCCTATTACATTATATATACTAATCTGTTTATTGGTTTTCAGTTGAACAGATTCCGTGCAAGTTCAATGCAAATTACATTTTTGTTTTTTAAAAGCAAAAGAGCGAAAAGGACAAAAGAATGAATAAATAATTGGTAGATGATTAAAAACAAACAAAAACACACAATAATATTAGTAAAACAGAGATAAAAAAAGGGGACAACATTTAGATTTAAAGCTTAGATTCAGGGTAGTCCAGGAAGGGACGCTACATTTTCTCTAAATTTGTGGGCAGAGCCACGAAGTATAAAGTAAGTTTCTTTAGTTTTAAGTGCTGTATGACATCTCTCAACCATGAAATGTAGCTGGGAGGTTGGGGATTTTTCCAGTTTAGGAGAACTAGCCTGCACGCTAACGTGCTAACAACATTACAAAGGTTGTAATCTGATAATTAGCTCCTCTACACGAGAATCAAGCTGATTTTTGGTCCGATTCCTCCAAACAATGGTCAGCAAAGCCTTGATTGTCTGATGGTTGTTAAGATTATCTTTCCAGGTATGTTACTGTAAGAGTGTTCTTTACATCCACCTATCGGCTCGGAAGTCAATCCTCAAATTGCAAATACTAAACATGTTCAATATTTCCGACGGGATATCCTGTTGTGTGCGGTGAACCCCGAGGACAGACGATGACGCAGTCACGTGGGAAAGAACGACAGCCAATAGAGAATCAAGCTGACTGAAGAAGGAAGGACAACCACCGTCGTCATGGCGGCCGCGGCTAACGCACGAGCTAATGCTAAACGTGGAGCATAAAGTAGTAGTGAGATGGAGCTCAGAAATGGAGGAGCAACTGGTTGATTAGTGTTTATTTAACGTGTCTCCATGACTTCATCCATCCATCCTTCGTCAATTTTCAAACTAATTCTTCCTGTCCGTCGTCCGCCATGTTTGTTGTTTGTTTGTTTACTCTAAAGTCACGTTTGTTCGCAAGATATTTTGTGAGATTTCTTTTTTATTTAGTTGGAACTCTTGTTGTTGATGAATGAATCTGTTAGTGTGTGTTGTTTTGGCTTTTTAGGCCAAATCGTTGCTCTCCTCACACTACAGGAACATGTCGTTATGTGTGGGCTCTCTCACATTTTACACATCTGTTAAGATTTGAAACATCTTTTAGAGCGGGTCAGCCTTAAGAGGACTATCCTCTCCTGGGACACGGCTAAGGATCAGGTTCTATCAGCTGCCCCAAAAGCAGCTGATAGAGTTTGGAAAATAAATGTCTAATAGTTAGATAATTTAGGAGAGAGCCAGAACATGTGTGCCAGAGTAGCAGAGAGCCATTTCTTTTGTTGTTGTCGAAAATGATGAATTGAAAGGAGCTAACAGAAGTATTTTGTTCTTACGTACAGAGCTGGAAAGCAATAAATTAAATCAATGCAGTGAATTTTTTTTTTTTTTATAAAAAACAGAGAAAGATTTAAGGTTCCTCTCTCAGTTCTTCCAGCATCACAGTCAGGAGCAGCGATGCTGCCTCGCTCTCTTCATTAACGAGACATGCCCTCCCTCCTATCGCGTCCTCACGATTGATGTTCCACTTTGGTTGATGGCGTTCCTCTCTGCACCGCCGTGCTCTATACACGGAGAGGGAGCAGGTTCATCTCAGCGGCTCGCGATCGCACACCGGAACTAATTAACGAGCTCGGCCTTCGCTGATGTTAAGCAATGTTTTGAGAGTGGAGGACGACAGCAACTTAATTACACGTTGTCGGAGACGAGAATAGACGCTAAAGGTTTCAGAGGCAAAGTGAGCAGCGGGGGTTTTAGGAGCTCGTGGCTCTGCCAGGCTCTCGTGCACCGCCGCTGAGTGGATATTAAAGTCGTGTGTCACATTGTTTCTCTCTAAGATTTGCGAGTATCGTATTTCTTGTGGGACGTGTGCAGGGTGAAGTACATACAGTAGATTTACATCCTCCCCTTCTCCCCTCTTTTTTTCATCTACATTCATAGGCTGCATGACCAAAGAGGTTCACCGTTACATAGCTGTTGGCTCTTGGCTTAGAAACAACTGGAATTTGGGTTGAATTACTGCCAAAAGACCTGCGATTCAGAAATTGGCACGTATGCCCACGTGTTTTGGAAATGTGCAAAGATGCAAACATTTTGGAGAGAAGGAAAAGATGAGGTGGTTCCCTTGATTGGATATGACTTGGCGCTATCACCTCTTCAGTGTATTTCGGCAGCTAAAGGGGACAATGCAAGGAACAATCACAACGCTAAACTGGTTGGGATACTCTTCTATTTAGCAAGAAAGACTCAAATTCTGGACTTCTAAGGACAACCCTGCCCTGGATGATTGGTATAACGTTGCTATAAAGTCAATACGTATGTAATCCATGTAATTGTGAACCAGGAAGTATAAAGAGCAGGAGGGCGGAGGTCGGGGTAGACGGGTTGGTCTAAAAACACCAGAATTTCACCCAGCAGACAGCTGTTGGTGTCCCGTGTGAAACCAAACGTCAACTTTGACTTAAGCTTCATTTATGCCTGCCGCATCCGCACGACCAAAGTGACGTCACACCATCAGACACGGCCCTTCGCAGGGGCTCCATGCGGCAGGTTTTCACCTGTCCGTGCACATCTAACACTTTCTAACAAAACGGACGCAGATTGAGAGCTTTGAGGAGCTTTGAGAACGTCGGTTTGCTGCGTGGAAAAACCCGCACAAAGAATAAAAGATGCAAAGGTGTCCGTGAGGCCGTCCTTGCAGAATGTAAAACCGAAGCTGGAGAAGCTGACCTACATCCTTCATGACAATGTCGAGGGATTTATTAAGATATTGCAACCAGTCTTGGACCCAATGGACCCATCTGGACTAAACTTTGCTCTACCCAATTAACAACATTGGAACTTACTTACTTACTGCTGTTTTCATATTGTGTTTTCTAAAGGTAGTTCAAAAACTATGAAAGTGAAATGAAGTGAAGTGGTTCTATACATGTAATTGTTGCCTGAACCTCAATAAAAAATATAATTTAAAGAAAAGAAAAGTGTGTTTTACTGACTCTCTATATGCTGACTATCCACTGGGTGTATTTGTTTCATGCTTGTGTATCTGCTCTGATTGTTTGTAAAGCAGCTCTGTGTAAGATGTACAGGATGTTTTTTTGGGTAATAAATAGCGTAAAGGATTATTTGTAACTCACAAATTACAGTTATTACTGTAATCCCAGTGTGTTCGGTGTGGACCCCCTCGGGTTACGTGGAATGTGTGTGAACCTAAAGCCGGGGCGGGGGGGCTGCAGAGGTTGACAGGAAGTGAGAACGAGGTGAGCTCGGGGAGACTTCTAGAAAATGTAGCGGCCGTAAAACAAAGCGAGCTCTCGAAATACTTCACTGATAGATTTACAAACTTCAGGCTGGAGAAACGGAAGTTCGGTTTATTTGAGATGCTTTTTCTTTGTGGACACAATAAGAAGAATTAAGTTATGTTACATGTGCAAGAAGGTGGGGGGGGGCTTTCAGGAAACTATTAACGGAGGGTCCTGTGATGAACTGAGAGCTTTTATCTTCTTTCACTTTAGCCATAAAGCTCCACCTAGAGCTGCACATTAAATATGGATGTGACTCTCTGCACCTTTGCATCACTTCTGTAGAAGTAATAACCTGCAACTATTCTTATAAATTCAACGTGGTTCATAAGAGCTTCCAGATTTGCTGCTGAGCACCTACAGGATGGAGTCCTGGTGTAACGACAGCTCGCTGTTACTAGATGTTTAGTGATAGTTAATGTAATTACTAGGCACAAATGATTAATTGAACACACTTATTTGCACATTTGTAACTGGGTTACAACTGGGGCAATGTTAGAAGGTGGAGGCCAACATGGTGTAGACGGTGCTGTAAGAAAAAGAAAATAAATGTTTCCATGCTGAAACGCTTCTCCTCATTTGCCTCCTGGACCGCTCGGGCCTTCTAACACCTGAGATGTGCATCACATTTACAACATCAGCCGTAATTATTAAACGGGAGGAAAATATTTTAAGTTAATCTCCTGTGCTAAAAGTAAGGAAAGCGAGTCTTACTATATGAACACAAGGCTAACATTACTCTGAGAGTGGATGCTGACAGTTTAATCTACTTATGGAAACATTTGTGTAACTTTAACCCCGTGAATCCAATGAAAAACACACATCCTCAGGTTTATTCTGAAGATGTTTATGTGGGTGATATATACTGTATAGTAAAACGGAGACGCCGTCACTGTGGTTTATGCTCGGCAATAAAAGCGAAGAGCCGTTCGTGGCGAAGTCGGCTCACGCGGAGGAATGTGGAAAAACTCCACTCGGTCACATGGTCTTGTTAGTCGGACACATTTAAACAGTTTGTTATTTATGGTTTCAGCTTCTCACCGGGCTTCACCTGCCGTCTGGGTTCAGCAGGAAGCCTCCGACCAGACGGGCTGACCTCTGGCCACGTGTCACCGGGCAGAAAGGAAAGAACGCTCCCGCCCGGTGACGACAGCTCGGTTGCGTGTGAACGCACCGGGGGGGGGGGGAAGGACGACTTGGGAAAAGTAAGAAAAGAGTTTAGGTTGGGAAGGGTGGTCAGCCTTCCCTCCTTCCTCCTCCTCACAATAACCATTTTGGAGAAGCTGCTGCCAAAGCCGCAGCTCTTATAGAGGAAACCGTGACCAGCTGTGACGCAGCTGCCGACACTTGACACTCCGGCATCACCGAATTATTGCATTCAAGCCTCGATACTGTTTTAATCTGCGGCCTAGCTCGGTCAGATGTATTATCTGCCACCCCGTTACCTCGGCGCTGCGTCACCGTCCTGAAACAGGGAGCAGCATTGTTGAGCACGATGTGATCCGTGAGCACGCTGACGGCCGTCAACAGAAAACCACATGGAATTCCCCCCGTTGGTAAATGTCACGTCGGAGACAGGAGAGCTTTGACTTTCTCTGCAGGCTACTGTGTGGATTTGTTTGTTGGGGCCGCGGATGTGATGTGATGCGTATTTTTGTCAACCGTTGATCAGCGACCGATCTAATTACACACTAATCAATCAAAGTGTAATGAGTGTGAGCCCGGCCGGGCGTGGCCCCCGCTCCACCTCTAATCCGCTGCATCTGTTGGAGG
Source organism: Sebastolobus alascanus (assembly GCA_916701645.2). NCBI lineage: Eukaryota > Metazoa > Chordata > Actinopteri > Perciformes > Sebastidae > Sebastolobus > Sebastolobus alascanus. Next base: position 438,810 of record CAKAOJ020000209.1, on the reverse strand, counting down.
GTAATTCCACAACCCCAACTTGTTTAACTTCACACGCCAAACTTTTACTTCTTTCCCAGACGATCTTTCTATCACACGTCCTGGGTTTTGGCACGAAGGAAACCGAGTGTTTTTGATCAGCTTTTGATGGGTTAGAGGGAAATCCTGAGGTAACACAGAGCAGTATATTACAACTGCACTACATTCATAATCTTTTTCATTTGAGCTTTTATTTCTGGATTAGAAAGAACCAAAGCCAGCCGCCAGAAAAGATGTTGGCACTGTTCGTTCTCCCAACCTGATCTCACGGGAAGACGTATAAATAGCACGTCATTTTAAAGACAATCTGCGTGTCATGATTTATCATTGTTTCGGCAACAAAACTACAGAAAAACATTATGGCTGGGCTTAAATTAAGTAAGTAAACTAAGTAAAATACGTACATAAACAATGGAAAAAAAGTATGGAAAATACGTCACAAGTGTAACTTCAAAATAACTCAACAATACAACACTGGTCTCCTGGTTGAAAGTCTTGTGTTTGTTGGACTCATCCACCTCCCGTCCCTCCCACCGTCAGCAGTCTCTCTCTCACTTTTTATTCTACGTCACCAGCTCCGAGCGCAGCATATTCACATGGATGTGTTTACACTGCAGTCAGTACAGACTACATGGTGTGAACCAACACGCCAAAATCAACAACGGCGTTGTGATTGCACGCGAAATGACTTACAATTTGTTGTGTCTTTCGTACGCCATTTGGTGGCTGGTTTCTGCAAACAACGGATACGTTGAATGTTGATGTTTCTGAACCCAAAATAAGTTTCATAAATACGTTTCATATCAGCCTCGTATCACGCTTGCAGAAACGCACATTGCCACGTGGTTAACGTTGTGAAACGATTGGTTGGGTTTAGGCAACAAAACTACTTGGTTAAGGTTAGAAAAAAGATCCTGGTTTGTGTTAGAATAATAATGTTACAACATAACGTAACAACGTAATGTAACTAGCGTAAATCAATAACCACCGCCCTTAGTGGACTTTCTTACGTAACGTTACGTAACAAGCGTAAACTTTTACTAACGTAACGTTTACTTTTGGTTTCATACGGGACACAAACCGTCCAAATTGTTCTGATCCCAACTCGTCACACACTGACGTTTTGTCAGATCCCTCGGCGTCACTTTTCGGTCGCAGTAAACACGTGTTTAATGTTGTGAATTATACAAAACTCTTTAGGATTAGGCTACAAAACCACTTAGTTTGGTTTAGGAAAAAAACAACATGGTTGGGGTTAAAATTACTATGTTTGTACAGTGAAAATGTGACTTTACGTTGTGAACAGCTGATTGTAGCTCCACCTCCCCTCCCATCACCACAGCACTTTCTCGCGTTTACTGTTGCTGTGCATGGATTAACATTGTAGTTAATGGAAAGCCCAGTGCATCTCCTGCCGGTGCTAAAGGATGCATTGAGCGGCGGTAACGAACGCCGACGGCAAAGCGTCGGTATTTGACGAGCCGGGTCTCCTGAGTGAAAGTCCTGTGCTTGTTTGACCCATCCACCCCTTAGTGGGCTTTGTTATACTCGTTATTAAACCACATAACTTTCAATAACAGCCGCTCCATACACCACATCACTCGCTCTGACCAAAGGTAAAAAAACGTCCACATTCAACGTATCCGTGGTTTACTGTAACGTCAGAATGCCAACTTGTTTTCCTGGCGACTGGGCTGGAAAGCCTTCAGTCTTTCCCACTGTACTTTTAAAAAACTGATGTCTGTCCTGTGAACCAGAGGGCCATCCTTCAATGAAATGATTCATGAATAAATGTGATATTCTTATATACGTCTGAAAGCTGTAAGTGAAGCGTAGCAGCGTATATAAGAGTGAATGTATTAAGCTCATAAAACATCCCAAAGACAAGAAGAAGAGCTTCTTTCCTCACAGATTCCTGATCTCTTCCTACAGATCTCCACGAGACGACCTCAGCGAGGTTCTCTCATGTGCTCTTTTATTTTCCCCCCCTCTCTTTCTTTCAACTCCACTGTGTTGGTGTGGTTCCCTCATGACATTTCTGTAATCAAAGCCAAATGGCATATCCCTCTATTAGCCCCGCAGCTGCTTGCGTTTAATTCCATACAATCAAAGTGTCCCGTGGAGCTGCTTCGCTGTCACAGCTACCAGAGCCATTTGTCACAGCGGAAGATAAAAGAAACATTTATGAGCGGTGAAGATATTGCTCATGTTGTTTTACAGAGTTAAGACTTATTTAGGAAAGAGAGACAGACACATATAACATTTCAAAAGATGCAGATTACACTTCCACACCCGCAGAAACCACATGAATTTCTACAATGTGACGCTGGTGGAGCCACAGAGTGAAGTGTTAGTTGGGAACTTTAGAAATGAAACTCACGTACACGAGTTTAACATTTCCAAAGTTGACACTTGTGGAAAACATACAGCCCGAGTGTTACCTGATATTCTGCCCCCCCTCGGTGTCATAGGTTCCTCCAGATGGGCTTTTCTTTCCAAAACCTTGTGACCTTTAAGCGAGCGGCGATGCTGTGTGTGTGATCCCGTGAACACCCCCAAAAAAAGTCAGAGCTTGTTTTTGTTTTTGGACCCGTTTCCTTGTGTTTTGACTGGGCTGCGTGTTGCGCCAACTCTGAAGTGAGCTCATGCTTTTACATAAATGAACTCATCAGTGAAGCTTATTAAGGCCCAGAAAGCGCCGAGAGCTATTAAAGCTCCGGTCCCGTACCACGCATTGTGTGTCCCCCCCCTCTCTGCATCTGCAGGATCACATCTGGTAGTTTGAAGCAGCGTGTTCTGCGTCGAGACGGGTTGCATAATAATCGTCGTTGCTCTGCTTCTCTACTTGTTTCTTTAAAACCTCCCGGCCTTGTAACATCTGAGGAATACAAGAATACAGAGGTTAGAGGATAAAAAAGCACATCACAGGAGGCCCGTCTCTCGGAGTGAAATACATTTGTTTTCATAAAAAAGAGCCGTAATATGAAACTTTCCAGCCTCTTAAAACTGTCTGACTGTGGGCAGTTATATTCCACTGGGCAGAATTATTTCATTTTTTGGATGCTCCTCTTGATTTTTAAATGCCTACGAGTGAAAAGAAGCCAAACTGATCCCATTTCTGGAAAACTCTGGAAAACAAATATGCGCTGAAATTAATATAATTCCTTCGCAATTCTCTTCTTGCTTATAACATCCAGTCTGATTGTATCAGTAGGAACAACGCAGTAGGGAAACTCTCTCTCGCAGCGCCAGGCTCGCCCCGTATCCCGGAGACGAGAGGCCTAAACACTTCAGCTTGAATTTAGTGCGATCGTTAAACTATTCTGAAGTAATTACGAGCCATTAAATGAAGAGTGGGATTGCCCTGTCGCTGGTGGAGCGAAGAGTCACTCCACATGAAGGTGATTTCAGGAGACGCAGGGGCCTGTGAGCTGCAGGCCGATGGACGGGGTCTCCAAGTGTGCACACACACACACACACACTGCAACTCGGAGGGCTAATGACATGAATGTGCACTAAGGCTGCTTAACATTCAAGCATGGATACAGTTAAGTATACACACAACGACATGATCGCACACACGCCGCGGACCCGTGTATCAGCCCATCAGAATTTGCGATGCATGATGATTTAGTTCAGTGTCACATTAAGTGAACTCGCTCATCCTTCAGTCTGAATGAGGGCATTAGGCAGCAGCCCAAACACACACCGACCCACGCAGAGCTTTTACACTCTCACACAACTCACATAGAAGAAGATACAGCGATAAGAAGACGTGGCTCCCACTTCAAGAGCAACAACTCCAGATAGATGCACGACAATAAAATTAAAGATTCTCATGTTACCAGAGAAATATGACTTGGCGATGGATCAGTCAAAGTTATGAGATAAAAATACACAGTAAAAAATCATGATAATCACAAGAGCAGCTCCGGAGAGGCCTGGGAAAGAGAGAAGCACCAGGGTAGATCCAGTCACCACACCACCACACATCATTCCCGTGGTCCTGCTGCACACACACACACACACAGAAAAGTGCTGTTAGGTGCTACATGTACGGCTCCATGCGTGTTAAAATGAGCGGAGAGGAACTCTTCAGCCAGCAGCCCCTGCAGTACGACCACACCCTTGTTCTGCAGCCTGATTTCTAAAAAAAGGATCCAGTTTGAAGCGGTAATCAATATTTAATATAATATCAGGCTCTTCTCATTCGGCTCGCCACAATAATTACATTTCTCTGCGGCCGGGAGGCGTGTTCATGTGTTTCAGGTGGGAACAAATTCTTTATAACACAGGTCAACAGGAGTCACAGGATCTGTTTACTGATTGGCTGCAGGTCCTCTCCGGCCGCACCTCGCTGCTAAAAGTTCAACTTTTCCAAACGATTCCAAACGGCCGCAGCTCGCTGAGCTCAGGAGCGGCCGCTGTTGCTTTTCAGGCTGCACTTCGCCACTGCTCTGGCGTGAATTCGGCGTTATACGTATGAAAATGAATGCACTATAATTTGTATATAACCGTGAGCCAGGACGTGCAGGGCTGCCTCTTAAGGAAGTCAGGTGACGTTGTATAAAGAGACACAAATTCTGCGTAGGGAGGAGGTCGGAGGACGCAGCACTTTTCAACCAGCTGTTCGTGTCCCGTGTGAAAAACGTTGACTTATTACCTCCGCCAAGGCCAAAGTCCTTGGGCCAAGGAGTTTATGTTTTCACCAGCGTTGGTTTGTTTGTTTGTTTGTCTGTTAGCAGGATTACTACGACATTTTTTGGAGGGGTGGGGTGTAGAACAATGAACAATCCATTCGATTTTGGTGACGATCCGGATCATGATCTGGGATGAGAGACAACGTAGTGTAACGTTATACAGACATAACAAGGCTGCTGAATGAAAGAGGCATCCGCCGATACGTTACACGGAAACACACCGTGTTAATAATAAGCCGACCGCCTCACCGTACCGCCAGCTGTGAGCTGTGATCTGTTTTTAAAGTCAGGCACCTTGGCAGAGGTCTGCGCTCTCCGAGTGCAATTCTAGTTTTAACTTACATTTGTTAACTTGCGTACTTAAAGTCCCAGTGAAACTGAATATTTGAGCGGTGTAGTTATGAGAGAGATTTAAATCAAATCCTTCGCATTTGATTGGACCGCTAAAAAGACGATCTGTGGCTCCACACACACCTCGCTGTCGCTAACAGTTGCAAATGATTGATGGCATGATATTATTATTTGAAACTGGTTGCAACTAGCTTACCAAAGCACATGTTATATTTTGTTTTACAGGAAGAAAAGATGATTTGATTTTGATATATAAATATTCAAAATATAAATAATTTTTCATTTAATCTCGACTTTAACTAACGACACATTTATAAGTCACGCAACAAACATACTGTACATATTTGAACTCAAACCACAAACTTTTCCTAAACCTAACCAGGTAGTTTTGTTGCCTCGGCTTGCACAGGTGCACTGATCGCTCATGTTTCTGAACATTCGTGGGGCAACGCACGAAAAATAACTTTTTGTAAGACATCATACGAACTGTTGGATGAGGATACGTTGAATTAATACGTGTATGCTTAAGGTTTTTCTTGTAGTGACGAAATTACAGAGAATTATCACCCAACTCTGCAGTTCCTCTGAGCTCTCCGGAGCTTGAAAGCTTTTCACTTTTAGCTCATTGTTTTGGTTTTCTGGCTAAAACCTGAAAATCTTCTCTAGCACCAAACAGCAGACAGAGAAAGTTAGCGACGAGGAGATGGTGGAGCCCAAAACAAAGCTAAAAGGAGAGTGAATACATGCCAGGAGGCCAGAAAACGACTCCAAATGAATGATGTATGATGAATGATGTTACTCATCTGAAGTGCAGATTGAAGCCGTGACAGAAGGTGAAAACTCAGAACTGGATCTCATCTCGTGGTTCATGCAGAGCGACAGCAGCAGCCTCTCAATGAACACGTCAGATTCGCTGAACCTCTGTGACATCTTATCTGATCTCCCCGTCGCCCCCCCCCCCCCCCCCCCCCCCCCCCGGTGTCAGACATTCAGAGGGATAAATAAGCACTTCACTCATTCTGCTTCACCACTCAGAAATGTCCTCCTCCCGGTGCGATCAGCGTCGTGTCCCCACGCTGACACGATTCTGACCGCAGAGGAGCCGCTCCAGACTACCGGACAGATGTCTTTCATTTGGTTTTATCTGTTGACACATCCTGTCTGCGTTGCATGTGAGGACGGCATTACGCAGAGACACCAGACTGAAACCTGAACTCATGCTGCGTTGCCATCTCACACCACAGGCAGAAACATCACTAAATCTGGTGGAAAGGGGACGTTTACTGCAACGCTATAGCAGCATGACTCTGGGGATGGGGATCGGTTGGTAGACTGAAATATCTCAACATCTATCTGATGGATTGACATTCATGCTCCCCAGATGATGAATCCTGAGGACTTTGGTGATGTCTTCACTTTCCAGAGTGCCTTTATTAGGTCATTTTTGCATTCCCATCAGCCTCAGCTGCACTTGGTGTTTACTGCTTATAGTCCTTTCTCACAGCTGACATTTTAACTTGTCACATTAGTAGTAGTAATTTATTCTATCTGACTTAAAAACTTGAATTTTTTTCTAGATGTTCACTAGTAAGGACCACGCCATCAACGAGGTACGATTTAACAAATTTATTGAAGGAAAACAGAGCTTCGATCGAGGATCCGCCGTAGCGCCGGGCACGACGGAGACTAGAGATTAGGACAGAAGAATAGGCCGGAACAGGAGGAGTGGGTTAGGCAGGTATTTATAGGAAATACAGAGAGTGGTACGTTGATGCGTGGAGCTGCTCCCGAAATTCAGCTGTTAGCTTCAATTATTGCTGCTGAGCTTTTGCACAGTATAAATGTGAAAGTGGGACACCACTGACGCCTGTGTTGGACTTCAGGACGCCTCTCCCTCCCGTTACTCTACTGTATATGTCTGTTCTTTCATGTATTGCAAAACAGTGAAAACCACTTATAGTGATCACATCTGTTCAGGTCAAATTGATCACTACAAGCGGATGATTATTAGAACCAAATTTTTGTTGTTGTGCATCATTTCTCCTGCAGATTACCATCTAATTGACATTTTGTACATTTATTACATGAATATAAAGTAATGAAACAGACCGCTTCGCTTTTTATTAGCTCGCTGCCGATTCTTCTGCCTTTTCCCTCACTGAGGGGGAGGCGTTGCTGTTTTTGACCAGCTCTGCAGCGCGAGCGGTGTATGCAGAAAGGCGCCACTTTGCCGGTGCTCCTCGTTCTCTCACCCGCTAGCGGCGTGGTTGGCAGAGTTTCACTTTGGGAGCATAATCAATCCACTTGACGAGGGCGGCTTCAACCACAGGTGCTTTTCCCCGTGCACATTCCTTTTTGAATCAGAGAAAATGACTTTCCTTTTCCCATCATGATATCATTGTGCAGGCAGCCTCAGCCTCACGTATCAGACAGTCCAATCCAAATTTATTTATAGAGCACATTTAAAAACAACAAAAGTTGACCAAAATACTGTACAGTTAAACATAAAAACAACACAATAAAACACTAAGACAGTCCACTAGGCAAAGTATCAAGGGAGTAAACTAAAAAACAAAAATAAAAATTGAATTAACGTTAATCTAAAAATGTTTTTCCAGATGTTTTCATGTATGAAAACACCCAAAATGAACACTGTCAGCGGACTACTTGATTACTATAAGCAAAATATTTAAACAGCATTTGTATAGGAACGATTCTATCCCAAACTTTTTGATCCATATAAGCAGTTTCCACTAAAATTATTTCCCCTACGGAGACAAAAATATAGTTGAAAGTTGAAGTTGAAAGTAGGAAAAGCTCAGGTGTGACTAATAACACTAACGATGGCTCTGCTCTAATCAGTGAGCCAGTAAGAACAACACCAGGGTCACAATTAATGTTATTAATTACACCTGTGTTCACCCTGTAATGACATGTCTAACTGGCTGATGTGAAAAGGCAGTAACTGTTATAAAAATATAAAACGAGAGTAGCATCCAGTCTTACATACGTCTTTAATTCCATTCTTTAATATTCATCATGAACTCTGCGGGCTCCTCTGCTCCTCACTGCTGTGTTCTTGTCTCTCCAGAGAAAGGGGGGGCTACCTCGCATATGCATGGCGGTCGTGGCAGAACAAGAGCTGACCTCCGGTGCTCTGATGTGGTGTAGGGGAAGTGACCCGCCCTCCCACATGCACGCCTCCCCTGCTGGTCACTCATGAATATGGCCTCTAATTGAATTCACTGGAGACAAACGAGTGTTAATTGGGAGGATAACGATGACCGCAGCCAACTATTCAGAGAAAGAGAGGGGGGGGGGGGGCCTCCTGCCCACCGCGGGCCTGTTCTTCCCAGCAGGAGGGGGTCTGTGGGGGGGCTGAGGGGAGGTGTGTGGGGGGGGTTCTACAGTCCTTTGTGCTCCTTTTCTTTGGGAGGAAGCAATAAAGCAATAAAAAGCCTCGGTAGTGGAGTCCTCTGTGCTCTGACTGCCTCTCCGCTGCAGTGTGAAAGAGAGGCCCGGTGACACGTCATAACCACCAACAACAACTAGGTCTGTGTGTGTGTGTGTGTGTGTGTGTGTGTGTGTGTGTGTGTGTGTGTGTGTGTGTGTGTGTGTGTAGCCTGTTTGCAGGAAAAAGTGTATAAATGCCACGAAAATGCGCAAGGCGTTTAGCGTGCAATAAGTACGCCTTTCTTGATTTCCACGTGTCATTTGCTGAAATGTGAACGCATCCACGTAGAAATGCTACGATAAGAGAAACGCTTCATCCACACAGGGAACGTTTAGGAGTGCGTTGCGGCTGCATTACCTGTTGTTTTTTATTTCGGCGTCCGTGTTAACAGGTTAGAGCAGGCACACTGACCGCGTGAGACGCACGTCTATTTTTGACGCGAGCCACACAGTTCACAGCAACAACAGACAGTGAAGGTGATCCATTGACTGTATATTAACATCATACCAGGAACATTACTACAGTTTACATGTGTCTATCTGTAGAATATAATACGGAGATGAAAAAAAGTAAAGATTTATTTTTAAATCAACTCTTCCTGCTTTCATTTAAAAAAATAAAAGCCCTCAAGTGTTTTTTTCTGTGGACAGAATTCCTTCATTTGTTAACACGAGGCTTTTATTCTGAAATATGTGCAGACAGTGTTGTAGAACATGCAGTGACTTGCAGAGCTCCATGAATGAATGAATATAGTACGGGGTTTAAATTGTGAGTTATTACTATTATTTACAAATTTCCACACGTTTCTTAACCTTTCTCTGTCTAAAATAAATATAAATGATATTTATAATGAAGTGAAATGGCCATTAAGAAAGGAAAACTCTATGTAGAAAGAAAGGGCTGACAGCAGGAGCAGCAGAAACGCAGCTGAAACGCAACTGGTGTGACCACCCAACGCGGGAATCACGCAGCCGCCACGCCGTGCGTTTGTGGCGTGTTTTCCGTAGTTGTTTCCGTACGTGTTATACTTCGTTTACGTACTTATTTTAAGCCCAACCATGACATTTTCTCTTACCTTAACTAAGTGGTTTTCTTGCCTAAATTTAACTGCAGACGTTTGCGCGAAAAGGCTAAAATGCGTCCTCATGTCTGTGTAATTTGGTATTTATACGCCTTCCCGTGAGACCCGGTTGGTGTGTTTCATCCTCAACACGATCACATCCCCAGAGCAATACTTCAATATTAACTTTTTAGTCTTTTCATGATGCAAATGCAAAGCAGGTATGGCATAAACATATCAATTATTAAACAGGCTCATGTGTCACCACCACACACACACACACAGACAGATATGAATACCTGACTGTGGATATCAGCTTTCATTTCATACAGTCTATGAGTCGGCCTGCAGGACCTTTCTTTGCCGTTTGCTTTGGATATTAACTTTGTGTCTTTTATTGCAGTCGTCTATCAATATTTAAAAAGTGAGAAGGCAAATATCTTTACACTGACTCGGCCTCGTTATATTTCATCACTTCGTTATGAATTCTTTATGAGATAATATGACGGAAACGCTGAAGAAAAACACACCTGGAAGTAAACAACTGCAGCTCTGGTTTCATTCATGTCTGTGTTTAGATAAAGGAAAGATGTGACTCTCTCTGAGGACAATAATTTAAGATTTATTAAAATAACAAAAGCATGATAATGTCATCAACATTCATTATCCTTGTTGGTTTGGGGGCTGCACCTTTTCCAGTTTGATTAAAGCGTCTTACTTCAGTTATGTGTTTATTTCCTAGACGGAACTTTTCTTTCTGCTTCAATTTTTATTTACTGTCGTTTTCAAACACAACTTTTGCTACGTTTATGCCAAGCGTCCACACTACTCCGGCGTTTTTGAGCCCCTAAAACGGAGACATTTGGAAACGCTGCTGACCCCGTTTTAGTTTTAAAACTCGGTGTTGTGTTTTAGTCTGGACGGACAGAAACAGAGACCTTTAGAAACGATGACGCAGACGCCCACGTTCACGTCTTGATTGGGTCTTATCAGTCATGATGTGTCCTTCCCTGATTCGTCACGTCTCATCACATGAACCTTTTCCGGGAGAAAACAAACAACATCAGCCGACATCAGCGAAGCAGTTAAATTTTACATTTTATAATGTTACTACTGCCTACATGCGCAGGAGGGAAGATATTATCTGAGCGCTTTGCATCAATTCCTGTGTGCTGCTTCTTGTTTACGCCGACTCGCGCATGTATGCATGAACAGTCATGCGATATGCGTTTTCATGCGTGGTAGTACGGACAGAGATTAAGTCTGAAACGGCCCTGAAACGCTCGCCTGAACGGAGATCGTTTTAAAATGAAAACGTATCAGTGTGGCTGTCGCCTCAGTCGACTAATCGATTAGTTGAGTTAATCGAGTTTCTCCACAAAGAATCACACAAAAGCACCACTTTAAATCTGGTGTTCATCAGAGATGTGATCAGAAGTTTCTTGAAAATAAGTCATTCAGCATGAAAAAAGCATAAAAAAAGACTAAATAAATCTGAGTCGACTGAGACCAGAACTGATGTTCGTATCATAACTTCTTGCGTTCACTCACAAGCTATCTGACTTTTCCCAATCACGTTCTCCGAGGCGACTCATCAATCAATCAATCAAACTTTATTTATATAGCACATTTTAAACAAGTCAAATGTAATTCAAAGTGCTGGACAGACAATTGACAAGTCTATAGAATGTTAAAAATGGATTTAGAGACTAATGCACACCAACAACAACCAATATAAAAGTTCACTGAATAAGAAAGCAATAAAAGATGGGTATTTAAGATAATAAAATACAAGGAAATAAAAATAACAATAAAAATAAATAAAAAATTACGAAACTACACAAAATAAGCAGATTTTATTAAAATAACGAAATTTTAATGAAATAAAATAGAATAAAAGAGATAATAATGGTCAGCAATAAAATGTTGATTAAACAAAATAGAGTAAAATAAACACTATAATGATGATGACAAATAAAATAAGTAAACAATAAAACCATCAAATTATAAAACACTACATAAAAGCCAGACTAAATAGATGGGTTTTTACTCATGATAGCCCTAAACCTAAACTACATTACCCAGGAGCACTACAAGTTTTTTTCCTGTTTCCGTTGCTTTTTCTCTGTCAACGGTAGGTTAACCACAAATGTTGCCAACGCCATCACCAGGTCAAAACTTTAATTTGTTCCGATGAGTGCCTCATTTATAAGATAAACAATAAATTAGTTATAAGTTGGGCTTTGCTCGATGCAGTGAAAAGCTGTCGTGGCGCGTGTCTTATTATTTTGTTATTTTCTCTCTTTTAAAGTCATCAGAATGCAGAAACAAAGTCTGAACTTGAATTTTTTGTTTGGGTTTTTGAAATCCTCCCCTCTGAAGGTTGGCTAGTACGGTTCAGCCTGCTCTCCGTAACTCGTGGCGATTGAATTTATTTAGAAGCTGAGTCCACTGTAACAAGCTATAGCTTGATATTCGGCCATTAACATCTTCTTCTTCCAGCTGAAAATAAGTTCTCATCCTTTTGCTCTCCTTTGGGAGCAGCGCAGCACTCAATCACCCTCAGCGTGACCCTGGACTACGGCGAGAGTTCAAAGCAGCGCTCGGCCTCCGCATCACCCAGAAGACTCCGTCCAATCACCTCTGTGTGCCGCCGCGTCCCTCGCTGGCATCTGTCTTCTTTCCATATATCACAGGTGAGCGTTGGCCGTAAAGGGGGGATTACTCTGCGGGGAGACGGTGCATCCATTCTCCACCATTAAACCCGATTCAGGTGCTGCCTCTCCATAGGCATCCGGTGAGTAATGGATCCCCCTCGTGCCTCTCGCTGCCCTCTCTTATCTACCGTCCAGCCCGGAGACGCTCGCTGACTCACTCAAGACAGAAAGACACACTCACTAACTCAAACACTTAGTCACTTTTAGTCTCCGTCTGGAGGCTTTCTAGAGTTCTATACCGCAGATCAGTGTTCAAAAGGGGTATTCTGGCTCGTGACCCATTACGTGACGGATTGGCCTCTGCACTGCAACACGTCCTTCATCCCCCCCCCCCCCCTCCGTCCTCCGGGGACTCGTGGAGACGTAATGCGCCCTCCAGAAATGTTGCCATAAAGGCTTTGTGTTTAATCATCACTTTATTTTACAGATTTTTCCTTTCAAATAAGAATAGCGGTCCAACTTTGCCGTTGGGTGTCTGTGTGTTGAGTAGCTGTGAGACCACGTTGGACAGCCGCTAACGCTTCATTGGTCTCGCAGTGCTAAAAGCCCCCCCCGTGTCACAGGCCTGCGTCTAAACACAGGAATGGTTTTCACGGCTGAGACGGCGACTCTCTCTCTCTCTCTCTCTCTCTCTCTCTCCTCTCTAAAGGAGCTTTAGTGGTGGAAGAAGAGACGGAGGAGCTGCTGAGTTTAACTGTAACTCACAGAGAGAGAGGACGGGGGAAACAAAAGGGTTTCATCAGGTTTCAACCTTCAAGACTGAAGCAAACATATTAAATAAAGTCCACATCTGAAAGCAGATTATAGTTAAAACACAGAGGAGTTTACAACGTTTCTCTAAACTATTGAGCCATAAATGCAACTGCCTTTTAAATAAAGCTTTGGATATTAATTACATTCATCAAAACATAATCCTAAAAGTCCATTTATTCTTTCTCTGTCTTCTAAAGTTTTCTCTTTGGAAAGACTTTGAAATGTTTTTCAAGTGGGATCACATTTTGCCAACCAACTCTGTCTGCTACTAAATTACGTTCCCATATAACTAAACTTTATTCTCAATTACGTTTCAGATTACGGTCACAGTTTCGAATAGTTTAAACACGTGTTTGACATTGTCAAATTTAAACAAAACAACAAAAACACAACAAGTACTTTGTTAGGTTTAGTAAAAGAAAAACATTATGATTAAAATAAATCAACGTTGATTTTTAGTTTCACAGTTTCTCATCCCAACTCATCACATACACGTCACTTTGTCACTTTATTTCAGGCAACAAAACCACTATAGTTAGATTTAGGAAAGAACTACATGGTTGTGGTTAAAACTATAACGTTTGTACAGTGAAAATGAAACTGAATGTTCTTTTCAAAAGTATTTCTATTCCAGTTTTTTTTTTATGAGTTTCTAACCGGTGTTGATCCACTGCAGTGTTGATGAGTAGACGGTCTGCAGGTGTGCAGCTTGTAACAGGTGAATCAGCTCAGCAGCAATCAGGGAGCTGAGGAGAGAGAGAGGAGAAGCCACGCCCACGGAAACACAGACCGAGACAGTGGCTGTATTCTAAACCTCATACTATACTAGTAGTACAACCTCATACTATACTAGTAGTACGCACTGATTTGGCCAAAATGTAGCATGTAGTATGTAGTATGCAAACAAAAGCAAAACAGTATGCCAAAAGTACCCGGATGTTGTACTGATTTGGAAAAAAATCTACCTCGCCTACTGAATATTGGCAGTTTTACGATATTAGATGGTGAATCGCACATTTGGTTCAACATTTGCGGGCGTAGCTCGCTCGCCAGCCGGCCAGTGGCGCTCACAGAGCGGCTACGGAGCGGCAGGAAGTGGCGAGGGAAAGAGCCTCCTCTGACGGGGCAGAGAGATTCCTGCTGAGACAACACATTACTCTAATATCTGGAGGGAGATCAGTCCACTGTTTAGTTGTTGTAACTGAAAAAGCAGTTTGAGTAAATGTTATTTTATATTTCCCGTCTCCCCTCGTTGATGATCGTGTTTGTCTGACTTCACTATGAGCTGTTAGAATAAATAGTTTCAGGGCTGGTGGAGCTGAACATGCAGTATTTTATAACGTAAACAAAAAACAGATCATAGTATTTTTCGATAATATTTCAATAGTGGTAGGAGTTTGTCTTTAATCCAGTGCTTTAAGTGCTGGTTTATAGGCTAAATCCTGGTCTAGCATACTGCTAAATACATCACTTTAACTGTTTCATTCTACTGAGGATTGCAGTATGTACTGTATACTGTACTGAACACTGACGGCCGTGACAAAACTGAGACCACGAGGTGCTCCTCAGAACGCCACGGGAGGTCTTTCCTACCAGCGGCCATCAGACTATATAACTCCTCCCCCTTCTGCAGGAAGGACAACTGAAAACACCGGACACTGAGAACAACAATATCAAAATTATGTGCAATATCACTGTTCAATGTGTGCAATATTAATGTCAAACATGTGCAATATTACTTCTTTTCTCATCATATGCAATATAACTTCCTTTTTTCTGTTTTTTTAGCTTACTTTATCTTTTTTATTTTACTTATCTTATTTACTCATTTTACTAAATGTATCTTACTTTAGTGATATTCTATTAGGCACTGGTGCTAGAAATAGTACTTTATTTTATACACTTGAACTTGTTGTAATTTTGAGTAATCTCTGGCACAAGAATTTCCTTCGGGATTAATAAAGTTCTATCTTATCTTATCTTATCTTATCGTATTTGACGCCCTGGGAATGAGAACGGGCTGGTGTTTTTTGACCCATGCGGACTATCTACACAAATGTATTTGTGACAAGTCAAAAACAAATGTAGGCCTAATCTGTGTTTCCTGTGTTGTGCAAACTGTACTCCATTTCATCATCTTTCAAAATCTTTCAAAAGTAAAAGCTTTTAATTTTAAGTATTTTTTAAAAATAGGATGCTTCATTTCACAAATAACACTTGTTTAAATTTACAAGTTTTTTTTCTTTTCAAAAGTATTTCTATTCCAGTATTTTTTGAGTGAGTTGAACCAGTGTTGATCCACTGCAGTGTTGATGAGTAGACGGTCTGCAGGTGTGCAGCTTGTAACAGGTGAATCAGCTCAGCAGCAATCAGGAGAGAGAGAGGAGAAGCCACGCCCACGAAAACACACACAGACAGACAGACGACTGGAAACACATACCGTGTGTGACAATGATTGTCATCAATTACAGCTTAGACAGCAAAATAAGTTTCTCTCCTTTGTTATTATTATATTTTTAATTCACCGCTGCTCTCTCTCTTTATTCCTCGCCGCCGTGTGCCAAAAATCGTGCGAGCATTTTGGCTCTTTCCGTAAATTTCCTGTCATGTTTTAATAGAGCCGTAATTACGATCAATGTAAAAAGACGCTTGTGTCTACATGACAAACATTAACCAGGCAGGCGAAGCCAGAAATGTTGTGTAACACACGCCTGAGAAGAGCTTTAATTTGGTAACTTGCTCTACCAGGGTGGTTAGACAGGATGTGAATTGGCAGTTGTCTTTCATGTGCGCGTCAAAAGCAGTAAGATAGTGTGAATCATCCCACTGATCAGGCTTTAATAAGACAGCAGGCATGGAAAAATGTTGATGATAATGACATAATTGTCTGACAGTAACAATCCCAAAACCTTGGCAAAGGGTTGCCTATTGCTTGGAAATCCAGCAAGTCTCACCCTGTGTCAGAGCAACATTCAAAGGTGTCTGAATTCTCGTGCTGAGAGCTTCAGTTCAAGAAACTGAGTTGAAGTAATCCCAAACCTCAGGTAATGTGAAAGGCCCTTAACGTGACGTGCTGTCATCGAGGGTCGCCCTGTTACATGCATGCCGTCTGCATGCATGATGTCATGTCTGTGAACACGGCTGTGGTCCCCAACATGGAAAAAACTGGGACTTTCTGGATATCCTGCCAGCGCTGAATCAAGTGCATTACGCCTAAATGTATTCCCACGAAGCACATACAGTCCACACAGACGTTTTGTGGTGCCCAAAGGTGAACGGAACCTGCGGTGTGTGTGTGTGGTGACGTAAGGAAACAGTGAGCACAGATACAGAGCAGTGAAATAAAACTACCAGGGGCCATGTGTTTGACAGGAAATGTTCCAGAAGTGGTGCCATGCCATTGTTCCAAAACCTCAATAGTCTGCAGCCCTGTCTCCTAAAAATTACGTCCCTATACAATGAAACTGCATTGTGAATTACATTTCAACAGAAACATATTTTGACGTATCACAAATACGTTTATAATGACAGTCTGTGGAAGTCCACGTAGAGGAAGTCAAGGTGGATGGATGGGTCCAACAAACACAGGACTTTCACTAAGGAAACCGGCTGTTTGTGTCCTGTGTGAAACTAAAAGTCAACGGTTATGTATTTAAATTTACATCAGTCATTTTTAAGCCAAACCATGCAACAGAACTACTGGATAAACCTAACCAAGTAGTTTTGTTGCATTTTTTTGTTTTGTTTTGTTTCAATTTACAACTTTTACACACGTTTAAAAGTCTTTAAAACTGCAACCGTAATCTGGAAGAAAATACGTTTCCTTCGAAATGTAATTGAGAACGCAGTTTAGTTGTATGGGAACGTTATTTTGTAGGAGACAGAGTAATAATTGTGCAGAATGATGTCATCAGACACTCCCTTTTTCCTACCATGGCAAAGGCATGACCAACCTTACTCCGCCTCTGGTTGGCTTAACCTAATATTCGAGCCTGTTTGCACAAAAAGGCGTATAAATGCCACAATAATACGCAAGGCATTTAGTGTGCACGAAGTACGCCATTCTTGATTTCTTGCAATATAAATGCATCCGCGTGTAAAGCTACAGTAATTAGCTAGTGACGTAGTTTAAGAAGGAAGAAACACCACTTTATGGTGGGCGGGTTGGGAGGAGGAGGATGGGTCCAACACACACTGGACTTTTAACCAGGAGGCTTCTGTTTGTGTCCTGTGTGAAAGTAAAAGGTAATTTATTTATATTTAAATCTGCAGCTTACTATCATAAAAAAACAGTCATTTTAAGCCAAACCATGCAACAAAACTACTTGATAAACCTAACCAAGTTTATTGCGTTTTTTATTTTTTTTCAGTTTACAACTTTTTCACATGATTAACAGTCTTTAAAACTGCGACCGTAATCCAGAAGAAAGGGTTGAGAGGAGGATGGGTCCAACAAACACTGGACTTTTAACCAGGAGACCCGTGTTCGAGGCTGTTGTTGACCGCAGTGTTTTGTCTATAAATTACGTTAGTGACGTTAAACGATGACGACGATAGTGTTTTTTTGATTGACGTTTGTGACTTGTTTTCTGTAATTGTGTTATGTTGTTTTCATACGTGGTTTACTTAGTTTACCTACTTATTTTAAGCCCAGAAGAAACAAATCACTGGCACTCACAGATAAAGAGTCTTTTTTAGTTTATTTTGGGCAAACAAACGAACAGGACACATCCTCTCTCTCACAACAACAGAGGTGTGGCCAAAACAGTCAGAAACAACCAGCAATACAATGAAAGAAATTGCTGGTTGTTTCTGACTGTTTTGGCCACGCCTCTGTTGTTGTGAGAGAGAGGATGTTTCCTGGCGGTGCATCCACAGATGATTCCTATTATGTACTTATGTATTATGTTCCTACTCTTTATCTGTGAGTGCCAGTGATTTGTTTCTTCTGTTCTTACCACTACCTGGCACCCGATACTGTTCAAGATTTCAAGACGTGCTCGCTGCTATTTTCTATTTTATTTTAAGCCCAACCATGACATTTTCCCTTAACCTAACTTAGTGGTTTTCTTGCCTAAACCGAACTGCGGACGTTTGGCGTACAACTGACGAGCGAAAATGCAAAAATGCATACTCATGACATGCAGAATGTCCATGTAATGTCGTGGTATTTATACGCCTTCCTGTGAGGCCGGGTTGGATATTCTTACCCTAAACCTAACTAATCTCACTACTCATGCCTAACCCCAACCAACGAAAGCAACGAGTAATAGAAGGCAGAGTGGTGCCTTCATAAGTTGGAAAAAAAGAAATCATGAAGGTCCCATGAGATCTTTCTGCATAATTATCAGCCATCTGCTGAGAGTTTGTATTTTCGGAGCAATGGGCGCTTGCTTTTGGCATAACTGGCTGTCGGACAAATGGGACATTTTTCAGACTATAAACCGTTTCAACGTAACTGCGTTGCTAGGCAACAGCTTGGGTCCATGTTTACTTCCTGTCAGCTTATGACATTCACGTAAACTACAACAGGAAATAAACTGGGACACATTTGGAATGTTTACAAATGTGAAATGGTCTTTTGGGGTTTCGTAATAATGGGCCGTCCCCACAGAAGTGTTAAAATATTTGTGCATGAAACTCAACCTATTCCCTTATCGTCACTCCGGTTCGGTCCCGTTTAATCTCTGCTGCCACCCCAGTTTAAAGTCGTTCTCTTTGAAAGGCTGCTGTTTTTTCTCCTGAACATTCCTCTATCACAAGTAAACAGTCGTAGTAATGTACATCTCCTGGTTCTGGTTCAAAATCTTTGATGACTGCAGTAAAAAGCACCAGACATTGTCTCTCGGGGGGGCTCCCATTATTCATCAAAGACCTCCAGCAGAACCATAACCTTCGCTTGAACAATACACAAGCAGAGTTGAGGAAAAGGCTTCTGGGAGCTTGTCTGAACACCTGAAATAGCAGGCAGAGCGCAGGAATGGGAAATTCCCATCTCGTCAGAGAGGCACGGCGACGTGTCCTGAGGGTTGCGGGGAGCACCTCGTAGCGTGTAATTACTGGACTGGAACATAGAGTTGGTTCCACCGCTCAGACCCCACACACTGCTTCAGCCTCACCGCAGAGATAAGACGAGGAGACGTTTACTGTGAGCAACAAATGAAGGAAGTGTTTGTAACATAGCTGCTTACTTTCTGACTCTGTTATATTCATGAGTGTGACTTACGTTTGTTACTAAAGAGCAACACAGGTCGTTCACAGTTACAATATAGAGTACATTTTCCCCCAGTCAGTGGAATACAAACCATATGCACAGTATTTGGATTTAGTTGTTTTCTTTCTAAAATACACATGGAATTTATTTATTTGCTATACTTTGAAAGACAAGAGGAATACCTGATATTAAAGTTTATATCCCTGCTGTTTGTTTTGACTTGTGTACTTATTTGGTTAAAGTTGAGACAGCTAACAGTAGCCTACCTAGACCTCCTCATTTCTGTAATGGAAGATGAACACAACACTGAGGGGTAAATTCAGGATCGCGTGGCTTTTGCATCTGGTAAACCTGCACAAATAAGACAAAAAGAAACTGTGTAATTCTCAAAGCACCCAAAGAGTGAAATGCACCCCTAACTGAGCTGCCAAGCCAACAGCATCTTGGTGCTCCTGTGTTATTTTGCACGTATTTAAATTAAGTAATATGCACACATTTGGCGCAAAATTGTCCCTTTTCTTTGCAAATGAGCCTCACTGCAAAAACAGTCCACTTCACAAGGATCTTCAGAGAGGTGGTGGTAACTGAAGCGCATTGATAAGGGGAGTCACGCTTCAATTCATGGTATCTTCTTTTACAGTCTGAAGGCGTGTGTTTGACAGACTGGGATATTAAATCCAAAATACAGTTTCTCTCTGTCACGTTTAAATTCCTTCCTGAAGTTTTGAGGAATGCTTCTGCACCTCGTCAGTCAAATGGGTGTAGAAGAAAGAAACTGAAACTTTCTTTATATCAATCCTACTGACGGTAGAATCGATCTTCATAACGAGACGTAGGTATCGGTAGTATTGATATTTTCGGATTGATCCGCCCACCTCTAGTCAGGATCTGTAGCTCGAAGTCTGAACATTTAATTTATCTTTTCCTCCCTAACGTTGTTCTGCTTACTGAGTTCTTGGAAAGGCAACATCTATACTTTGCCACATGGATAATTGCAATCAGGCGCAAAAAAAAAAAAAAGAGGGCAAATTACACTCAGCTGCAAAACTTTATAGCCGTGTTTGTTTATTTATGGGAGAAAAAAAAATCACATTTGTTGTTTGTAGTTATATTTTGTTTGACATCTTTAATATTACTTCCAGAGAGTTTCCTTTCTGCGTTTTTCAGTTGATAAAAAAGAAGAGTAACATTAACGCGGCACACTGAAATAATGATAAAACAGAAACCAGGTTTATTTAGTTCATAAGTAAAAGGCTTAACCCTACCGATGTTTTTCATACTGTCGACTGAATGTGGACAAAGTGCTTTTAGGAAACAGAGGAGCCCACCTGTCTTTAACTATGTGGACTAAGTGCAGACACTAGCAGCATTAATGTAAAGCAGAGAGGCGACCGGCACAATAGACACAAACAGGAGAAAGAATTTGAAGAACGTACACAATGTTATTGCCTTTAGCTTTAAGAGCACGTGGAGGTTTAGTGTGTTTGTGTATCTTCCTCTGACAGCGGGGTCATCGTGACATGTATGAGAGGTGACTGGATGACAGACGCTAACGGCGGCACCTTGTGTCAACACGCCCATTGAAGACGGCGTCAGTCAACACCCCAGATTAGAGCTCGGGCTATTAGTCAAGTCAGAAATCCTTCATCTCTCCTTCAACACAACTTCAGCACTAATTGAAGCGCCAGCGGACTCAAGTGACCCGCCGACAACAAAGAGATAACTCTGAATTATGACAGATTATCAGAGATGATGTAAAGCTGAGAGAACTTTGAGATAAAAGTTTTAACGAGAAAGCGCTCCGTAGCAAGCAAACCAAGGCCAGACAGTTAGCCTCTACTTTCACAGAAATGACAGAATATTTATGCAAAGGTAGCCGTAGTTTGGGAACATCACAGGGTCACCTACATCAACGGGCTTCTTCTACATTAAACCCTGAATGTGCACACCACATTCCATGCAAGTTAGGAACATCTCTCCCAGTACAAAGCATTTTACGATAAAGTAATAAAAGACATATAGTAGCAGATGAATGCAGAACAGCTTGGAATCAGGAATGGTCGCAAAACAAAGGATGTAGAAAAGTTTAGACAGTAGTGATTGAGCTCTAGGCAGCTAAACGATAGCTTCTTCCGAATGTCATTCGTTCATTAGCCCTGTTAGGCACTAGCGCTATCCATTGCACGGCACCATAGTAGCCTAATTACTTCAGTTTTGTCTTATATTGCGAATTTTTGCAACAAAGAGAATAATAAAACTCATCCGACTCAGTGTGCAAGGTTTCTGTGCTTAACGATGTGATGACAGATTTAAATAAACACATACGAAAAATACAGACTTGTTGTGCAAAGTCCTTTAGCATGCTAACATTTGCTAATTAGCAGTAAACACAACGTACAGCTGAGACTGATGGGAATGTCAATAGTTCTGTAGTTATTTGGTGATAAGCAAAAAAAACATCACTGTTAATTGAAATGCTTATGCTCAATAATAACATTTGGGTCCCATGTCTGCTGCATCTCAGATTTTTTCTATTATTAACAAAAATCCGACAGAGCAGCAATAGTTCCTATCTTATACAGACAACCCGTCAGGCAGCAAACGGACTAGCACGCTGCACGCAACAGCAACATAAAACAACAACAACAACCGTAAAAAGAATAAGAAACCAAACAATACAAACCGATACAACCATCAACAAGGAAACTAAACTGATAAGCATCTCATTCATTTAGGAAAAGTAAGTAAATAGTAAATAGGGGGGGATAAAATCTCTGCAGTTTGGTTGGTGTGATCTAGGGCTGCACGATATGAGGAAAATATGCAATGACGTTGTCGAACGTCGCGATTAAAAAAATTAGAGGAAATTATTTCTAACATTCTTTCAATGAACAAATTAAACATTTAACACAAAAAGCACCAATCGAAAAATAATGATATACAACATTTTAAAGGGCAGTTTTCTACTGATCAAGTCAAAAAAATCCCTGAGAGCAATATTTCAATCTTTCGCGATATTATGCAGCCCTATAGTGTGATCAGCATCTGGTCTGTGTAGTACATGAAGTCTGACTAATTCTCCAGAGACTCACTGAGATCCACGCTGTCTAAGACCAGGTGTTTTTTTTAAGAAGTGCCAAAACTTTCCTTTCTGGCAGCCTTAGAGACTGAATGAATGAATGAATGAATGACGGAATGAGGGAGTGAATGAATGAATGACTGAATGAGCATTCAGTACCTCTGTAGAGCATTCATGTTTGTCTCTGATGCTAAAAGAAGACGCAGCCTGCAGCTAACTGCTGCTGTGTTATTACTGAGTGAGAAAGAGGACGGGGGATGATGTCATCTGACAGAGGAGATGATGCTCTCATCTCGCCACACATCAACATCCACCAGCGTTTCCAGAACCTCCACGCTGTTGTTTTCCTGGGTAATTCCCCTCTGTGTGAGTGTTCTGCTGCGTTTCAGCCCTCAGTTCTGTTTCAGTAGTTGTTTTTTTTTTAAATCTGACAGCCAGATTAGATGTTTGAATGTTGATGCTATAAAATCATGCGGGTGGTTGTAGACTTGAGTAATGTGACGTTCACAACCTCTGCAACTGTCAGCGGGCGAGTGTTTGTTAGGACGAGCGACTCAAAACATCCACGGTCAAAACACTGTGTGGATGATGTCATCGCAGCGACCACAACCACAAACCAGATGAAATGATATGAACGTTGTTTTGATTTTCACTGACAACAAAGATGGTTTGGGAGCATAAACAGCAGGTATGTAAGATAAATACAGTATGTTGGTGGAGTCTCAGGCTAAAAAGTGCACGTGTGATTCCTATTGTTCCGTCTCACAGATCCGTTTTCACTCGTGGACCTACAGTACAGCTGGTGCTTCGCTGCAGTTCTGCAGAAAGTGAAATCACCCGTTTTATGTGTTTATAGGTTGTAAATGAAACCTCTCTGTGGAGGAGTTTTATTGTGTAACTCGATGATTTGCTGAAGGAGCCAAATAGCGGTTTGAGATCTTTCTTAACAGCTTCATGTGAGACAGAAACACTGTGTGAAGCTGACTGGAGAGTTTAAGGAACAAGATCTGAGATGGAAACAGGAACACAGATGTCTTATATTTGATGTATTTAACGTACAAGCGAAGGCTGTACGTACGGCCTGGTATTTATTGTTGCTTTAAAAGAAGTTTCTAACGTGACCACTCAAACACTTAGTTAATTAGAAGTTAATATAAGTCTTCAGAAGTCAAAACCAGCCAAATTAAGTAGGTTTCTCCCCAGCTCACAATCTTAACCTCTTTTACCCGACGGACTGGGTACCAGGTTCGGCTGAGCTGTGTGTTAAAACTATGCCTTTAAAAACTTCATAAAATGTTGTGGTGGTCTTTTTTGCTGAATAGTTTCTAAAAGTCGAGGCCTTAACGCGACTAAAACAACACTCCATTTAGATTTTGTCCAAACAATGTTTGTTTGGAAATTATTTAAACATTTTAGTTAGTCAAAATTATACAATTTAGTTGTTTTTTAATTGATTTTCTACTGTGCACAATGGTAGAATGTGATGATGCCCAGGGTAAATGTCAAGGCCAAAGGCTCCATTGTGTGCACATAGCCTCCTGTAGTATATATCAGTAGTATTTTAGAGCCAGATTCTCTTTCAAGAGGTAGAAAACCCATTTGGCACACTTTGGGTATCCAAGTGGCCAAATGGAGAGTCCTCCTGGTCCTATCCTGACTAAAACCTTTGTAGAATCTATGTGCTTTGTGTTTATATCTGCTTTGGCACAGTTGTAGTCAAGGAGTTGCTGAATGAATTCAGTAACATCTCTGTGAAATGGCATCGCTGCTATAATGGTGTTATCCACTGTCCAATCTAGAAAACATTTTAGGCGAGGATAAAAATGTTTTCCTTTGGTTCATCACAGTTTACTCAGGCATAGTAACAGTCACAATGTTACTGACACTGGGAATGAATTCTCTGAGGTCTTACCTATCCATAGAGACCAAGATCATGCATATAGACCTTGTAGTTGTGTTCATTTATTTTGGGTATGTCTGCCCTAGGGCTTAAGAGGTTAATTCCCTCTGTATACATCTGAATTTAGCTCACTCTCTGGTATGTTTGATATAATATTACATGTCGGTTTTACATCAAGCAAATTTGTCTAATTACAGAGTAATAACTGGCCCTTTTTCAAGATGCATAATTTGTTTTTAGCCACTGCTAGCGGTGCTAGTGATGGCAGCGTCTGTAGATCTGTGGGTCGGTCCAGACCAGTGTTGCCACGTCTGTGGTTTTTGGGGCTACTTTTGAAGGGTTGCCGCAAGTTGAATTGTTTTGACCGCTGGTTGGGTAGACCTATTTTGCACACAAATTACATGAATAATATCCATAAATAAAACACGCCACACCAGATAAGTTGGCAAAATACGGGAGGAAATATACAAAAGAATGGGAAACTGAAAACAGAATTAAAGAAAGGATGAAATGTGTGGCTGGGGATGATACTAAAGCTCAGTAAATACATAGTCTATTTACACATAAGCCTATATGTACTGTGAGATTATTCAAATATTATGAATTAACAAGATAAAGTGAATCAGTTGAAATAAAGTTTTGCATGAATGACAATATTGTCATAAATTTCCTTCGGGATTAATAAAGTATCTATCTATCTATCTATCTAAATGCATACATGGATTACCATGAAATCTGGTCCAGATCTTCCTGTCCCCCTTTAACTTTATTATCATCAGGTCAAATACATCAGTTGTTCTTTGTGTTTGGTGCTTATTAACAACTGTTAGCATGCTAACCTGCTAAACTAAGATGGTAAACGTTAACAGAAGTTTAGACCAAGGTTTATCATACGCCAAAACACTGCACAACAGTTGTGGGACGCTGGCGAGGTGAACAGTAGATGTACGCCCACATCGCTCACTGAAGAAATGCATGTAGGGATTTACATATTATCTATTTTTTTTTTATAATAACACAGAATAAGATTTTTTTGTGGTGTTTTTATTTACCTTGTTGGATCTAAATACACTATAGACCTCTGTGTTTTAGTGTATATGCTATGGTTCATCTACAGTCTCAACCAGCCTGCAGGGCTCATCTCTGGAGAAACGCTAACAGCTGGGATCTGTATCTGGTTTACTGTCGGGGTTTTGCGGTGGTTTGTGTGAGTTCAGTTTCTATGGTATAGGCTTGATTCTCTCAATATTCCATCACTCATTGCCCATTTAGATTTTTTTGGGAGTTTTTTTCTGGCAGGGCGCTGGGGAGCGCTTCATCTACAGTGACAACACCAGGGCCTTTCTGAAAAGTTCACAGATTTCCAACTAGAAGTGGCCGCACAAAAAAAGTCGGAAAAACACTTTTTCTCTCGGCGTTCAGATGTTCTCTCCTCGTTGGGAACAACTTTAAAAAGACGCTGGCGTTAAAAGACACTAAATGGACATTACATTTCATAGATTTATTTTGTGAACCCCCCTACCTTAAAGTTAATACTGCGCCTATGTGCCATTTACTTCTCAAAATAATCTACCAGGGATCTGTGCTTGCATGTGTTTGGCCTTGCTGGATGATGTTACTTTGCGTTGAGCCAGGTTCAATTTTGCTGGGTGACCCTGCGTTCTTTTGCTTGAGCCCTCCTTGAAGGAGGCTTGACTGGCCTAGGAGTTATGGTACGTGTCTACAGGGGCGTGTTTTATCGCGAGGGATCCCCTCGCTTCCCAGCATTGGACACTTGGTGGAATGCCGCTATACACAAGGCACCTGATTGGACGAACACTTTCCCTCGTGGGCTGTCTGCTCCCAGCTTTCAAACTGGAACCAACATGGCGGCTCATTTGGAAACCTTCCTCTCTTATATCACAAAAATAGTTCACTGAAATGTGTTTCTGAAAACATTTAATGCAAGAAATAATCCATGCAGTTTAAAAGTTTCTCAGGAGTTTCCAGACGCGGTGAGTCGCGTTGGACGCCCTTGATTTGCATAAAGTAGCCTAGACCTCAACTTTATGCAAATAAGGAGCAGGCAGCGTGACGCCCCGTCTCTCGAATGGTGCTGCCACACTACCAGAATGCATTGCACGGCTGCTTACATAGACATTGAATGGGTAATGTGGAAAAGACGAAACATGTGGACATACATGTATACCATTATACTACTTTCTTGGAGTCCGCTTGGAAGATGCGTTCCACACATGCGCAGTAGGTGCCCTTGTAGCGTTGTGGCTGCACAACTAATTGGAAGAACTCCAATGTCCACGCAGAGCCTCCACACGCACAACCTCTGATGAATTTACGTCACGCGGACTGAATGCATAAAGTATAATTTGGGCTGTAGTCTTGTTCTAAAACATATTTATCCAGCAACACTCTGCTTCTCTTTATTGTATTATTTAATCTTTATTTAATCAGGCAGTCTGACCGTTCCACACATTCCTGGTCGCGGTGTTGGCCAGGCGAGGGTTAAGCGCCTTGCCCAAGAGCACCTCATCAGCAGTCACTGAGGAAAGGGAGAGAGTTACTCATTCGCTCTCCGCGGCCAAATTTCCCCGCCAGAGTCGATTACAGTGCCAGCCTGAAACAGCTCCTCAGTGCAGCGCCGCTGGCATGCGACCACGAACATTCATACACAAACACTGACATTCCTGAGCCTCTGGAGGTTCCTCTCTCTCTCCCCTCCGCTACACGCTCAACGGGCGACATACGATCCAGTGCTTATTAAACAGAGCTTACTTGTAATTAAGCCTCCCAGATGGGTTTTGCTTGAGGTTGACTTTAAGCCTCTCTCTCTCTCTCTCCGTCTGTCGCCCTAAAAGTGATGAGTGAAGAGTAATAGGCTTCATAATGTGCCACAGAAAAAAATGACAGACTGTTGAAAAACACGAGGTGGCCGTGAGAGCCTTCAAATAACCAAACAGCAAACAGACATCAGTGATCACTGTCCTGATATTACCCCTCCACTGAGACCATGGAGTGAAAGTCCAGCTCCAGAGTGGTTACACACTATAATTATAGCACTGTCTGCACAATAAAGAGTGAAAAAGGGAAACCTAAAACATTGCGGGTTAGAAATACCTTCCCCCCCCCCAGTGTGTTTATATCATACCAGTCGATGTGCAGACAAGTCATTATGTAATAAAACTGGGAATGAGATAAACGTTTCATTCTGACTTATTACTGTCTTTTGTTTGACTCGACCGCAAAAGAGATTCCGCACGGCATTCCCCGTTTAACGCTAAACACGATCTGACAACGTTGAAGAGGAACATGATGAAGCATGTGGAGGTGCACAGCTGTGCGGCGAGGCGGGAAGCCAGGTGTCCGGCAGCAGAGCGGTCCAGGATCCTGACGGCTCCCTCTGATGCACGTGTAAAGGCCTCCGACACCTCGCCGTGGAACCTGCACGCCGCTGCTAACGGCTTTTACAGAAACATCTGGCGGGCGACAGGTCTTATTCTCCGCTTTCTAGCCAATTAGTGTTTCTCTGCACACACACACACCGGCTCCTGCCAGGTCGGACACACAGGGACGCAGAAACATGAAAAGAAACCAATTTGAAGGGGCTAATCTACCCGTTTTTAAACATGAAGTTTATTTTTACAGTCTCCAGCTGCTTCGAGTGTGTGGAAGCAATCAGGAAACACAGAGAAAGAGAGAGAGAGAGAGAGAGAGAGAGAGAGAGGGAGAGAAATTATGGTCACAGATTCAAATGTCACTGAGCCTGGAGGATAAACTGTATAAAGGCCCCATTGAAGCCAGTACTGATCAGACTGCCTGGGCAATTGCCTGCAAATGGATGTCGCATTTGTTTTTATTTGCTAAAGAGGAGGTCACTTTGCAAAAATAGTTAGTTCGGTTAAAGAGCGGGCAACGTGCCGATCATTAGCCCTCGAAAGCCACTTCAAAGTCGTGACTGAGCGGAGACAGAAACACAAGAAAAAAGCTCTAATCAGGTCTTTGTGTCCGTTTGTTTTCATTTAAGAGTCGTCTCACTACCATGTGCCTGGAATTATCTGGCCCTGCTGTACGCATCCATACATTTTAATAGTGTTGCAGTAATGTTTTTATGGTATTTATCTGTACTCAAGGGGCAGAAAGAGAAGTTTTGTCAGACATTAGCAGAAGAGAGCAGCCAGACTCTCCATGCTGTGTTGTGTTATAATCTCCAGAGTTTGAGCCAGGACTGTCTGGGAGACACTGGGGAGCACTCGACCAGACGTGCACATACTTGCCAACCCTCCAGATTTTCTCGAGAGTTTCCTCCCCGGGGTCACAATTTTCTCCGTATTTCTCCCGATTTATGACAAATGATTCACACCTTTTTTTCCCCTTTCGTTATCTCAACATGTTTCTGGCTCTGTACGGCGTGTAAAAGCTCTACTGTTTCCTCCCGGACAACAATGCAGACTAATGTTGTTTCCTTCCTCTCCACGCCAGATAGATAGAGCCAGAGCAACAAGACCTCCTCTCCACGCCAAACAGATAGAGCCAGAGCAGCACGACCTCCTCTCCACGCAAAACAGACAGAGCCAGAGCAACACGACTTCCTCTCCACGCCAAACAGATAGAGCCAGAGCAACACGACCTCCTCTACACGCCAGATAGGTAGCGCCAGAGCAACACAACCTCCTCTCCATGCCAAACAGATAGAGCCCGAGCAACACGACCTCCTCTCCACGCCAAACAGATAGAGGCCGAGCAAAATGACGTGTGCAATGTAATGAGGCTAAAACTGGTGTAATATGGTCAAGTTTTCTAGAGTCACTCCTGGCGCACTTTCTATGAGCATTTACCGTTGTCACAGATTGGTTTACATTGTAGTTAATGGAACGCCAGGTGCGTTTCGTACTAAAGGGCGCCTTGTGCGGTGGTGTCGAACGCTGATTGAAGTGACAAAGCCTCGGTATTTGACGCCCTGGGAATGAGAGCGGGCTGGAATTACTGGGTTTTCTCTATAAACACTATAAAACCAGAATCAATCGACAGTGTAACACTGTGAAGAAAGAGGATTTAGTGTTTATTTACTCTCAAATAACTCACAAAATAAATGTTGACCCTGCTCTTGATTTTATGGCGGTTAATTGGGCGTTTCATGTTTTAAAGCGGTCATATTGTCATAACTGCATGCTCTGGCTCACTGTTGTATTTGCAGGTTTGTACATCTGCCTGCTAATACGTAGAAAACCTGACTGCTGCCATCCAAACATCTCCACCGACAGGCCCTCCGCTGAGGTGTTTGTCAGTCTTAAACCCTGTTTGACCGAGCCGATACCCTTCGTTCGCCCCCGCGGATGACTCTCCTCTGCCCTCGCCGTTTGACATGTTGCTCCTCTGATGGATGTTAGCCATCTGGACAAGGTGGCCGGGCGCTTTCATCAGGCCCTCAGCAGGCAGGCCGATAGGCCTCGGCAGCGGGACGAGCATCCCGAGCCTCGGCAGCGGGGAGATAAAACAACCGTCCCGTGTCACCGCGCGGGAGATAAAACAAGGCTCCTCTTCACAGATCATACATCAACGTTATACCGTCTGACGCCAGGAAGCAGCAAAGCATGCTGGGTAGATGACACACCTAGAAAGATGGATCTCTCTAATCTGAGGAGTAAACACATAAATTATCCAGGGGTGTAGTTAGGCATGCGTGGGAAGTTGGTTTCAAATACAGCCTGAGAGATTTTAATCTATATATTTATTTAGAATTTATTTCACCAGCATCCAGATATAAATTTTAAACAGTATATATCAGATTTAACCTTGGTGGAATATATTATAGTGTGTGTTTGACAGTGACATGTCACTATCCTGCTGGGACTGTCTGTCTATCTATAGCAGCTTTACTTCATCACACTCTTCATCTGGGGATCAGAACACATCATCCTCACGTCCGTCCTGAGTGCTGCAGATTCACATCTCTTTAAGACTGACCGTACAGTGATTTTTCAGGCAGCCCGGTCTCACCAAACGGTGTAAGAATGACACGGCAATATGCAAGTTATTTTGTGTGCAAACACAACGCCGTTGTTGCTTTTGGTGCGTTATCTCACGTCATGTAATGTAAACACAGCCACGTGCATCTGCTACGCTCAGAGCTAGTGACGTAGAATAAGTGAGAGAGACTGTTTATGGTGGGAGGGGGGGGGGGGGGGTGGATGGGTCCAACAAACACAGGACGATCAACTTTTTTGAATCATTTTGAAGTTACGTTAGTAACGGTTGACGTGTTTTCCATACTCCTCAGATTTATTTCTCCAACTCAAGTTAAATGAACTAAACTGTAACAGTATAACTCAGACTGAACAAAGGCCAGCTCTCCAAAAACAACAAAAATCAGAATTTTCAACTCAAATGTAAAATCCTGGAAACCTGGAAAACCACAAACACAATCACCAACAAACAAACTGCAAGTGTTCATTAACAACTGCCTCCGATACATACTGAGGGTACGGTGGCCCAGCAAAATGACAAATATACAGACCTGTGGAAACAGACAAACCAGGAGCGAATCAACAACGAAATCAAAAGGAGAAAGTGGAGATGGATCGGGCAAACACTCAGAAAACAAGCAACAAACATAACAAGACTTAAGCTCTGGACTACAACCCACAACTGGAGACGGTCCACGCTCGAAGAGCTACATAAGATTGGGACCTCCTGGCAGGAAGCAAAGACCGCTGCACAGAAGAGAGTGAAGTGGAGATCCATGGTGGACGCTTTATGCTCCCAAGGGGGCCAAGAGGATTAAGAAGAAGAAGAAGAAGGGCCAAAACAACACAGAAAATCATCCATCTTCTCAAACAAGCCGGCTAAACTTAAACGAAATAGACAAACAAACAAAAAGAAAGTTACTAAATCTGTCTTCCCAGAATACAACAGGAAAAAACAGGAGAAAAGAGTCTTAAAGAAAATGGCAGTTCACCCAGGATTCAGAATATTACACAGATTCCAGAACAAAGGTTTCTGCGATCATTTCTCTGTAACGACGTGGCGTTAAAAGACACGCGACAAGTCTAAAATGCATTATCATGACGCGCAGTATGTCCTGAAAATGTCGTGCTATTTATACGCCTTCTTCTGTTTCAGGAGACCCAAAACATTCTCATCCCAACTCGTCACATACCGCCGCTTGGCGTCACTTTATTTCCATCATTAAAACCACTATAGTTAGGTTTAGGAAAGAACTACTTTT
Source organism: Sebastolobus alascanus (assembly GCA_916701645.2). Taxonomy (NCBI): domain Eukaryota; kingdom Metazoa; phylum Chordata; class Actinopteri; order Perciformes; family Sebastidae; genus Sebastolobus; species Sebastolobus alascanus. The sequence goes on along the minus strand of CAKAOJ020000209.1, from coordinate 407,342 downwards.
CACTCTTTAAACTACTTTCTCAGAGCGTTTACTGTTGCTGTGGATGGGTTTTCCTCACGAACTGTGCAGAGGAGAAACCGAAGAACTGTAAAGGTCTTCATCTTTCACCTCAGCACACAATAGATTCTGTATTTTCATGTCTCTCTCTTGAATGCCATAAACAAACAAACCACTGAATGTGATGCAGTTTGATCCTGTTGCGGTCTGACAAACACTTGACATCAGAATCTCACCTCATCCCTCCTCAAGTCCTCCTCGCGTTCTCAACCTTTCAAACCCGATCGTTCTGTTCTCCTCTGAACACGTCGAGCCACTTGTCACCCTTCTTGCCACTAAACTAAATGTGGTTTTCATCTCTCTATAACATGGTTTATATTTTTTCCTCCGAGCCGAACCGCGTTCTCCTCTTTCCATGACTGCGGCGCTGGCCCGCTGTGAGCTGGTGCTCAGATGCCCGTTGGCTCGCGGGGAGGACTGTTTATTTGGAGAACTGGCACTCAGCACTGTCTCAACAACCTCCCAGTCAAGTGCACCGCAAAGCTTTAATTACTGCACTTTGAAATGAGGCTCCATTAAAATGAATGACCTTCATTAAAGTGGTATTAAGGGACAGATGCCTTCGCTGGTGGGGTGAACATGGGAGGGGGGGGGGGGGGGGGGGAGCACTTGACCAGACGTACAAGTGCTTGAATAAACAGCTCAGCAGGTTTTTCTTTCTGTTGCCCTCTTTGAGCGAAACCCCACTGCGACCGCCGTCGAGATTACAACCACCTGGCTGTGCGTCCTGCTCGCCCCCCCCACCCCAAACATTCTAATCATGGATGAAATTCATTTATATGTTGCGATAATTGTGCCTAATTGTTTCTTTGAAGGGGACCGAGGCCGGCAGCATCTGGCTCACATCTGGCCCGACGCTTGAGAGAGCGACTTTGTGCCCAGCAGGAAACCGTGGGCCCGATCGGCTCTCTATCGTCCATTTAGCCTGAATGAGCCTGAGTCCGAGCCGAGCTTCTGAGGTAACGGAGCCGAGCTGGTGGCCGAGTTGGACGAGGTACCTGAGCACATGTGTTTGAACCCCTACTGAAGGTGTGTCGGCGCCGGGGTTGGCTGCAACATGTTCTTCTCTTTAGGAATTCAGCAGCCTCGACTTCCCCAGCTGGGCTTCCCATTTCTGGTTGTACTGTACGTTCCATATGGCCCACAGACCCACTGATGGTATGCACTAACAAACATACTGCACTTTAGCGTATCCGCGCAGTAATGAACACACAACGATGCGTGCGTTCACCAGACTCTCACGGGCCAGAATCCTACTCTAGGAATCACCTTCATCTGCACCTCACCATTATATCTAATTTTCCTGCAGGAGACTGTAGTTTTCCTCACGTCACAGGTTGCAAATAAAGTTGTAATACTCATGACTTCAGTCCTGATTGTCAGAAACACAACAGGAGAGCAACTGGTGATGTACACCAGTCTAATACATACATGTACAATGATACATGTAGTATCTGTTTACAGTGCAGCCAAACAAACTAACCTTTTAATAAAGAAGCTCGTCTGCTGCACAGTTCTCCGCCTAACAGCAAGACGCAGTAAAGTTTGTTATCTTGATAAGGAGTTCTTCATCTAACAGCTCACTGTGGTCAGGTTGTTCTTATACACCGTTCGTAGCTATACCTACGAAAAGTGATGCACTGTCATTTGTGGATGTCCAACGAAATCAATTTGTGTGTAATTCACGTAATCGTGAACCAGAAAATATAAAGAGCGGTGAACGCCGCGTAGGGAGGAGGTCGGGGTGGATGGTTGCGTCAAAAAACATCAGACTTTCACCCAGCAGTCCACTGTTAGAGTCCCGTATGAAACCAAAAGTCAACGCTGATTTATTTATATACTTAAGTTACGCCACTTCCGGAGTTATTTTAAGCCAAACCACCATCTTTTCCTAAACCTAAACAAGTAGTTTTATTGCCTAAAGCCTAACGAAGTTATTTCCTGTGAAGACAGAAGTTTATTTTGAAAAGACTGTATGCATGTAACGAACGGAAATTGACACGAAAAAGAAGGAATAACTTTTTCGTGTGATAACATACGAACTGTCGTATGAGGATACGTTGCTGTGGCAGCTTCTTCTTATTCCATTACTTCCTTTAAAAACTCAAAAATGATCCATTTGCAAAAAATGCCCATGTCTTCCTGTGACTACTTCACAATAAAAGCCATGATGTGTTTCACCAGATGAATGTTTTTAATATGAAGCAGCGGCTGTAGGAAATGTTTGGTTAGGCGGACTCTGCCATTAACAACAAAAAACTACTATAGAGAGAAAATCATTAAATGTTTATATATTGAATGGATAATGTTGACCATAAATAGTATGAAAAAGGGGAGTTTGATTTCATGAAAATCTTTAGCGTTCTCTTTTTTATTAACCGTAACCACAAAGTGTTATTGTTGGCTAATCCTAACCATACTGTAACCATATTTTATTTGCTGTCACCATGCTGTCCCTAACTTAAACCACACACACACACACTGGACATTAAAAACACAATCTGGGGTTTTGCAGAACCAATGTTGACGTTTTTGTCTGCGGATTCAAACATGCACAGGCAAGCTCATAAATGCACAGCTCTTCTGTGATTAAAGGATGCATATATACTGTATATATGTGTGTGTCTCTTTCTTCCTCACACACATATGGTAGCTGGAGAACAACCACATTCATACAGGACTGGGTCAGATTGTTGGTTGCATTTTAATACAATTCAGGAGACGTTACATACCCTCGCTATGGCCGTCGTCGCGCTTGCTTTCAGCAGGCGTTGTGTTGCTCGACGTGGTGGCCGCTCCATCGGTTATGGCGTCAATCGTTGAGTTAAAAAGAGGCTCTGAGTCGGGACAGAAGGACAGTCGGTCTCCTAACAGCCTGTCCAATTCGTCGTAAAAAGGGGCAGCTTACCCTGTCCCTACCGGACTTCCTGTTTAAGTCCTTTGCTTTCCTGAAAGCATTCTTCGGGTGTTTTATTTTTCGTTGGCATTGCTGCCAAGCTCGACTGTAACCATTTACCTCCATCTTCACGGAAATCTCTTCATAAATTGGTTATGATATGAATCATCGAGTTTCCTTTGTACGGACTCTTCGGTCCAAATGGAAATGAGGCAGCGTGTTTCTTGTGTAGTCCAACCACGAGAATCTATTTCGCGTTCTTCTCTTGTTTGCCTGTTATCGTTTAAAAAGACGCCATTGGTGCGCGAATGAGTAGCCTACGTACCTAGGCAGTGCTTAATGTGGCCCAGGACACATTCACGTACACACTGCTAAAAGAATGTGTCCATATGTGGCCCAGACCGTCTCTGAATGTGGTCTGAGCGATCGGTCGTCCTCAATGCATCTTGAGTGCGTTCACACCTGTACTTAGAGCTGTCCACTTATGATCCGATCACTGAGGACGCATGTTAGTACCAGGTCTGAACAGGGCCACTCTCTCATGTTGACTACAAGGCATATGTTGTCACCGAAACATGCACACAAACCCGAGTGCAGTCATTCCCATGTAAACACAACCTTCCCCCTAAAGTGTCCACAGATACAAACACAAGTCGCCATTGAAGAGATGATTATTTTTCTCTCTCTCTCTACTTGAGTGATATTCTCATTCACGCTGAGAGCCTGTCAGTCAGTCCTTCCCCCCCCCCCCAACAACACATCCCCACCTCGTCATTGAGTGTCGTTGATGCTGACATGTCACATCTGGAAGCTCTTCCCTACATGTGCTGCATCGACATTTTCTCTGCTCACTTTCCCTTTCCCAGGAGGGCTGATCGTGAAGCTCCTGTAATGATGTGAAAAAGGAGCCTGAGATCTCCACACAACAGCTCTGGGCTAATGAATGCATTCTGGACACATTCCTCCCCCCCGATGTTACGGGATCACTTTCCTTAATAGGTGGTGAGAATAAAGGGAGATCAAAATGGGAGCAATTTGCTTGCGAGTCCCGGAGTCTTTAACACCTCGTTTGTTCCGAGGGGCTCTGTGTGTAAGGTCAGAAAAGTGAGACCTATTTTTAAGTTGACAGGGATGAGACGCTTTGTGGCATGTGTGATAGCAGAGCATCTGAAATTTCAAAGATGTTTGTGGAACATTTGACACTTGTTGGCTTAGCAGACGGCCAACCGAGCTACTTCAAGCCTCTGTTTCCTGTGGAATATACTCTACAACCCTGCGCCAGGAAAAATGTTGGCATTGTGCGTTTCTGTAAACCACGAATACGTTGAATGTAGATTTTTCTGAACCAAAAATACGTTTCATATCAGCCTCGTAGGCTGAAGCTCCTTAAACTTGCATCCTCTCTAACAGCCAGCAGGGGGCGACTCCTCTGGTTGATGAAAGAAGTCTGATTGTATAGAAGTCTATGAGAAAATGAACCTACTTCTCTCTTGATTTATTACCTCAGTAAACATTGTAAACATGAGTTTATGGTCTCAATCTCTAGTTTCAAGTCTTCTTCAATACAGCATGATGTTTATTTAGTAAATCATGGTCCCATTTAGAGTCAGATAGACCATAAAGCAGGGGATGCTTTAGGGCGGGGCTACCTTGTGATTGACAAGTCGCTACCACGGCGTTGTCCGGTCTGGGAGTTGTCCATGTTTTTGTCTTTAACCCTTTCACAGTATGTTTTCACTTCATCAAAGTTAATTATAACATTTTTGGTCGCCTAAAAATGTGTTCTGGTTGTAAAAAAACAAGATGGCGACGGCCAAAATGATGAACTCGAGGCTTCAAAACGACAGTCCACAAACCAATGGGTGACATCACGGTGATTACGTCCACTTCTTGCATACAATCTATTGCAGAAACGCACGCTGCCACGTGGTTAACGTTGTGAAACGATTGGTTAGGTTTAGGCAAAAAAGATCATGGTTTGAGTTCAGATAATAACGTAACAGTGTAACTAGCGTAAATAAATAACAACAGCCCTGAGCGGACTTTCTCACATAACGTTACGTAACTAGCGTAACAATGTAACTAGCGTTACAGTGTAACTAGCGTAACAATGTAACTAGCGTTACAATGTAACAAGCGTAACAATGTAACAAGCGTAACAATGTAACAGGCGTAACATTGTAACAAGCATAACAGTGTAACAAGCGTAACAAGCGTAACAATGTAACTAGCATAACAGTGTATCTAGCGTAACAATTTAACAAGAGTAACAAGCGTAACAATGTAACTAGTATAACAGTGTAACTAGCGTAACAATGTAACTAGCGTAACAATTTAACAAGAGTAACAAGCGTAACAATGTAACAAACAATGTAACTAGCGTAACAATGTAACAAGCGTAACAATGTAACTAGTGTAACAATGTAACTAGCGTACTAGAGAACTTAGAGGAGCTTTGAGAATGTCGGTTTTACGCGAGGAGAAACCCGCATGGAGTATAAAACCGCGACCGTCCTTGCGAAAAGTAAAACCAAGGCTTTAGAGGACTGTCTAGCTCTTAATACTCGTTATTATACCACATAACTTTCAATAACAGCCGCTCCATATACTACTTTTCTTGCTCTGACTGAATGCAAAACAACGTCCACATTCAACGTATCCATGTTTTGCAGAAACGACCAATGCCAACATCTTTTCCTGGCGTCTGATCTGGGAAAATCTCTCTAAGTGAGCTGCTGCGCTGTGTTAGCGGCGAGGGCGTTCCCTTGGCAGGAGGAGAGAATGAAATAATCATTAATACGTCTGAAGGCTAAATGATGTCATGCACGGTGAATAAATGTGGCTGTCAGGCCATATGAGACGTTTGCTGAGAGAGTGACACTTTGGGCGATACTGTTTCACAAGCACAGATACGTTACACACTGTAACACACACTGCACACAACAACATAAGGTGTGTACCCACTCACACACACACACACACACACACACACATGCAGCCCAGTCCATTGATGGAGGCTGGGATGATCTGCTTCCAGTTAGGTTGCACACTGTTCCTGTTCGGCGGCTGTACAAAGAGATGGATCCAATTTCAGGACATGCTTTTAATGAAACTCAAACTGAAACACGTTTCTGATTGGAGAACAAAGGCGGAGAATCAAAAGCTGTTGCAGAGGTGACCCGGGCTAAAGCGTGCTCACAGCTCTAAACACCGGCTCTTCACTAAAGGCCGACTCCAAACAAGGCCCCTCCGAAGCATCCTGTTCCCCGAAACACTGCGAGGACGCAGCCCAGGCTTTTATACCTCCGCTATCTAGGATTACAAGTTGTTTTGAAAACTCCACGGCATATGGATAAACTACAATTTAGGTTGCTTATGACTTCCAGAGATGTAAAGGCCAAGAGCTGAGGCTACCGAAACCTCGGGAAGCTTTGAAGACCAGAAACATTTCAAAAATCAATCTCAAACACATGTCGTCTTATACAGCACACTCATGAAAAGTATACAGCATCAATAAAAGAAACCGTTTGTTTGATATGTGTCAGCTATGAAGTGAAAGAATTATATGTTTAAACTAACTATGTCTAAAGCAAACGTTTTTTGGACATTTATTTGCGCTCATGCAGAGAGTTAGATGAGAAGTTTTATACCACTCTATTGTAGATTTACATCTACAGCCAGCAGCAATTAGCTTAGCTTAGCATGAAGACTAGAAACAAGGGCTCGCGTGGCTTTTTGCAAAGGTAATAAAATCTGCATACCAGCCCTGCTGAAGTTCACTAATTACCACATTATATTCTCATTTGTTAAATGCGTGTAAAAATGGTAAAAACGTAAAAAGTAGTGGTTTTACGTAAACTTCCTTTAAAGGCCTTTACACACGATTATTTAGCACGTCAATATATTTTTTCTAACTGTTGTTTTTCTCATGAATATTTTCACAAAGAACGTAAAAAATATCCGGAACAAGCTCTATTTTCTGAGCTTTTGCACCGCGAATAAAAGCATCAACCAATCACGATGTGCAGAACAAGCTGAGGTGCGCCTATATTATTTATGAAACAACAACGCTCTGTAGTCCGAACCAAAACGGCAAACTTTATTACTCCTTTCAACCTTGACAAAAGCAGCGCAGACCAGATCCACTCCTTCTGTTCTTACCTTTCACAATAAAAGCCCTAGACATATAGAGTATTTCACATTGTCGTGTTGTTTATTCATCATGTGTGTAAAGGCCTTAAAAGTGTTGACATCTGCTCCCGGCTAAGAAATAGTCTCACACATAATAACCCCCCATAAAACAGCTACTAGTTGTTTTTTCACTTTGGTTTGTGTACGAATTAAACAAATGAGATATAACGTGTTACGTAGTAAACCTCAGAGGTGCTGTTAGGTAGATTTGATCACCTTTTGATACTCTTTATGCTCAGCTGGCTGTAGATTTGTAGGCTTTCTTCATCTTTATTCATTTAGCCTTTGTATTCCTTGCGGAACATAGGCCATTGATGAATAGTTTCCACCATCTTCTCCAGCTGTTTCCACATCAGTGGAACTCTCGTTCCGTGCTCCTTCTCCAGGTGTTTCTGGGTCTTCCTCTCCCCCCGTTTGCCTTGTGGGTTTCATGTCAGTGCCTGCTCAGTTATTGCTTCTTAGACTGTGTCCAATCCAGCTCTACTTCCTCCTTTTCAGCTGTATTTCTACTGTCTCTTGTTTGGTGCGTTCCCACAGGTTGATGTTGCTGATGGTGTTTGGCCAGTGATTAGAGAATGTCTGCAGCTTGTTGTTGATGATGTTAGTGGTGGTCTTCCAGGTTTCTGGTCCATACAGCAGGACTGTTTTAACGTTGGAGTTGAAGATTTTGAGCTTGGTCTTCAGTGAAATGTTTTTCGATTTCCAGACTTTGTTCAGTATGTTGAATGCTGTTCTTGACTTTATGTCCTCCTCTGTTCCACCATCCACAGCTATAACACCTCCTAGATATGTGAATGTGTCGACCTCTTCCACTGGCTGGTCCCCGACTGTTATAAGATTCTTTTGTTGTTGATCCGCATGATTTTTGGTCCATTTATTTGGAGTCCAAGCTGAGCTGCAGTTGTTTCTAGCAGCTGGGACTTGTTTTGCATTTTGTTGGTGGGTATGTGAGAGAAGTGCGATGTCATTAGCAAAGTCGAGGTCCTCAAGATGTTCTCACAGACTCCGCTGGATGTCTTTTTATTGTTGGTTTGTTTCATGATCCGATGAGTCGATGCATAAGAGGAAGAGGAAAGCGAGCAGTCCTGTCTCACTCCGGTGAGCAACTCTCATGCAATGTCTCGCCCAAAATGTTGAACTTTTCTCTTCTAACTTCTAAATCACAAATATATGAGTAGGATGCTCATCCTGAATCAACCTAAAAACGCTTCTTCTAACAGTCTAATGCTGCTATCTTATGGAATTAAAACCATTTATAAAAATTGCTTCATCCTTCATCCACAAAAAAACATCTTGGCAAATCTAACACACATCAAAAGCCAGAGAAAATAAGAGCACAAATCCCTTTCAAATGGTCCATATCAACGTCCCAGAGGTGATCTGAAGTCCATTCCCCCCCGGTCAGACCAGGAGGAAGGATCATTACGTCCCCCCCCGAGACCCGCTGTGTTCGGTGGTCTCAGCCTGCACCTGTGGCCGGCCTCGTCCAGAGGCGGACTAAAGAAAACAAATACAGTAAATAACAGCCGCTCTGCTAAATGGAGCTGAAGAGCGGCCTCGCTCATTACGCCGTGAAGACCAGAGGGTTTACAACGACTTACAGCACACAATGGCTCTCAGAGTGTGAGCGGTCTCCAGCTCTGGTGTGCATGAGTAACCTTGTGATGGTATCAGTTTAAACTGCGTGCTGGATAAGACGAGATGTGAGAGCAGTGACTGTAAAGGTTTTGGTGCAGAGGTTAAATATACGGGTTGCCCACACAAACATCATTGTGTGCTACCGAGGCACAAAGACTGAGGGTTAGTGCATCAAAGACTCATTCAAGGACATGGAGGTAAACTGTCTCAGACACAAGCTGAAACCTGAGAATATAAATGAGGTCTTTCTGCATTCACTATCTGGATATTTTCATTTTAAAAAGCAGCTTTTTTTTGTGCAGGTATTGTCTCGAAACGCCGATAAAACTATCTGCAGACAAAAGCAGTATTTTCTGTTGAATGTTCCGCCTTGAAATCCGGCACTTCTTCTCCCCCGTCTCGCTCTGCAGGACAGGATTTTATTTATAACAAGGGGTGTAATTTATGAGAATGTGAAGGCCCTGACTATTCCATAACCCGGGTCAGACTCACTCATTCTTCAGCGTGACAGGGCCGGGCTCCTGGAGTTATGGGATCAAGGCTGATGTCTAACAGAGCACAGCTCGGGGGAACAGGTATCTGCACCTCCTTATTTTATCAGCTCTCCAACAAGTGAACACGAACACGGGCCCCTATAAATCACTCGCTTCTGATGACAGCCCCGAGGCAGCGAGGCAGAGCAGCGTCTGATGTCGTACATGTGTGCCATCTTCTTCTTTTTCTTTTTTTTCTTAGAAGAAATGTAGCATGACAGACGGAGCTCTCCTCGTGCCTCTGTGAGGGTGGAGTACACCTGCACAGTGTGAGGACTACATGGTAGCTGTGCTACAATCAGGGGCCATTTTAGCTTTAGCATCTGTTTATACTGTATTAGCAGAAAGGGTCTCACTGTGGACCTCCGTTCTGGGGACCTCCAGGAGCCAATGGGAGGAGAGTTGGTCCCCAGCATGGATGCATTATAAAAACTAGATTCGGGATGCAATTATATTAAGAGTAATAATTTACCTGGTTTGCAGTTGGAGGTGTCCTGTCAACAGTTCTACAGACGTCTCTTTTATAATGGTGGTCTATGGGGAAAATGCTTTCTGGGCCACAGTTGTAATACCGCCGGATGCCACTGAGATAAACCGATAAACTTCAAATGATAATCTCATTTGAAAACGCATTTTCTCTTGCTCAAGACTTTAAGTAATGTTTATGTAATGTTTTGTTGTAGAAAAAAATTGCCAAATATTCTGTCCTGAAGTGTGTGTTGGGTGTGAAATATATACTATCCTAAATTACCTTAAACAACAACAACATGGTGATGTTAGCCTAAAATAACGTTCATTATTAGCCATGTAAAACCATGTGAAACAGATTATTTTATCCTCTGGAATAAAACTGAAAACATAAACCTCACTTGTGTTGTCAATGTCAGTGTCATACATAGAATATAGAAATTAAAAAACGGATTTTTCCGTATTTTTACCTCCTTCCTGCTAAGGATAAAACGTGTTTTTTTTTTTTTTAAAAACAAGCTAATCTAAACAGCAAATTAGCTGATTTTATGCAAGGCAACGCAAGTTTATTTATATAGCACATTTCAGCAAAAAGGTAATTCAAAGTGCTTAACGTAAAACATCAAAACATCGAGTCAAAGTGCAAAAGAAAAATTAAAAATCTAAGAGAAAACTCCCTAAAACTAAAAACAAGCTAAATAGAATTTTAGTTTAATATCAGCATTAAATTGGATTCTACTCTATATTTTTTTCCACACTTTGCTAAGGTTAAAATGTTAATATTAGTTACAAACATTAAAATAAGACTTTTTATTTTACTTAAAACCGAATGGGCGTGGGAGTGAAGCAGCCTTCTTCTATGCAGGAGGTCCATGACCTTGATTCTGTTTCCACTCTCCTGTTTCTGTTAACGGGAGAGAAAGTGAACACACAAACATGCACGCTTGTTTTTCAGTGTGTGTGTGTGTGTGTGTGTGTGTGTGTGAGGGAGTGGGGGGGGTGGACAGATATGGTCACGGTCAACAAGACAAGAACAACAGCTTCATTACATTTGTTTGACCAATAACTTCCTGTGGAAGATGGATGTGTTTTGGCACCGCAGCTGTTCGCTCTGACAACAGTCACTCCCCTCGCATGATGTCCCTGTATGGCGGGGGAATTATCATTCAGTGCACGTACATATGTATGTGTGTGTGTGTGTGTGTGTGTGTGTGTGGTCTGGGTTAACAGGTTCAGCGTGGCTAATTCAGAGGGCCCAGACAGACAGAAACCCCCGGTCCCACCTCACACTTTTCAAGAAGGGCCACAAACACTGGAGGCCTTTCTCCATCAAGTTAGCGTCCTTATGCATGTTCAGCTGTGTGTGTGTGTGTGTGTGTGTGTGTGTGTGTGTGTGTGTGTGTGTGTGTGTGTGTGCGCGCTGGAGCGAAACCTAAATCAGCACATGAAAGGTGTGTATCTCAGCGTTGCTCCTCCTGCTTCTCTGACAGGAAACAGACCCTCGCCGCGGTGTTTAGTTTCTCCAAACTCACACAGGACTCCGTTTCAAACACGGTGCACGAAACTCAAAACAGAAATGTAGCATGAGTGGGGGGGGGACAATAATAAGGCCAATGTTATGTCACTAGTAATTAGATTTAATCCCACAGATTGCTCACTGCTGTTCCCAAAAAAAAAAAAAGATATTTTGCATCTATTTAAATTTTCAGTCATCCAACACACTTATGTTTCATATTTACTTCAAAAGGTTTTAAGTGGAGTTTAAGCGTTTAATTTGTGAATCCTCCTCTGTGTTTGTGTGTGTGTGTTCCTGCAGTGAAACATGCAGTCATTACCACTGCTTCTCCAGCCCAGCATGAGTTTGGTTTTATTTGTGTTGGGCCGTGTGTGCAACACATTATGGGGGCTGACACACAATAACAGCACCGGGACGGGGGGGTGGAGGGAGGATGAGCAGCAGTGTGACCAAAGAGAAAAGAGGGGGAATTATGGCCTATCTATCATCACATTTGCACAAATGTTTTGGCTAGACCAGTTGAGTCTCCTCTGTCATCACTAATCACCTCACAATAAATCGCTGAGCAGCAGTTGGAGGGAAGGAAAGAATCAGAAAGTCTGTGTTGCAGCGTTTTCAGATAAATAAAAAGAATGGGTTGAATTTGGGTTTCTGGCAGATCATCACAGACATGTTTCCCCCCGTCGTGGGTCACACTGAACCTCGGCGAAGGTCACAATCTTATTGGATTTGCCGTTTTTGTTGTATGTTTTCTGCCAAGTTGAATTTCGACAGTTGAACTTGAGCATTGTTTCTTCAGCCCCCCCCCCCCCCGCAGGCTGCTGTTGTGGTGAAAGATCACACGTTGTAAACGACCGACCTCGTCTGACTTTTATATCTGTTCTGTTGCTGCGATGCGCGGCCGCAGAAAGAGACACGCGACGTCAGCCGTATGAAGTGAGGACAGCGCTGTAGTTCCTAATGAGGCTGAGGAGTGATGGCACCCAGCAACAACCTGCTGACAGCACTCACCAACACTAAAGCTGCAGAGGTGGACCCAACACTGACGGATGTCTTTAACCCCTCAGACTCTCAGAATGTCCCGTAACTCACCGCTGCGGGGGCTTCTCATCTTCACAGTTAAAAGTCAACATTCTTGTTTATTGGAATAAGCAGCTCTACGTGCCGGTCGAACCTCCCAGAGAGGACAAAACTGGGAAAAAGGAGACAATCCTGCATCATTCTTCTGGAGCGTTTCCTGGCCAGCGTTTAGCCTCCGTATATTGTCGACTTCTCGTCTTTCTCACGAGTCCGTGTCCAAGGCACCATTGTGCTCCAAGAGCTTCAAATGTGGTTCCATTTCCTGCAGGCACTTTGAACATAAACAACCAGGGCTGTTTCCCTTCAATATAGACGTCTATTTAGCAGCCCAGCGTCCAGGAAAACATGTTGGCATTGTACCTTTCTGTTGACCACAGTTAGGTTGAATGTGGACGTTTTGTTTGGGTTTTTTTTATGTGGACGTTTGTGCATCCAGTCAGAGCAGGTGACGTAGTACAACGAGCGGCCATTATTGAAAGTTAGGTGATATGATAAGAGTATAACAAGCAAGAACGTCCACAAAGGACAGATTTTTTTTATGCTAAATGCAGTACCTGTGAGGGTTTCTGGACAATATCTGTCATTGTTTTGTGTTTTTAATTGATTTCAAATAATAAATATATACATATACATTTGCATAAAGCAGCATATTTGTCAACTCCCATGTTGATAAGAGTATTAAATACTTGACAAATCTCCTTTTAAGGTACATTTTGAACAGATAAAAAGTGTGTGATTAATCGTGATTAAATATTTTAATCGATAGACAGCCCTACTTTTTACACATCTAGCAGACACGGCGCAACATTAGCATTAATTTGGAGTCCAATATTCACTCTTCTTTTAAGTCTAGTCTGGTCTCCACCAACTCCTGAGAGAAATATCTGGCTCTTTAGCTGCTAAATGCTCCACTGTGTTGACTAGATAGTGGTCGATAAATGTAGCCACATCATGAAACATGGCCAATACTAACTGACATGAAAGAACAATTGAAACTTGCCCAATTGAAACAAATTCCTGAAGACCTCTCTCCTTTTTTCTCATTTTAGATGGTTAGATGGTCAATGTGACTTGTTTTGTTTCCTGTTCACAACCTCTACTTCTTCTTCTTCTACTCTGTTTACTGCTGGATTACAGCCATGCGTAGCCTTTAGCGCCAACTTCTGACCAAACTACACTATAGCCGAGTTTATTCGCTCCAAACCAGTTAATGGAAACTCACCTAATCTGTATTTCTATTTTACGACATTTCAAAAGTTCGCTTAAAATTCACTTGACAATTGAATGGAAACACGACTAGTGTCTGTCTGCTGTTTGGTAACATACAGTGAGCTTTTTCACTTGCATTTTATGTTATCTCTCCTAAATGATTAAAGTTTGGGGCTGTGTGTAGGTTGAGTGTGGGGGGGGGGGAGTAGCTTAATGATAGTTCCTTTCCCAATTTCCTCCTAATGAAATAATCCCCGTCTACCTGACCTGATGGTTGCCTGGAGTGAAGTCTGAAGATTGAATTAGAACCATCTTGTAAATCAGACAGAAATATCGTGAGAATGGAGTCTGTGTGTGTATGTGTGTGTGTGCGTGTGCGTGTGTGTGTGTGTGTGTGTGTTTCGAGCCCTATGGCCGTGTGTCAAGCATTTGACCTTTTTGCTGGTTTTCAGTGTCGAAGCTTTTTAGGTACCCAAAGTGCCGCAGTCTGTTTCCATGGAAATGTGGCTTTAAAGGAACATCCATCACCGGTGAGAGGGTGACCCAGAATACCCAAACACGCCTTGCCCCCTCGTATTAAAATTCCTCGGCATGGCACTCTTCGAACGGGCACACACATTCCACATTACTCCGGTCAAGGGGGAAGCGGAATGGAAAAGGCTACCCCATTGCTACGGCAACGCCGGGCCAAACACAAGAGGTCAGACAAGCGTGTCCGTGTCATTCCTAACGTGACAGCGGTTTCGCCATAAACCCGGCCCCGGCGTGGTAATGATACTCCTGCGCGGTGGGCGGGGCCGGTCGTCGGGCTCTGTGGACGCTGGTCGGGGCTCAGTCTGGCCACACTCACTAACGGGGAGGCAACACAGGAAACCGGGGCTTCCAGTAAAAACATGTAATTAGAAACACATTGACTGGGAGCTTTGGCGTGATACACCCAGCAGGAAGGGAGAGACACGGGCAGAAAGGGATGCAAGAAAAAGTGGAGGACGAGATCAGTGGGTCACTGGGGAAAGTCCCATGAGGAAACCAGAGGTTGGGAGACCAAAATGGAAAACCAGAGACGGTGACAGGCAAGATGCATCGTAACAGACGGAGAGAGAGAGCAGATAATCAGAAGCAGAGATATCTCAACACCCAGTCTGACCTGTCAGCCCCTTCAGGACAGACCAGACATGTGGCTGATAATAATATTCCCCCGTTGGAGATCCCGACTACTACTACTGTTTACAAGATGCAGTATAAATGCTACTGTATTTGAGAGTGCGTCAGTACGGCCTGGAGGCTTCACCACTAACAAGCAGGCGGCGGGCGGCACAAGCTCGGCGAGGCCGGGCCACTTCGAGCCACGCCCTGCATGGCCACGCGGTGAACCGAGCTCTAGAGGGAGAGCAGGTCACATGTGATCAGAGAGTCATCGCTAACCGCAGCGTTGCAAGATCTTGCAAGAGAAACAAGCAATCAGGTCTATAGAAACAAGCCCGAAAGAAGCAACTCTCCCCCCAAAAAAAAACAAAACAAGCGACCTCCCCTAGCGACCACAATACGAGAGAGAGGCGGCCACTTGAGCATTTATTTCTGCACAAACGTCCACTGTACATTCACTAGATTTTCTCAGAGCTAACACTTCTGCAGTGTGTAGTGTGCGCACATGCACGTGAGAACGAGCGCGGTGTGTGAGTGAAGGCAAGCAGGCAGGCTTTTTACACATCTAGCAGACACGGCGCAACATTAGCATTAATTTGGAGTCCAGTATTCACTCTGCTTTTAGGTCTAGTCTGGTCTCCACCAACTCCTGAGAGACATATCTGTCTCTTAAGCTGCTAAATGCTCCACCATGTTGACTAGATATTTAGTCGTCTTTCCATTCACGTATTTCTATGCACATTTTGAAATATCGCGTTAGAAAAACTGTATGGAAACAGCAAAATTCAGTAACACTTCCTCAATTGCACAATTGCCTTTGTCGAAAAAGACTTGATGTGCTTAATGCAGGTGTCAGCAACCTTTACTATCAAAAGAGCCATTTAAGGCAAAAAAAAAAAAAAAGAAATCTGTCTGGAGCCTCAAAACATTTGAGCATTGTGATGAAGGTAACACAGTTTATAGTCTAAGTATATAGTATATAAGTCTAATGCAATGAGGGCCAAAGTGAGAATATACTACGGAGTATTAGGGTCACATTGAGGGAAAAAACATCTGAGATTTCCAGATAAATTCATAATATTACGAGAAAAAAGTCGTAATGTTACGAGAATAAAGTCATAACTTTACGAGAAAAAAAGTCGGAATATTACGAGAATAAAGTCAAAACTTTACGAGAAAAAAGTCGGAATATTATGAGAATAAAGTCATAACTTTACGAGAAAAAAGTCATAATATTACGAGAAAAAAAGTCTGAATATTACGAGAATAAAGTCATAACTTTACGAGAAAAAAAGTCGGAATATTACGAGAATAAAGTCATAACTTTACGAGAAAAAAAGTCTTAACTTTACGAGAAAAAAAATCGTAATTTTGCGAGAATAAAGTCATAACTTTACGAGGAAAAAAGTCCTAATATTACGAGAATAAAGTCATAACTTTACGAGAAAAAAAATCATAATATTAGGAGAATAAAGTCATAACTTAATTAGAAAAAAAGTCGTAAAATTACGAGACTAAAGTCATAACTTTACGAGAAAAAAAAGCCGTAATATTAGGAGAATAAAGTCATAACTTAATTAGAAAAAAAGTCGTAATATTACGAGAATAAAGTCATAACTTTACGAGAAAAAAAGAAAATAACACGTAAAATTACTACTTTATAATATTAAGACTTTATTCTCGTAATATTAGGACTTTTTTCTCGAAATCTCAGATTTATTTTTTTTCCTCAATGAGGCCCTAATACTCCGTCGTACCGTCGAACCATAGACCTACAACAATGATAAATAAAAATGAAAATGTTAACAAAAAAACAGTTATTCATTTCCACTAATGTTTGTAAACAATCCACAGGGAGCCACTGGAGACGGGATGAAGAGGATATACTGTAGGTTAGATGGCCACGGTGACTTGCTTCAGAGACTTCATGCTGTTTTGAGCAATGTAATGTAACCAGTAATTAGTTAATTGTTAAACAAACAGCACTCGCTCAAAGAGGTGAAGAGAGACGTACTGGAGGAGTTATGTGTTTTCAGGAAGACCAAAACCACACACAGAAAGATTTACTGGGCTCGGTTGACAAACTTCTTGATGATAACGACTTCACTCCGGCGCTCGTGAGATTCTCATAGTTAAATCCTGAGATATCAGAGAGCCTCGGATGTGAGAAAGAGTCCCCCGCATCCACAGAGAGAACCCATCAGAGGAGCTCTTTACAGCGTGGCTTTACAGATCAGGCTCAGTGGTGACTGTGGCCTCAGTGAAAAAAAAGGGAAAAAGCAGCTTTAATTAGCCCCTCGCTCTCAGCAGACCGCCAACCCAAGAATAGAGGTTAGATTAACAACGAGAACCGAACACTTTTAATCAACTCTCAAAGCGTTGCCCTGCACCCCCCCCACCCAACGTCAACAGTTCACAAACACATAATTAGACCGGGCGGAGGAAATGGACGCTTGCTAGGTGATGAGGTTTTATACATTTCAAAATACAAAAGTGTGAAGTGACAATTCACAGTCGACAGATGCAGAATAAACAGCTGGAAACATGTGCGTTAATCACAGCGGCAGTAAACCAGGAAGCTAACGGGGTGGACATAAAACAGAACTGCACTTCTATTAAAATACTGTATTGAACAATAGTTAATAAGCTTAGTGTAAGGCACAATAACTCTGGGCCTTTCAGATGAAAACATACTCAACATTACATCACGGAAATCAACACACACACACACACACACACAGTACTTTGGATTTTCTTTTTTGTCCTTGGGACGCAGAAACAGTAACTCACTTTAGTTCATGGGAAAGGAAAAGATCATCTTAAATTAATAATGTAGGTTTTACAGCCAGTTCCAATCAGCCATCCCATAGAAATAGAACAGGAGTAGAACGGACTTTCCGAGTCAAATCAACGTAGCAGGATGGTCAGAGCGGCGGCCATTTTTATGTGTACCGTTGCCATTGCGAACGTTGCAGCGAACTAAACCGACACACTGCCAGTTTAGGAGTCCTGTAGAGAAACTTCACAGGAAACTTATTGTTGTCTCAGACTACGGAAATTATTTTTCAACTTCGGTTTTGAGCCCGAACAATCTCTATCATTTTGTCCAGGATGGAGACACCGGGTGAAAGACTGATGCTACGTGTCCACAGGGCCGTTTTTTATCGCCTCTCAGCATTGGACGCTTGATGTGCTGCCACTAGACACCTGATTGGACGACAGCTTTCCCTCCGTGGGCTGCTGCCATGGATGTATAAAGAGAACTGGATACAGCGTTGGAGGCGGGGCTCCGTTCATCTCTATGAAAGCTGCTCAGTGGAGCATGAAGCCAAAATGGCTCAACTTCAGCCTGGAAAAGTACCCGGATCTCGGGCACATGGGATATGGAACGCAGTAGCTTCCCCTCGGTCACATGACTCTGTCTGAGGAGTTGATTCACCTCGAAAAAAAATTATCTGCTGAGTTACAGACGTCTCTTTCCCAATGTAAGTCTATCGGGAGAAGTCTTTTTGGCCCAATGGCATCACGTGATGGAAGTTGCAGTACCACCGTTTGGCCACTACGAAAGTTGGGATCAACGAGCGGCGCTCTTCCTGGGGACTTGGCTGCTGCTCACAGCTTTCAAACCAGAACCAACATGCCGGCTCGTTTGGAAACTTTCTTCATTTATATCACGAAAAAAGTTCATCGAAATGTGTTTCTGTAAATTTTTGAGGCGTCAGCTGAATCTGTCTTTATTTTGGATCGACAACGGTTAGTTAGACGCCCCTGATTTGCATGAAGTAGCCCAGACTGTAGACTAGACTAGACTAGACTAGACTAGACTAGCACTTTATGCAAATGAGGAGCGGCCAACGTGACGCCCCGTCTCTCGAATCGCGCCGCCATGCTACCCGGCTGCTTATATAGACAATGAATGGGAAGCGTGGAAAGGACGGAACAACTAACATTCGCCATTTTCGTTCATACAAATGACCACAGAAAACAGTTCAGTGTCCGTTCTACTGCTATTCTACTTCTATGAGCCATCCCATAGTACAACAGAAGGTTTTCTTGGGGCCATTCATAACTTTTTAAAACACGAGGCCCCGAGTAGATCTGAAGAAGGAGCATGAAAGAGCGAGGACGGCGTGTTTATACTCTCTGGGCCATCGTGTAAATACAAACTTTCACTTGAGAGCTGTTTCAGATTCTTGTAGCTGGTCAGCATTACTGTTTTCACATTGATCTCCTGCTCAACCATCCTGTTTTAATACTTTTATTTTGAAATAATAAACGGAGCAACATGGTTTTGGAAGTGCGCTCTGGGGCTTCACAGCAACGGAGTCTAAATATTAAACATGCTTCAGCTCCACAGAACAGGTGTAAACATGTAGAAAGCGTACAGGTAAAACAAAAGGTCTTTGGTCACAGGTGTTGTTTGACACATGACGTACAGTAATGTGTTGAGACAGTTGGTCAGTAAATGCTCCAGTGGAGGAGGTCAGGCTGTAACAGTATGAACAGTAACACTGGTTAGAAGGGAAATGTTTCTGTGAGCAGACACAGCGGCTCTGGAGGCAAACAATACCGAAAAAATTACAAATGTACAGCCAAATGTTTTCCATATTCTACATGTACGTATCTTTAATTACAACATCTCTGCTATCTGTCCATCTGTGTGTACAGTATGTACAGGCCATACTGGTTGCATGAAGCATGAGGCTGAACTCTATCTGAGGAATCAGATATCGTTCCTCGGCCAGTGGTTCCGTGAAAATTGGGGCTCTAGCTCTCCGTCTCCCCGTGGACGTTCTCCATGTGTACTTTGAGGTAGTCGTTCCTGGTGAACTTCTTGTGGCACAGCTGGCACTCCGCCATGGGCCGGTTGGGGTTGTGTGTGAGCTTGTGCCTGCTGAGCATCTTCTTCAAGCTGAACGACAGGTCGCACACCTGGAAAACACATAAAATACAGGATTTTAAAAGTAATAAGGCGACGCACTACAGACGAAAACATTGTTTTATCAGGCTCAGATTTTGGGATATTTTGCTTCCATAACACGTCGTCTTTCAGACTAGTGGAAAGAAAACATCCTAAATACACATTTAGATGTTTATTTTACGTCTGTAGATTTCTCCTAAACTCACCAAAAGTCAGCATTAGATAATGCCTCATTTGCATATTTAAACATAACATTTCAGAAAACTGGAGTTGATAAGGAGCAGCAGACACCGTTAGCTAGCTAGCTAGCATATAGTCCTGCACCTTGACCCCATGATGACACACGTTGAGTGAAAGCACCCTCATTTACATAATGAGGCAGAAATGCATAAAGAAATGTAAAAAGAAAAGAATACAGAAATAAATAAGGGATGAAATGCAAAAGGAAAATCGTGCATAAATAAATAATAAATAAATGCATAAATACATTTAAACATAAATAAAAATAATATAAAATAAAAATAATTGTCTCAATGTAAGGAGGAAGTTTCACGGTGATATGTATTAGTTAAAATGTTGACCCTATTCACCTGTAATGTAAAGCTAATAAACACATTTTTAACCTGTGGTCTTGTTTACGAGAATCTCCTGCTGTCTGTAGAGTTCAGGTCTTATCTCAGGCTCAGCCGGAGACACACAGAATGATTTGTAAATCGGACCTTGGCGACGGATATCGCTCTTTTTTTCCACCAGTAGCGAGAGGGAATGCATGCAACTTAACATCCATCATAAATGAGCCATTTTACACTGTACAAATGACTCCATCGTCCTCTATCAATCACGATAATCCACCACTGGCTGCTGTTCAGCTGCAGTTTTAACACGCTGCTTCAGGACTCACAGCGTGTGTCCTCCTCACTCCATCTGTGAAGACCTGCAGTGCAATGAATTACATTCAGGAACATCTCACACACGGTTTACATCTGTGGCGAAAAAACACAGAAGTCCTGAGAGATGTGGATGGAGTCATTTTTGGTTAGATAATAACACAAGTTTGTTTTAACGCCACTAATTTCTTTAAAGGCAGTGATGCAACATGTGATTTTTAGGTTGTAGCGGCTCAGTTTTAAAGCTAGAGTGAAGATACTGGTATCATATGAAACTAGAAAACCTAAAAAATCCATCGGTACCAACCATGTCAGACTAGCTTGTCATGAAGGAGGTTAAATAAAGCTCCGAACTTACGCTAAATTTTGGCGAGGAAAAACTGTCATGGCCATTTTCAAAGGGATCCCTTGACCTCTGACCTCCAGATATGTGAATGAAAATGGGTTCAATGGTTTTTTTTGTGTTGTTAATTGTTTTCCAATAACAAATATATACATACATTTGCATAGAACAGCATATTTGCTCACTCCCATGTTGATAAGACTATTAAATACTTGACAAATCTCCCTTTAAGGTACATTCTGAACAGATAAAAAATGTGCGATTAATCGTGATTAACTATCTGAATCGATTGACAGCCCTAGTTTGAACACAATCATATTAAAAAATAAGGAGATTCCTCTCAAATTATTATGTGGTCGGTCCAGAAACATCTGTTTTTCCAACCATTGTTTGGTCCAGAGTTGTTCTATGTTAATAATTATAGTCTGTTATTAGTTTTTCAGGTGATTTTTGACACTCGTATTGATGTGCTATCATGCTCTAGCTATAACAATCAACAAATCTGATCCAGCGTCAGTAAACTATCAGAGCTTTTCTAAAGAGCAGCAGTGACAGGAGCTGATGGGAGAGGGGGGGGGCCTCCTGGTCGCGTCGTAACCCAGATGTTACTGGATGTTTCTACAACATTGTTAATGCCGTTATGACAGACTCCGCTCACAGAGCCCCTCTAGCTTTGGTCTGGAAAATGTTCCTGGAACTGTGCGATCCTTTTGTCTCACTCAAGAATCCACCCCCGAAAATAAAACCCACATGTTATTTCTATTATCTTTAGCGTAGAATTATTTACATGTCTCGTCCACAGCTGGGAAAAAAAAAGAATCCACATGAATGTTTGGGAGACACTTTCTGCTGACGCTTCGCTGGCGATGAATAGGATACTGGTTCTGTGGTCTGAAACAACAACGCGATGCCCATTCTCTGGTCGGGAACTTGAGGCGATGCGGCGGATTAAAGGCTTATTAGGGTGTTAAAGCTCAGACGAGAATCTGAGAGGATCCAGAGTTGGGTGATGGATTGTTTCTTGATGTTCTTCAAAGAATTAAGAGATATTTGGATTCCAGAGTTACGATCCAAGAGTATCGTGCACGACTGAGCTGTCTGGGACAAAAGCTTTCAAAGTGACACTGTGGACCCCCCCCCCCAATAGTTTTTTGTCCACATGTTTTCAACAAAGCAAATATCTGAGTAATGTCAACAGAACTATTGAAACTGTCTGTAACTCCTATTATTATTCTGTCTTACTTCTATTTTGGGGGATAATCATGCAAGTTTTGGAACCACAGTTCCCATAAATCGCTGGATGTGCTTCTGGACGCTGTGGGCTGCAATTTGTTTTAAGCCTGTATTTGTTTACATTTTGGCAAAGAGGAACCATTAAAAGTATGCTGAAGTCGCTGTTATCACCTCCTGTTAGCAGTGTTTCCATGGATGTTCAGACAACTGTCACTGGATTACTTTGATACTGAAGAAAACTTTAAAATGTGATGATTCTCAGGCAAGTTCTGCAGATATAAGATTTGGCTTTATTTCTATGTTTTCTAAGTGGATTTATGGACATTGATTTGAAACATAATGATATCCCCAAAAAGTGTAAGTCAGCTGAATCCAAAAATATGTTTATCACGTCTGTGTGATGAGATTTAAGTGAGTCATGACTCCAAGAAGAAGTTGGTTTAAGTACTTTTAAGAGAATTTTTTTTTTTAATATTACGAGAATAAAGTCTTAACTTTACGAGAAAAAAAAAAGTCGTAATATAACGACAATAAAGTCATAACTTTACGAGAAGAAAAGTCATAATTTAACGAGAAAAAAAGTCGGAATATTACAAGAATAAAGTCATAACTTTACGAGAAAAAAAGTCGTAATATTACGAGAATAAAGTCATAATTTAACGAGAAAAAAAGTCGTAATATTACACGAATAAAGTCATAACTTTACGAGAAAAAAAGTCGTAATATTACGAGAATAAAGTCATAACTTTACGAGAAAAGTCGTAATATTACGAGAATAAAGTCATTACTTTACGAGAAAAAAAGTCATTATATTACGAGAATAAAGTCATAACTTTACGATAAGAAAAGTCGTAATATTACGAGAATAAAGTCATAATTTAACGAGAAAAAAAAGTCGTAATATTACAAGAATAAAGTCATAACTTTACGAGAAAAAAATTCGTAATATTACGAGAATAAAGTCATAACTTTACGAGAAAAAAAGTCGTAATATTACGAGAATAAAGTCATAACTTTACGAGAAAAAAAGTCATAATATTACGAGATAAAGTCATAACTTTACGAGAAAAAAAGAAAATAACACGTAAAATTACTACTTTATAATATTATGACTTTATTCTCATAATGTTACGACTTTTTTCTCGTAAACCTAGGATTTTATATCATAATTAATAATAATAATTAATAATATTATTATTATTCTGTTGAAATGTGTCTTGCATCCGTCCATTCATTCATCACATTAAAACGTTTTCATTTACATAAAATGGCGACAAAACGCAGCATTCACAAAGTTTGTTTCCAACATCATGTGTCACATTTCCCCCCCCCCAGTCTCTGAGACTAATTATTACTCCTACAGTATTATAAGCAGAGGGTAATTTCTCCCTCTGATCCTCTCAATGTGTTTACGTGAGATCAGCCCTGTCGGCCCCTCCAGAGGAGCCAGATCACTATCTGCCTCTTGCTGAGCCCCCCCCACAACTCTTCCCCACATCTGGCCTTGTGCCATCACATATACACACACACACACACAGACAAACACGTGCAAGAATGGAGGGAAGACGGGCGGCTGGTTCGGAGGTAAAGTAGATACTCACATCACACTGGAAAGGTTTCTCTCCTGTGTGGGTCCTCATATGTTCATCGAGCCCTCTTTTCTGGCTGAAGGCTTTGTTGCACTCGCTGCATTTATACGGCTTCTCCTGCAGCGACACACACACACACATACAGTACACGGCCAGTCGTCAGTGTGCAGCAGAACAATACATACAACAATACTTCCCCGGTTGTTGCTCAAATGTGGACGAAACCTGGAGGAGGATTTGTGTCCATTATGGCGTACAGCGGGGTAATGACACACACATGTGGAAAACACAAGAAGATGTGGTAACACACACAGAGATAGACCCTCTCACTTCACACCGCGGCGCTCTCCCTGGGAGTTTATGAAGATATGAAAGGTTGTACAGCCCCTGCAGTAGGGAGGAAATGACCGGCGTAGGGGCCATCAAAAACACATGGATTCCTCAAAAGAGCAAGGAAAACACGGCACAGAGAATCCCTTTGAACGCGTATCAGAGCGCCGGCACTCCCGGGCTGTAGAATATCACTCCTCTGTCTCCACACCTCATCAGTTTACCAAAGAACATTTCCTCCGCGCCTCTCGGAGGCCTGGCTCACTGTCAGTCAAAGCAGCTATCTCACCGTGGGTGTGTTTTTACAGAAAAAACTCCAAGTATATGTGTGTGTGTGTGTGTGTGTGTGTACAGCAGGGTGCACGGCCTGGGAGAATGGGTGTGTCCTGCAGTGTGAGGGGAAACGGTGGTGACACCTAAAAGACTTGAGAAGCGTGGAGATAGCGGGAGCCAGTTTCTCGGTGTCAGTCACTCTCTGGGAAGCTGTTTTTTGACGAGTCTGTGCTGATAGCAAAGGGCTCTGCCCGTTTAAAGCTTAGTTGTCATGGGAACCGGGTGAATGCAGGAAGTTAAGGGTCCTGGGAAAGGCGCTATCACGTGGGCGGGGCGAGGAGCGCCCAGTGACACAGGATACAAAAGGAGGTAAAGATCAGGTTCACTGCATGCGAGGCTGCGAGTATGCAACTGTTTACGTGAATCAAGGGGAGCGTGTGTGTGTGTGTGTGTGTGTGTGTGTGTGTGTGTGTGTGTGTGTGTGTGAGAAACACGCCTCGAGGACTCTGTGATCTGATGCACTTCTCGTTCCATAAGGCCTGAGTGGTTCTTGTATGACAAAAAGTCAAAAAAGTTCAAAGGTCAGGAAACACATGGATGGACTTAGGTGATGCGGTGTACCCAGAATGCATCGCGGTGACCCCCGGTAACATCGAACATCTGTACCTGGTGACCTTCACTCTCCAGCAGCTGTTCACCCTTTGACTTTTGACCCGACCTCTCTCTCTGAATCTGACCACTCTCAGTTAAGAGCTCATCTGTAGACGCAGAGATGGACTTTTGTTTATTGACTCACGTCTCGTGTGTCACAGTAAATATATAAACGGGGGGGATTTGTAAAGCAGCATACTAACAGGAAGTCATTGAGCTCTATTAGGCTTCAGGGTGCAGCTAGAAATCAACATTAAATACAGTTTTCTGTTCTGCTCCGTTCATCTGCTGTGGTGAGATAATGTTGAGCCATAAAAACCAGCTGATACCAAGACACTTCCTTTCACAATAAAAGTGCATTTTAATGTGAAATCAGTGGTACAGTAGACCTCTACTGTGAAATCAGTGACGTGTTGACAACGTGTTGTTAAAGGAGAGCGGCACGGAAAACCAGAATTTTAGTTGTAAAAAAGGAAAAAAAATTAACTAACATTATCCAAAAAGTGTGACGTTACGTCGAAGACGTCCATGTATTGTGTTGCAGAGATATCTAGTGAAATGAGCATGCTAACCAGCTAGCCCCGGCCCGTCCTGTCTCGTAATACCACTTCCTACCTCGAGAGGCAATAGTGAGTCACTGTAGCGGTCCATGGTCCGTGTGCGGTTTGATAGTTTGTTTATTGGATTAAATCCAAAGTGACAGAAATGACAAAATGATTCGCACCCTCGCATCGTCATCCCCGCCGCCATGGGCCGCTTCGCCGGGAGTACAGCGTGCAGCAGCTCCAGGAGACCAACCCCAAGTTAGCAGGTAGCTCAAATTCATCCAGTGCAAACTCCAGCACAGGGGGTCCGTACCATGGATGTATAAAGAGAACTGGATACAGCGTTGGAGGCGGGGCCCCGTTCTTTCCTATGATAGTTGTTCAGTGGAGCATGAAGACAAAATGGCTCGATTTCTGAGTGGAAAAGTACCCGGATCATCCGGCGATCTTCCGCATCCTTTGGGCCCATCGGAGCAGGTGTGGTAGCGTCCGCTCAGTCACATGCATTTTATAACTTTTACGACCTTCAAGTGTTCATACTGGGAAGTTGATTCACCTCAAAAAAAATGATCGTCTGAGTTACAGACGTCTCTTTCCCAATGTCAAGTCTATGTGGAAAAGTCTTTTTGGGCCCAATGCATCACATGACGGACACGGAAGTTGTAGTACCGCCGGTAGTCTTCCTGGGGGGCTCGGTCCGTACAGTCCACAGTCTACGTATTCGTGCCCTGCTTTTAGTTAGTAGTTGCCTTTTTAATCCTACTGCAGAACTGTGTTATATTAGTCAAGTTGAACATAATAGCGTGCCTGACGTTGTAAGGTTGAATCATTTTAACAAAGCTATTATATAAGAGAAAGAGTTTTAAAGTGTCCTAGTCAAACAGAATGAAACAGCCTCCATGTGTAAGAAGAAAAAATGGAACTTTTTACATAACATGCGTCTGTAATCATACGACACATACAGCCGTCATCAGAGATCAAAACAATATTATAATAAATATCCTCAGCAGCTCATGTCAGCAACAAATGTGTTCCATGTAAGTCATCAGACGATGTGGTTCGTGGTACAAACACGCAAGCTCTCCATCTCAGACCGTCGAGCTGCAGCTCTTTCAGCCAAATGACATTAGTTGTGTGACTTCATGTGCTCTGCTGTGTGTAACTGTTCAGCCCATGTTTCAGAGCGCTGTGAGGAAACGCAGATCTGGGACCATTAGGAACAAAACATCCGTCGGTTTAATCAGCAGCTCGCTAGAAAATTATACCTGCCTGTTTCTACTGAGGGACGTCAACCTGGACAGGATACGTCCACTATCAGCACACTGAGCTCTGGACAGCGTTAACAGAGGACAAATCTGGAGACATTAACGGTGTTGACAGGTTTCTGACTGTCTCAGTCACAGCTGGAGGAACTGATGATGGAAATCTATGATGAAACACACGTATTAAGGCGCATTTATCAGAAGTGGCACTGACACACGTCCAGATGCTCACAGAGCTCATGGAAAGTGTCGCTTTGGTGGAGAACATCAGTGACTGGGGGGGGGAATGAGCGCTGTCCTGACCCAGGAAATTACCTCATGGCGTCCAGTGAGAAACCTACGTTTTCCTTCCTCCAGCCCCGAAGCCTCAATCACTCTACCTTCACATGTTCAGACCATCAACACAGCGTTTCCCACTGTATGTCTGCATCTGACTGCAGCGTTCACACAGCTTTTTAACCACTTTCCAGGTACCTAAACCAAACATTTCCAGACTCTCAAAGCCTTTATCATCTTACTTTAAATGCAATTGCGAAAAATAAAGAAAATACAGAATTCCTTAATACCCACAGAAAGCTATGTTTATTGTCACTTTGTTTATTTTACCAGCTGGTCATATTAACGTTGATTGTAGGATTATTTAAAGCTTGCTAATGTCCAGAGTAATGAATCAACAGAGGATTTAATATCTAGCCTGTTGCTAAAGCGATAACAAAATCCACCAGTTCTCTAGTAGCTGATGAGCAGGTAGGATAGTTAGCTAGCTACCTACAATGTGCATGCACCAAGCTCCCAGGAAGAGCGCTGGGCCTTGAAGCAAATTTTGGTAGTGGCCAAACGGTGGCTCCGGTCCGGTCCGCTCTGCAGCTGGTGGGTCGTGTCTAGAAGGGAACCAGCAAACTGGGGAAACTCTGGCGAAATGGTTAAGGTCAGGCACTGATCTCGAATAGCTAAAGTTAGGATAGGTCGTCAGGCAGCGAGACTCGTGAGAGTTTTTGCAGATCTTAGATCAGATTTCGAAGGGTTACCTTCTAGACACGGCCCGTCTGGTGTGAGACGCCAGGAGACAACAAACAAATACGACGACGAGATCGTTTCATTTTAAATATTTAGATAAGATTTTGGTTTACATGAGTTATTGTGTTCATGTAACACCAGATTATGATTATAAATCAAGCATTTTTCTGGAGTACATTCGAATTCATGCATATTCCTAACCTTAAACAAACTCTCAAGGTTTTGTATGAACCCTGTGAATGTGATGCAATTATTTCGCACGTCAATATATTTTTCCGAACAGTTTTTATCATAACGAGTTCACGAGCGTGGTTTGCTTTCACACCACAAATAAAGGCATCAACCAATCACGTTGTGCAGAACGGGTTGAGTGGTGTCTATATTTATGAAACAACAACATGGAGGCTCCGTAGTCTGAACCTTTATTATGCCCTAGACATATAATATTCACAGGCGAGTATTTCATATTTTCATGTAATTTATTCATCATGGCCCTCCGGTGTGTGAAAGGCTTTTAAGTGTATATAATTTTCTTTCGCCTTTTGTGTCAGTAGGCATTACTAAGATGATTCATGTGAGAACCTGCAAATGTAGGAATTAAATCATGATTAAATGTGTAGGGAGTGTCACATACACTATGTTAGACACTGAAGAAACAGGTTGTTTTTCTTGGGAGAGAGAGGGAGAGGTAGAGGAAAAGAGAGAGAGAGAGAGGTAGAGGGAGAGAGAGAGAGAGAGAGGGCTGCGACATGCAACAAGGATCCACAGGTGTTTTCAGTTAATCTGGCTGATTAGACCTCTGCTCAGGTTGGAGGTAGGTGGAGCCATGATGAGGGTTCATTAGGTCACACATCTTCATCTACCAATAAGAATGATAAAGGTGTAATTTGTCCCGCCCTCACAGGTGCTAACAGGAGACTCAGGAGCGAGGTCTAATCAGACAGGTGAACTGAAAACACCTGTGAGAGTGTTCAAAGGCTTTAAAGTCAGTGATGCTGGGTTATTATCCCTTTCTCTCTGTCTGTGTATCCATGTCTGTTCACTGCACGTCATGTTGTGTTGATCAACAGATAAAACTGAGTTTCTCCACAAAGAATCACATAAAACCACCACTTTAAATCTGGTGTTTACCAGAGATGAGCTCAGAAGTTTCTTTAAAATCAGTCATTCAGCTGAAAAAAGCATAAAAATAACTAATCAATGAAAGAAATCTTCGTCCACTAAGACCAAAACGGGGGGAGACCTTCTGAAAACAGTGCAGTTAGGTCTTAAAAGACCTTTTTCACAGCAGACATTTTGACTTATCATAGAACAGGTGTGACTAATATCACTAATGATCAAGAGTCCCAGTGAGAGTGAGCCAACATGCACAACACCACCCTGAAACTGAAGCAGCTAAATGAGATTCAGACATCATTCATTGTATTATTTACACCTGTGCTTTTCTTACTGTGGTACTGTGATACCAAAGTCCTGTGGTGCACGTGGTGATGCTTTGTCTGGTTAACAATGTCATTGCTTCACTAAATATAATAATGCATCCATGGCATGTGACAAAATCAAAATGAAACGAGTTACTGTGTAAATCCTTCACTACAGCTATAACTGTGTTTTGGGAGGCAGACAGAGTGTTTCTGAAAGTAGAGGAAGGATCCTTCACCGGCTGAATTTCAAGGATGCTACATCATTGAATCCCGCCGAAGAAGGATTGTTCAAATATCTAAGATCCTTCCACTTCTACCGAGGACAGAGTCCTTCGTTCAGAGGATTTTGAAGGATGCGTGTGTGTATCCTCCGCGCTCCTAAAACACCCACAAACCTATCCGCACGATGCATCTCCTGTTCCACCGATTTGGAAATATGCTTGTGAATCTTCACTCATATTAGATCTACAAGGCCTAATCTAAAAGTTTGTTCCGCTCAGCAAGCTATTAATAGCATTAATAGCACGACGGCAGAGAGAGACAGCGTGGTAGCGCCAGGGTTTTATTTGGACCAAACCAGAGTTGGTGGTTGTTGGAACAGTGGAAAGAGCTAACCAAGATGATTCTGATGAGTTTTATTTTGTTTCTGTTGAGTGTGTTTTACAGTCGGCGAGGTGAAAATTATGGTGTTTGTCAATGGAGTCGGATGGCTTTGAGCAGAGCATATTAATTGTATGTCTTGTATGTTTACAAATGTCCAAATCCTCATTGATTTTTATTTATTCTTTAATAGGCCTGCATGTTTTGAATCTGTGTATTATTTTGAGGAATGCAAAAATCAACATTCCTACTAGAAATTGTGACGTACTGAATTGTTCTAAATATAGTTGAAAAAAAACCACACTTCCGCACACCGGCACACTCGTTAGACTGTTCCAATGTGTGCTCGGACGGAGTCCTTCCTGGTCTCTGTAAGACCCGTCCTACCAAAGAAGCATCCTTGACTTTGAGAAACACCCACACACACACACACACACACACACAAAACCACTGATACACAGACAACAATAACTGAGTATAAAAAGATAAAGTTGTTCCAAAACAGGAGCAGAGTAAAAGAAGGAAACTTACTCGAGTGTGTGTGCGGATGTGCATCTTCAGGCCGTCGTTCTTGCTGAAGGCTTTGTCACAGTAGGGGCATTGGTATGGACGCTCACCTAGGGAACGGAAACCAGTAGAGTGCATGAGACAACATCACTCACATACTGTAGGAAACTGATACGGTACCGTTTACAGGGTTAAAGGAAAACTTGACCCCACAAAATGACCTTCTGTATATCAACTACTCACGACGTGTTACCTTGAATTCATCTTCTATCCCGATATAGGTAATTTAATATCTCGATAAAGATATATATAACACAATATAGCATGTTTTCTGGTAATTCAATACATAAATATATGACATTACCACACGGTAAAGCCTTCTTTTGTATACTCCTCTGTGAGTTAAATACTACTATTACTACTAGTACGGAGTATTTTCTCATTGAGTGCAAAATGAACATAACAGTTTTAAGTGAAATTATGGAGAAAAATAAATAAATTTATCACGATAGAAACAATATAGAAAAATATATACAATCGACATTTTTATATTGCTTTGATGATGTATATCATCATATTACCCAGCGTTACTCCCAAGATAAACAAAGAATCAAAACACAGAGAAAAGTCTTGATGAGTTGAAGTAAACGGGGGCCGCGTTTAACAAAACTACATCAAAACATCCGTTTACAAACTCTCACACAACTCTTGCAGAATAATCATCAGACTCATTTATCCAGTCGGATGCTCACTACTTCATAAACACATGCATCTTCACTAAAACCTCACTGTTTAAAACACTTCGGTCTGCACAAGGTCTGTTAATGCAGAAGTGTTTTAAATTCTTCGTTCACTGTGGAGGCATGTGAGAAAAATAAATGATCATGTTGTGGGTGAAAAGTTCCTCTAAGACAGATAAAAGATGGATATTTCTGCATGTTGCTACACTGAAAGGTGTGATGGTTTAGGTGAGTGTGTTGCTGTCTCCGTCCTGTCCCGTCCTGAACCGCTCTAACACAGATCTGACCCGACTCCTGACTCCTGGTACACCACATATCTTCCACTCCATTCGCCATTCGTCTCTGATGCACGCTGACTTTCCACTGCAGAGCAGCAGCTTATATTGGCTCCACTTCATGGCTCGCTATCTGAGCTACAACTGGCCAACAGTTTAGGAGCACATCAGAGGCGATGTGGCTAACCCCGGCTGGATCAAACGCAGCGTGCTCCAAACTCCTCCAGATCCCTATCGGAGCGCACGGCCATGATGACAAAGAGAAAGTGACGGGCTGTCAGTCAAAGCGGTCCTCTGACACATGGATCTGTTTACTGCGAGCTGATCCACAGGCCAGATAGGAGCACCAGAGCTGATTACTAATCTATAGAAGGGATATGAGGTAACCTATAGAACCGCACCGACATTAAAGACTCACACAGGAAAATACTGCAAAAACTCTGGGTTTAATAATTACTTTATTTATGTCATAGATTAATCAGGAAGCAAACTAAATACATCTCCCTTCCTTTCATCTCCTTCCTTATGATATAAGACTCTTTTCTGAATATATATTTATATATACTGTATATGCCTGCAAGTGCACTTAGTACAATCTAATGAAACACTGGTAAAAGCAGATACCTACAGCTACACATCTGTGTTCATTCCTTCAGTACAACAATCTAATCTACTTCATATTAATCTCTCTTTAGTGACTCCAGTGTTGAACAGGCAAGCAAGTAATTTTATTGATGGGGGAGATGCTGTGCCCCTTTAAATAATAAGGTTAATTAGCTGTGTTTCCCTGGGATTCAGAATGCAAACATGCTTATTAAATCAGAAAATCCATCTGGGGAGAATATGAGACGAGTATTATTATCTCCCACTGCTATAAACACCACTGTGCTGAAGGAAAATTCCTCTTCTGTTCTTTACAGTTAAAGCCTCAGTGTTGTTTTATCGTGAGATTAATTTGCACGTCAATATATCTTTTTTTCGAACTGTTTTTGTCATCAGTACTTAAACACCGAAGGTTAATATGACGCGGCAAAAAAAGGTTGATTTTTTTCTGAGCTTTTGCACCGTGGATAAAGACATCAACCAATCATGTTATGCAGAACAGGTTGAGTTCTAACCACAGATTGTGTTTTACATTTTTTTGGACATTTTCAGACTTTTTGGGGAAATTTTTTGACATTTGTCAGACTTGTTTTTTTTACATTTTTCGAACTTTTTTTTTTTTTTTTACATTTAATTTTCCCATTTTTCTGACTTTTTTTTTAATTTTTTTCAACATTATTCCAATTTTTTCAGACTTTTTCCATTTTTTCTTTTTTAACATTTTTCTTACTTTTTCCAAAACTTTTTGGGGAAATTTTTTGACATTTGTCAGACTTTTTTTACATTTTTTTTACATTTTTTTTTTTTTTTTTTTACATTTTTCGGACAATTTTCAGACTTTTTTTGGGACATTTTTTGACATCTCAGAATTTTCTTTTGGGACATTTTTTCGAACTTTTTTTTTTTTCTTTTTTACATTTTTTGGACATTTTTCAGACTTTTTTTTTCTTTGACATTTTTTTTTAACATTTTTCAGACTTTTTTCATACTTTTTTGGGGACATTTTTTTTTTTTACATTTTTCAAACTTTTTTTTTTTTTTTTCAACATTATTCCAACTTTTTTTTCATACATTTTTTTGACATTTTTCACACTTTTTCTTTTTTTACATTTTTTTTTTTTTAACATTTTTCGTACTTATTTCAAACTTTTTTGGGGAAATTTTTTGACATTTTTCAGACTTTTTTTTTTTACATTTTTCGAACTTTTTTTTTTTTTTTTCAACATTATTCCAATTTTTTTTTTCATACATTTTTTGGACATTTTTCAGACTTTTTCTTTTTTTTACATTTTTTTTTTTTTTTACATTTTTCGTACTTTTTTCAAACTTTTATGGGACATTTTTTGACATTTGTCAGACTTTCTTTTTACGTTTTTCGAACATTTCTTTTTTTTTTTTTTTTACATTTTTCGGACAATTTTCAAACTTTTTTTGGGACATTTTTTGACATCTCAGAATTTTCTTTTGGGACATTTTTCTTTTTTTTTTTTCTTTTTTAAATTTTTCTGACATTTTTCAGACTTTTTTTTTTTTACATTTTTCGAACTTTTTTTTTTTTTTTTCAACATTATTCCAATTTTTTTTTTCATACATTTTTTGGACATTTTTCAGACTTTTTCTTTTTTTTACATTTTTTTTTTTTTAACATTTTTCGTACTTTTTTCAAACTTTTTTGGGACATTTTTTGACATTTGTCAGACTTTCTTTTTACATTTTTCGAACATTTCTTTTTTTTTTTTTTTTTACATTTTTCGGACAATTTTCAAACTTTTTTTGGGACATTTTTTGACATCTCAGAATTTTCTTTTGGGACATTTTTCTTTTTTTTTTTTCTTTTTTAAATTTTTCTGACATTTTTCAGGCTTTTTTTTTTTTACATTTTTTTGGACATTTTCAGACTTTTTGGGGAAATTTTTGACATTTGTCAGATTTTTTTTTTTTTCATTTTTCGAACTTTTTTTTTTTTTTTTCAACATTATTCCAATTTTTTTTTTCATACATTTTTTGGACATTTTTCAGACTTTTTTCTTTTTTTTTAATTTTTTTTTTTTAACATTTTTCATACATTTTTCAAACTTTTTTGGGACATTTTTTGACATTTGTCTGACTTTTTTTTTACATTTTTCGGACAATTTTCAGACTTTTTTTGGGACATTTTTTGACATCTCAGAATTTTCTTTGGGACATATTTTCAAACTTTTTTTTTTTTCTTTTTTACATTTTTTGGACATTTTTCAGACTTTTTTTTTTTTTTTTACATTTTTCAATTTTTTTAGACATTTTTCAGACTTTTTTTGGACATTATTGCGGACATTTTTTTTTTTTTACATTTGAGGGTTTCTGGACAATATCTGTCATTGTTTTGTGTTGTTTTAATTAATTTCTAATAATAAATATATGCATAGATTTGCATAAAGCAGCATATTTGTCCACTCCCATGTTGATAAGAGTATAACAAATATTGACAAATCTCCCTTTAAGGTTCATTTTGAACAGATAAAAAATGTGCAATTAATCATGATTAAATATTTTAATCCACTGACAGCCCTAATTTAAATCATTCATATCCCACAAATCCTGTGTGTTTCCCCAGAGAAGCTACGACAGCTGTCACGTAGCAGACATACGAGTCGGGGTCTGAACCCACCATAAACCCCCCCACAAGAGGGCTTCAGAGGAGCGCTGTCTGTGACACAAAGTAATAAAACCTCACGTTGGCGTGGAAAGGGTTAACGTGACATTATGTGGGCTGATTACTGAAACGTGTGCAGAGGGCAGCTCGCCATTCTGTGTCCCAGAATCCCTTTTTCTGTGCAATTTCAGCCTGTAGGAGGCCCTTTTGTTGACAAACAGGAAGATCTGAATCCCAGATGTGTTTTGAGAAAGAGGAGAACAAATCTTATGTCTTGTGTAGCATGTGTGGTATCGGGTTAAGGCCCGCCGTCGGCCTCGGGGAGTCCTGGGGAAGGCATTAGTGTGCTAATTGCGGCGGAGCGCAGTGTGCCAGTAGTGTACTTCTGTGGCTTGGATCACATCCCTCCCAGGAGCTGGCTATTGTCAGTTAATACACGGCAATAAGTGCACAGCAATTCACCTACTTAACCTGCACACTCTCTCCGCTTCTGGACATCTGGAGAATGCAAACAGAGAAAATGATGATATTGTAAAAGAGGGTCATTCATGAATCTTTTTCCACTGGTTCGACCTTCTCCTAATGAAACAAGAGCAGCTCAATCCTTTAGCCAAACAGGAAACAAACAACTAAGCAGCAACATTCTTGCAACGTCGGTGTGTGTTATTCGTGCGAGGGGCTTCGGTGTCGGAGTGTTACTGTAACTAGAGACCCTCCACTTATTCTCCAGATTGAGCCAGATTGTTTGGGGATTACGGGGGGGGGCTGCAGCACTGAGCCGGGGCTTTATATGTGTGTGGAGATGGTAACTGATTTAGCATGTGCTGAAACCGTACACCATCTCTTTGACCCCGGGTGTCTCCCCCCCGGCCCCCGCTGTGGCCCTCACACTCCTTGTCTGCTAATCGATCCGTTTGGCACCCCCACCTCCCACCCCCCCCCCGTGTTGTTGTATATGTGTGCGTACGGCCGCGTGTCTGGTTAGCAGATGCTCGGCTTTTGTCGTCTTTGCCCACCGCGCGGCGTTCGTGTTACGGAGAACGCTTTGTAGCTTCGGGGGCTCTCCGGTCTGAAACACATTAGCGCTGTCCGTCACAAATTAATTCCCGGCTTCCTCCAGTTGAGCCAGACGGTGGCCCTCCACTGTCCTCCTCCTCTTCCTCTCGGCCCCGTGTCACACGCCGACATCAGGTAACGTGATATCGGCGTGTTGGAGATGATAGCACATCGCCTTTACACTTGACCTTTTCCATTACAGCCGGGGGTCTCGGTAGATTTCTCCACTTCCTCAAACAATCGCCCCGTGCGAAGGATCCAAACAGACTCCCCCTCACAGCAGATCCAAACTCCTGACACGCGTCTCAATCCTCCAAAATTAAGCAGTAAAAGAGTTCAAGCTGCGATAGCAAGGCGCTATTTATCACCACGGGGACGGACAACACACTCAGTACACGATTGTAACCATGACCACGGTCAAGACAAACACAATCATCCGCACGTAAACAGCTTCAGTGATTCCAGAGTCCAGACCAGATGTCCATCTGAGGGCCGTTGTTCTGTCGTGCGACCACTTACAAGCTGCAATGTGTTGCTCTCTGAAACATCAAAATATGGCTCTATGTATAATCACCATGATTGAGACAATTAGCATCCTTTGTCCGGTGCCAGCGGGACGGCTAGTGCCTGTTTATAACATGAAAAGTTGCTTCATGTGTGTTATTTTCTCTTGTCCATCAATGAAAAGGGAAAAAATATTGATTGTATTTCATAATTTGTTGGTCTCACTGAGAAACCCACACAAAGAACAGTGGCCTCAGAGTAATCTCTACTGTAAAATCATAGACTGTATGTAAGAAGTGGACGTAGTTGTAGTGGACTGCCGTTTTAAAGCCTCAAGTTCGGCATTTTAGCTGTCGCCATCTTGTTTTTCTGCAACCAGAAGTGACAGGAGAGGGTGGAGCGAACGCTGAAGAAGACATTTTCAGGCGACCAAAATGTTATAATTAACTTTTCTGAACACGGACAACTCCCAGACCGGACAACGCCACGGTAGCGACCTGTCAATCACAAGGTAGCCCCGCCCTAAAGCATCTCATGCTTTATGGTCTATTTGACTCTAAATGGGACCATAATTTACTAAATGAACATCATGCTGTATTGAAGAAGACTTGAAACTAGCGATTGAGACCATAAACTCATGTTTACAATGTTTACTGAGGTAATAAATCAAGTGAGAAGTAGGCTCATTTTCTCAGAGACTTCTATACAATCAGACTTCTTTTTGCAACCAGAGGAGTCGCCCCCTGCTGGCTGTTAGAGAGAATGCAGGTTTAAGGCACCTCAGCATTGGCTTCACTTTTCAGACTCGGAGGTAGCCCACTGTGCAAAACATATAACCGACGTTAGCACCGTTAGCTGCTAGCCTAGCGTGACCATATTTTTAACATGCCAAATCAGGACCCTTAAGGGTAGCCTACCACACATTCGTGCTCGAGTTCAGGCTCATCAGGATGAGGAACAATTATTTCGGCGCTTAGTATATTAGCGCAAGCTTCGAATAAGATGATTGATTGAAACATGCAGACAAATCAGTGTTGGATTCAAACAAGTGGTGCATATATGTTTATTTTTATGTTAGGTAACAGAGTGGGACAGGACATGATAAAAGTCTATGTAAGCGTTGAAAACAAGTATTAAATATTAGCCTAACTATTATTATTATTATTTTAATTGTGGTGAAAACCGGGACAATTCGGGAGTGACCGTTAAAAATCCGGGACACTTTAGATATTTGTCAGGACTCGGGACACACAGCTTGAAACCGGGAAATCCTGGAGAAACCCGGGATGTCTGGTCACCGTATACTAGCCACCGACTCCGTGTTCAGAGCCGTGTGCAGGCAGGAAACCCGGCTAGTAGTGGGCCAATCACACCTCAACACTTGCGGTGATTGGCTGCGAGCAAAACCATACAAATAGTCTTTTTTTTCTAGATCCGGGCACAAAAAGGATCGAATGTCGGTGTCGTATGACTGGAGAAGATTCGATGCGACTTGGTATTGGGTTATCTTAAAGGTACAGATACCCTGCCCTTCCCTTTAATGCCAATATGTGCACATTTTTCATTACTATAGCATCTTCAAATTATTCTGATGTGATAAGTGTTTGTTTGTAGAATAGATGTGATAATCCCAGTGAAAACTCGGTGCGGTCTTTGTGTTGTGAATCCGACACATGGTGGCTTTAATAAAGCCGTCTCAGACAGCTGTGTATCGTTGACATATTGGAGTGGTTGTTGCTTTTTGTTTTGTTCTGTCTCGTGTTTTTGCTTGTTAAATCTACTGAGAAACATGTTTTATTTGTTGGTTAAGATGATGATGATGATGATGATGATGTATTCCCTCTTCGACTACTGAACATGTGTGAACACACTGGAGACGTCGGTCTGTCTGAGCACGTGGAAAAAAGTCTCAACATTGATTCATAACACAACATAAACACTAAATCAGCGTTTTGAAGGTTTAAAAACGCCAACACACACTGATGTGTTTGTAACACAGCTCACACCGATCACCGTGCCCACACATGACACGTCCTATGATGTCAGTGTATGACGCGGGACGCTGGTTTCTGTCAACGTTTCCCTTGGCACAAATAATTTTCATGGTTATTTACCACATCATGGCTCACATGGTGGGAAAGTGTCCTCTCACTGGGCTGTGATGTGGAGAAGGACACACAACAGAGGCCAGAAGATGATAGAAACATCCATCATGACGACTGAGCTCCACTAACGTCTTTGACAT
The DNA here is from genome assembly GCA_916701645.2 of Sebastolobus alascanus. Classification (NCBI taxonomy): domain Eukaryota; kingdom Metazoa; phylum Chordata; class Actinopteri; order Perciformes; family Sebastidae; genus Sebastolobus; species Sebastolobus alascanus. Next base: position 368,971 of record CAKAOJ020000209.1, on the reverse strand, counting down.
CCCGGTCCAACTTTTTGACAGCTCACATTTTATGGGTTGTCGGTGATCTCATAACGGCTGCTCTCTCTGTGGCACCAGTTTGTTTGAGCTCAACACGATGTTCGAACCAAATTAAATTATAACAAAATCTGAGCCAAAAACACAGCACACGTATTACCAGCTACTTAACACTCTTCAAGTTGATGTTTTAAGATTTCTATTTCTCCCATAATGCTCTGCAGTGTCTGATGGTAAAGTGAGAGGGGAAGGAAATCTCAGACGAATCCGTACAAAGTCGTCTGTGTTTAGCAGGTAAATAATCAATGCTGACTTGTTTCTGTGAAGCAGGAAGACAAACAACACCAAGCTTTCCTGTCGGCCATCCAGAGAAGCCGTCAATTTATTTACTTTATTTTATTTATTTTTATTTTATTTATTTATTTAATTTTAATAGGAAACACTATTTTGGATTTCAAAAAATAAAAATAAATTTAACTTTTATTTACATTTTTTTATATATATATAAATTGGTAAATAAAAGTTAAATTTATATATATATATATATATATATATATATATATATATATATATATATATATATATATGTAAATTAAATAAATATATAAATATATGTAAATTAAATAAATATATATATATATGTAAATTAAATAAATATATATATATAAATTAATAAATATATATATATGTAAATAAAATAAATATATATATATAAATAAATTGGTAAATAGAAGTGAAATTTAAATAAATAACTAAAATGAAAAAATAATTCAAAATAAAAATAAACATAGTAAGTAAATTTACACAGACAATAAAAATAAAGTTAAAAAAAATATAAGCAGAATAAATAAAAAAAAAAAGCATAATAAAAATAAAACAGTTAAAAAAAACAAAAAGCAAGATGAAGCAATTGTTAGTTATAGGGTCAGATAGACTTTCAAGTAATATAAAGAAATCTTTGACATATTTTGATTTCCTTAATTTCAGGGACTTAATATAGAGTTGAGTTTCATTATATTATGTATATATATATATATTTATTTTTTAAAGATTTGTATTATTAGAAGCTGTCGATTTAACCCTCAGCTGGTGTCCTCCTTTAAGAGATCACTGACAGAACTCTTTAAAGTTGTACTTCCATTAACAGGGTTGTTTTATGATTTCTACATCTATCTCATGAAGTTACTCTCCGCTGTTTGAGAACAAGATGTCGGGATCGTCTCTCAGGGAACGACTCACCAACTCTTATTTTTTCCTCTCGCACACACAAAAAAAACGCAACAAACAAAAAAAAAAAACCTCCCCGTCTATAGAATGAGGGGACAGATTTACAGCCAGTCAGGGTCAAGGGTCATGCGGCTGGATGCTTTCTTGGAGTGGTCTTTTCTCTCTTTCCTCCTTTCTTTCTTTGAGGTGTCCCCTCGGCTCCCACCCCTCCCCCAGCATTCCTCTCTTTTGTTTATTCTATATAAATACAATCAGACTGGGCTAACTGGCCCACACTGGGATACATTCTCTCTCTCTCTCTGTTGGTTTGTCCTTCACATGTACGAAAACACACACACATACGCACACACGGATACAAAGGAGGCTGTTGACAAAGTGTGGTGGGACCGCCGGCCTGCCGCCACTCAAACATACACACACATTTAGACGCACTAATCAACACCTGACGGGAAGGTTTGATTTAACTGGTCTGGAATCAGAAGAAACGGAGTGAATGAAACATGATTTAAACACCGACTATTAGAGGTGTGAATCTTTCGGTATCTTACGATTCGATTTCGATTAGTTGTTTGGTCAATAAAATGGCAGAAAATGGGGAAAAATGTAGATCAGTGTTTCCTCAAATGTCTCGTTTTGTCCACAACTCAAAGATATTCAGTTTCCTGTCATAGAGGAGGAAAAAAAACAGAAAATATTCACATTTAAGAAGCTGGAATCAGAGAATTTAGAATTTAGAATTTAGATTTTTTTTTTCTTGAAAAAATTCTCAAACCGATTAATCGATTATCAAAATTGTTACCGATTACTTCTACTACTTACTTAATAGTTGACAACTAATCGATGAATTGCTGCAGCTCTATTTCGATTCTAGATTCAGTATATAATAGGGGTGCTAATTTCAGGATCTCCTCAAGTTTGTGCACTAATAAAGGCGGTGTGGTAAATTATAAGACGACAGCAGAGTGAAGGGCCTTTTTCACGCGATTAATTCGCACGTCAATATTTTTTCTGAGCTTTCGCACAGTGAATACAGACATCAACCGATCGCGTTGTGCAGAACAGACATATTCAAAACGTACGTACAACAACATGAAGGCTCTGTAGTCTGAACCAAGACGGCAAACTTTATTACTCCTTTAAACCTTTACAAAGGCAGCGCAGACCAGATCCACTCCTTCCCTTCTTACCTTTCACAATAAAAGCCCTAGATATATACACTGCGTAACTGTTTAACAGAAGAAAATTCACTCACAGCATTTTGCTAAAAAGAAACTCAATAAAATAGCTTACAGTAGTTTAGGCTATACAACAGTTTTACCTCAGACAGACTGCCAAATATTCTCAGGCGAGTATTTCGCATTTTCGTGTTATTTATTCGTCACGTCCCCCGGTGTGTAAAGGCCTTAAAGTGTGAATAAGATTATGGAGTTTCTATATTTGAAAAAGTTATATCAACTGATTGCAAAGGCAAACGGTAAAATTGATTAATGCTAAAGTTAAACAAAAAACACTTTTTGCTAAAAAAGTTTGTAGTATTTCTCAAGTCTCAGTGACTTCAAGAAAGTTCAAGTTAAACAAAAAATAAAAATTCTGCCTGTTAACTAAAATAAAATTGGTAGACTAAAGCTTTGGTTTTACTTTCCGCAAGGAAGGTCGCACGGACATGAGCTGACGTGGAATCGTGACGAGGAAATGTTTTAATCTTTTATACTGCGTGCGCGTTTACATTCTCAAAGCTCCTCAAAGTTCTCCAATTTCTCCATGTTGTTAGAAAGATTTGGATGTGCACGGACCGGCGAAGACCTGCCGAACGGAAAACCTGCCAAACGGAACCCCTGCAAAGGGCCGCGTCTGATGGCGTAACGTTACTTTGGCCGTGCGGACACTCGCGACCCTCACGGATGTGTCAAACATAAATCCAGCTTTAGGCGAGCTGCCTTTTTTATTTCTCAGAAACTTGCAAATTTAAAAAATAAATTGTACACAAATCCCACAATCATGCTTTACACAACTTTGACTTGGTGTGTAGGACTACTAACTTCTTTTGTAGAAAAAAAAAAAAAACATTTTAAAAATATATTTTTGGAAGTTGTGAATCGATTGACCCCCACACCTACAGACTATATTTGGTAATTGATTTGCTAATTAGGGGCTCTGTGTGAGCTGGTAATGATGACATGACTCTATCTGGATTCAATAGGAAGATCAGAAGATCAAGACACGTGAGGAGGATTGGTATGTTTCATAGGAAACTGACATGTACTGAGCTTAAGTCAGAAGCCAGAGAGCCAGCACAGTAAAATGATGTATTCAATCACACACAGCACAATGAGAAGACAACATGAGAGAGAGATGAAGTTCAGTCAGAGTGAGGAGAAGAGAAAGAGAGAGACAGCCAGTAGTAGGCAGTGAGACAGAGAAAGAGAGAAAGAAAGAGAGTTTAGAGGCCAAGAAGTGTGTGTGTGGTCGTGCCAGGTCTCTGCACCAGTCTGTTGGTAAGGAGACGCACTGGAATGTGTAGCTTTCCAGTTTAAGGCAGTTTAATGAACATCCAGGGCTTTATTTCTGAGGCGGTGCAGAGACGGGAGAAAGGCAGCGCTGCTTCACGTTGGAATTCTCTAATACTGGAAAACTCAAATTAATAACCCGGCGTCTAGATGGGACAGAGAATACTAACAAATAGTTTATCTAAACCAGTATGAATATTACTTAGGCTGTGGAATAACATATCAATTATGAATCATTCATCTGATCTATACTCTGAGACAGTTAACGTCACAACATATGGCGTACCGAAAAGGAAAAAGGGGTGAAAATTAAACAGATAAAGGTGGGGATGCTTTTATTTTGTAGCCAGCGAGGTAACGAAAACAAGCGTACCCAACAACACGGTTCAGGAAGAAGATAAAATCCTGTTTATATCAGTTAAAGTGAGGTCTTCATTTGACAAACAAAGTCAGCAGACAGCGAGCAGCAACAGACTTCACATGACAAGTTGGATACATTTTTATGAAAAAGTGTTTTGATTCTTTTGATCGGGGGACCCTTACGGACTAAAGGAATATAAATAATCAAGGAATGGACACATATTCTGCTTCAAATGTTGGGAGTCAACACTTTTTTTTTCCGTCTCTCTTGTTCACCATGCCGGTAAATCTGTATGAATTATACTGTGGTGCTCATGGTTTCTGTAAAATGAAGTGAATGACTGAATTGTGGCGAATCTGACCAATCTAATGATGTGTAGTGTGTCCATATTGACTAACCGGCGTCTAATTGAGATCTGTTGATTTGTCAAAATGTATAGCCACGCCCGGCGAGTAGAAGGGATTCAGGATCTAATTGGGGCTCTGCTTTTAGCTGAAGTTTTACGGTATTAAAATGTGCTTTGGTACGTCCACATCTTCCTCTCTAGCAGCTGATGTTAATATCAGGTGTATATAAGGTGTATTTAACGGAGCGTTGACCTGTAGAGGTTCCACTGACCTGTGTGGCTGCGGATGTGGACCCTCAGCGTGCCGTTGCTGGCGAACTTCTGTCCGCAGTACGGGCAGATCTTCTCCTTCTCCCCCGTGTGTGTCTGCCAGACGAACAGACATGTGGTTGATGTTAAGAAAGACATTTGTAACATTCATCCTCACATCCTTCCTACGTTTAAAAACGTCAAATGTGATCTGCTGTGATAGCTGGAATTCACTGTCAGGACATTATACGTATCAGAGACTCATCAAAAGTAGAAACGTTATCGTGCTGCATCTTCAAACCATTCAGAGAAACACAATCTGATTTAGGTGGTTTTTGTTTAGTGAAAGCAACTCTAGAATCTAGATCCCTCTTTAGATACTTTAGTTCAACTGAACTGTCTGACTAGTTAAAGAATAAACTATGTCTGCCCCCTCTTATGGACAACGCCTAGGTGCAAGCTGTTCTGGGGGGTCGTGACTGGAAAAGGTTGAGAACCACTGTCTTATGCCTCAGTTATACTTTCCACGAGGACAATCGCACGGACATGAGCTGACGTGGAATCGTGATGAAGAAAATCTTTTATACTTTGTGTGGGTTTCCCAAAGCCCCTAAAAGTTCTCCATTTTCTCCGCCTATCCGCGTCCGCCTAGCTAGGAAATTTGGATGTGCACAGACGGGCGAAAACCTGCCGCACCGAACCCCCACAAAGGACCGTGTCTGATGGTGTGACGTCACTTTGGCCGAGCGGATGCTGCAAGCGTAAATCAAGCTTGATTAGTCTAAAGTAATCGGTTTCCAAGAAATAAAAATACTCCTGAGCACATCTCTGGTAAACACCAGATTTAAAGTGGTGCTTTAGTGTGATTCTTTGAGGAGAAACTCCGTTTTACAGATCTGTTGATTAAATCAACTAATTGGTGGAGGACAGCCCTGAAATAAACTAGAGTCTCCTCTGATGCACCACTAACTAACTAACTAACTAACTAACTAACTAACTAACTAACTAACTAACTAAATAGCTAACTAACTAACCAACTAGCGGTGGACTCAGTGAATGGAGATGCACATGTTCATCATGACAGTGGATCCACTGAGCTGCCCTGAAGCCGGGATCAAAGAACAGACGATGCACATTTGCCAGGGTCCAAAGCCCGGGGGACTAAAGGCCAGGGTGCACGTATGCATTCATCTCCTCCTCCTCCTCCTCCTCTTCCTCCTCCTCCTCTTCCTCCACCTCCAAGCAGTCCACAGTGTTGTGCTCTGTGGGCTCATACCACATGCAAACAGGGACGAAGAGCATGTGGAAAGCATGTACTGCGTCCTCTACCTTTCCCTCCTCCCCCCCCCCTCCCTCGCTCCCTCGCTCCCTCGCTCCTCTCCTTGTTGAGAACGTCTGCTGTGAATTCCTCCTCGTGGCCTGTTATAGATTCCCCAGAATAACCGTTGAGGCTCAAACTCGGAGCGACAGTTTCAACAGCGGTACAACAATACAGGAACACCTCCTCTCTGGGCCCCCATCCTCTGCTCCGTCACCCCACTGTGTCCCTCTGACACCTCGGGTGTTTCCTTACAAACACTCCCTCCACACACACACACACACACATTAACAAACACACACACACATGCACAAACAATATAGGACCACATGTGTCCCAGATGGAGCAGCGCTGCATTATTTAGTTAGTTGTTTGTACAACAGAGGAAACATCTCTGTTATTCCACCTTCACAGCCAGCGGGAACGTCACGTTCCCAATCATAACTGAGGAATGTATCGGGAATTGTGGGTAATTATTCAAAGTTTTTTTTATATATAATTGATCCGTGTGCCTGTAACTACTCAAAAGCAACCCTGTAATTTGGGTGACTTCTTCCAGAATAGAGCAGACGGAGGTGAGACTATCTTGTACAATGAGCAATACATACAATACATGCACATACATGCTGACGCACACGCCCTCTCATATAACACCGACCCAGGCTCGCTGAGGAGAAAGCATCGACTGTAACAAGAGCGCTCCGTGAATAACTCCGGCCTGTTCTGCCACAGACGGTAGAATATACATCCATTCTGTCCTGGAGACTATTCTGATAATCAATCAGTTGTTTCAGTCAGTTTGCAATCAAAACCACCAAACATTCCCTGGTTACAGATTCTCAAATTTGCTGCTTCTCTCTGTCATGTATCTTTGTACATTTAATGTTATCGTGTTTTTGTTGGGTAAAATAAACACTTTGAAAATGTTTGCATTGTCTAACTATTTTTCAAAGACTAAACGACATTTTACGACAGCGTATTGTAGGTTAAAAAAAAGATGATGGAGCTGGGGGAGGGGGGTAATAGTCTGTGAAAAAACTCGGAATTTCGGGGAGATTAAAGTTGTAAATTTACAAGAAAAAACTCACAAATTTCAGAGAAAAAACTCTGATATTCTCTGAGATTAAGGTGGTAAATTTACAAGAAAGAACTCACAAATGTACGAGAAAAAAATCACTATATTATGGGAAAAAACTTGGATATTCTCTGAGATTAAGGTGGTAAATTTACAAGAAAAAACTCACAAATTTACAAGAAAAAAACTCACAAATTTCCGAAAAAAAAACTCACAAAATTACGGGAAAAAACTTGGATATTCTCTGACATTAAGGTGGTAAATTTACAAGAAAAAACTCACAAATTTACGGCAAAAACCTTGGATATTTTCTGAGATTAAAGTGGGAAATTTACAAGAAAAAGCTCACATATTTACAAGAAAAAACTCACAAAATTACGGGAAAAAACTTCATATTCTCTGAGATTAAAGTGGGAAATTTACAAGAAAAAACTCACAAATGTACGAGAAAAAACTTGGATATTCTCTGAGATTACAAAGTCGTAAATTTACGAGAAAAAACTCAGGAATTCTCCGAAGTTAAAGTCACAAATTTAGTCTGAATTATTGTCAAAATCATCTGAATTTCTTTCCCCCTGAAGTAGTGTAGTAGAGGACGGCCTCTAAGCAATGCCAAGGTCTTGAAAGATGTATATACACATTTTCTTTCATCTTCTTTCTGTGTTATTTTAATGAACACAATGCTGACATCGGTATGGATTGTACTTTATCCTCATGTTAGACCTGTTGAATGATTTTATTTTGCCAACGAGTTATCAGATAAATCCTAAAGATCGCTGTTTCAGATGTCCTCTCTGACGGACGGCCTCTTAATGAGGAGAAGGTCCTGAAAGATACATATACGTGTTTTCTTTCATGTTCTTACATAAATAAATACTAATATGATTAATATATTTTGCACTCGGCGTCTCACGTTACTGCGATACTGCGTTATCTGAGTTTTTTCTCGAAAATTAATAACTTTATAATCACAGAAAATATCCAAGTTTTTCTGTAAATTGGTGAGTTTTTCTGGGAATATTACCCCCCTCCTCCGGCCCTAATACGCCGTCGTACGATTTAATTGATTAATTGAATAAAAAAATGTCAGATTAATCTATAATGAAAAGAATTGTTAGTTGCAGCCCGACTCAAAAGCATCATAACTCTGTTATTAGAACAACGGCGGTAAACTCTAAGACTGTGATCCTCAGAAACCTGGATCAGATGTTTGGCTTTCATGATGTTAAAGACAGAGTTACTTATCTTACTCTATGTAGTTTTTGATTTTCATCATATGTGCAACATCCGACACGGTGCACTGATCTACGGTCAGATTTGATACTAACAAAAGATGGCTGTGAGAACTGTGTGGGTTGCAGACTAACAGTTGATACAGGAGTATCAAGGTGTCCATTAAACAAGACCTCAACAACAGCACGGCCAAAAGCGGAGCTACATGTAAACACGGCCGGCGAGTTGTCGTCTCCTCGGCAACCTGGCTTTGATCAAGGCCAGATCTCCCAGCAGCCTCCAGACCCCGTGAGCAGCGAGACAGTTCAGCATGCCTGTCTTCAGCCCTACTGTTCTGAGACAACCTCCCAGGACATTTCCTTTTGCCTTGTGCCAAGAAGCTGTTTGGTTTCAATCTTGATCCATAACCACACCGGACGTTGTCAGATTTAGGGCTCATAATCTGCAGCCAGATCTGTTTGGGGCTTTGAAACCCTGCGGAGCTAATGGACTAACTGCCATTTCTAATCAACGCAGGAATTGATTTCCGAGCCTTCATGGGCAGCAACGGTCAAGATGGATGTCCCCGCCAGGTTTGACAGTCGGAGATATTAGAGCGGTTAGACGAAGACGGGATGTGAAACAATAGAAACAGTTTGCTAAAGTAGATGGTCGGGCTGTCATTTCCTCCCTTTTAAAGGGACTGTATGTAAGTTTTTACAAACATAAACATATTTTAATTGCTTTTTATTGCCAATATGTGAACAGGCTGTAACATAACCTAAAAGATGAGACCTTACGTGACTTTCTAGGTTTCCTCTATCAGCCTGTAGACTGATTTTAATGTGAAGAATGTGGGCCGTTTTTCTGGGAAAATCCAACGGATGTGACGTCATGCACGCTCGTGAGTGCCTTTAATTTCAGCTCCGTGCCGTCATCACAACTTTTGCGTGGTGCACGAAGGCTCCGCAAGTTGTCGCGGTGCTTTGTCGTGCACCTCTGAATTTTTGCACAGTGCTTTTTGTTTCAACGTGGACGCCTTCGAGGGAAGACTGGCCGAGCAGGTTGGCCTGTTCAGACATCAGACATCTCTACAACTGTTCATTGAGAGACCACAGGGACAGTCACATGACCACAGGGACAGTCACATGTCCACAGGGACAGTCACATGACCACAGGGATAATCACATGACATTAAATACTTGGAGAGAAATAGGCAACACACTGAGGAAAGAAGAGTCTTTCTGCTGCAGGCTGTGAAAGAATCTGAGAGATCGTTTTGTAAAAGCTAAAAAAAAAGTCTCATGTAAAGAGTGTCGACCCGAGGGGAAGCACCGAGAGACAGGAAGTAATTTAGACTTGGAGGTCAGCGACAGTAATAATTAAAGTACACAAATGCAATGTTTGGCGGTACGTACGTCTGTGTTTACTACTGTTGCCAGGCAACCTACTTTAAATTCTGGTACCACTTGTTGACTTCTTGCTGATCTACAGAATATTTTGTTTGTACTCCTCCTGGCGTTTCGGAGCATATTGCAACGAACGACGCGTTGAGCATAAACGCCTCTGTGCATGCTCGTAGTGCGCGCGCCATCTACGGACGCTCGCGCGAGTATAACCAAAGCTTAACAGTGTGCAACCATAGCTAACGTTCGGTTAGCAATGGAGTCCGCTAACGCCAACAAACGACCCGCCGCCACCACAACTCAGACTCCAACACAAACTCCACGGAAGCACAAAAAAAACAAGTTATAGCTGGTGATAACTAGTGTTGTGGGAGTGTGTGTTCACCTGGGAAGTGAGTGGTGAGGCAAGAGAGAGAGAGCGGCGGCGAAAAAAGCGAGCAGCAGAGCAGAAGAGAGTTAGTTTAGCTCTGAGAATATCAGGTGAATTTACAGTGGAAGTTTCAGTTTGTGCAGAAATAAATGCTGATATTGTGGTTTTAGCTGCTAATGTTGCTAACGTTAATAAACATTATGCCTGCGAGCACATGCACGAGCAACAGGACGCTGACTGTCGTTACTTAACGGCCACAGCTGTCACTGTTAACAAGCAATCAGAGTCCCTTTTAAATTTTAATGTGACAGCAGATTGATGATGGAAAAATGTATATTCTTAGCAAATATCTGTAGTTACGTGCAAGATAAAAAGGTTTCATAAGTTATTTTATGTTTGAACTGTTTGCATTTCAAATAAACGCAGCACAAATGCAGCTTGAACACAATTTCTGGGGACAAAGTGACATCGCAGACAGACATGCAATCACCGCCTGTGATTGAGGTCGTCTGTCTGCGGCTCTTTTCATTCACCTTCTTGTGGCTCTTGAGGACCGACGGCGTGACAAAGGCCTTCTCACACAGGTCGCACTTATACTTCTTGTGGCCGTCGTGCACCACCTGGATGTGGACGTTGAGCGTGTCCTTCCTCTTGAAGGTGGCGTCGCACTGGTCACACTTGAATGTCCTCTCACCTGCAGCAAGGAACATTTTTTTTTTTGTAAGAGCCATTTCCAGTTATCTATTGTTGTGCCTCTAAACACACAGTCATCACGCACAGCAAGAGAGGACCCAATTTCAGCGGGCCGATTGTGTGGGCAGAAACACACAAAGACGGGTGTTTCATCGCAGCAGACAAACCCCGAACAATGGTCTTTAGAAAGGTCTGGTTCTGGAGGGTTTTCTAACAGAAGTCCTCCTTTATTGTGCATCTGTAGCTGCACACATCCCAGGGGAAACAGTGAAACAAACCGCTCTGCCATATGTTTTTATCTGAACGTCAAATGACTTTTTCTTTTTTTTTTACAGTGCAAAAAACATACCATATTGTATTAATCATTCCACTGACAAGCACTAAAACGCCAGACAGACATCTCAGCTGTTCACAGTGTTTTCCTTCACGCCTCTGCTCTCTCCGGCTCCAAACAACAGCCTCTATTGTTGAGGAGTAGTTGTTTCCATTATATGGAGATCATTTAATTTCCACAGAGTAGTTTGCTGTGTGTGTGTGTGTGTGTTACAAGCTCCTTCTCCTGTTACCAAGGCCGATGATGGTCAGCTCAATAAAGTGGAACACCAGTGAAAGCTGAGGTCCATTGTGTTTTTAATCAAATCCAAACATTTGCTTGATGATAATTAACGTCAGCGACACCCTCGCAGAAAGATTTCATTATGACTTGCAGCAGCAGGGCTTCAACCAGGCGTCCACACGTAGTCATTTATACACTCAGGATTGTTGTCAAGGTCTTAAAACACCGTGAAATCCACATAACCATCCATAAATGTGCCGTGCATGATTCATTGGGCAAGAATCACACATACTAACAGAATTGCTATCAAGTGTCATGTACGAATAATTTAAGAGAACTTGTCGGATTCACCAGTTTTCTTGTATTTAGAATTTTCGCCAAAAAAACTTACAAGTGGTTCAGACCTCACCTCAGCTTTTCTAACGAGATACTTAAAAATGTGCATAAAAATATGTGAATGGAAACACTGCTACTGTGCTAGTGTGTTTCGTCCGCTGAATTCCAACAGCAGGACATGTTTTTTTATTACTCCTGGTGATATTTTTGTGAATGAAACCTGCACTAACGGAGCAGAACAGGTAGCCTTATATAGAGATTAATGGGAATGGATTATACTAATAATCAAATCTCATGAACGCGCACCTCCTCATGACCAGGTGGCGTACATCAATTAGAAACAAGCAATTTACTGAAAGTTTGTCCAGTTAAAGAGAGTTTAGTGGATCCGACATGGAACACTTGAACTACCAAACCTCACAGACAAAGAGTATGAGACATTTAGGATAGGAATATGAAAATGTTCTCACATGAGGCTCATTGAGTTTAGAAAATAAATGTGATTTCAGCAGAAAATGCAACAACATCTGCTTCATGTTCTCGCTGTGAGACTGTCGCTAAGAGAGCTGACGTGACATTAACTCACATTTCTTCACTGTCTGTTCCCTCACCTGCAGTGAAATGACACACTGGATCCTCCCGCCCCACATACTGTCTAGAACCTGATACCAGTCCTGGTATTATATGGCCGGCCTCCTGAGACAGCGGCAGGAAATGCCTTGAGCTTTACAATCTCTTTGTTATCTGGCTCAGTTGGAGGAGCAGCGCTGCATCCTGCCAAAGGCTCAGCTCAGCTGTCTGTTGGGAGAGAAAGTCTCTCTGCAGACCTGAACGCTCTCTAACGTCTCCGTGGTGAGATGTTTGATGGAGTTGTGATGTCTAGAACTAATGGAAATATCCACAGGGGTGAGGAGGAACTTCTTCTAAGAGATATGAAGAAGGTTATAATTATAATCCTCAAAAAAAACCTTCATATGTGACAGGGCTCATTTAGTTTTTCCATGTGTTTTATGTTCATGATTATTATTATTTTTAAGAATTTCAATTTTATAAGCAAATATTTTCCACTCACTTACTTACCATTATTATTATTATTATTATTATTATTATTATTATTATTATTATTTTGTCTGTTGTTTGACTGTTTCTCCTTGCTTATATTTTATTTTATTTATTTTTATTTTTATTTTATTTACTTTTATTTTATTTTTTTTTATTTCTTTTCATTCCCGTCACATAAAAATATTGCCTTTGTATTTTTTTTATTAATATTATTGTTGTTATTATGTCTGTTCTTTGACTGTTTCTCCTTGTTTTTATTTTATTTTATTTATTTTTCTTGTATTTTCATTCTTTTTTTTCTTTCCCCTCACATAAAAATATTGCAATTGTATTTTTTATTAATATTATTGTTATTACTTTGTCTGTTTGTTTGACTGTTTCTCCTCGCTTTTATTTTATTTTATTTATTTTTCTTGTATTTTCTTTCTTTTTTTTTCTTTCCCCTAAAAATATTTCATTTGTATTTTTTATTAATATTATTGTTATTATTTTTGTCTGTTTGTTTGGCTGTTTCCACTCGCTTTTATTTTATTCTATCTTTTTATTTTTCTTGTATTTTCTTTCTTTTTTAAATGTCAAATGTTTTGGAACCCTGATTAATAACGTGATTTGATATTTCTAGCTTGAAATTTAAAATGAAAAACCTACATCCAAAAAGAGACACTTTCTTGACATTCCCTTTTAAACTTAGGGGAAGTGCTGCAACTGCAAGACATAACACATGGTTGAAGCTCTACTTTATGTATTTATTTTTACGGTTTTTGGGTTGTTTTATAAATTGTATTCTCAGGTATTGTCTTATTTATTGTAGTATTTGTCTAGTGTACTATTTATAGATTTTAAGTGACTGAGAGAGAGAGCCAGCGTAACATGCATTTCATTGCATTTCACTGTACATTGTACTTTTAAATGCATATGACAAATAAACTTGAAACTTGAAGCTGTTGTGTGTACTGTTACATCAACACATAGGGGCTCTGACTCTCAAACTTACTGTTGTGGATGAGTAAGTGGCGCTGTAGAGAGAAGGGGGTGCGGAACAGAGCTTTGCACTCCTCACACTGGAAGGGTCTCTCCTCAGAGTGAGTCTGCAGAGAGACAGAGAGAGAGAGAGCAGCATCAGCATGTTTATAATGTGTCCACGGAGATGTGCCGCCCTCCCGCCTCAGCCTGCACGTTGATGAAGCCTCTTAAAATGGATGTGAGGGGATCACGCTGGAGGCTCCGCACATGATTTGGTTTGTTGACTCGATGAGGACAAGCAGCTTGAGGGGCTTTAAGTTCAAAGTGCTTCTGTTTTTCCACTAACCCCCCCCCCCCCCCCGATGCCCGACCTATCTGTCTGAGTGACACCTCAATCCCAAAAGTAAACATGGGGGAGCTCAGGGTGGGTGGGGGGGGAGCAGGGCCACAGACCCCACAGATATCAGCCACCAACGAGCCCCTGATGGATTACAGCCTCACTAATAACTGCAGCTTTGAAGTGACTCTCAATCAATATCCATCCTCAGCAATCAGCCGGATAGAACAGCTTAATAAAAGTAGTTAATGATTCCACCACATCTGCTCACCTTCTTGTGGTTCTTGTAGACGTTGCGGTGGGCGAACTCCTTCCCACACAGCTTACATTTGTACGGCTTGTCCTCGCTGTGGATGATCTTGTGAGCCGTCACCTGGTCCAGGCGCTTGAACGAGCGGCTGCAGATCTCGCAGGTATACGGTCGCTTCTCTGATTAATCGGGAGATAAGGACAGATGCATTGTGGTAAACAGAAATGTACAGTTAAGGAGTAATGTATTTAACCCTCTGAGACCCACAATAGACCCTTTTTTAGGGGGGTCCAGGGGGTCTTTAGGGGGAGATAGCAGGTCAACAGCAGATATCACGTAGAAGTGGTGTACATCATCTGAAAGCTTGGAATCTGAAGATTAATTAATAATAATTATATTAATTAATTAATAACTGTGAAAGTGTTTAAGGGCTTAGTATATGATGTCCATCCCCATGCTCTATTATGTTGCATAAGTTGTTCTAGCATTTTTTGGGGTTGATACCATTTGTTACACAGATTTGGTGCTAAATTTAACCATTTTTTACCACTAGAGAATTGATAAAAATGATCAATAATCCTTCCAAAATGCCAGATTAAGACACCAAGACCTTGAGGAACATGATAGAAAAAGACATGCTGTGATTTTGGATCAAAAACTTTTTGACATTTGGAGATTTCTGCTAGAATTGCATGTTTCGGCGATTGGATGGCGAGTACTTCTGTTGTGTAAATTGCTCAAAAACCCCCTTATTGTCGATCTAGCTAGGAAAGCCAGCTAGTTTGTGGCTGTAAAGTTTCATGAGGCTGTGATTATCCTAGAGGTCACCACAGGTCATTTTATACAGTGAGGTCATGGTCTCACTACAATGAAATGGCTCCTATGGGCCAACGTTTCCTGGCCAAAATTTAGCCTAATTTGGAGCGTTATTTACCTCCTTATTGACAAGCTAACATGACATGTTTGGTACCAATCTATTCATTAGGTTTTCTAGTTTCATATGGTATCTTATACCTTCACTCTATCTCTAAAACAGAACCTGCTACAGCCTCTGAAAGACAGTAAAGTCAGTCGGGATCGTGGGTCTCAGGGGGTTAATGCACCATCTTCTTACCTGAGTGTGTGATCATGTGACGTTTTAGCTGATTTGTAGAAATGAACTTCTTGTCACACGCGTGGCAGTCAAGTATTTCATGCACCTGCAACACAAGAGTTAAAGAGAGGGCATTTAAGTTTTGCTCTTTTTTAAAAACTCGGGGTAAAGAGCGTGTAGAAAGTTGAAGGATCACAGTCTGCGATCGTCAACAGAAACTAAATCTTGTCCGCTTGCATTAGACTGATGTCTGCTGACAAAAAAGCAATTAAAGTGATGAAAAGTTCCAATCCCTTTTTCTGCTTCAGAGCATAGCTCCAATAATTGCACATTGAATAGTTCCCCTGCGTACAGCAGCTACAATAGCATATGCTAATGCCGAGCAGCTCCTCTTGTCAAAGCTGCTGCTGCAGGAGCTTGTTCAGCTAAATGATGATAATGGCACATTTAAGCTGCTTTGGAGCCAACGTGTCATTATGGAAAGTGTGATTGCTCCTCTGTGAGAACGTCTGTGATGGAAGCTATAAGAACACAATATGTGACATATTTATTATCACACTTTGTGTTTAAGTAGGACTCAATTATTCTCAACAACTTTATTAAATGTGTTACTGGAAAAAAACGTAAAAATCTTACATAATGCCGACCTAAATTTATAGAAACACATTTCAGATTTTATAACTGACAGACAACAGTGCATGATGGGAAATCATCATGAGCCACATAACAGCAGAACTGGCACGTACACACATAAGGAGGCCACGCAGGAATATTACATACGTCTATTTTAACATCAAACCCCGGAGGTGTGAAACCGGAGAGCAGTGACTCATCCACAGGTGAAGTAGGTTAAATGATGCACTGAACAACTATGTCACAACTTCCAGGTGACTTTTAAATGTTGGTGAACAGTTTGGAGGCTCGGTGATGAATTAAAGTGGATTAATGCCTGTTGATTAATCTGGATGATCGATGATGACAAGAGAAAATGAAAAGAGATAATTAATGAGGAAAGTTAGTTCATGAAAGACAACCAATGAGACGATTTGTTTTAGACAACTTGTATAATAATCTAATGTCCAACATCGATGAAAGCACCGAACTAGAAAACAACAAGAAGTGATTTATTTATAAAGAACAAAAACAGTATTCTAGATATTCTTGTTTTTCTAAATCCTGATAAAACCAGCAGAGAGCGACTTACTCTTGGACTTTTCTACATCAATCTCATGTATTCTGGCGAAATATTTAAAGAGGACCTATTATGCTTTTGTGCTTTCCCCCTTTCCTTTAGTGTGTTGTATAGATTTTTTTGTGCATGTAAAAGTTCTACAAAGTTATGCTGAATTCACATCAGAGCAGCGGCGAAGTGCGGCCTGCGGCGAGCTGCCATGCAGTGTCTATGAAAAGCTGCAGCGGCCGCTCCCGAGCTCAGCGAGCTGCGACGGGTTGATTCTGCGGCAAAGTGCAGCCAAACAAAAGTTTAACTTTTAGCAGCGAAGTGCGACCAGAGAGTACGCGAAGCCAATTAGTAAACAGATCTGAAACGCCTTGCTTGAAGTCCCGCCTTTGTTTCTGTAACGTTGTGATGTCGCCAAGTAACACATTTGCATAATACCTGCCTAGCAGCTAGCACAAAGCGGGAGCTGGAGCGGAGTCCGAAGAGTTTGGGTCGGTTGACCAGTCACTACTAACTAAGATCATCCATTCATCCTATTCAGGGTCGAGGGGAGCCAATCCCAGCTGACATTGGGTGAAGGCGGGTTAGACCCTGGACAGGTCTCCAGACTATCACAGGACCCTCTTGCTGTGAGGCCAACAGTGCACCACCGTGCAGCCCTAAGCTAGATCAGTAAGTAACAAAACGTGCCTACTTATTAACGCTTACTACCGGGTGTTTTACTCTGCCTTTATCACAGCACTGAGATTGGGGTGGCTGCTAGCGGTAGCCATGCTGCTAACGATATATGAACAAGTATTCTTGTTCGTATGAAAATCAACGGAGAGAATATATGTTATCACCGTCTCCATTGCGCAGTCTGTTTGGAAACAAATGCAGTGTGTCCTGTGTTTGGGATAACAACAATACCACTTGGAAACACTAGGGGGGAAGTTGAAAAGTTGTCTGTTGCTACTTTCAAATCTGTAGTCCATCAATACGAGGGAGAATCCTGACGCCAAGGTTCAAACCTTATTGTCTGCCAACACAGCCTCTTAAATTTCACAAGAGCAGCGGGGATGAGCTTGTGAAAGAGAAACCAGCACGCTGCTCTTTGTCACCCAGAAATATATCTGTAACAACCTGATCATAAAGACAGCCTCACGTGGAGAGGGAACAACCGAAACACGGTGAACTCAGAGGAGCAGAGAGGGAAAGCTAGATTAAGAGGTTAGACTGGGTTATAGAGGAAGTGGAGTGTGATGGATTCACTGTAAAAGACACGTAAAAATGAATCATGCAAAACCGTGTGAGCAGAGTAAATCCTCTCAGATCAGATGCAAAGTATCTGGATGGTTTGAGCCGTGCAGCCTCACCTTCCTGTGTTCTTGTAGATTCAGAGAGGAGGAGCATTTTCTGTTGCATATGGTGCATGTGAGTTTCCGGCGTGCGCTCCCTTTAAAGGAAAGAAAAAACACACTTAACCTACATAACAAAAAGTGGGCAATCATGACAACAATTTCAAGGCAATTTTCACACAGCAACTGGAAAAAAAAAAGGTTTTACTGGACACTGAACTCCTCTTATCCCCATCTGAATCACACGACCCACATCTGAGGAGTCTGATCCACTTCCCCCCCCCCTCCTCCTCGCCCACACACCACTTGTCCCGACCACATTGGTAAAACATAAAGAGCCGGATCATCGGCCTCTGAGACGTCTTAATCTTGGGTTGATACTTGATTCGCGCGTAGATCCCCCCTGCCCTACATCCCATCATAAATAGCTATGGAAGTCCAATTATCTGAAGGAGTGAGCCGCCCCAGAACACACAGGTCAGCAATTATGGAGCGCAAGTAATTAGAGATGAGTCTCAACATCGCAGAGATTTTAACTGATCGAGGTCAAGTACTGTTACTGCAGTTCCTTGAGTGCTGAGGCTGCTAATGGACAATTAACTCCATTACATGACGTCGGCCTGCTATGCATGTGAATATGTGTGTGGAGATAGAAGAGGAGGAAATCGTACACAGGGAGAGACGGAGGTGCCGACCTGTGTGAACATTTCCTTTATGCTTCTTCAGAGCGTCCTTGCTCTTGAATCTTTTGCCACAGCTCTCTGCTTTACAGATGAACCTGGCGTCTCCTTTACAGGCTTCCTTATGCTGCTCAAAGCTGCACACAACAGGACACAGAAGAAGAAGATAGACCGTCATCATAACTGTGCATCTCAGGAAATAAATGGCATGTGCACATTGTACAGTTTGCAGGTAATACGTTCCCTTAGTTACCTGGATATTGAGC
Organism: Sebastolobus alascanus; assembly: GCA_916701645.2. Taxonomy (NCBI): domain Eukaryota; kingdom Metazoa; phylum Chordata; class Actinopteri; order Perciformes; family Sebastidae; genus Sebastolobus; species Sebastolobus alascanus. Next base: position 350,150 of record CAKAOJ020000209.1, on the reverse strand, counting down.
TGAAGGTGTTGTGGCAGAGGGAGCACTGGTGCGCTTTAGAGTCACCTGACGGGTCCAGTGACTCAGAACAATGCAAAACACTGAGGAAGGATTCAAAATAAAAACAAATTAGACATCAAATAGGAAATGAAACACATCAGGGTATCATGGCTTAAGAAAAACAAATAGTCAAGGAGGATACAGGATAAATTAATCTGAATAATTATCAGGTTTTACCCTGAATTTTTAACCAATTGTGACAAGAAAAAATACACAACTCTTCGGTAATTTTTAATTAAATTAACTAATTAAATCTAATTAAAGGAACAGTTCAAGATTTGGGAAATTAAATGTATTTGACGAAAGTTAGATGAGAAGTCTGTACGTTACATATAAAGCGACAGCCAGTAGACAGTTAGCTTAGCTTAGCATAAAGACTGGAAACAGGGGGAATCAGCTAGCTTTACTCTCTGCAAAACCAAAGTGTAAATCAGTGAGCTTTAGAGGTGCTGGTAAGAGGATTTTGTTCCCTTCGGACAGAGCCAGGCTAGCTGTTTCCCCCCGTTTCCAGTCTTTGTGCTAAGCTAAGCTAACTGGCTCCAGCTTCACATTGAACGGACAGACATGAGAGTGGTATTAATCTTCTCTTTGTCTTTTTATTTTTAATTTTATTATGGTTTTTTTTGTGGAATCAGCAACACCCTCCTTCTGAATTAACTGAAGCAAAGAAATGAATATATTTAAAGGGGACATATGCTCATTTCTTGTGTTTAGTGTTTCTACTAGAACATGTTTATATGCTTTAATGTTCAAAAACACTTCATTTTCTCATCCTGTCTGAACTAGAGCTGTTCTCGACCGAAGAAATTCTTAGTCGACTGACTAATATGATTTTGTCGACTTATCGATTAGTTGAGTGATTTATGTTGCTTACTTTGCTTTTGGATTTTACGTTTTCTTGTTTGTTAACTTTTGTTGCTTATATGAGTTTTGTATTTGCTTATAATGCTTATTATAGTGAGCACATTGAGGTTTTTTAATCTCACCTGCACAACTTCTTCTCTTTTGTTGTTTTATTTCTGCTGCTTTGTTTTATTGTTTCAAATAAATAAATCTCAAATCTAATCGACAGATCTGTTAGACTGAGTTTCTCCACAAAGAATCACATAAAAGCACAACTTTAAATCCGGTGTTTACCGGAGATGTGCTCACAACTTTCTTGGAAATAAGTCACTCAGCATGAAAAAAACAACCGATTAGTCAACTAACTGACTCAGAGGGGTCAACCCTAGCTATTAGAACATTAAATTATACTACACTACAAGCAGTTTAGTGGTGGAACAGAGAACCCACTGGCGCTGCAGAGCCTGTTTGATGGGGAACTTCTTGCCACAGTTTTTGCATTTGAACTCCTTCTCCTCCGTGCTGGGCCTCTGGTGGAGACTCTGGAGGTGGGCGGCCAGGATCTCCTCGCTGGGGAAGCTGCTCTCACACAGCAGGCAGGGATGGTCCTCCTTCTTTATTACCAGCTCTGCAGAGACACGTGGAACACACACACAATGAGTGGAGAACCATACCATGTATGATAAATGAATCGGTTATAAATAAGGCAACATAGTTCCACTGTACCCATTTCAACAAGGTGCTTAGCTTCTTTACTGTTTTCATCATCGTCTTTGATGACCTCCTCCTCTTCTTCCTCCTCCTCTTCCTCCATATCACTGTCCAGGTAGCCAATCAGGAGCTCCGTGTCCGTCTCTATGTCGTCCACAGCCAGGTAGAAGATGTTCTCTCCATCCTGGGACACAACAACATGGTTATAATATAAGCATCTATAACTGTTAGTGTTAATACACACTGAGGAGCTACTGAGGACGGTTGGAGGTTGAACTCATTACAACCTGACAACAGTCTGTTCAGCCTGATTGAGGTCACAGGTCAAAAGATCAAACCCCTTAAAAATGTTGTCATTAACTTCCTCGTCCTTAAAGGTCAAGCTAATAAAATCAAACAGTCATTTAGTTTTAACTATGGGATTCTAAATACACATAAATAATGATTAAGAAGAGGAAAGCTTCACAATAAATGTCACTGTTGATGGAACGCAGAGCTTCAACACACATGATGACCTTTAAACGACCACGATCACTATGAGCATCGGCGTATTAACGGCAGGAACTTGGCCCAAAATGTTCATCTCCTCTTCACCCCCCCCCCCCCCTCTATTTTTCTTCCATTGTGAGAGAACGATCTGTTTTATCTTTTGCACAAGAGGGCAGGAGGTGAAATATACCAGGTTCAGTGTCCTTGGGTCACTTTTCCACGCTTAAAGGTACGGTCACACATATTCACCTGAAAGTTCACCAAAGTTGAACTCCACGCGAAACCGAAGATGTGAATTTGCTTCGCAACTGGAAGCGAATGTTTTTTCGCCTCTTTGCTCACATAGAATGGAAGTGAACGGCAGGCAAATTACGCATTTTTACCATTTTCACTCTCTCACCATCGTATTGTAATTTATTCAATATTTATGTCATTCCACTGCAGTGATAATGATTGGCTCAACAGCGCAATATGCGATATATGTTGGTTATTTTTTTTGCAAATTACTTAATTTCCCTGATTTTAGTGCTATATAAATAAGCTTTATTGTTAGGCTATTATTTGGTGTATTGTTGCTTTTTAAAAGATAAAGATGACTAATTAAATACTTGTTTATTGTTAAATGTAGAACACAGAAGGGCAACAGAGTGCTACAGGAATGAGTCCTAAAACCTGGAAATGAGTTAGCATTTTAGCACTTCCTGTTCCCTCTGCTGGAAGTCAATGAGTCAATAAGATCTGTGTTTAACACAAGCTGAAGAGATTTTAACGTTTTGTTTTACAACATAAAATGCATCAATAAATACCCCACTCATGCATTTTGAAGCCTTAATGTGTCTTTAAAAAGGTGGTTGCTAACAAGCTAACAAATGTCATCACACCGTCTTTACAGCCTCGTTGTGTATACTCGCGCTCATGCAACCGTGGTGTAGTTCGTCTATAGCCTAACGTTAGCTTTTTACACCTGGTGATTGCATTTACTCTTCAAATATCATAAAGTGGTGTTCATTTGTGAAGATTATTTTACGAAACAAAACATGTAAGTATCATAAACGTTGGTTTGCCACACAGCTTATTTTCTGCAATAATCTAAAACCCAATGGACAAATCCCATTGGCTCTTTGTCGAGGGAACCAGTGAGATGCTAACTTCCTGGTTGGACTACAGAAATACATCATCCCTGGAGCACTCTATGAGACGCAGCGTTGTTTTCAGCTGAGATGCTTTGGTTGCCGAAGTCAGTCAGGAGAAGAGCAAAACATCTTTTCCATCAAGAAAAGCCTTCAGTGTCGTTCTTTGCTCTTCTTTCAATGAAGAAATACTCTCCAGTTCTGATAGAACTGATGCTACTGCAGCTACGCTAACCTCTTCATTATCTGCCATTGTTGTTTAGCACCAACAGTCGCCTCTCCGTGTCGCCGCGTCTCACACACCTAAGCCACGCCTCTAGCTTCTAGTAGCTCCTCACAGGATGCTGATTGGTCCGTGATCTGGCTTGCTGGACACGAACGCATTACGTGATTTTTGTGTGATATTGTGATCCCGCCATTCTCGCATTATATTGTGACATCGCGAGAATCTATAGCTGCCGTGCAAGGTAAACACAATGCACCTTTAAAAATCAAAAAATGAACTACATTCAAATATTTCTACTTGTATAAGTAACAAAATATCTCTCTTAGAGGTCTCGTTACAGCCGCATTTTAAAAAAGCCGCTCCTGACAGATGTGTATGGCCTGTAAAACGTGTCTTTCTAGTGTGTCTTTTGAGGTAAGTCAGGGATTCATGGTCCAATGAAAGGAAATCTACCTGTATGGCTGCCAAGTTCTTCTGCTCTTGTGAAGGCGCCTGATGGACAAACCGCAGCCAGTTGGCGTGGCGAGGGTTACTAGCATCCAGAATATACAGCACGTCTCCTTTACTGCCACGGACCTGGAGGAAAACACAATAACTGTATGAGCTGTCAGAAGTGAACAACTGATTCTTCTTCTTCTTCTCTTGTTGGTTTGTCTTCTGTGCATCAAAGTGTGCATATGAAAACATAATCACGTGCACAGGGTGTCAGCTACAGATAACTACATCACAGCAGTTATTTCAGTGGTTTAAAGTCAATGGCTTCAGAGTCACTTTAAATCAGACAGTGTGTTAATTGATCTGCAGTGTAATTAAATGTTATCACAGACAAACTGGGAACATATCTGGACAGAACTGCAAACAGCTGTGTGTTTCTTTCACAGCTGTCCTGAGATAAATAGAGGACGTGTTCTGTGCTTCATTGCAATACGAGCTGCAAGGAGATTATTTACTCTGGTAATTACATATTTAATACTGCGTTTACAGGTGTGAGGTGGCCAGTTTTATCAAGCTCTTAACTAGAAACAACATAAAATCAGCTATGAGTGATTTCTGCCAAACAGCAAACACACACTTGGTTCAAAGTTTAGCTTTTAACCACTTTAACCTTTGCATTGTGAAACCTTTGGATGTGTAGAGTGGTGTAAAAATGTGCATTCACCTCCCACATGAGCCGGCTGTCGGAGCTTTCATCCAGCTCACTGGGCAGCTTCTTCTCGCCTGCAAAAGGGCCAAACTTTTCTCCCTTTAAAGCAAACAGAGGGATCATTTGTCAAACATGAAGACGTTGTAAATCATCCAAAATGAATTATATTAAAACATCAAACAGCCAGTGGACTGTCCAAACCAGCACTGTTGCACTGTGGGTAAATGCTGGACAGCCAGTGGGCACGCCTACGGTTTAATGCCTGTTGGGCTGCAGTTTGCCATGTTATGATTTGAGCATATTGTTTTATGCTAAATGCAGTACCTGTGAGGGTTTCTGGACAATATTTGTTATTGTTTTGTGTTGTTAATTGATTTCCAATAATAAATATATACATAAATTTGCATAAAGCAGCATATTTGTCCACTCCCATGTTGATAAGAGTATTAAATACTTGACAAATCTCCCTTTAAGCTACATTTTGAACATAAATGAGTTATTAAATGAGTTGTATATATAGAATAAGTGAGTTATTATTGTGGATAAACTGCTACCCAGCAGTGTTTATAGTATCTCCTCCTTTACCAGCTGCAACATTAAAATGATGAACACATTAATGCATGAATAATTATAATCCAGTAATATTACATATGTTATTCTGAAATGGGCCATTCTGCATAATGAGTACTTTTACTTTTACGTAGCCTATATTTTGATGCTAGTACTTTTGTACTTTTACTTCAGTAAAGTTTTGAATGCAGTAACAGAATAAGTCACATGTGAGTACATCCTTCAGTTAGTGCACATTTTTGCCTTTTTGACCTTCCAGAGGAGAACAGATATCAGGGGGCGTGGTCTAAACATGGTGTTAGTGTTGCATTCAGGTTCATCCTCAACCTGCACATTTTAAATAACAACAGCCTCCCGGAACGTGAACGCATCTCCACTGATACATGAACCCATTCATCCTCTGACGCACGCCTCCTCTGTCTGTCGGACTTTACGCACTGGGGGAAACGTCTCTAAAATGACGTAAAACAGCTTTTAAGAGGAATGTAACATTGTAGCATGTATGTAACGCTACTTTGTGTTGCTTCCTTCCTTTTCCTTCTCTCCATGAACACACAGTTACTTAGTGAAGCAGAGAAACAACTGGATGAGTGCAGCTACGTGGCACATGACGTCAGAGCAGCCGGAGGGTCCACTCTCTCACTCTGACAGAGGCTTTAAGGAACAAGACGAACATTAAAACACATCCACAACTCTCACATCTGCGTGGAAAAAGTTACATCAAAGTGAAAAAGTCTGTTACAATGTATCCCAGTGAGAAAGTACCGACCTTTTTGACGCGCCTCGCCGTGTACAGACCGATTCCATCCTGGACCTTTGACGACTTCAGGGAGAATCTGTCTGGCACATACATGCCCAACATTGTCATTACTCGGAAACGGGTCCTTCACTGACACCTGGTTGGCTGTCGGATGTGTCAGCGGAAGTGAAGGAGCATTGTGAGTCTGGGTTTAGAGCAGATAGTTCTCGGTGAAGCGGTCCAGGTTGAACTTCTGCTGCTCCTGCTGCACCGAAGCAAAGCCGCGTCCTGATTGGTCCAAAGTTTGTAACCAGAAGCTACCTTTGCTGTCGTGAAGCTCTGCAGACTGACTCTCATTCAGACTGTACTACTGTAGTACTGTAGTACTCTAGTAATGCATAGTAATACATAGTAATACATAGTAATATACAAACTCTGCAGACTGACTCTCATTCACACTGTAGTACTACTACTGTAGTACTGTAGTAATGCATAGTAATACACAAGCTCTGCAGACTTACTCTCATTCAGACTGTACTACTGTACTACTGTAGTACTGTAGTAATGCATAGTAATACATAGTAATACACAAACACTGCAGACTGACTCTCAGCCCAGGACTGTAGTAGTACTGTACTACTGTACTAGTAATACATAGTTATACATAGTAATACACATACTCTGCAGACTGACTCTCATTCAGACTGTACTACTGTAGTACTGTAGTACTGTAGTAATGCATAGTAATACACAGGAATACACAAGCTCTGCAGACTGACTCTCATTCAGACTGTAGTACTACTACTGTAGTACTGTAGTAATGCATAGTAATACATAGTAATACGCAAACTCTGCAGACTGACTCTCATTCAGACTGTACTACTGTAGTACTGTAGTAATGCATAGTAATACACAAACACTGCAGACTGACTCTCATTCAGCCTGTAGTACAGTACTACTGTACTACTGTAGTACTGTAATAATACATAGTAATACACAAACACTGCAGACTGACTCTCATTCAGCCTGTACTACTGTAGTACTGTAGTACTGTAGTAATACATAGTAATACACAGTAATACACAAACTCTGCAGACTGACTCTCATTCAGACTGTAGTACTGTAGTACTACATAGTAATACTTGTTATATTCCTTATATACTGTATACCCAAACACTGCAGACTGACTCTCATTCAGCCTGAGTCTGTACGGACTGTAGTACTGTAGTAATACATAGTAATACTTCATAAATAATACTTTAAAATACTTAAAAAGAATTATAAATGATAGAAAAGCCCTCAGACTGCAGAGTTATAGGATATGTTTTTATGGGTGAAGATTGAGCCTATACCATATTCACTCACAATGTCAGCATCATTTACTAATTAGGTTGAAATATAGATATATATTTTATTATTTTGTTGTTGTTATTAGCAGCAGGTTATCCACACATTGCACAGGAACAGTAAATACACAGTAAATATGTACATCAACACTACAAGAAAGATATACATCTATAGGATATCTATAGAATACACAATATAAAGAATATATTACACTATAAATATGCCTAATAAACTAACAAATACAAATAAAAAATATAAATATGCCAAAATACTACAACCAAAACAAATATAAACATAGGATAACATATATACATTAGACGTGTGTGAAAATTTGTTTCTATTTTATTTTTCAATGAATGCAATGAGGTAGATTGAGAGCATAAATATGTTCAAATTCATCATGTGCAAGGTTATTATTTGGTAATTATTAGCACATACATAAAACTGCATAAAATCCAGATAATGAAAGATAAGAAAGTCAATTTTATTTGTATAGCATTTGTATATTTGTATTGTCCACAAAAGTGTCAGTTTAAATACGTACCTGAGGTTTATTTACTGTTAACTATTTAAGGCTGAGGAGACGGAGCTCAAACTACATCGAGGGAAAACTTGAAATTTCAAAATAAAAGTCCATAAAGTAAAGCCAGATGACTCTTTTTCTTTTTTTCTTAGCTGACAAACCGCTTTCTCTAAATGCTCAGCAGTGGATGTGGTTTCAACTGTTCTGAAAAACACAACATATGGATAAAGCTTGTGTGAAAATGCTGAAACTATCACCCCCTCTCTCACATTATGTTCTTACTGTCTCTCCTCACCTTGATTGGTTGACTTTCAGCACAGACAGATTAGCATCATCTCTCACTGACTGTTTCTGTTTGTGAACACCTCTTCAGAAGACGTCTTTAATCAGCAGCGTTATGTTGCCTTTCTGTTTACTGTGTTTAGAGCTCGTGTTTACGCCGACGGCTTCCTGTTGTGTTGTGGCTCTACGCCAAACTGCCTCGTGATTGGTCCAGATGACCAGCGTTGGTTGACGGTTACGGCAAAGCCCGAATCACGATGTTTACCTCAGAGTCAATGAGCTGCTGTGTCTTTCCACCGTCTGTTTTTACGCTCCAAAAATTGGGGTAAACGTGTCCTTCAAGAGGGATTCTTTCCCCCCTACAGATCACTGAGATGGTGTCATCATGGCCCGGGGTCGTGTTCCAGGTGTATTTCAGAGAGTTAAGCCATAGGAGAGGGTTACAGGGAGACTGAGAGGGGCCTTTGTGTGCGTCTGCCCCACCCATGTCCTCCCTGGTCCATTTCTGTCCCCCCCTGACCTCGCTGTCAGAGCCTCGGCCTGTCGGGGCACGACGATTAAATGTCATGACCCCCTTTTTTCCTTCCGTGCCCTCTGAGGACCCTCCATCCCATTAACTTTCACTCAGCTTTCACTAAGATCTCAGGGTTATCCCCAGCAGCTCTGATCTCCAACACCTGCACAAAAGACACTCAGAAACACACTCACATAGAGAGAGAGTCTTCTGCTAATGCCGCGACCCCATTACAAGATGATAGTGAGCTGGATGATAATCCTGATCTGGACGTTTTAAGGGAGTCTGGCCTGCCCAGATAACTCACAATCTTTTGAGGCATGTTGGGGTTTAGCAGGATATCTCAGTTAGGATCATACTTGCCAACTTTGAGAACTCAAAAATAGGGAGGATTTAAAAACCAAAGCGGTGGATGGGGGAGAAAAAATGTGAGTTTCAGAGACTTTGTTTCCTGCATTCTGGTGACTTTTAAAGAATGAAAATAACAAAATAATAAGTAAAGTGTGTGTGGTGTGAACTTGTGTGAATCTTTTGTATAAACTAGGCTAACATTCATTCATTTTTTTGCTCCTGCTTGAGTATGTCTGTCTCTTAGTTCTCTCCAATTCTCTCTCCGTCTCTCACTAACTGACTGTCCTTTCAGACACAATGCAACAACGGCACCACTGCGCTCTGAAACCAGTCATTTCGATGGCTTGGCACAAGATTTGGGTACCGGAAGCGTTCTGGTTTCCGTTTGTAGTTCGAGTAGTATTGACCAGTCATGTCCGAGCAGGCTTTGGTTGAATGCAGGCAAACGGTCCATGTGGAGAGCAAACGCATTGGCTGAAATGCAATCTGGGAACCCACCGGCTATCGTCTGAAAATGATTTAAATTTTAATTGGTTTAACATTAGCTTGTAAACTTGCTACTGGTGAAAGAATCCGGTCGTACACGTCGTCTCTCAGCTCCAATTCAAGTATTGTGTCTCAAGTTGCTAATCGAGCAGTACACAGAAAAGAAAGTCTTTGCCTGGATATCCGCTGGCTCCACCAGAACCCCAGAAAAACAGCCCCTTGCCCCCCAGAGGCTTATCTGGGTTCAGAGATTGTGATAGCCATGACGTTGTGATCATAGATTGTATATAAGAAGTGGATGTAGTCACCGTGACGTCACCCATTGGTTTGTGGACTACGGTTTTGAAGCCTCGAGTTCGGCATTCTGGCAGTCACCATCTTGGTTTTTTGCAACCAGAAGTGAAATGACAGGGTGGAGCTAAGTACAACCGAACACTGAATAAGACATTTTAGGCGACTTAAATGTTACAACTAACTTTCAGAAAACACACTGTGAAAGGGTTAAAGTTCTAAGACGAAAACACAACGCCATGGTAGCGACCTGTCAATCACAAGGTAGCCCCGCCCTAAAGCATCCCCTGCTTTATGGTCTATTTGACTCTAAATGGGACCATAATTTACTAAATGAACATCATGCTGTATTGAAGAAGACTTGAAACTAGAGATTGAGACCATAAACTCATGTTTACAATGTTTACTGAGGTAATAAATCAAAAGAGAAGTAGGCTAATTTCCTCATAGACTTCTATACAGTCAGAGGAGTCGCCCCCTGCTGGCTGTTAGAAAGAATGCAGGTTTAAGGCACTTCAGCATTGACTTCACTTCTCAGAACATGTGGTGCTTTGAGCTAAATGTTAAGATTAGCGTGCTAACAATGCTAACATGATGTTGAAAATGTTCACCATATTAGTTTTGCACGATAGCATGCTAATATTTGCTAATTAGCGGTAAACACAAAGCTGAGGCTGATGGAAATGTCTTTAGCTTTGCAGGTATTTGGTTATAAACCAAAGTATTGACCTGATGACGGAGCTAGATTTGAAATATTGATCGAAAATTTAAGGGATCAAAGTTCTTATAATTCATCCTGAGGGGGAGGCGGGTGTCTGTACCACATTTCATGGTAGTCCATCCAATAGTTGTTGGGACATTTCACTCAAAACCCAAAAATGTCAAGCTCATGGTGGCGCTAGATGGAAAGTTGGAGGCTCACCAACGTCAGACAGATTCCTCCTTCGGGAAAACACGAACGTCTGTTCAACATTTCATGACAATCCATCCAATAGCTGTTGAGATATTTCAGTCTGGATTAAAGGCCGACCGACTGACAGATTGCCATTCATAAAGTCATGCATGGCTGAAAAACTTCTACTCTGTTCCCTCCATAAAACACACAAACACACATGGACATCATCTCCGCTGGCACTGGAGCACACTTGGATTAAAATCCCTAAAATCATCACCAGCTCTTTTATTGTGAAGTCTGACTATTCAGTGCACTGGGAGCACATATCAAGAAGGCTTTGTTCCCAGACGTCTTTCACCATTTCTGACTAATGCAGGCGTGTATGAGCGAAAGAAGCTTTCCCTGAACGGCCTTATGAAGTGATGACAAAGCCTACACATGAACAAACCGGCACTAGCAGACAATGATGCATTGAGGACTTAAAAAATATTTTAAACAAAGAAATTTGGATCATAAATCCCGCAGGACCGAGACTTTGAACCTGAACGTACCCAGAGCTGGCTGGACTTGCCAGTCGAGTCTCTGCGGGCCAAAAACTACAGAAACCACATTTAGGACATGGTGAGGGAAAGGATTGCATTGAAATAAATACTTTCAGAGTTTCTTTTTTTTTTTAAGTAAATATTTTCACTGGAGGAAAACCTCAGTTTGGCAAACATACAAATGGTTCCATACAAGATTTTTCCAAATGGATGTGTGCATTTTTCTGAAATCTCTCAAACCTGATACTGTAGATTGAGGGGCCAGACCACCTTTTGTTTCATGTTTCACAAACCCCCGCGGTCCCTCACCACAGCTCCCTATTTCAAGGCTGTCGCTGAATAGCCAGCAAACCATTTCCTGAAGCTCCCGAGGTCACTGGATAAATGATGTTTTCATTTGACAACCCCGGGTCGCCACTAAAAAGGAGGGTCTTCAGAGGGAGCCTTTTGAAAATTACAGTACTGATGAAGCGTGAGAAATTACAGGCACTTAGAAGTGATTTCATGAGCACAAGAGAGCGGTGGGACCACCCCTATGCTGCAGCTCGGGGACGATGGCAGTACACAAATACACAAACACACGAGGCTGATATGTACACACATAATCACATTCAAGATAACAGGATCCTCATCCAGGGATCATGTGTACAAGGACCTCATATCTGTGTATGATAATAAAACTGACCTTAGAGTTAAATATACAGCAGGATTAAATGAGAATCATGTCATTATTTTCTTCACTACATGAGTTATCCTAATGGAGATCGGCTGAGACGGGCGATGCCCGAGGGCCACCGGTCCCTCTCCACCCTTCCTGGGAACGGGCTCTTGGTCAGGATGGGTTTGGAAGGAAGCCTCCGATTTCTCCTTGGCTTTCTCTGCTAAATCAGAGCTGGTTTGGACCGGAGCCTCGACGATGATCTATCCCCGGAGCCGCTGAAGTGGAATCGTTTTCATCACGGCCTACTCCTCTTTACCTCGCTGCCGGAGCTCCCTCTCTCTCTCTCTCTGTGTGTGAGATTTCAAAGCGTCATAATTTAATTTCACACTGTTTACTTTGGAGATTTCAACAACAGTGGCACCAGTGTGAGGCCGAATCATTTCATTTAAGTCTCTGGTGCTGTACCAACCCTGTAGATGGCAGCAGCCCTGGTTTCACTGCTTTTCTCCGCCATGTAGGAGTTACCCTCAAAGCCCTCCCAGCGCGTCCGTCTGTTTGCTGTCTGTCTCTGTTTGTGGATTCTTGCTCCAGCCTCTCCTCCTTTTCACGATCTCTGTCCAAAAGTGTCACTCGGCTCTAAAGTTGAGCAGCAAGTGCATTCAGGCACGCATACACAAAACAAGGCACACAAATGCCAGCTCCTAAAGCCCCTCGTAATGTGACGCTGGTGGTGGTGGTGGTGGGAGTTCTACTGCTGTTACAAATTACAACTGGTGCAAGTCCATGAAACATATGTGAAATTATTTTCTCCAATTCTTGAAGAAACTACTTCAGTGAAACTGGCTGTGTGAGGGTTAATAACTTAAAGGACTAGTTCGACATTTTGGAAAAACCCTTATTTGTTTTCTTCTTTCTTAAGAGTTAAGGGCTTTACACACTGGGGGTGTTTTTTTCCTGCGATTAATTAGCACATCAATTTATTTTTTCAAATTGTTATTTTTGTCATGAGTACTTTCACACAGAATGCAAATATTACATGGCGGAAAAGCGACGTCATTTTTGTTTTCTTAACAAGGCCGTTTTTTCGGAGCTTTCGCACCCTAGTGCAGGCTCCTGCAGTGTTTAGGCAACAAAACAACTTGGTTAGGTTTAGGAAAAGATCGTGGTTTGGGTTAAAATAACTACAGGAATACTACTGCTACTACTACTTAAATACGGAAGTTATGTGACAAATAAGTCAACGCTGACTAGTGGTTTCACACAGGGCACAAACAGTGATCTCCTGGGTGAAAGTCCAGTGTCTTTTGACCCACCCGTCCACCCCAACCTCCTCCTTATGCAGACTTTATCGCTCTTTATTCTACGTTACCTGTCCTGGCTCATGATTACATACTGTGGAGGTGGGTATGATTGGTGTTCAGCTGCAGGAGAGAGAGAGAGGGGTGGGGGGGGATCATGAGAGCAGGACCAGGTGAATTGATTGGCACAGCTTTCGTGCATCGTCTAATCATCCTCTCCCTTTAAATGCAGCAGCGTGCTGGACCTCAGATGGCAGACATTCACACACAGAGGAGACGCTGGCCGTCAGTTATTGTGGAAAATAGAGAATGGAAAATAGTGTTTTTGCTGAACTGTGAATTTAGAAGCAACTGGACCTTGTGTGCCAGAGATACCGGGCAACCAGAGACCCACTGTCCAAAGAGTTGTAGATTTGTGTTAGAAGTGTGTGTGATTAGTCCGAGAATAAAAGTGTTATTGTTCGCAGCAGTTTGTCGACTAATCGATTAGTTGTCCACAAAGAATCAAACAAAAACCACTTTAAATCTGGTGTTTACCAGAGATGTACTCATGAGTTTCTTAGAAATAAGTCATTGAGCATGAAAAAAGCATAAAAAATGACTAATCAACTAAAGAAATCTTAGACCAAAATGGCAGATTAGTCGACTCAGAGAGGGCAGCCCTGATGCAAAATCTATCAACTCTTATTCAGATTTCCTGACGCTAGAAGTTAGTCCACCACATCATTTACAGCCTCAGTTTAATTCAGATTGTATGAGTTTGTTTCTTCAGCTCGACGGCTCACATCAGTCTGAATCCAGCCTGCTCGTAAGTCAAACCAACCAAACCAGGAATCAGAGCCGGCTCTTCCGTGCGCCGCTGTGATTACTCCACCACTTACCCGGCCGGGCACTACATGTCTGTCTCCACTCCTTACCCTGCTCCATGTGCACACATATATACAAAACTCCCAGATCAAAGCCCTGCGCTCATTACCTCGCAGTAGATAAACACGGACAGCCCTGCAGATGGTTAGCTCTGGGATAGAGGTTTCTCTGTATATGTGTGTTTGCACGAGGAGATCTCCTGAAGCAAATAGAGACGTGCATTTTTTTTTCCACCCGAGACCTCTTGAGTTGACCGGGAGACTCTTTAAAGATGCCGGGGACTTCACACAGCAGATCTTATTCACACATGCAGCAGAACATTTGAGCAGAGCTGGCCAACTTTATTAGTGGCGGTTTACAGGGATATCCATGACACTCCCACAGCTCTCTGGAAGCTCCTCCACATTATTCCAGGGCAACGGCAGGTTAATGGAAGCCAGGTGGAGCCTCGCTGCATTTCCTCTGACCAGCAGCGAGTTGATTGACAGCGAGTTGTGGCGATGAATCGGAGTACAGCTACACCAGAATCAGGGGCGGGATGGAAACATGGCAATTCAAGAGCAACAGCTGCTTTTCTTGGCCACAACAGAGAGAGCATTTCCATTCACCTGAGACTGCTCTTAATTGGAACGTGTGGATATGTGCACTGATGTGTGTCTGGCTTTTCTCTCTGCTTATTTGTGGTTAACTGTGTCTAATGGTTAAATAGTATCGCAAGTCACCCAATTCTACCAATTTTTTTTTAAGCATATGCACTTAAATAGGTGAACAGAAAGATTGCTTTAGAGATGGTGGTCTGTTTAGTATCACCTGTTTTTTTCATTTTGGAATGGTGTCTTTTCAAAAGACATCCAAAAATCAAGTGCAAACACGTACTATTTTGATTGATAAATTATAGCTTTTTCTCTTTAAAGCAAACGTTAGAAGAAGAAATAATTCATTTGTCCTCTTACAAATGAAAAGCTGAATTGCTAATCAATACAACGTACCATTGCTCACTTTAATACTCTCCAGTATTACTTCTACAGTCTTACTTGGTTTGATTTTTAGTTTGTAGGGATGATGCAATTCAACTTAGTTCCAATACAAGGCATGAAACTGATGTGCTGCACAGAAAGTTTATAGCTATTGCTAATTTTCAACTCTTGTCCCTAGTTGGGCTTTTACAAGTCTGATATAACCAGTAGCTTATGGTTGCTAATGTTAGCAAGCTTGAGATAAATATTGTTGTGTAGCTGATATGACTTAATGCAACCCAGTCGCCAGAAAAAAATGTTGGCATTGTACATTTCTAACAAACCTTGGGATACATTGAATGGTGACGTTTTTGGACCAAAAACTTCATAAATTCGCTTCATATCAGCCTCGTATCATGTTTGCAGAAACGCACAACGACACGTGGTTAACGTTGTGAAACGATTCGTTAGGTTTAGGCAACAGAACTACTTGGATATCGTTAGAAAAAAGAAATCTTAGTCAACTAAGACCAAAACAACCAATTAGTCGACTAATCGACTAAGAAGGGGCAGCCCTAATTTGTAGTATTAAAAGGTAGGATTATATTGTCTGTTCTCTCAAAAGCCCTAGTGTCATTTTAAAGTAGATAAACACATATACATATTTGACACATACATGATTTCATTTATGAAATTTTGAAAATGAAACTTTCCTAAGTGACATCCTGTGTGGCCACATTTGTATTTCATCATCAAGGTGATCAGAGAGCAGCAGCAGCATATAGAGTGTTTAAACTGTTTTTAGAAATATTTTTAAAAAGACTACAAGGGGACCATGTGAAACAGATGGTCTGTACTCACTGGGATAAAACAAACTTACATCTCTGCTCTGACTTTCTTGTGCAACAGCACTTCTAAGTAGGCTTTTCTTTGAAAATTCCCCCACATAAAACATGAATAGTTCTCCAGAAGAGACAAAGAAATATACTCATAAGTAGATGCACTGATTTATTACCGTACATCTACGAGAACGTCAACGAGACACTGGTTTTGATTTTAGCTGAGCTTGGGCACCACTTGAGCATTTAAAGTTATTTCCAGCAAATAATTTCATCCTCTGTGTGTCTTTTCTTGTCAAAAATCATTTTAGGGATCAAGTTATAATTTCAAATCACTCCGATATATATAGTCGAGCTTATGCGACCCTGATTTAGACGTCTGCGTCCATAAAAACAATACCCAGTGTTCTCTTTCATCTCGGAGTGTGTTGTTAACTGCTTTGCAAAAGAACATGACACCCAGGGTGACAGAGGGATTACTGGTTCTATATTTAGTGTTTATGTACATGAATATTGGCAGGACAACTCTGTACATGTGACACACACACACACACACGGCGATACAGTGATAATAACACACATCTCCAGCACAGAACACATTTACAGGATGGGCTCTAGAGCAAAAACACTGGCTGAGATACAGAAGGGAATGTCTGGACTACGACAGCTTCCTCATAAAAACTGGAATTTCCTGGTAACAGTTATTATTGTCATCAATAAAAACAGACAAAAAAAAAGAGAGACGAAAAAGTATAAAATAATTTAAATTCCTCCTAAAACATGTAGTGAATATGCAGTGAGAGATCTATACAACGCAGGCAGCTCCTCCGTGATGTGAGACTGAAGGAACGCAACGACTGTGACAGACAAAAGCAAAATGTCATGCAGCGACAAAGAAAACGCACGAGATGATCTTCTTTGAAGTTCTGCCTCCCCAGTGGCAACGTCATGTCGAGACGACAGGCCCGGTAACAAAGCACCTCAACGCTGTGGGCCACCCAGAGGTGCCGCAATGAAATGTAAACATAAATATACAGGTTGATATCATCTCTCTACAAACAGTTCAGTCACTGCCACAGGCCCGTCCGCTGTGTGAGTAGTCAGTCTGTATACACTCCTTAGTAGAATATCACTTAGAGTTAAATAAACTTATTTAATATATATATTTATAATAGATTTATTCTTTGCAGAGTCATTTAGCAGTATTTCCTTGTTTTCACCAGTTTGCTCTGGTATTTCACCGAGTGGCCGCTGTGTCCCACCACGTAAACGTCCAGCAGGTAGGTCTTTCCCGGCTCCAGACCCGTGATGGTCTCTGTGGTCACAGCTTTCTGCAGGTTCGGGCTGTGGAAGTACTTGCACAGGACCTTTTCCGACTTCCTGCGGGTCTCCGGCCCGGCGCACTGGTTTTGCTCCCGGCGTCGCTGCTCCTCGCCGTAATTGTCAGCCACTTCCTTGCGGTAAATGCAGAACTTGTTGCGGTCCTGCGTGCCCAGCCAGGCCACGGTGGCGGAGGAGCAGGTGCGCAGCTTGTCGAAGGCCTTGATGCGCGTGTCCTCCGGGAGCGACGGGAAGGGCTGCTTGCTGCTGGGTCGTGTGGTGGCCAGCACCTTCAGAGTGGAGGCTCCTTTCCTGCTGCCCCGCAGACGGATCAGGTACTTGGCTTTTGGCTTCCCCCGCAGCTGGAACTGCCGCACCCCCTCCACGTTCTGGGAGAGCAGCAGCTTGCCGTCGCGCCTCACCTGCACCTGCACGGCGTCCAGGCACGTGTGGACAAACAGAGTGACCCTCTGGTGGGAGGACACGGGAGCAAAGCGGAGGAACTTGCTGCCCTTTCTCTTGATGAAAACATCCGACACTTTGCCGTCCTTCAGCTCCACCGTCTTCTGGCGAGCTTCCTCTTTAGTGCGGGCGAAGGTTCCCACGTACGCCGTGCTGGTGTTGGTCCCGGTATTCACAGCGAACACGTCAAAGTAGTACTGCGTGTCTGGTTTCAGGTCTGACACGGTGAAAATGTTTTTATTGCCTATACACACCTTCTGAATGTCTGACATTTTGGGCTTGGTGTACGCCCGCGAGATCTTGTTACTCATGAGGCCTCGGTCTTTGCCAAAACCGTTGTCAAAGCCAAAGTGGGCAAAGTCAAACGGGCTGAAGTCTCTGCCGGGCTTCGGCGCCAGCATGAAGGCGTCGTCAACGCTCATCTTCGCTTCGGCAGCACACATGCTCTTGAAGTTGTGCTCCTTGTTGATCACCAAACAGTACTGGACGGGCTGGCCCATGAGGAAGCCCGTCGGCGTCGGCTTCCAGGCCAGGGTGACGGTGGTGCGGCCCAGCGCGGTCACATCCACGCGGGGGTCATAGGGCAGCTCCGGGTAGGGCTGGTCGGACTCTGGAGTCGTGGTGGCGTACACCTTGAAGTTGCTGTCTTTCTCCGTGGACAGCAGCTCCAGCTGGTAGAGGCCGGAGGGCGTGCTGGTGGCCACGTACGCCTCCACGTCGTTGCCCTTGTAGGTGAAGAGCTCCGTCCCCTCGTCTACGGTCACCTGCTGCTTCTGCTGGTCCAGAGGTTCAGGCTCTCCTGGAACACAAACAGGCACAACATGAGCTCTTTGATTGACCACCATATTCGACTGTTATCAGGCCATTAAATAGGTGTTATCAGTCACTGTAAGCACCATAGATGTGGCTCATTAGGGGCCTACTACGCCTACTACGTTGTAAAAGTGAAACTTAAAAGCAACACGTTCTAACATATTGTAAAACTAAATGAATCGCCATGTTTTGAACACAAACAAAAAGGCTTCTTTAGGTTTAGGCAACAAAACTACAATTTCTTTAGGTTTAGGCAACAAAACTACAACTTATTTAGGTTTAGGCAACATAACTACAACTTCTTTAGATTTAGGCAACAAAACTACAACTTCTTTAGGTTTAGGCAACAAAACTACAACTTCTTTAGGTTTAGGCAATAAAACTACAACTTCTTTAGGTTTAGGCTACAAAACTACAACTTCTTTAGATTTAGGCAACAATACTACAACTTCTTTAGGTTTAGGCAACAAAACTACAACTTCTTTAGGTTTAGGCAAAAAAAATCAGTTAGGTTTAGGCAATAAAACTAAAACTTATTTAGGTTTAGGCAACAAAACTACAACTTCTTTAGGTTTAGACAACAAAAAATCAGTTAGGTTTAGGCAATAAAACTAAAACTTCTTTTGGTTTAGGCAACAAAACTACAACTTCTTTAGGTTTAGGCAACAAAACTACAACTTCTTTAGGTTTAGGCAACAAAACTAAAAATTCTTTAGGTTTAGGCAATAAAACTACAACCTCTTTAGGTTTAGGCAACAAAACTGTAACGTCTTTAGGTTTAGGCAGAAAAAACATTTAGATTTAGGGGAAAACAGTTAGGTTTAGACAATAAAATTACAATTTATTTAGGTTTAGGCAACAAAACTACAACTTATTTAGGTTTAGGCAACATAACTACAACTTCTTTAGATTTAGGCAACAAAACTACAACTTCTTTAGGTTTAGGCAACAAAACTACAACTTCTTTAGGTTTAGGCAATAAAACTACAACTTCTTTAGGTTTAGGCTACAAAACTACAACTTCTTTAGATTTAGGCAACAATACTACAACTTCTTTAGGTTTAGGCAACAAAACTACAACTTCTTTAGGTTTAGGCAAAAAAATCAGTTAGGTTTAGGCAATAAAACTAAAACTTATTTAGGTTTAGGCAACAAAACTACAACTTCTTTAGGTTTAGACAACAAAAAATCAGTTAGGTTTAGGCAATAAAACTAAAACTTCTTTTGGTTTAGGCAACAAAACTACAACTTCTTTAGGTTTAGGCAACAAAACTACAACTTCTTTAGGTTTAGGCAACAAAACTAAAAATTCTTTAGGTTTAGGCAATAAAACTACAACCTCTTTAGGTTTAGGCAACAAAACTGTAACGTCTTTAGGTTTAGGCAGAAAAAACATTTAGATTTAGGGGAAAACAGTTAGGTTTAGACAATAAAATTACAACTTTATGCAATAAAAATACAACTTCTTTAGGTTTAGGCAAAAAAAACACTTAAATTTAGGGGAAAACATCGTGTTTTGGGTTAAAATAACTACGAACACAAAGACAACTACACATTGTTGGTTTCAAACGTCTCCTGGGTGAAAACCCTGTGTTTTGTGTTTCGTCCATCTTCTCCGACCTCGACCCCTTATGGAGTTTCACACTTCCAATACTGCAGCGCCTGACTTCCGCCTCTGCTCCTGTCATAATTACTACGGTCGCTAGAGGTCGCTGTTGTGTTCTTTTATACCTTCTTTCGGTGATCTACCATGTTAATAAATGATAAAACATACTAGTGGGTGTAGTAGGCCCCTACTGGCCCACATCTATGGGGCTTATAGCGACTGATAACGCCTATTCAAAAGCCTGACAAGTCTAATCGTCTGGATTGACGCTGCATCCAATCTGTAGTCATGACCTTTTACTATTTCATTTTTTGGCTTTGATGAAAAGTAATTTCCACCCATGTTAAAAATGTTTGATATGTTGAGGAAGCTCTGCGAGCCTCACGGGCGATTAGCCGCTCACATGGCAGCCATGTTTTCACTCCAAACATCCCAAAAGATCACAGGCCGGCATTCACTCGGCCTTTCCGGGGAAGCTGCGCTACAAAGAGGCGCCTTGTAGCTTCTACGTGAGAGAGAGACGGCCCAAGCATAATATTATGTTTATCAACCAGAGAGTGTGCTCAGCGGTGTACTGAAAATTAGATCTACTCCCACTAGAGACGTTTAGCCAAAAGAGCTGCAAAAGAAGTTCAACTAAAACATTATAAATTCTTCTACATAGAGATGAATTCTTTTCTCTTGAGGCGAGGTACACGTCTCCAACAGTGGAACAACCCAATAAATCATTTAGTAATATTTGATCTGACAGGCAGGTGCTCCGGTATTGATATTCAAATATATGCTCACATCACACATCTCCGCTCTAAACCACCGGTTTAGTCATCTGGAAAGATGTGCTGTGTTGAAAGGACGGCCTCCAGATGGAGAAAGTTTTAACGTGAGGCAGAAGAAAGGAAAGGAGAAAAGGAAGGAAGACAGACAGACAGACAGCAGGATTTACCTTAAGAAGACCGAGAAGACAGCTTAAGTAAAGGGATGTAATGGCTTTGATTCGGAGCGTCGACTAGAGAGGAGCCCTTCTCTGAAATTATAGACGTCAGCTCGGGCCGAGTCAGACATCATAAGTGGTCAGACTAGACGCTGCGACTGTGACTTAATTAAAACCCACCAAAACACAAAGCCTAACATCAGTGCGTGGGTTAATTGTGTGTAGTGATATTTCCACATAACGTGTCATTAACCTCTTCCACTGCTGCCTGATGTCAATTATACCTGATCCCTCTCCGCTGGCCTCCTCCGGCAGCTCCTGCAGGGTGAGTTTCCACTCCAGAGGAGCGTCGCAAGGTGTCACCGTCACAGACAGGGGTGTGTTGTCTTCCTCCACCACAAAGTAGTACCTGTGGAAAATAACAGGTTAAATACTGACGTCACATTTTGACGTGTGTGTGGGGTGAAATGCAGACTGTGGTGATATTATCGTAGCGCTGACCTTGGTCTCTCTCTCTCGCTGAGCTGACAGACACTCAATTACATGAACACGACTTTCTCATTTATTATTTAGTTTTTGCCTAATAGATCATGTTACAGAGCAACGTCTGATGTTTCCTTTCTATTTACAGTAAGTGGCCATCAGCAGCCCTTACGAAAAAGTAGTATACTTCTTTATTTTATGAAGTATACATAAGTAAAGGTCAAGTATATATTTATTTATTATTTACTATATTTATATAATACTTCTTGGGACTAAATTTACCCGCTTTTTAGTTTATAAAAGTATACTTTTAAGTATACTTTAAGTGTAAGAATAATAAACTATGAGTACACAACTAGTTTACACCTAACTTTTATTTTGTACTGCAACTATACTAGAAGTATACTGATAGTTTACTAGTTTTATACTTGTAGCCGACTTTATAGTTTATGAAAGTACACTTTAAAGTATACTCTCAGTAAACTACTAGTTTAAAAGTTTGTATACTGCAAGCGTACTTGTAGGCTATATACTTGTAGCCCACTTTAAAGTATCCTTTCAGTTATCTACTAGTTTAATAGTTTTTTTTATCCTGCAAATATACTTGTATATACTTGTAGCCCACTTTATAGTTTATGAAAATGCACTTTAAAGTATACTCTCAGTAAACTACTAGTTTAATAGTTTTTGTACTGCAAGTACACTTGTAACCCACTTTTTAGCAGAGATTTGAGTCTGAATAAGAATACTTAATTATACTTTTCTTAAGTATATCTCGATCAAGTTGGACGATAAGCCAAATATACTTGGACTTTTCTGTATACTTGTCAGTATGAGCCAGGTATACTTAAGTATACTTTTGTTAAGTATATCTCTGATAAGTACATAAAAGTAAACTGAAAGTATACTCTCTTATTCTAAGTTTAAAAGAAGTATACTACTTGTTGAGGGAGGTTTAATGTATTCCTCAGTGATTGTTATGTCTCAGTCAGTCAGGTGAACAACATGTAGACAGTTGTAATCAGACGTTGTTTGTGTGAGCAGCTCTTACCTTTTGGGCGTGTCCCTGAACAGGTAGCCGCTGATCTCAGCTCCGTCCGGGATGACGGAGGAGTCGTGGAACAGCGTCTTGTCTCTGATCTGCATCTGGAAGAGCCCTTCGTCTCTCGTGGGCAGCTTCTGGGCAAAAGCTCCCAGACCCAACAGCACCAGCAGCACCGCCACCGCACTCCAACCTTTACACTGCCTCATTCTGAAAGACACAGAAATAATGACTATTATTATATTATTATCTTCAGTTGACCTGTCATTTACAGGATACGGTGAATCCTGGAAACAGAAGCATGGGTTTATGTTTGATTTTAAAGGATTTTTTGGGGAAACAAGCTTGTTTGTTTTCTTGCTGACAGCTAAACGAGAAGATTGATACCTCTCATGTCTATGAAAGGAGTAATAAAGTTTGCCGTCTTGGTTCGGCGGAGGCTCCGTTGTTTTATAATCCTCGTTCCAAAAAAAAAACGTTGCTTTTTTGACACGTAATATTCGCATTCTGTGTGAAAGTATTCATGACAACAACAACAGTTCAAAAAAATACTGTATATTGACGTGCGACTTAATCGCACCAAATAAAATGTGTGTCTTGTGTAAAGGCCTTTATTTTTTCCAGGATATTCCCATTGAGATTCAGGGAGACCTTGCTAAGACAGCAGCATAACATTTTCACATAAAATGCCAAATAACCTACTTAAAACAAACAGCACATTACATCAAACTCAAAGTGAATTATCAGAGTTCAGTAACAGGACATGAAGCTACATCCAGTGGTCAAACATCCTTAATCTTGTTTTTATAATCTTGCATGTTTATAAAATAATGTAGTTTAAAGTGACTCTGCAGCTCACACCAAGATGAGATAAAACTTTATAAAGCACTTTCACCAAAGACAGCGTGGGTTCAAGATTAAAAAAAGATGATGGAGTTATTGGGTACAGAGAGAAAACACTACTCTCTGCCAAGAAATAGTCCCGCACCTAACCCTCCGTAAAACCCTGATTTGGCATTTCAACATTTACTTTATGTATGAATTAAACAAATAAGATATATAACATGTTAATTAGGGAGGTTTAGAGGTGCTGGTAGGTGGGTTTTTCACCTTTGGACAGAGCCAGGCTAGCTGTTTCCACCTGCTTCCAGTCTTTATGCTAAGCTAAGCTAATCAACTCCTGTCACGAGCATCAGTGGTATCAATCTTCCCATCTAACTCCCGGCAAGAAAACAAATGAGTGTATTTCCCAAAATGTCACACTATCCCATTACAGTAAAACCAGACATAACTTAATAATAAAAGAAAAAACGGTAAGCGGATTTTGTAACCTTTGGACGGAGCCAGGCTAGCTGTTTCCACCTGCTTCCAGTCTTTATGCTAAGCTAAGCTAATCAACTCCTATCACCAGCTACATATGAGAATGGTATCAATCTTCTCATCTAACTCTCGACAAGAAAACAAATGACTGTATTTCTCAAAATGTTCTTTACTGCACATTATCAATCAATATTTTTGGCTCATATCAGTAACAATGTGTTCAAAATGTCTATTTTTTCAATGGAAGTTCTGAATGGCTTTTTTTTTTCTGGCGTTCTTTATTCTTTCCTTTCGTTCTGCCATTAGCTTTAGTTCCATTTGGCAACACTGAGCTTTGGCAACAGACGCCACAATGCCTTTAGTAGAGCTCTGCTTTAATTAGTTTCCACTACATATTTTATTTTATGTTAAAATGTGTTTTCTTGCCTTTTAGTTTTAACCTTAATTAACATTAAAACTGTGTGACGGCAGACTGAAAGTAAAAGAGGGAGTGAATGAGTGCTGCTGGCCACAGAGAGGAAAGAGGGGATTAGATTTAAATACAGACGTGTGAAGGAAAAGACATTGCTGGAAAACTCCGGGGAACCGCACTATTTCATAAAACGCTTAATGCAAAAATCCCCAAATCCATGTCATTTAACTTTTATTGATGCTAATATAAAAATGTTTAGCGGTGCAGTACACAGATGGAGCCGTGGCCGAGGACAGCTGACCGTGGCTGAGAGCCTCTCACGTATCCCATGTCTATTGATTTTGCCCCCATTGATTGCAGCTGATGGGAACGCCAAATCCCTGGTGATTTAATCAGCGTAATGATGGCAGATTAGCCAGATACTTTACTGCCATTTACTGCAAGCGAGATGGTGTCCTTTTAATGACCCCTCTCCCTCCCCCTCCCTTCCTCTGCTCGCCCTCCCCTTGTCTTCTCTTTCTTCCCCCTTGATCACGGCTTTCTCATCAACAATAATCTCTTTCACACTTGTCCACATACAGTACTTTATCTCTGTCTTTTCTCCTCCCTACTAGTGTTGTCACGGTACTGGAGTTTCTAACTTCAATACAAAACCTTGAAAAATACCGATATTCGAAACCATTTTTACCAAAATTGACATTGAGGGCATAAAACTTTGGATTTTTATTAAATGTGTGTGTCATCAGTGAAAATTCACTTTCTTGAAATAAGATATGATATTTAGATCTTTCAAGAGAAAAAGATATCTTGAAATTAGCTGGTAAAACTCATTTTGTGCTACATTTCACTAGTGTTAGCAAGTGTTGTGTGTCATAATGAGCCTGTAATACTCAAAAGTCGTTTTTTTTTCACGTAACAAGATGATGCATTGTCTAAAAACAAGTCCCTATATCTCACTGAAATGTTACTTGTTAGGTGATTGTGTCTTTAATTTGAAACAGTCTCACGGCAGTTCGTGAAATAGTCACGAAATTTAATCTATTTGATTCGTGAACATAGACACAAATTTCCTTTTTTTCCGTGACGCTCAGCACAACTTTCAACAACGTATTTTTCGTGTGTTTTCCTACGAATGTCCAGCAACTTCCGCTCCAGTCTTTTCAAAATAAAACTACTTAGTTAGGTTTAGGAATAGTGATTAGGTGAAACTGCGATCTTTTCCTAAACCTAACCAAGTCGATCTCGTCCTGACTGTTGTATTGTTCATTGTGCCACACCCCACCCCTCCAAAAAATGTCATTCAAATCCATCGCGGACTTTTGGAGTAATCCTGCTAACGGACAAACCAACAAACCAACCAACGCCGGTGAAAACAATATTCAGTATCAGTATTGATTGTGTTGAAGTATTTTTTCACTTACTGTAACAAGATATTCAAGATGCACCGTCTAAAAACAAGTCCCTATATCTCACTGAAATGTTACTCGTTAGGTGTCTAGTCTTATATTAAGTGTTATGAGATATTTTGACTAGTAATTAGACAAATATACTTGGTAAGATTTTGCATTTTTTTGCAGTGAAAGAGAGAAGAGAGAGCAGAAAGTACAGCTGGTATCAATACTGCGGAAAATAAGCATTGAAACTGTTTCGAATATTCAGTATGGATACTTGGATATTTTTGACAACACCGCTCCCTACACAGAGGCAGATAAGTAAAACCAGAGGCCTGGACGAAGCTCCTCACTAGAAACTTTTCTGCATTAACGTCCTTTTAAAAAACACGAGCAAGCAAAAAAAAAAAGAAGCCCCCTGACAGCTCCTGTCAGTGTCTCCGTCTCCGGCGTTGTCTGAGCCCCGGCCTCCCGTCAGACCGCCGAACTTCACAGAGCACAAGGAAAGCCGCCTAAGTGGTACTTTGAGGTTTGACTCACACAGAGAGTGGAGATCCGTATCGCCTCAGCTTGTCTCATTCCACTTCAGAAGCGTGTCACTCGGAACAAAGACATGTCTATTAATACTCAAGACAGCGCTGAGGTGGTGTGTGCAGAGCTGTCTTTCATTCCTCCATCCCCAAACACCACGGCGAGGGCCTCCGCTCCGTCCACCACCACGCTGATGTCATTACACATAATGTCTGCTATCACTCACACTGTAAGGGGTTTTATCACCGCTGCCATTAGCACATCTGATGTGTGCCTTCAATGTGCTCCTCACATGTGACACCGCTGATTTAAAACCTTCTCCCACATGCCGCTGAGCCTCTCTGCCGTCTGCAGAGAGATGACATCTGAATATTAGAGCAGCGGTGTTGGGTCGCTGCGGTTGCATGGACCAGCGCAGAGTCAACATGGTCACACAGGCTGCGCTTTTTGCATGCTGCACCATTCTCATGCCACAGAGTTCCCTCACCAAAATAACACATCAAAAAAAGAGAGCTGCATCTGGAACAAATAAAGTCTAATGTTTAATTAGAACGGGGGAAGAATGTACGAGAAACGGGTAATTTTAAGGCAAGGTCACCCGCAGTCGTGTCAACTTTGTTTTGCCGTTGCTTTTTATCTGTTTTATTTATACATTTATAGTTTTTTGTTTCACTTTTAGGGGCGTATTTGCTAAGCATTGTGGGCGGAAAACGTCCTGCATATTTGTAATTGGCGAGCTGTGGAATCTGTGTGTAATGGGATTAAAGGACAAATGCGGCTTGCAATGGTTTCACCAGAGGAGGAAACAGTGATGCTCTTCTTTCCCATCGCCGTCTTTGACACTTCTACAGTTTCAGTCCGGCACAGAACGCTGGAAAAAAGGCCATTTCAAAAATCAGTAAAATAAAAACAATGAATACAAGGTTTTGTTGTTTGTAATAAGTAAAAGAAAATCTACCAATGAGTGGAAATTTGCTTGAAATAAGATGTGACATTTAGATCTTTCAAGATAAAAAGAGCTCTTGAAATTAGCTGGTAAAACTCATTTTGAGCTCACTAGTATTAGGATGTGTTGTGTGTCATAATAAAGCTCAAAAGTAGTATTTTTTCACTTAAGAAGATGATGCATTTTCTAAAAACAAGTCCCCATATCTCACTGAAATCTTACTTCTTAGGTCATTGTGTTTTATATTGTCTCACGGCAGTTCCTAAAATAGTCACGCTATTTAATCTATTTGATTCGTGTACATCAACGCGAATTTCCCTTTTTTTCTCGTGACACTCAGCACGACTTTCAACAACGTATTTTTCGTGCGTTTTCCTAGGAATGTCCAGCAACTTCCACTCCAGTCTTTTCAAAATAAAACTGTTAGGTTTAGGATTAGATCGACTTGGTTAGGATTAGGCAACCAAACTACTTAGTTAGGTTTAGGAAAAGATTCTGGGTTTGGGTTTAAATAACACCGTAAGTGCTGTAACTTAAGTGTTGAAGTTACGTGACAAATAAATCAACTTTCTTCTGGTTTCACACGGGACACAAATCCACCCCGACCTCCTCCCTCCGCGGCGTTCACCACTCTTTATACTTCCCGGTTAACAATTATGTGTACACAAATCAATATATTAAATTTTCACAAACTGCTGTGCGACTGGGCTGATATATTAAGTGTATTTTGACTAGTAATTAGACAAATATACTTGGTAAGATGTGTGCGTTTTTTCCACAGAACATGAGAATGATCCCGTCTCCATCTGTGTGTGATCTGAGGAATCTCTGCATGTGAATTACTTCTACAACAGCTTTGACCCTGAACTCTAATTTGGGGTCATTACAAGCAAAATTGTGAACAAAAGCCAAAACAAAATGTTCACACTTTGCTCTTTTACATCTCCCAGATGGACGCAATATTTTCAGGGACATCAATCAACTGCAAAATCATCCACAATCTACTCATGATTAAAGCAAGAAAGAAATGCAGTCACAACATTCATCCACCTGATCAACTCTGAGTTGATTATCAGCGCACTATTTCCATGTATGGAGGTGGAGCAGGACACATGCACCCCAGCACTGTGATGTGTGTGTGCGTACGTGCACCAAACTGGCCCTGACCTAACCCTTTTTCTTCCTCCCCTCACTTTGTTTAAGCGCTCCTCTCTCTCTCTCTCCTTCCCTCCAGCTCCTTGTCAAGACGGATAAGCCTCCTGCCCGCTGCCACATGGAGCTCATTAACAGAACGGGAGGGAATATAAAAGACAGTTTAATTTCAACACAAATAAAGAGACATTTCGGATTCCACCCAACGAGACGCCTGGCAGACCGGCCGGGCTCGCGGGACCTGAAGCCTCTGTGTGTGTTTTCGTTAAAGAAGTCTGAAGGCAGATTTATGGTGGGGTCCTCGGTAGCGAGCTCCATCACTGCTGTCACTTCAGGGCCAATGTGGGGATTGGAGTGGAGTGAAGTGTATGGGGGGGGGCGAGGAGCCAAGGATGGAACCGCACAGGACCTGGACCTGTTCTATAGGCGGGCCAAACCAAAGCAGGTCTGGTGCTCTTGGACAGCCAAACAGCTCATTAATGAATTGGTAGAGACTGTGGCGAGGGCTCACGTCCAATAATGGAGATTTTTATCCAAACCATCACATTCCTCCGCTCCACTAGTGTACGAGTCTAAATCATCACTCCTCCTCGCCATCCACAACATCACTCACAGTTTGAGTTCCTGAACTATCCACATCATCAGAACCACGAAAGCTGGCACAACAGCATGATGGAAAAGGAGAGTTTCCCCCCCCTCCCCATCCCCTCCGGCTCCTTTATAGTCCATCTCTGGAGCTTGCATTTAGCACTGCATCCTGGAATGTCTCTGTGAGGAGGGTCAGGTCGCAGGGCCGCTTTCTGCCTAAAAAAAAACCCCTTTCAGATAGAATTGAGGAGGGGGGGGTGGTGGCTCTGACTGATGTGCTGGCATTGTTGGCTGCGAGGGTGATTAAAGATTACAAGAGAAAATGCCCCATGGGAAAGTCATCCACCCACTGCCTCATCATCCGGGGCACGCATGCACGGGCCTGGGAAATGAGTCAATCACGGCCCGTTATGTTGTGCGTGTTGGGGAAGCGGCACAGAAAAGCCCGTTCAGCCGCCCAGCCTCCGCTTGTGTCCGTCTGAGGGAGCATAATGAGGGGCTTTGCGGGATGAATGTGCCCGGGGGGGGGACTGGGAGAGAGAGGGGTGTGGATATGATGAATAATTTAACAAGGAAATAAAAAAAAAAGTTGCGTTCTTAATCTTCCAGCAGTGACTCTGAGTGTGTGACTGAGGAGACTGAATATATATATATATCTATATAGTTCCAGCAGCAGCAGCAGCAGCCTGTCACTTCTCTGGACGCTGCAGCAACACTGGCGGAATTCTTTCAGCCGGAGAGTTTTCATATGCAAATCACGGTTTAGTTACGGTATGCGACGCAGACCTTCCCCATTTTAACACTTTTTTTGTGTTCATGATTCATTCTCCTGAGAAAGTAGAAGGGAGGCAGTGTGGCTTCACCCTGCTGCTAAATACAGTTATTCAAATCCCCACTCCGGGTATGTCTCTCATTAAACACCGAGAGGAAAAAAACACGGCTGCTCTCACATGGACCGGATGAGGGGGGGGGGAACAAACTCCCAACACGAGCTGTTAATCTGCCTTGATGATTTTAATCAAAACATTTACTGAGGCGGTGGAAATATATTCTAATTATAAGAGAAATGATGCTCATTAAGCGCTCCACGCGGGGCTCTTACAGGTGCGTAAAAAGCAACCAAAGGTGGCAGCATGAAATATCCAAAATGCACTTTGCAGCGCACAGAAACACTGCGCGTAATGATAAACGTCTTCACTGG
This sequence comes from Sebastolobus alascanus, assembly GCA_916701645.2. Lineage (NCBI taxonomy): Eukaryota > Metazoa > Chordata > Actinopteri > Perciformes > Sebastidae > Sebastolobus > Sebastolobus alascanus. The sequence goes on along the minus strand of CAKAOJ020000209.1, from coordinate 320,209 downwards.
GTGCTTCTGTGTCACCCTTTGGAGCATGGGAACCATCGGGAGGCACAAAAGCGAGAGGATTTACTAAAGTTTGACGCACCGTGCCGCGCGCTGTGACACACACAGCACCAACTAAAGATAAAATAAGATTTATAAAGCATGGCGAGCTCGGGCTTGATTGAAATGTGTTTGAAACTTTTTAACTTCCCGGAGTTGTAAACCGCAAAAGCCTCTTCCTCCCCTCTCCTTCTCCTTCTCCCTCTGGCAGCCGGTTCAAAGGCACCACTTTAACTCGATGAGTCCGGCTCCGGGTGCATACGGAGCGCATAGAAAAGTTAAAGAAAAGAAGAGGAAGTTTACACGCCAAACGCAAGATCATGCGTAAAAAAGATGTGTTAATGTCTTACCTTTCAGAATATGGAACGGCGAAGTTATGTGACGGATGGCGCTTCTTCCTCTCAAAGCCACTCCGATATCACCAAGATGTAAAAAAAAAAAAAAAAAGAAAAAGAAAAAGTGCCTCTCAACTAAAGCGATTTAAAAGCAAAAGTTGTCCTCTCCAGTGTCCAGTAGTTCCTCAGCTTTCTCTTCTATTGTTGGCGCCTATCAATCGGATTAGGCGACTGCTGCTCTGGTGCGTGTTTGCAGTTTTCTTGCGGATTTAACTGGTCTCTGGTGGGCAGGAGTGTGTGTGTGAGAGTGTGTGTGTGAGTGTGTGTGGAGAGAGAGGGTATCCTGAGTGCTGGCAGTGCGTCCCTCCCCTGCCGCGCCGCTGCTATTGAAACCTCCTCTGGATTGGAGGCAAAACTGGTGCGAACTTCTTCCCCTGCGCGCTCTGTAGGAAGACTCCAGGACGCAGAACCAGCCCACTTAAAAAAAAAACCTAAACATGGAGCAGACAGATCCGCTCCCAGGTCTGACTGGTCCTCCTCACACTCTGCACAAGTCACATAACTTTGACTTTAGATGTGATTAGGAGCAGCCTGGGCTCGGTGTTGCTGATAAAAACAGACAGTCGGATGTCACCGGAGCATAAATCTGAACCAGCGGGGTTTCCCCCCCTCTTATACTTTTTATGTCCTCGCTGTTTACTCTGATGCTCCCTGGAAAATTATTACTTAGGGCAGTAGCGCCTTGTGCAAGTCACGCAAGCCTCGGGGCTGTGCAAGTTTTATCACGGGCCCTGATACCTGGGCGTGCACAACACCATCACAACAACACTTCCTCTGCTGGGCAACTTTGATGATGGTGACACAGCGGATATAGTGACATACAGGCCTTCCTCACTGATGCTGAACCTCCCAGTGAGACTGTCTTGTCCCTTGGTGAAAGCAAATATTTATCCGAGATAACAGCAGCCATTCACTGTCTCGGGACTGAATTGCCCCCAAATTTATGGCTTGATGGGGGTGGACGTCTGATGAGCAGGCAATCTAGATTTAGAGGATGCTGCCGTTTCCTGCTGTGAGGAGGGTCTTTACGCATGAACGGCTGCAGGTTGCAGCTTCCTGCAGGATCTTAATCTGCAAGTTAAACCAGGCTCATCAGTTTAACCTGTTAATAACATATATTCACATACAGATAAAAAGCATTTGACACTTACAAAACGATTCATGACATATTTATAGAGAGAAGGTAGATTAAGAAAAAAAAAAAAGGCAAGTTTAATGTTTTGTATTTCAGATTTGTTTTCTAAATTTCCCCTCAAAAAAAAGATTTGAAAATATCTCTAAGTGTACAAGCCTGATATTATCCATTCATTATCAGTAACAGCAGATCTGCAGAGAGAGAAACTGGACAAAGTGTTGGTGCAACAGCGTCATCTAGCGGCCGCTGCTTCAAGGTCACAGAGAGCAACCTCAACAAATAGAAGTTTATTCAAGTGTACCAGTAGTAAACTCCTTTTAAACTTAAAATAAGAGAGCATACTTTTTATGCACTTATCAGAGATATACTAAACAAAATTATACTTAAGTATACTTGGCTCATACTGACAAGTATACAGAAAAGTCTAAGTATACTTGATTTATGCTTACTTTTTCATAGAGTAGCCTGTTAGAGCGTGTGTGAGAGTTTGTAAACATATGTTTTGATATTAATTTACTTCAAATCATCACGAATTTTCTACGTTTTTGTGTTCTCTGTTCATCGTGGAGGCATTTTTTTAAATCTCATCACAAAAGTCAATAAGCAAAAGTCTCTTTATGTGATGCATAAATCCTTTGGCTAAGTAGTATAAGTTACAGAAAACTTACAAGTATACTTGCAGTATAAAATTATTAAAATAGTAGTTTACTGAGAGTATACTTTAAAGTGTACTTCCATAAACTAAAAAGTGAGTTACAAGTATAAGTATTCATAAGTACACTACTTTTTCGTAAGGGTGTGTAGAGTTCAGTGAAAAGAAAAAGGAGTTTTTTAATGTTTGCATTCAGGTTTAAACTCTAAAAAGTGATCAGTTACGGCTGAAATGACTGCACAGAATATTTCAAGGAGTTTGGAAACCGTTACGAAAAAGCAGTATACTTCAAGTTTATTTAATGAAGTATACTTTGGTAAAGTTCAAGTATATATTCCCAAGTATACTTTATGTAGTAAGTAGGGATGCACCGATAGCGATACCAGTATCGGGTATCAGTGCATCCCTATTTAATAGTTTTTATACTGCAAGTATACTTGTATATACTTGTAGCCCACTTTATAGTTTATTAAAGTACACTTTAAAGTATACACTCAGTAAACTACTAGTTAAATAGTTTTCATACTACAAGTATATACTTGTAGCCCACTTTATAGTTTATTAAAGTATGGTCCCCAGAAACTGGGTTGAATCAATGGGAAAAAGACAACTGAATATTATTACATGATGTTTATCAAATCTCACCAAACTGTCTTAATTATGTTGTATTTATATTGATTATTCTAACATGACTGAATCCTATTTGCTCTACTGTGAGCGAGTCAATTAGATTCCACTTAAATCACTTCACCTTACTTTTATAAAACAATACGGTGTAATACGGCGAGGAATGTGCCAAACACAGTGATGCATGTGTGTGTGTGCGTGTGTGTGCGTGTGCACGTGTGTGTTGGGGTCATTGATGCCTGGGCTCATGATTAGTGCCGCTGTGACTTTCACATCCTTGGGATTAAAATAGATGCCAAATTGAATCTGCTATTAGCCACACCAGCAAGCTGTGAAAACGAATCCACTCTGGGGACATGTACACTCACAATAACCCAGAAACACACACACACACACACACACACACATGCATGCACACACATGCACTGACCCAGCTACATGCCAGAAATCTTGAAAATGTATCCACACCAGGGACAGTTTAGTACAGATGGAGGGAGGATGTGGAGAACGCTCCTGTAATGTTAATCCCTCGTCTCTACTTCAGCTCCTCTGCAGAGACGAGAACAAAAAAAAAATGTAATTTTAACAGATTTACTGAAGAAAATTTAACACAAAACGCACATTTTTGACCTTTTATGCTCTCTGAGAGCTGAGCCTGCTCTTTTCTAGCGACGCCCTGTTTCACACTTACACGTTCACATCTGGTAGTTTCTACTGCAGCAGATCCTCTGGAGCATCGCTGCAGGTTGCTGTCTTGCTCATTGGCATTTTGATAGATGTCAAATGTCAGACGTTACATAAAGCAAGTTGAAAGTTTTCATTGGAACTACTTTCTGCTGAAGAAATAGTCCCCTTGACGATGTGCTCCCTGCATTATCCAGAGTAACACATGGTACTGAAACTATTGATTAAGCATCAACTAATCAGTCATCAAAGCCAGAGTGACTTAATCATGTGTTAATGGTGAACAACAGGAATTCATCCTGTATTCATGAGTGCATTAAATCATCATGCATTAGTTAAATATTACTATATGTTTTGCAGCCCTATTATAAAGCGTTACCACCATTTTCAAATGCCGAGAGCATCACAGAGTTAAATCTTTTATATGGGCGGCTGCACACATTTAGAAGACAGATACCTGCAGATAAGAGAAAACATTTTTCTCTTTCTCAGCTCTAAGTAAGAAGAATGTTTTCAGTAATTTGGGTGAAGTGACCCTTTATCTTAGTGAGCTTAACCCAGTGAACTACAGCAATGATTAATGTCTTATTATCAGCGTGAAACGGTCGGACTTGTTTGCTTTTTGGATATCTAGTCACCCATTTCACCGACCTTGTTTTCAGCTCAAATCAAAAGATTCAGCTGTATTATGTCAGACTAGTGATTTGTTATGAAAGATGGTTTATGATAAAATATGTCACATTTTGTGGCCTTGAGGTGTTTGCAGGCCTCAGTCTGTTTGCTTTGGGGGGGGGGATAACTCTGTCACAGACTGTGGCCTCCACCTAACTGATCTCCTTATACTTCCCCCAACAGCTCAGGTAATCCATTAATGCAGGGAGGGAGGGTGGAAAGTAATATGTTACTGGACTGAAACGCGTTCATGTGACGCTGAGCGGAGCCTGGAAGGTGTAATCTGCATCACTCACAGTCACCTCACATCCATTCAACGCTGTCGGAGAGGCTTTCCGTCACAGCTGCAGAGAGAGAGAGGAGGATGAGCTCTGCCTTTTAGCGGTACTACTGAGTTCATCATTAACTCGGCAGACCTGAGAGGCAAACATCCACTCTGTAAATATTTGTCCCCATCAGTTTTATTTCCTGTTGTCTCTTCTTGGAGAAGGGGGAAGGCAGGAGAAACAATGAGTGAACTCTGACCCATAAAGATGTTGCCATCTTTTCTAAATCCAAATCTGCAGTTTGCACACTGGGCGACAGTGAAGGCATCATCCCACAGCACAGACAGAGTGGGAGGAGAGGCAGGAGGTTACAGTTCAAGGGAAAGAATGAGGGAGGGAAGGATGGTGACGGGGAAACTAGGACATCCTGTGCTGTGAGTCTTTACCCTGTTGTGTACCCACCTGGCCTTCAGCAGATACCTCTGTCAGCTAATACAGAATCAACCTGTGAGTGCATAAGGCCGGCCTGCAGGGTTGGTTACATGAAACCATGTTGAAGGTTTTTGAGTAGTAGAGAGATCCATTATGTTGCAGAGATCAACACAGACAAACATTTGGGTGATATGAGCTGTTCAGCATTTCTAAAATTAGTCTACAGGCCATCCCTCTTTCTTCAAAAGCTCTTTTGGCTCTTGATAGAGGGGAAGAAAAAGACTAAAAAGCCACAATTGAAACCAGATGAAAGAGGACACGAAATGAAGAGCGCATGTCGTGTCAGCGTCTAACTTCCTCTCATTATCCAATAAGAGGGCAGCGGTGTCATCGTCCAACTTCATCCTATTATCCAGCGAGGGAGCAGCATGTCGGCGGTGCCCGAGACACTCGGGGGACAGGGAGACATAAACAAAGAACGGAGTTTAGATTCAAACAGGAGTCTGTCCCGGGCCTTTTTAGTGAAACTCTAGAGCGCAGCAGCTCGAGGCGTGGTATGCCCATTGTAAACACAGCCGTGAGGAGGCAGACACAGGCGGAGGAGGATCTGCTTTCTGTCTATTCAGGCAAGAGGAGGACAAACTAGCAGATGCATTACATCATCTCTAACACATTCATATGTATACTATCACAACAGAAATTTAAAGGGATAATCACTTAAATCAAACCCTGTTTCTCAAACTATTTATGGTTGTAATTTTGTAATGTTTTCATCGTTAGTGGTGGAGTCCGCCAGTCAAATTGCCCACATAAGAAGAATACACCAGATTCGACTGTTATCAGCTCATTAAATGTGCATTAGTCGTTATAAGCCTTATAGATGTGGCTCAGTAGGGGCCTACTACGTTGTAAAAGTGAAAGTGAAACTTAAAAGCAACACGTTCTAACACGTAAAACTGAACGAAACAAAACAGCTTCTTTAGGTTTAGGCAACAAAACCACTTAGTTAAGAAAAATATTGTGTTTTGGCTTAAAATAACTAAATTTGGAAAGTGCAAGTAGAACTTAACGATAGGCTCGACGATGTTCGAAAGCTAGCATAATTTGAATGTAGCACCGCCTCAGGAGCTCCGTCTAAACCCATCCCCCCCCCTCGGGGCTCCTTCCCAGGCAACGCCCCCAAGCCCCCCAGGAAGAGCGCCAGTCGTCGATCTCAACTTTCGTAGTGGCCAAACGGCGTTACTGCAACTTCTGTGTCCGTCAAGTGATGCCATTGGGCCCAAAAAGACTTTTTCCCATAGACTTACATTGGAAAAGAGACATCTGTAACTCAGAGGATAATATTTTTTTTTAGGTGAATCAACTCCCCAGTATGAACACTCTAATAGTCCTTATTTAAATCATTAGTCCTAAAAGTTGTAAAACGCACTAATAGCTGAATCCAGAGTTATTCGAATGTAATGATTGGATGATTGACGGCCTGCCTACCTACCTGCCCGCCGTGCACTCATTGCGCGTCACCTGAGTCTTCCACAAGCTGCTAGCTTGTCTTTACTAAAGATGAATCTGTGAACGGCCGCTGTAACGTCATCCCAAACAAAGGAACAAAAAGAATACGCCTATAAAAAGTGTTTGTAACCAGCTAAACCAACCAGGGTTAGCCACAAACACACAACAGTAGATGGTATTATAATAGAATGACAGTCATAGCTAATTGCTACAAAGCAGGGTAAAGAATAAAGAGGCCTGGTGGTTTTGTAATGTAACTCTATCTCACAGACAATGAGGTGCTCCAGGATATAACAGCTGCACCCTTCATACTGTACATGACAGTGTGTAATGAATAACCCCAACACGTGCTGCTTATCCAGCTTGGATAGTTAGGAATAGGTTTATGCTTTGATGCAGCACAGCGTTGCCTTAATCCACAAGATAGGAGATATGAAATTATTTTGTAATATAAGCCGCCCACAGCATGTGAGCAAACTGTGAGGGTGTGGCTATAGGAAAACTGTACGAAACATCAACAATACAAAAAGTAAAGTTTTCCAGCTTGGTGACGATTGCTCCAAATTTGTAGGATGAGCAGCAAAAAAACAGATTTTGGACACAATTCAAAATAGTGGACACAAATGGGCGTGGCTTATATGGATAGATTCATCTGGACCCACAGAATTCATTGTTATAGCGCCACCATCTGGTCAAATTGCACCACATTTGACACTGCACATCCTCAGGTCCTCTGCAATACACTCGCCAAGGGGGAAGTTGATCGGATGAGCGGTTCTGGAGATATGTGAATTCAACGTTTGCAGAAAGGTACAATGCCAACATTTTTTCCTGGCAACTGGGCTGCTGTAAACTACCTGCTCCGCAGCAAACAGCAGACAGGCACAGTTCGAGACTATAACTGGTGAACATAGTGGAGCATTTAGCTGCTAAAGAGACAGATATTTACCTCAGGAGGTGGTGGAGACCAAAAACAGAGCTAAAAGAGAGAGAATATTGGACTTACATTTATTTATCAGATGGACACAAACACAAAGACTCCTGATGAATCATCATGTTGCTCTGTAACTGATGGATGTGTAAATAAGCAACTGTTTGCTGATTTGCTGATGAAGTTCAACATATCAATTTAAAAGATGATGTCAATGTTGTCTTCACAGCTCCCATTATTGCAGGTTTAACCCAAATTACAATTTATTAGTCCACATCTATAATTTTATACATTCCATCCGAAGGCCAACACACAAACTAACAGATAATTAAATTAAATTTGTTTTCTTCAGATAAAACATAACTTTATTCCACATTCCTTTACAGTTTTTTTTCATTGTTCTTTTAAAGTAATCTCACATTGTACTAATTAATAAATCTGGCCAGTTTTTCTTTCTTTCTTTCATCATTACCGGCCTGATCATTGACACAATACCCATGCATGCTATGCATATTTGCATGTATTTGATTCAACATTAGAGAAATCACATCATACATTTAGCCTTTGGGATACAAATCCCCAGAGCCTCTTCCATGTATTTCAGTATGTTTCTCTATAAAAGATTAATTGCAGATTGTGCTTTAACACAGAAAAAAGCTGAAGTCATACACTAAACTACTCCTACTGCAGACATGGAGTGTGTGCAAGCAACTAAATACTTTACTGTACCAACTTCTGATATTTCCCCTCACATAAAGTCAGTTATTGCACTAGATTTACATACAAATGCAGGTGCAAGTTTTGCTTTTACAACTTTCTCAAATAATCATGTAAACAAAGAGATGATCCTTAGTGTGGCGGTGCTACATGTATGTGAAGCCTGTGTTTCTCATTTCTCTGACACAGATTTATTGTGATGTTTTATGGTCCTGCAAAATAAAACAGACTGGAAACTTGCATCAAATGTAGATCATGAATTAAAAAAGTGGACACATTTGTAGCTTAACAGCTGTATAATAAAACAACACTGAGAAATCAACGTGCTCTTTTAATGTTGAGTGGATAGCGATGATGTAAAAAGTCTATTAGTACAACAACAACAGTGTGTTTCTACCACGAGGAGGAGGGAGTGTTGCAACCATCACAGAGACCTGAGAGAGCCCAGCGAGGTGCTCAGACTTTATTAGATTTGTTCTGTGGTCGTCAGGGGGGGGAATTTCTCCAGAAACTGTCTGTTTCTGAGGAGGATTTTTCAGTCGGTCCCAGAAGAGACTTTCACAGGAAAAGACCATAAAATCCTTTCAGAGAACATTCCAGCAACAATATCACAGTCTACTGGAGCAAGCCAAGTTTATAGCTCTGATATGAAATGTTGGAGAATTTACCCAGCGTGCACGCACACGCACACACACACACACACACACACACACACACACACACACACACAGAGAAAGAGCCCTGGAGAAATATTCATGGACATGAAAACTCAGTTTACTGGACTGAAAATACATTAACATTAAATGCATTATAAAAAAGATGTTTCATTGACTATATTAGAGAGTTTCCAAGAATTCAGTCCCTCACTTGTCTATTAATGAAACATCTGGGGACTTGTGAGGCATTTAGATATGGAAACACAGCCCCCTGCTGGTCAGAGATAAACACTGCAGCCATTTATGTGGGAGCATGTTACAGTAAAATAGTCTTCAGTCTCTCTTATGAAGGTTAGCTTTGCTATGCATTGCTCTGGTGTGTAGAGAGTGTCAGTACTTGCATTGCAAATGATTAAACTTCCTATGATTACCTCATAGTTGGTCTCGTTTGATGTTGCTTTGACAGCTTTGCTTAATGCCTTTCAGAATAAGAATCAGATTTATTTGCCAAACATACAAGGAATTTGACTCCAGTTTTCTCTCTCAATTTTCTCTCTCAATGTACTTAGAAATAGAAATAACACCTGAGGACAAGGACAGCAAAGCTGGACAAATATTGTAAAGTTAAAGAATAGACAAGACTGCTATGTACACAAGTAGTGAAAAATAGGTGTTTATATAAGCACCTATCTATTGTACTATGCATTCTATGTATTCTTTATATGTACTTTCTGTGTATATATTTTGACTTCAGACACATTTGAGCAGCTGACATACAGTATAATGTCCAAAGAGATGTCACATAATGGAAATCAAATAAATACATACACAGCCTCACATACATAAAAGTAGATAATATACAAATATAAACAAACATAACCAAAACAAACAAAAACATCTATATACACCAGTTTGTGTCAAATAAAACTTTGTATATAGATAAGATAAGATAAGATAAGCCAAATTCATGTGTTACAGCAACACAAAGACAGAATAATTACAAATAAATAGAGAAGTAAAATAAGAATAAGAATAAATAAAATAAGAGGAATATACAACTAGTATAAGAGTCGAAACTATACAAGAATGAACAAGTGATTAAAGACAAGTAAATCTGATTCAGTTCATGGAGAAAAAGTCTGTAATCCATGTAGAGCAGAGAGAGTTTTTCCTATCATAAGTTATGTTTCTCCTCCTTCAATGGGAGTCTGTTCAACTAGAGACAAGTTAACTGAAAGTTAACCCATATAAACCCACACAGACACTTTTACATCCTGTAGGCCTGAACCAGGTCAAGTGTGATGTTGCAAAAATTTGGGTACTTTGGAAGCTGAAGAGCTTGACTTGACTCCTACAAAATGTCCTTCAATATCCCACATACACAATCCAATACTATAATGTTTACTTTCATATTTTAAGATGGTGCTACTGTAGATCATTACATGTAATCCCAGTGTTATTAGGCCCCAATAGCCAACCACGTCGGGCAGCAAAGGCCCTATTAAAACTTGGAGTATAATTTCATAAAATTAATGATTGCATTCTTGATTCTCCTTTAACCACCTTTTTAGCATCAAAGTAAAAAAGGTTGGTGACCGTACTGCTTCATAAAGGTTAAAACATGAAAGGTATCACAACGGAGGATGTTTTTAATTTCCCTTTTTTTCAATAGATGAATCACATTTATAGTGTTATGACGGTAATATGCAGAAACCGGTCGTAAAATCTTCTGATATGTTTGCTTTTTTGCATGATGTGATGATTTTTTCTGATGAGCTCAATAAATTAGAGGTTAGGTTAACATTTTAAAGTGAGACACTCATACGGCCATATGTCAGTTGAAGGTGTTATTGGTGAACTTCAGAACTGAACGAGGACTGTGGATTTATTCCAAATCACTTAAAATTGGAAATGCGTTAAAGGGTCAGTGTGGATTTGTAATCACCTTCTTGTTCATTATGTACAGTTCAATGTATTGGTGAAACAAAACCCGACACAAGGAAAAAGTAAATCTAGTTGCAACTTTTATTTCTTTATTGATATTTATCAATCGATAAGTTGCAGGTCACTAATGATGAAACAGTATTTGTAAATCCGGCAAGACATGCTCACCTGACAAGGCTTTAATTACTGCAACACTTTTCACTTATCCAGGCATCTTAAACAAACCTGCTCAGGACGCCATCTGGACCAGCTGCTTGTCTCCATTCACCTTCCTCCTCCTCCTCCTCCTCCTCCTCCTCCTCCTCGTGTGAGCCTTCAATGGATAAACTGTCAAGCTGAGCTGATACACAGGAGTCAACAAAGCCAGAGGAGCGTCGGCTGGTCGGGGGGAAGGGACTGTTTATACTATATATCAGATAAAGCGGTTTGGTTTGTTTTGTCTTCTACTGTCACCTGGACGCAGGATATTCAAGGTCGTGCAGGTCATTCTGAAAGTTTTGGACAGTTTAAAAATATTAAATTTAAGTGAGTTTGTTAGTATGGAAGAGAATCTCTTGTTTACAAATGATACCTTCCATCTTGGAGGATATTAAAATCAACATTTATATAACTTTATATTTGGTACCTTTCAATTAGTCATCAGGTATCTCTAAAGTTGGAGACGACTGGTGTAGGACGATGGAGAGCAGGTCAGTCAAGATCTGTCTCATTAGTACGACATATACTTTACTGTTTACCCAGATTATGATGGCAAAGAAAACAAGTGATTCCAATTTACACTCTTAATAGAGCTATCATGATCTTTAATAACAAACTCAAGTAGTGGTGGAATAAGTACTCAGATCTGATACTCTGTCACAAGTAAAAATCCTGCATTCAAAACTTTGTATGCTATAAAAGTAAATGTACTCATTTCAGAACAATATATATCATATTATTGTAATATAATTATTGATACATAAATGTATTCATCACTTTAATGTTGCAGCGCATAAAGGCATTCTTTTTTTACTATATACACTGCAGGGTAGCAGTCAAGTCTTGTCATTATCCATAATAATACACATCATAATGTATTTATTAATTTTATTTTGCATTTATAATCTGAATCTGCAAAGTAACTAATGTTGTCAAATAAATGTAGTGCAGTAAAAAGTACAATATTTGCCTCTGAGACGTAGTGGAGTAGAAGTATCAAGTACCTGAAAATTGAACTTAAGTATAGTACATGAGTAATTGTAGCCTACTTAGTTACTTTCCACCACTGGGTTCAGGTTGTACAATATAATATCAATATATATAATAATTGTTTCTTTTTTTGATAATGAAAATGGATTTCCTCAACGATCATGTTTAATGAATCCATCCATTAATTCATTAATTTTCCATTTAAAAACGTTATGCCATGACTGCATTCATTAAAGAACATAGAGATGATGGAAAAAAGCACCTTATACAGTCAGTATATGTTGCAGGTCCCGTTCTCACCACTGAGGGGAAGTGTTGTGTAAAGTGTGCTGCTCCAACCACTGCAGCTCAAATGAGGAAGATGTTGTCCTGAGGGTAGAAAGAGGTGGGTTGTGTTCCTATTTTCTTTTTACTTTTAATTCGTACTGCAGCTGCCCTAACAAAGTACACACTGTTGCGTGCCTTATGCACACAATTTGTACATACTACTAGGTCATAACATTGCGCCTTGAACTTTGACCCTTTTGCTCACATATCCACTGCACAGAGGATTGATTTTGATTTGATTTGATTTTTGATTTTTATTTGATAGGGACGATGCAATGCAACATATAGCTCCAATACAGGGCATGAAACTGATGTGCTGCACAGAGAGTTTATTGCTAATTTTCAACTCGTGTCCCTAGTTGGGCTTTTACATGTACAGAATATATATATAACATCTGACAGAAGGGCTGCCTATATGATACCAATTTATATATACACTGTACACCGCTAGTTAGCTAGATAGATAAATAGTAGGGCTGTCACAATATCAGATTTTCATGACATGATTATCATGGCCAAAAGAATTCACGATAACAATATTATCACGATATCTATAGAAAATGTAAATAATGCTGTCGGTCAGATTCATCTTTAACTTTGTTTATTGTGCATTTTGTCTCATTTTTGGCAAATTAATTACACGCAAAATACGAGTGTAGGGAGGTGGAGAGAGAGTCTGTAACCAATAACTGTATCTATAAAATGATTTAAGAGTCGCTGGATTATTTACACAATATTATCATATGTGTATTATTAGCATGATATCAATATTTCATTTTTAAATATCACAGTTATCATCAATACTGATAGATAGATAGATAGATAGATAGATAGATAGATAGATAGATAGATAGATAGATAGATAGATAGATAGATAGATAGATAGATAGATAGAGAATTACACATAATGAGATTTAACAGAATATAGAAATGATCCGTCTGTTTTCATTCATCCTCCGTGTGTACTTCCTACACCTGCTGGCTTCCCACAAGGCATCTGGATCGTTGACCTCTGACCCCCAGCTGCAGCTCTGTGCTGGGGACACTTGAGATGCCCTCTGTGACAATGTATGGAGCACACATGCAGATGCACACACACACACACACACACACACACACAGAGAGAGACACACACCTAATTAGATTACCTGCAATAATGCAAAACAGTGACGGACAGGTGCTCTTATAAACTGGGTTAGGAAACACACCGCCTGTGTGTGTGTCTGTGTGTGTGTGTGTGTGTGTGTGTGTGTGTGTTGCTCGGTGGGTTTCCTCTTTGTTTCTCTGTTTACTGTTTTAAACAGTATGACAGGCATCCCCATATGTCTGGGACCCCTGTTGTGGCCTGACATTACGCTCTGTGTGTGTGTGTGTGTGTGTGTGTGTGTGTGTGTGTGTGTGTGTGTGTGTGTGTGTGTGCCATTCATGTATTTGTGTGCAAATAGACGGCCGATGGAGAGCAGAAGGCTGCAGGCTGTTATCTGTTCATGTGAATGTTTGCTGTACCAACAGAGCCCTGGCTTCTGTGCAACAACTAAAGGAAATCTACTCTGACATTAAGATAACGCCATCTCACATGCACACACACACACACACACACATGCAGAAGCAGAGAGAGTAGACAGATGTGATGTGGACTCAGTTGCTGGAGAGCACTCGTGGGACATTGGGAATCGGATTAGGGACAAGAGCACGAGTCAGGAGAGCTCTAAAACAAAGGCAACGGGATAGAGTTGATCAAATATGATGAAAGCTAGCTTTACTGCTGTAAGGTCACATACAGCCCAGTGTGATGAGGAGAATCACACTCCTAAAAGCGTGACAGATGTGCCCGCCTGGCCTCGGAGAAACCAACCGCCTAATCAGTCCGGCAAGCCTTCTGCAGCGGGCCATAAAATGCAAATATGTGCCACTCTGATGTCGACCCACCGCTCATTCAGTCTCACTGACTAACACCAATCATAGACGGGAGGACCCTGCTGATTGCTTCTGGCTTAAAGTGGGAACGGCAGGTGTGACCTCTAGTTTAGATAAGAGATAAGCATCTACTGTCACACTGTATGTGAGTCTGTTTGTAAGTTTGTGTTTCTAATGGAGACGTAACGTCGTTACCGACACCTCATGGCTGCGCATATATGTGTGTGTGTGAGTGAGATGACTTGTTTGCGGGAGCGTTATCAGTCAGCAGCACAAAGAGCTATTCAGCGCCCGGAGAGACACAACAAAGGGACAATTTACTGCAACAAAAGACACCTCCGTCCTGGAGGCCGTGCCGGGTGCAAATCGGAACAAAAAGCCTCCCATGAGCTGGCAATAAAACTGCAGACTGCCATGCAAAATCATAACCTCAGGTGGAACGAGCCAGGCCTTGGTGGAAGGGACAACAGGGACAATTCACCTAAATTATAAATTATAAATGCAGATTGATTTGGTTACTTGTCCAGGTTTAGAGACAAATTACAAATTCAGCATCATCACTCTCCAGAATCAGTGTACCCGATAATTTAACTTTGCTTATTTACTATTTCTTCTGTACAAAATAGTTCCAATCAATGAACACTGTTCACAGAAAGGTCTCTCTGTTATCCAGAGTGAAGGAGGCACTTCATTCTGCTGGTTGTAGCAGGTATGAATATCATATGAAACTAGAAAAACCTAAGGAATCTATTGGTACCAACCATGTCATACTAGCTTGTTGGAAAGATCGCTAAATAACGCTCCAAAGTTATGCTAAATTTTGGCGAGGAAAAACTGGCATGGCCATTTTCAAAGGGGTCCCTTGACCTCTGACCTCCAGATATATGAATGAAAATGGGTTCTATGGGTACCCACGAGTCTCCCCTTTACAGACATGCCCACTTTATGATAATCACATGCAGTTTTTTTGCATGCAGTTTAAATGTGTTATTTTCTCCTATTCTAAAATGGTGTGTTTGAATATTTCTGCATACTGGGTTCCCTAAACAGTCTTGAATTCCATAAATGTGGTATCACTGTAAAGCTGATACTCTTGTGGATCCAATGATTCCAACTGTATTCATGTGTGATGATGTTAGTCCACGTAGGAGCCATTTCATTGACCTCACTGTATAAAATGACCTGTGGTGACCTCTAGGATAATCACAGCCTCATGAAACTTTACAGCCACAAACTAGAGACCTAGAGCATTCAGATGATGGAGGATCAAACTAGAGACCTAGAGCATTCAGAGGATGGATGGATCAAACTAGAGACCTAGAGCATTCAGAGGATGGATGGATCAAACTAGAGACCTAGAGTATTCAGAGGATGGATGGATCAAACTAGAGACCTAGAGCATTCAGAGGATGGATGGATCAAACTAGAGACCTAGAGCATTCAGAGGATGGATGGATTAAACTAGAGACCTAGAGCATTCAGAGGATGGATGGATTAAACTAGAGACCTAGAGCATTCAGAGGATGGATTTCTGAGTTTCTGAGCAGTTTACACAACAGAAGTGCTTGCCATCCAATCGCTGAAAAAAATGTAATTCTTGCAGAAATCTCCAAATGTCAAAAGTTTTTGATTCCAAATTCACAGCATGGCTTTTTCTATGGTGTTCCTCAAGGTCTTGGTGTCTTAATGTGGTATTTTGGAGGGATTATTGTTCATTTTTATCAATTCTCCAGTGGTAAAAAATGGTTAAATTTAGCACCAAATCTGTGTAACAAATGGTAGCAACCCCAAAATTGCTGCAACAACTTATGAGACATAATAGAGCATGGGGATGACCATCACATCCTTGACACAGTGCTGAGCTGCATCTCAAATTAATCTCCAGGTTCCTAGCTTTCAGATGATGTACACCACTTCTATGTGACGTCTACTGTTGACCTGCTATCTCCACCTAAACACCCCCTGTACCCCCCTAAAAAAGACTAAAATGTGTCTATTGTGGGTCTCAGGGTTAATTTTAACAGCTTCTACTTCAGCTTGTTTTTATATTCTATTCTCTTAGATTTTTAATCATATTTAAATGTAATTTTATAATGTGTTTCTTTTGCACTTTGTCTCGATGCTTTTGATGTTTTATGTAGAGTGTCTTGTTGCTGAAATTTGCTATATATATATATATATATATATATATATATATATATATATATATATATATATATAAACTTGCCTTGAACCGACCCTTTAATAATAAGGAGGTACAACTGTGCACATCTAATTGTATTACCACTGTTTGAATCTCGGCGTTTCCACTGAGAACGTAAGTCCACTTCTGCCTGATGACATCTTTGAGTGACACACTACACAGGATGCCCACTTCCTGTATGCTGAGACAGGATTATCAGAGATGGAACACGTCCCATTAATCCCAGAATAGAGTGATTCAGCGTTGATGGATAGGTCTGTCAAACAGGATGAGCTGATCAATGCTCTCTGTCCAACCCTTCAAACACACACAGAGAGAGCCCTGAGTCAAACAGAGTAATCAGCCACACAAAAGGAAATGCAGATTACCTGTTGCTATGACGACTGCAGCTGCGGTGTGGTGTGGTGTGGTGTGACAGCCATCCACTCTGACGGAGACCTAAATAGAGCTGGTTTCACAAACACAGTGAAATGTGATATTGGCGAGTGGGCCAGGTGCTTCCTAATAACCAAGAGTAGCAGCGTATAACCAGTTGGAATCAGGGGTGTATTTCTCACACTTGGTTTAACATGATACTTCCACATGCATGATCAGATAATATGTTCATGCACATATTGATATTCTTTATTTTTGTATGACTTGCAATTTTTATTTTACGATATGCACATCAGCCATACAAAGATGATTCATTCATTAATTCTATTTCAAAGTGATCAAAAAGGGAGCGTCTTCCAGTTCCTTAGACTGATTTGCCGTCCAATCATAACAGCAGTCTGGCTCCAATACCACTTGTTTAACCTGAGACACGTGAACTGTTATTTTTGTTGTAAATTGTTTGGTATTTGGGTTAATAAATCCCTCTTTATTTTCACTTACATCTCATTTTCCTTGATTCTTTTTCCCCAGTTAAATTGTATTGTTACTCCCCTCATCCCCCTCATGGCCCAATCGGGGAACGTAACAATTGGGGGCTCGTCCGGGATAGAAGAAGTTGATATGGTTAATGAGTTCATGTGTAAACCAGTGTTTCTTTGTATGAGATTGTCTCCGGTGGCGATTGTGGTGTGGTTGTCTGGATGTCTATAGTATAGTTTTCATTAAGTGTCTGCACAGCTTCCTCAGACTATACAGGTGAGTGTCCAGCTTGGCTGCATCAGCCTTTCCATCGGGCACTTGTGTAACAGTGAACCTTCATCCAGAACCGATGGACTTTGGGGCATGACCATAGCACATGTACCCTCATCACTACCACATTTCCAGCACGTTGCAGAATCTTTTATACCCAGTTTATATAACCTACTTGGGGTCCAGTAAAAATGATGTAAAATTTTAAATTGAACAAGCCTCGCCCTCAGATCTCTTGACATTATTCGGGAGTTGCTGCAAATCTCATCCCACTCATGTTCATCAAATGATACACCCAAATCTCTTTCCCAGACAAATTTAAGGGCTGCGACAGTTTTATTCCAGCCGTATTCCAAAAGCATCGTATAATATTTAGACGCTTCGCATCCTTCACCAAAGACCTGGAGAATATTCTGTAACTTATCTGCTGATCTTGGAGAATGTCAATGTGACCCAAAGATCTTTCGCAATACATGGTGTAGTTGAAGATATCTCTAGAGGTAAATCATATTGTTGTTTTAGATCCTCAAGTGTATTAGTGCAATATAAATCTCCAATTGTAAGAATCCCCTTTCCCACTGATTCCTTTCAAATAAATGACTGTTTATCAATGCTTAGCTTTGGATTTTGCTTTATTTAAGTAAGGGTCAAAATCTGTCAGCCCTGCAATGTTCCTCCATGTGTTCTGAAGGTGAAATATAATTGGATGCATTGATATTCTTATGTTTACACTCCAGTGTGCATGCACAGACATTAAATCTATGAATGTGCAGAACTATGCTCAAGTTATGTGTCACAGTCTGTCTGTATGTGGCGGGGCAGCTGGGGAATCAGAGAATGGACCCTTAACGCCGCCCCCGCCTCCACCCCACCCACCCTGGCTGACCCCCTCCCCCAGCCCATCATCATCACACACCAGCAGCTGGCAGCCTGCCCCATTTAACTCCCTCCAGCACTTACTGGGCCGGGCTAATCACTGGTGTGCTCGGCACCACCATCCGTGGCCGCCACACCTGCCCCCTCGCTGGTGGGACTGTCCCATCTGGGACCTTACGACGGGGAATTTCTGGAGGGGAGGGAGGGGGGGGGGTGTCCTCTTACTTCCCAAAACAGCTCAAGGTGCTGTGTGAAGAGGGAGAAGAAAATCAAGACATCAAAATAAATCCTGGAATTAATGAGGTTCATGTTTGGGAATGTAAAGTTCACATTGCTAAAATGTTTGCAGGAAATGCTTTCAGTAATGTGCTCCAAACACTTCCTGTGACTCACAGCTGTTATTTTAGTCTAAATATTCCCAGAGTTTTAGGTGATCGCTTTTTGTGATCTTTTGATTGAAATAAAAGTATTGTATAGGTGACAATGCAGGGCGGAAGAGCTGTGTGTAGTTAGTGCTTAGATAAGCCCTCATCATTAGCAGCGACCAGATGGTGAGTTGATCATGCACATTGCTTTGCTACTCTGTTATCTGTCCTCCTCATTAGAAAGCACATTCACACAGAGAGAAGCTGCAATGATTCATTCAGCTCCAATCATGAGAAAGAGAAATTACCCTCATCTGTTTATGTCATACAATTTATAATCCCTTCTGTTCACACCAAAGGCAGCAACAGAGTAAAATGTAACTGCAGCTATTTGTACAAACAAGAAAGTGAAACTGAAGAGTTACTCGTTTGCATCCCCCCCCCACCTGATACTGGGTTTTAGACTGAAAGTCATCTGCTGAGGGAAGAGTTTGACTAAAACCCCTCTGTTGTTTCCCTCTTCAACCCTCAAACACAAATGAGCACAGCCAGGACTCACAAACACACTCACTCTGTAAATGTGCCAGCAGCCATATAGTGCTGCTGCTGCTGGTGGTGGTGCTGGTGGGGGGGCATTTATGAGGCAGATCATATGGTAGGGTTGCCTGTCAGCTCTGAGTTCAGAGCAGGCGATGAAGATTCATCTTCCCTGACACGCGCTGACATAGAAAACTATATTTAGCTGTTGGCGTCCGTGCGTAAAGTGACGTTGGCGCAGACGCACGCACAACGGGTCGCGGACTGAATACTGATGATGGGCACAAGCCCAAACAAACTGGTCATGTTTAAATTAATGTGAGAACATTTTGGAGGAGACTTTACTATCTAAAAGCCCTCAAATTACTTGATTATCATCATAATATTACTGGATTTCATTCATTCTCATCTTTCGTTGGCTTTGAGTAAGAAGTCCCTGATTATTATTATTATATTATCTGTTCGAGGTTGACTGGGAAATAAAATCAAAGAAATGTCTCTCGTGGATATGCCACGTCAGTTATTTCAAAATAAAATGAAACACTAAATATTTGTTAACATAAAAAAGCCCTTTATCTTTATGAATATTAATTCAAAATATTAAATTATGTGTTTTGTTTTTTCATTTGTATTTATTTTTGTCCAATAATTTCCTTGTTTGTTATTGTTATCCATCACTCGGTTGTTTTATTATTATGAACTGTATTATTTGGAATATGACATGTGCCTTTTTGATTGTGCAATAAAGAAAAAAATAACAATATCACAAAACAATAAAATAAAAATAATAAAAATAAAAATAAAAAAAAATAAAAATTTAAAAATTTAAAAAATAAATAAATAAATTTAGCCTAGTACTCTGCACATGATATAACTATAGAGTCAGTACAATAGTGATAAACAGGAATATTTACGCCATGTTTGGCTGTAATCAGGCCCTCAGTGTACATGGTCCTACTGTAGTCCACTTCCCGGTGCTGGTTCGGGCCCGGTGAGGGTGTAGGCCTACTGCACTTTATGAATAATGAAAAAAAAAATGACGTAAACAATGCGGTCCTCTCTGCAGCTCGGGCTCGAGGCTGGAGGCGGGCTCACCGACGCGTGATGCGGTGGTGACGTAGACTCAGACGGGGATCTTTAATCCTCTGCCGCAGCAGCGCAGCCGGTAACCAGAGGAGGGGGGAGCACGGTCGGACCGGAATGGACCGCACAGGCTCGGCTCGGATACACTGAAGGCCGGTCTTTATATCTGTGATAATATCAGAGAGAGGAACAGAGAAGGACCAGAAGGAGCCAAACCCCCTCCTCTCTCTGCCTCCAGACTACGGACGGGTTCCGACTAAACGCTGGTTCACATATATCTCCAGACGCATGTATTAAAAGCCAAATTTGATCCGGCTGACGGATACTGCGCCTCGTTCTGCCGGTTTCTACCCGCGGCCAGTGGTGGTTCGCCCCGGTGGTTCGCCCCGGTGGTTCGCCCCGGTTCGCCCTTCAGCGACGCGCCCGCTGTTCCTGTCAGCTGCTGCGCATCAGCAAAACATGCAGGATGAGCCTGCGGGGGTGACAACCACGCATTTACCCCCGTCAACCGAGGAGAAGGACGGTACCCGCACCGTATCCGGGAGGATCCGGACCGACAGCCAGCTGAGCGCATTCACCGCGGAGTATAAACAGCAGATAGATCATCTGTGCCCTCCGCAGTCTGTCTGTGACCTTCAGCTGCAGCACAGCAGAAACATACATCAGCAGTTCAGTCAGCAGGCTGAGTTTAGCCCCGCAGAGTCGCACCCCCCACCCCGGAGACGGTTCGGTCACCTGCCGCAGCACCGCGCCGCCGCTGACCCCCAGTGGAGCGGCTCTCCAGAGGAACAGGCTGAAGCCGCTTCTGGGAACCCAAACCAGATCCAAATGGACTCCCCCATCGCGCACCATTTAAATAATGGCACCGGCACCGGCAACATGTTGTCCGGAGGTCTCAGCGCCGCCTTCCCGAACCTCCCCACCCAGGAGATGCAGAGCGCAGCGGTAGGCTCGTCCTCACCTTCGTTACCTGGGTTCGGCACCCCGTGGTCCGTCCAGACCAGCTCCTCGCCCCCCCCTCCCGCGCCCAGCTCCATCAACCACCACCCCATCCACGCCAACGCCATGAACCAGATGCCCAACGCGGACTCTGACAACAGCTTCTACCCAGGTATCCCCTCCTCCATCAACCCGGCCTTCTTCCACGGTTTCTCGCCGGTGTCGGCTAATCCGTGCGCCGGGATTAACGTGCAGGGCTTCAGCGGTCCTTTCTCGCCCCAGATGAACGTCCCTCAGCAGGCGCAGAGTCGCAGGTCCCCGGTCAGTCCCCAGATGCACCCCCAGCAGGGCGCCTTCCTGCAGCAGAGGAACAACTACAACCAACATCAGGTGAGCTGCTATAAGAAATCACATTGACAACAAACATTAGGCCTACACATCCTTTAAAACCTATCTAAATCAAGATGTTATGTCATAAATTGCAGTGAGGGCCTCCACTAGGATGACCTCAGGTCAGGGAGCATCTTGTGACTCTGCAGAGATAAAAGCATATTATGCAGCTGTAGACTTTGAATCATTTTTTACTCATAATGCATTTGTCATGTCCTGTGTGAGGGCTGAAGGCACTGATCTTGAGGCAAAGGGAGGGAGGGAGGGAGGGAGGGAGGTCAACAGAGGAACAACAGGGAGCATCACTGAATCTAGCTGTTGTTCTCTGGTGAAGCTGGCAGTGGGATGCAGTCACATGGCTCTGGACCATCCCTGTCTTGTGGTCCAGTCAGTGGGAACACAAAGGCTGGCAGGGTTTGGTGCCCTAAATGGATGTTTGGCCTGTTTCGGTGAAATGGAGACGTCTAGTATCTTAGAGGTGTGTGTGTGGATATAAGTAGGTGCTGGGAATCTGGTGTGTGAATTTTTTTTCTATTTATTTATTTATTTAATTATTTATTTATTTATTTGTTTTTTTCATTTCATTTGTTGTAATATTTTTATATTTCTAATTCATTTTTAATTCTTTTTTTCTTTTTTTTTAATTATTATTATTATTATTATTATTATTATTATTGTTATTATTATTATTATTATTATTATTATTATTAATAATAATAATACAATTGTTTTTATTAATAATACTATATTTGTATTTATTCTAATGTTTTTATTTTTATTTTTTTTATATTTCAGTTTTATTTGTTTTATCTATTTTGAAATTATTATTATTTTCATTTATTGTATTTTTATTTTTATTGTTAATTTGTATTTGTTTTATTTATTTTTGAAATAATAATAATAACAAATATTATTATTATATTTTAGTTATTGTATTTCCTATTCATTTTTTAAATCATTATTATTATTATTATTATTATTATTATTATTATTATTATTATTATTATTATTATAATAATTAATACAATTGTATTTATTTTTTGATAATACTATTATTCTTATTTATTGTAATGTTTGCAGAGGCTCACATGAAGGTTCAGATTATGTTGTAGGAGTCTTTGGGCCTGTGTGTTAGTAGCCTTCTGCCTCAGGTTTCTCATGTGATTTGCACATTGTGTGTGTGAGTGTGTTGCTGTTTCTCTGACCTTTAACCCCTTGCTTTGATTATGAGAGCTTTGTAAATATCCAAAGGCTTGAGACATTAAAAGGAACATTTAATGAAATGCAACACGAAGCAGAAAAATACTTGTTTTTTTTATTATTTTGTTGTTTATAAAATATTTTTTTGGCTCTTTTGTACAAGAGTAAAACAGCTACTTTTAACATGTCCGTCACGGTTAACAGCACTTGCATTATCCTGATTTTTTTTTTAGATAAAAACTATTCTTCAAGCAAAGCACACCACTATCTGACATCCTATAGCTGTTGATACAATGAGAAAAAGGAATTTAGATTGTGTGAGAAGCAGGAAGTTGATTGTCGTCTGTGCAGGATTTTCTCGTGAAAAGCACGCCAGATTATAAACACGATGTGATTCAGTGTGTGATATGCAGCTTAAGAGTGGACACAAGGTCCAGGTAGAGAGAGAGAGAGTTACACTGGTGGTGTCGCAGCACACGGGATACTTGGTATTATAGTCTTAAAGCCCTAAATCTTCTTATCTACCCACCCGTCACAGGAGCAGATCAAGCTGCAGCTGACAGGGAGAAAAGAAAGGATATAGCATGAAAAGAAAATAATGTACAAAAAGATGCACGTGTCCTTTTTAACCCGCTCCGTCCTCTCTCTCTCTCTGTGTGCAGCCCATGGTGAAGCAGTCTCCGTGGGGCAGCCACCAGGGGAACGGCTGGGGCTCCGGGGGGATGTCCTGGGGTCGGGACCACCGCAGAGGGAACGGCATGGGCGTACCGGGCTCAGTCAGTCACGTCTCGCCCCTGAAGAAGCCCTTCTCCAGCAACATCATCGCTCCGCCCAAGTTCCCACGCTCTGCTGGATCACTGGGGCCTAAGTCCTGGTTAGAGGAGAACATGTTCCGCACAGACAGCAACAGCAACACCTTGTTGCCCCTGCAGGTACGTGTTTGGGGTTGTATTGGTGGGATAATTGGTTTGTTTGTGTTTGTTTCTGCATTACCGTGTGAGAATGAGTCGCTCTGGAGGTGGGAAAGAACTAGAAACAGAGGCATACCTAGTCAGTTGAGTTAGAGACTGGACAAAGGGATCCCTTGATCCCAAAAGGGAACGATGATTCTTTTAAGGAGTAGAGAAACTGAAGGAAAGGGATCCTTCAGTGTGTAGATGTACATTAGCATTTCAATCAGATGGGAGGAGCTGGAGCTGATCATCTCTGCAGGTTTAACTAAAGGTGTAACATAGTGGGGGGGCTGGGCTGAATTCATTTAACATGTTGTAGGTGACAGATCTATTTCAGGTACCAAGACTGCTAAAGCTCTTTCTGTGCACAGCTAAAGGAAACATGAGTTAATCTTATTCCATGTTATATGTTGAGTGTTTTCTAAGGAAGTTGCTAGAGAAAGGGGTCTATCAGTGGTCATCACATGCTGCAGTATAGTGCCACTATAATTAGCGCCTCTTATTTTCCTCTGTTAAGGATGCAATAGGATCTAGATGGTCTCCATTTGGTAATGTTTTATTACAGAGTAAAAGTAAACGCAGCAACAGAAGAGGTTAAATAGACACAGATTGTATATAAGACATACAGACAAAAAGGCATCGAGACACGACTAAACTGTTACGCATTGTTGTAAGAACAGTTAGTGGTTAAAACTTCTGTTGACTTTTGGTTAAAACTGTCTGGAGAGATGAGGCAGATTATTCCAAGACCAAAGGGCCATAATAAAAATAGACTCATTGGGCTTTCAGGAGATAATTATCTTACTGTTCTGAACACTGTATTTCTTCATAAAAAGAGACTGTATCACAGAGTTCTAATGTTTTTATTAAAGACACATTAAATAAAAGCCATGAAACTGCAAACGTGGTCAATAAATTAACTGTAATGTGTCCGAATATGTTAAATTCATACATTAATTCTAAGGATAATGGCACATTTTAATGGCCGCTAACAGAAAAGATATTAATTTCTCTGACTCACTCAGACTAGAATAAATGATGTCACCTAACGGTATTACTGTTGCCATGAGCTCAAATTATTAGTGATGTCGGTGCCAAGAAGTGCAACGCTTCCTATTCCAGGAAACAGGCCTGACTCCGTGGATTGTTAATTTCCATAAACAGTGTCGGACACAGAATTTTTCAGATTCCAGGACTTTTCCTTCCTTCCTTTCTTCCTTCCTCTCTGTTTAATGTTTGGCAGTCGGTGACACATCTGCTGTGTCATGTTTTAGACGTCGACATTAGAGTCCACTTTCACCGAGAGTATTATGTCTCTATAGGAAAGCTGGTCATGTGAGTTTCCTTAAATTATTTTATACCGCTAATGCATATCATCACCCTGAAACACTATATTCTTAAAGTTAAAGAGAATATCCACCAAACACCGTGATTCCCACAGCCGTGTGTTTAACTTTACTGTGTTGTTAGAAAAATCAAAATCACACTTAAATCAAAGGGTCACTGATGCACCATGGGTAGGCAAAACAGTCCATTGTCCATGCAAAGTTTTCGTTCTCATGATTTATTTCTCCCAAAACAAATAAGCAAATGAATGAACAAAGAAACCATGGCTATCGCTGCCTCTCTCGCTCTGGTAAAAAAGAAAAGCCATCGGCCCACCCAGGTGCATGCTGGTCCTGTACCTGCCTACCTACATATGTAACTGCAGGTGCCCACAGCGTTAGCCAAGTCACAAACAAAACAAAATACTAATTACAAAAAAACCTAAATATACTAAACAAGAAAATAATTAAACTAAACAAATAATCAGCAAAAGAAAACACTATCAAAAATCTAATTTAAGTAAAGTAAACATGTAGAATAATCAATAAAACAATACCACTTATTATTAGTAAAACAACAACTAAATTCAACCAAAAATAAATAGCTCCTACGTGTGTTACAGTTTCCTCCCGATCCATAATGACAAAGTGGAAACTCCTCCGATTTTACTCATCAAAATCTGTTTACAGGTGTTGGGGAGTCCTACTGAATATGTGGGAACCGTTGTATAAATAAGATGCTTTATAGATAGATAGATAGATAGATCAATAAAGTTACCATCTATCTATCTATAAAGCATCTTGGGGCTCCAGTCTGATAAATTGCCTCAAGTGATGTAACATAAGTCCCAGACACACCAACCCAACATCAAAGAACTAGCGGCGTCAAAGGCCGACCGTTGAGTCGCCTCACGTCTCATTTGTCTCGGCCAAAAAGTTGCACTCGAACACACCTCAAAGACTACAGCCGACGGCCAGTTACTACGTACGTTCTGCTCCTGCGTGAGAGGAAATAACTCTCCACACCAGCAGGCGGCGGTAGTCTGTATTCATCATTCAAAAAGGGAAACAGGAAGACCGAGGACGGAGGATATACAAGCCGTTGTTATAATACGTACATGAAACAAAGCGGCGTTTCTCTCTCACTCTCACTCACCACTTAGCCAGATGTTAATGTCGCTGTGAAAACATCCATGTGTTGGAAAGATCAGATTAGATGAAGATGAAACATGAGAAAAGTCTTCTGTGTTTGTCCTCTTGACTTTACTCGTTGGCTTGCTTTCCTCACGTCCGTTTCTCTTCTCGTGCACTGATTGGTTTAAGCTGAACAGCCCAATCAGAGTGATTTCTCTCACCGACGGGCGCCGCCGCCGATTCAACATGCTGAATCGGCCGAAAAGCCTCCGACACAGGCAGACTATGGCCGACGGTGCGTGACTCACCGCAAAAACTAGACCGACAAACGCTCACCGACGGCCGACTGTCGGCCTGGTGTGTCAGGGTCCTTAAACACTCCCGTACTTAAACAAATAGCACTGAACCCCTGGTAATAACACACCTAAATCTGTACAGTCAAGTTTATCAAGTCGAGGTGCATTGTGGGTAATGTAGGCGACAGGTTTTGACGAGGAAGAATATGTGGAATAAAAAAAGAGTATATCTCTGGCTTTGCTGCATCGATTTTGATCCTTTTTATTCAAACTGTCCATCGTGAGTCTGACAATGTTCGAGGAGTACAGTCCTAAATCGGTGGAGCACTAATTCTTGTCTTGAAAATGATTCATTGACTACAAGACAAGTCTGGCAACCCTTTTAGGATTATTCAATTCTAATTAAATTCTCTGCTATGCCATCTAATACAACTCTTCATGCTCTACTGTCACTATTGTACTAAACTAACATGGGAAAGCAAGGAGCATATTAAACACCCTACAATGTGTCAGTATCAGAGTATGAACTGACCTTTACCCTGCACTATGTTGGGTGTGTTAGGTAGGACAGGCTGGTCACCAGAATATTACCATCGGAGTCTGTCATACTGTCTCTGTGGCCCGTTGATGAGCTCATTACCTCCATCTCAGCTCTGCAGCTAAATGCCACTCCTGGTTTTGGTTTCCATTCTCTCTCCGTCCGTCTGTCAGTCTCTGGGAACGAGTCCAGAGGTCCCGGGTACTCCGTCCTCGTATAGGCCGCTCAGAAATATACCTTCAGACCCCTGAAGTGAATAAATACGGAAAGAATGTTAATCCAAGCGTGAGCTACTCTTAAATCTCTTCCACGTTAAGCCAAATACCCACAGCTTTATTATTCATAAGCCAAATCACAAAAGTGTGTTAGAAGCGTGAGGACATGCATCAGGACGCGTGTGTTTGTTTTTGTCAGATCTGTTGATGTAAAACTATATCGCACCTGTGTGTTTCAGGACCGCACCAGAATGTATGACAGTCTGAACATGCACTCCCTGGAGAGCTCGCTGATCGACATCATGCGAGCCGAGCAGGATCCCATGAAAGGTGAGATTTCCCTTTTTATCTACGTTTGGGGGGGGGGTGATCGTGTTCGGCGAGGACGCCTGGCATCGGTGCTGGGAAGCGACGGGCCCAGTGCTCCCAGAGCTGTGTTGTTTTTCCACACTGCAGCTTATTTTGTCCCCGCTGAGAGCTTAATACTTCTACCACCAGCTGCACATTTACAGTACATGACCTTCCAGCTCTGATCCTGTTGCTACTTAACCTGAGCAGCACACAGAGCCGAGGAAGGAGTGGAGGAGGGAGGTGACGGTACTTTTTTATTCTGCTGTGTATATCTCTAGATGTTTTCAGGCATGTGCAATATCACACACGACTTATCATTTTTAAACTAAGCAGGTTCCTTTTGAGTTCCTCCTCATGGTTTGGCAGTAAGCAGAGACTGGCCTCGGCCTCCTGGGCTCAGCTGATGGACTTCAGAGGAGCAGTGTCAAATAACCGTCCTCTCCTAGAGACGGCTACACTTTCACTTTAAAACATGACCCAGAATAACAACATTGGTGAAACCAAGCCATGCATACAGCTGTTATTTGTTGGCATATGCGTAGAAGCACCAAAACTCTCGCACAGGTTTGTTTATTTGAAGTCTCCATTAAAGGGTAACTTCGGTATTTTTCAACCTGGACCCTGTTTTCCCATGTTTTAACTGACTAACTGACTATTGGCACGTTTCCACCAAGCAGTCCAGTCCAGTTCAGTTCGTTACACATTAGAACTTATTTTTGCGTTTCCATTAGCAAAAGTTGTGGATGGTACCAATAGAACCGCTCCATTTTTGGTACCACCTCGGTTGAGGTTCTAAGCGAGCTGAGCTGATACTAGAAGGTGGAGTTAAAACACTGCAGACCACTGATTGGTCAGAGAGAATCGTCACTATCACGACACAAGACATCCTGCACAAATCCGTGATTTTTAAATGGCTAACCACAATTTTTTATTCACTCGACCCAGATTTTTAAAAAAATGGCAGCTTGCAAGACAAAACCGTACACTACGGCGTACAATTGACAAAGTGCTGATGTTTCTCTGTTGGATTACCATTGAAATGATTCAGCGAGTGTCCCGTTGAAGATGATGTGACTGTAGTTTTGACGGTCAGCTGAGAATCCCGCCTACACTGAGGGAGCACTATACGCAGTGGAAACACGGCATAGAGAAAAGGACCTTCTACCAAAAGTGAGTTGAGCAGTGCCGTACCATGCAGTGGAAACACGGATTTATAGCAACAACACTTTCTGAAACTGGTCCAGTATTAAGGGAGAGTGCTGTAGATGGCAGCTGCTCACAGGCTGTAATATGGTGCTATCGGGGCAAGCTGGCAAAGCTGGTCATTTACGTCCACTAACAGTGTTTGTTTTTGCCATGACAGGCTCGGACTGTTATTATAAGTGTCTGACATTATGGAAAGAGTCTCGCTCAAGAAGTCTCGTTGTGAAATCTGGCGAGGTGACGTGTTGCCAGAAGACAACGGTGTAATAGTGGAATACATCCATTAGGGCTGGGTACCCTTAAAATGATACGATACCAGTAGAGTACTTCATTTGATACCTATCATGTGAATGGAAGCTGTGTGTGTCCCACTGGCTAGCTAATCGCCGCCGCGCTACACAGCGCTCATACAGCGGTTACCGCTGATAATGCCGTCCTCTGACCCACGGTTTACGGCCACCCTCCGGTTCACCCCCACGTAAAGTGTTAGCTCTGTCAGCACTTGTTGCCGTTGTTAGCACTGTAAGCACCGTTAGCATCGTTGACTGCGAGTAAAACAGTCATCTTTGTCTAGATCTGGGTACAAAAAGGATCGATTGCAGGTATCGTTTGACTGGAGAAGATTTGATACTTCTTGGTACTGGGTTGTTTCGGTCGATACCTTAAAGGTATCGAGTACCGATAAACAGCCCTAACATCTACGGTGGAAGCGCGAGTTCCAGCCGGGCAGAGTTTGTTGTGTTGGAGTACAGAAAGCGTAGCTTAGTGTTATCTAAAAGATTTTCAATGTCACGGCTGAATATTTAGATGATTCGATGGCCGCTTGTATTTATTGTAGCCAGAGTATACAGATATTCAGATTTCACAACGAGCCTTGAGCGGGACTTGGACACAATAACAAACAGATCGGATCAAGAGAAAGGTCAGTAAAAGGTTTTATTTCTCTGTAGGGTCCTTTCCATTATGTTGTCAGACACTTATAATAACAATCTGAGCCTGCCAGTTACAGCACTATCCCTCAATACTGGAGCAGTTTCAGAAATTGTTGTCTCCATTAGTCACTTAGACACAAGCACATGTGACTATAGGGTCCAGGTTGAAAAATACCGAAGTTACCCTTTAAGACCCTGTTATTATCAGGACTCAACCCGTGCCCTCGTTTCTCGGGTGAGTTTTGTTGTTGTTCCTGCCGGAGCAGATGGAGAGGACATGGACCAGTGTGCACAGCGGAGAGACGACGAGGATCTGGACTAATTTTAGATGTGATCACACTTTCACACACTGTGTATGACAGCCAAGAGAGGAGACGGGAGGGAGGGAGGGGAGGGGGGTTGGCTCTGACTTTTTATAGCACTGCCATGGCCGACACAACAGTGTACAGTATTCTGACCTCATGAACCAAAAGATTGAAATCGAGTTTCTTTCTTTTTTAATAGCACTTATTGTTGCTATATTTAACATTTAAACATTTCTGATTTTGGTGCCACCCAGTTGTAGGATCAAAAAGGACACTGGCAGCCAGTAAAACACTCTGATTGTATCCTGATTGTCAGAATGAATGACTAAATACCCACACTACCACTCTCGACCAATTTCACCTGATATTGTCTATTTTTTCCAGAAAATAAATCGTATGCCAAATAATCTAAAGGATGCTGTAATCACATAAAAAAATCTACACCTAGGGGCTTTAATATTTGTATATAAGTTACAGTTACAACAGGGATAGGCGACCTCAGACATACAGTGCCTTCTGCAGACGCGGTTCCAGTCATACTACAATTGAGGGTCCGTGTCGGTCTGGCTATCCACGCTTTTCCCGATCCACCCTCCATTCCAGTTGGTAGCAGTAATGCACCTTAACGTTGTTTGCCAGGAGTTCAACACCATTTGTCTATCTTTCTTTTCCTTTAAAGACGAATGATATAAATGTGGGTAACGGCGGATCTCCTCACACAACCTCTCTTCAAAACAAGAATCCAATTCTTCTGGAGGTGCGTACGCCTCCAACTGGACTGGAGTGTGGAACGAAACTGGAGCATGCACAGTTGGCGGCACGCTTGCTATGCGTACGGTCCGCGTGGTCACAAATTTTGGGCTGCACGCGGACGTCCACATAAGGTCTGCACGAACCCTCGCGGACATGGGCGGATGACGACATTTACGTCATGCAGACCAAAGAGTAAAATATGAATTGGCCTTTAGGCACGCGTTCCAGTAGCAATAATTGCGCAAGAGAGTTTTTTGGAAATGTTGCAGTGCCTTCTCACCCGCGTGCCAAATTATGTCTCTCACAGTCATTGGCAGTTGCGTGGCCTGTTATTCACGGTAGTTTGATTTTTTAGTACTCGTTGCCTTCTCCGCAGAATTTGTGAAGTTTATTGCTGATGAACAAGATTGGTAGGGTTTTTATAAGGATGGCAGCCTTCGTAGTGCTCTCATATATAATTACAACGCCCTGATTATGGGAGACAAATAAAAAAAATTACAAATGCACCATCGGTTCGCAGCCGAGTGTGAAGCGGCTGGGATGAGGATCAGCACCTCTAAATCTTAGGCCATGGTTCTCAGCAGGAAACCGATGGATTGCCTACTCCGGGTAGGGAATGAGTCCTTACCCAAGTGAAGGAGTTCAAGTACATCGGGGTCTTGTTCGCGAGTGAGGGGACAATGGAACGTGAGATTGGCCGGAGAATCGGAGCAGCGGGAGCGGTATTGCGTTCACTTTACCGCACCGTTGTGACGAAAAGAGAGCTGAGCCAGAAGGCAAAGCTCTCGATCTACCGGTCAATCTTCGTTCCTACTCTCACCTATGATCATGAGTGTTGGGTCATGACCCAAAGAACTAGATCGCGGGTACAAGCGGATGAAATGGGTTTCCTCAGGAGGGTCGCTGGCGTCTCCCTTAGAGATAGGGTGAGAAGCTCACTCATCCGTGAGGGACTCGGAGTAGAGCCGCTGCTCCTTTGCGTTGAAAGGAGCCAGCTGAGGTGGTTCGGGCATCTAGTAAGGATGCCCCCCCCCTGGGAGCCTCCCTAGGGAGGTGTTCCAGGCACGACCAGTTCGGAGGAGGCCACGGGGAAGACCCAGGACTAGGTGGAGAGATTATATCTCCACACTGTCCTGGGAACGCCTCGGGATCCCCCAGTCAGAGCTGGTTAATGTGGCCCGGGAAAGGGAAGTTTGGGGTCCCCTGCTGGAGCTGTTGCCCCCGGCGACCCGACCCCGGATAAGAGGTTGAAGATGTGATGAGATAAAAATGCACCTTGCCTCTATGGATGGAATAAAATTACAGACTCGTTGGAGATTTAAATTTTGATATGGTGTCATAATTAAACTTAACGTTAACCTTAATGTTGATATGGCACACTGATTAACAAGAACATTTAAAAATGGCACTTCATGTTCAAAAAGATTACCGACCCCTGAGTAACAATATCACAGCACATTGCTGGTGGAGAACCTTTTGTCTAAAGACTCTTCTATCTTACTGTTTTACTGTTGATGAAAACAAAGGAAGTGTTTCATTCTGTTGTCTGGTAATAACAACTAAAGGTGTCTTTGGGGATGAGGAGAGCTTTGTTCCTTCTGCTGACAGTCGTCCTCGCCGTAGACATGTGAGAAGGCTGCTGTTGCACATTCACAGGGAGGATCTGTGGTTGTATATATGTGTGTGTGTGTGTGTGTGTGTGTGTGTGTGTGTGTGTGTGTGTGTGTGTGTGTGTGTGTGCGTGGCCTCGCCCTGTCCTCTCCATCTGCTCAGTGTCTCATCCCTGTTTCTGTGTGTTTCTCATGTCAGGCCGTGTGGGATGCCCTAACCCCGGGGCCGACGGCCTCCTCATGCTCAATGGTAATTATCTCTGAGCACCGTCTCCCTGCAGGTTTACATCCACATGTGGAGCAAATTATGATCCCATCTACAGAAAACTGGCAAAAGAATATAAGCGAGTTAATGCAGCAGCTTCAGTTTAAGTCGCATGCTTTATGTTCATCATGAGTCATTCGTCTGTGTCCGTTGCACTTTTTTTGCCAACCTTTCCACCTCAGCCAAGCGTAATATTTTTCCTGCGTTTCGAGCCAGCTGTTTTTATGCACAAATTGAAAATGTGCATAAAACAAGTGGATGGAAACACACCTTGTGTCTCCACCTCTCATGATGCTTCCACTGTTACCTCATTAGACGCACTCACCAGACTCTCAGTGGTATAATAAGGTCCCACTAGACTAGGTCACTGGTTCCCAACCTGGGGGTTCCTCGCCAAATCTTCACAGGGGTCGCGAGGCCTTCTTGATTTTAAGACACCTTTTTTTATATACATACAGTTGACCTGTATCTCAGCATTTCATTCATTTCTGTGAAGAAAACAAAGTAAATTGTTATTTTTAAAGTTTGGATTATTATTTAAGATATAAACAGGATCAGGGCACGGTGAAGACCTGAAGAAAACACTGAGTTTGTCAAAAAAAGAAGCCTATTGAGTATGAATGATTTTTCAAAAATATATAATACAGAGAATTGTATTGAATGTTCCTAAAAACAGGACAACTCATCTTTGATGCAATATTCACAGGAAATAATCTGCTCAAAATTCATCCAAATCGCTCGTTCTACACATAGACTGTATATAGGAAGTCGACGTAGTCACCTTGACTCACCCGTTGGTTTGTGGACTACAGTTTTGAAGCCTCGAGTTCGGCATGTTGGTCGTCTCCATCTTGGTTTTTGGCCTTCTCCATCTTGGTTTTTCTGCCGTCGCCATCTTGGTTTTTGGCCGTTGCCTTCTTTGTATTTGGTCGTCTCCATCTTGGTTTTTGGCCTTCTCCATCTTGGTTTTTCTGCCGTCGCCATCTTGGTTTTTGGCCGTTGCCTTCTTTGTTTTTGGTCGTCTCCATCTTGGTTTTTGGCCGTTGCCTTCTTTGTATTTGGTCGTCTCCATCTTGGTTTTTGCGCGTCGCCATCTTGGTTTTTGGCCTTCTCCATCTTGGTTTTTCTGCCGTCGCCATCTTGGTTTTTGGCCGTCGCCATCTTTGTTTTTGGTCGTCACCATCTTGGTTTTTGGCCGTTGCTATCTAGGTTTTTGTCCAGAAGTGACTCTAGAGGGCGGAGTAAGTACAACCGAACGCTGAATAAGACATTTTTAGGCGACCAAAAATGTTATAATTCACTTTCATGAACTGAAAACACACCGTGAAAGGGTTAAAGATCTACGACGAAAACAGGGACAACTCCCAGACCGGACAACGCCGTGGTAGCGACCTGTCAATCACAAGGTAGCCCCGCCCTAAAGCATCCCCTGCTTTATGGTCTATCTAACTCTAAATGGGACCATAATTTACTAAATGAACATCATGCTGTATTGAAGAAGACTTGAAACTAGAGATTGAGATCATAAACTCATGTTTACAATGTTTACTGAGGTAATAAATCAAGTGAGAAGTAGGATCATTTTCTCAGAGACTTCTATACAATCAGACTTCTTTTTGCCCCCTGATTTTACACAAACTTCACTCCACTATTTGGGTAAATTGTACAATTTATTAGTTGTTCTCTACTGTTATAGAAAAGGGGTCCCTTAAGGAAAAAGGTTGGGAACCAGTGTACTATATATAGGTGACTTGTAGTGGGTCTGGTGTAGAGAAGAGAATGTCTATTTCTTCATCTGTTTTCTATTTTTTTTTTTTCACTATACATTATATTTACATAAAGTGCCATTTGTCATCATAATGTGTCTGTAGTGCTACTGTGGGCTCTATAAACACCGTTGTATTTTAAGTTTTTTAACCTTCAGTGAAGCATTTTCAAACCTCCCAATTCGCACTCGTTTCTTCCAACTCAACATCTACCGTCCTAAATGCTTTGTGATGGCGCTCACATGATGAGGAGCGTTCCCATTGTGATACGAAGTCATCTGACAGACTTTGAATGCACCACAAACAGGACTTTGTTACACCCTCTCATTGACATGTAAATGTTCAGTGCCACTAATTAGAGTAATTGCAGCTCTGTAGCCTCTCATGTGGACACACGTCATGCTGGTGTCAAAAATAAAAAGATCTTGTTTTATGGCGGTCTCTCAACGGGACACAGATCTGGGTCAGACAGCATTTTTGAATCACTGCTAGCGTGTTTTTTATTGTCTCTGGTATTCGTCGTTTCCTCCTGAGACCCAGCAGACATCAGCTCTTCATTTTAGTGTTGGAGGCGTTTTTTTGGCTCTCGTCTCTGAGGCCGAACATGTTGCTGAGATGAGCCTTGTTGTCCCTGGCGGAAGACAAACAGGGCTTTTATTTTTCTGGTTTTCTAAATGGCTTCCATCAGATCTGGCACATTGTATAGAAAAAAGAAAGTTGTCTAAGGAGAAGTTAAATGAGTCTTCAGAGCAAAAGATGTTGTTCTTGGTCTCAGGAGGATGTAAGCTAAGCTAAGTTTGGTTCACTTTTCTATGATTGGCAGCTTAATTGACTAAATTGATGGGCGGTTGGATAAAGAGGTCATGAGATAACTCTGCAGAGCTTAAATATAACTTTTTGAGAATGTGTGCACCGCTGAAACTTGTACTCTGTACTTTTCTACATGCAGCCAGGAGCTATGGGAGACGTCGAGGTAATCTTTCTG
Source organism: Sebastolobus alascanus (assembly GCA_916701645.2). Taxonomy (NCBI): domain Eukaryota; kingdom Metazoa; phylum Chordata; class Actinopteri; order Perciformes; family Sebastidae; genus Sebastolobus; species Sebastolobus alascanus. The sequence goes on along the minus strand of CAKAOJ020000209.1, from coordinate 284,772 downwards.
CAACACGTCTGTGGCTTATCCTCTTGTGGCTTATTCTCTTGTGGCATGCTTTACTGCTTGAATGGATACCAAACTGAGGCCTCAAGTCTGGAGGCAGACTTCAAATTATCTTTCTGCTTCTAAATTCAGGACGACATCGTTGTTGTTTTTTTTGCAGCGTTGTTATACAATCGTTAAACTTTGCTATCAAAAATATAACAAAAACACTTAATGGTTGTATTGTTTTTGTATCCAGACATGCATGATGTCAAGGGTTTCAGGTTTGGTCACCTTTACCTGAAGCACTGCGGCAGTTGTGCCTCCGCTCTATGGAACCCCAAAGTCTTTAAAGGCCCCATATTGTAAAGAGTGAGATGTCTTTTATATTATACAGCAGGTTTAAAGGTCCCATATCATGCTAATTTTCAGGTTCATACTTGTATTTTGTGTTTCTACTAGAGCATGTTTACATGCTGTAATATAAAAAAAAAAAAACTTTATTTTCCTCACACTGTCTGCCTGAATATACCTGTATTTACCCTCTGTCTGAAACACTCTGTGTTAGTGCATTTCAACGGAATTGCAACAGAATTGCGTTGCTAGGCAACAGCTTGGGTCCATGTTTACTTCCTCAGCTTTTGTTATTTACATCCACTGCAACAGGAGATAAACTGGGACACATTAAGAATGTTTATGTTTAAAACCGTGTAATGGTCTAAATATTGTATATTTGTGACATCACAAATGGACAGAAATCCTAACGGCTTGTTTCACGCACAATTTCTGAATACGGGCTTTGTGTATTTCTCCCTATATTGAGCGTTTTGATAGTTTAACAGTATTTATAAAGCACTTAAACCTGCTTTATAATATAAAAGACATGAAAATGAAATGAAAACGCTCAATCCATGGAGAAATACAAGCTGTCAGGATTTCTGTAACTTTGTGATGTCACAAATACACAATATATAGACCATTACACAGTTTAAATGTAAACATTCTAAATGTGTCCCAGTCTATTTCCGGTTGCAGTGTATGTGAATGATATCAGCTGGACAGGAAGTAAACATGGACCCAAGCTGTTGCCTAGCAACGCAATTCCGCTGAAATGCGCTAAAACGGAGCGTTTCAGACAGAGGGTAAATGCAGGCATATTCCGGCAGACAGTATGAGGAAAATAAAGTGTTTTTTGAACATTAGAGCAAGTAAACATGTTCTAGTAGAAACCCAAAATACAAGTATGAACATGAAAATGAGCACGATATGGGACCTTTAATATTAAAGAAATAAAGAGAAAATATGAAATAAATATTCATATGAATAAATTGTGTAAAATATATTTATGAGCCAAGTTTTGTGTGAAAAAAAATGTGACAAAAGTGGCATGAAATAAAAGTGTCAAAATGTTTTGAATATAAAATCAAAAAATATATATAAAAACTTCTAATATTAAATAAAAATGAACTCCTATGACAGTTTAATAATTTCTTAAAATATTTCTGTTTCATTTACATATTTTATACAATTCATTCATATGACTATTATATAATATATGAAATAATAATTTATTTTGTATTATGTATCTGTTGTCCTTTGTCTGTTTGTATTTTTAATTCCCCTTGTCTGTTTTTGATATGTTTTATTTTATAGTTTTTGTTACATTGTAATGGCGTTACTATCTTGACCAGGTCTCCCTCAAAAAAATAGAATTAAATTAATTAATTAATTATTAAATTAAAAACTTAATTATGTATTTAATATTGGAACACTTTGGGGCTCCATACTGCTCAGCGATGTTATTAACAGCTTTGTTCCACACCTGCTTCACCCGCCACGCCGCTCAGAGTGGAGCAAACATGATCGCGTGTCTCGGTCTCAGACCTGTAAAAACTAAATTGTACATAATCCTCTCTTTAAGCTGGTGCTTTTGTCTCACAACCACTCAGCGTGAAACTGCAATAAAAGCAGAAACATTATCCTATAGACCGCCTCTCCTCTGGGTTTTCCCTGTCACAGCAGATTCCATAAAGGAGAGGTTTATGTATGTCTGCTTCTGTGTGTGTTTGTGTGACATTTGCTGAAGCTTTAACTTCCTGTTCGTCTCCACCAGGCCGCTCCTCCCTCTTCCCCATTGATGACAATCTCCTCGACGATGGCCACGGCAACCAGGGTGTCCCCGGAGTCCACGGCTCCCCAAACTGTTACCCCCACCAGAACGGGGAGCGCATCGAGCGCTTCTCCCGTAAGGTGTTTGTGGGAGGTTTGCCCCCTGACATAGATGAAGGTGAGGAGTATATATCACCGCCTCGCTTCTTCTGTTCTATCAACCATCTTTCCTGTTCTTCACCTGTTTCTTTTTCCCCTCAGATGAAATAACCTCAAGCTTCCGCCGCTTTGGTCACCTGGTGGTGGATTGGCCCCACAAAGCAGAGAGCAAGTCCTACTTTCCACCTAAAGGTACTGACAAAAGCCTCCATATGAAACATGGCTGCTAACCTCTATTGAACCTGGATGCTGTGAAGCTATGATGCCAATCACTAAGACATCATCGGTCATACAGTCTTTATTTCTATGTGCACACACTGATGCTGTGGATGTGTGTTGCCTAGGTTACGCGTTCCTGCTGTTCCAGGAGGAGAGCTCAGTTCAGGCTCTGATTGAAGCCTGCATGGAGGAGGACGGGAAGCTCTACCTGTGTGTCTCCAGCCCCACCATCAAGGACAAACCAGTGAGTCCAGCAGCACCATGAACAGACACAGTGCTGTCATTTCATTTTTATTTTAAAAGAGAGAGTGGATTAAAAGTTAAATTTGACTTTGACCCCAGGTGCAAATTCGACCGTGGAACCTGAGCGACAGTGACTTTGTGATGGATGGATCTCAGCCCCTTGATCCCCGCAAGACCATCTTTGTAGGAGGCGTCCCTCGACCCCTGAGAGCTAGTAAGTACACATAATCGTTTTCTTTTTGAGCAATTTCATATAAGTTTTCTATTTAGGAATTACTTTAGAATCAGACTTACTGTATGATATATTCAGTGACATTATGTACACAAAAAAGACAAGAAAAACAGAACGGTACATGGTGATAATAAAATTTAAAAAAAGGACAAGGAATCCAAGATACATAAATAAAAAGAAATAAAAAAACAATTTAAAAATACATAAATAAATTAAAAATAGTAGGCTATCATATATGTTAAAAATAATAAAAAAAATTTAAAAAAAACTTGCAGGGCAGAGACTGATGTATTAAGCGAGCATGGCTAATTCTTCTAATATTTTTTATTTTTTACTTTATTTATTAAACAAGTGGTACACTACTGTATGATATATTCAGTGACTATTATGTACACAAAAAAGACAAGAAAAAAAAGAACAGTACACATAGTGATAATAAAATTGAAAAAAAGAACAACATATTGTTTAAAAAAATTAAAATCAAAATAAATGAATACAATTTTTTATTATTATTATTATTATTATTATTATTATTATTATTATTATTATTATTAATAATAATATTATTATTATTTTATTATTATTATTATTATTACTATTATTAATAATAATAATAATAATAATAATAATAATAATAATAAATAGTAAGTTATCATATTTGTACACAAATTAATTAAAAAAAAAAATGCAGGGCAGAGAGAGATGTATTAAGCAAGCATGGCTAATTCTGACTTTTTAGTGTTTTTTTATTTTATTTTGTTTATTGTGATTTTTAACAAGTGGTACAATACTGTATGATATATTCAGTGACATATGTACACAAAAAAAGACATAGTACATAGTGATAATAGAATAAAAAAGGACAACATGCAATACCAATTCAAATCCAAAATAAATTAATAAAAAGACAAGAATAAAAAAGTAAATAAATAAATATATAAAAAATAATAGGCTATCATATTTTGTAAAAAAAAAAAAAAATAATAATAATAATATATAAAATAAATAAATAAAGTAAAATAATAATAATAATAATAATAATAAATGAATAAAATTATAAAATAAAATAAATAAATAAAAATTCTACAACTATAAGAGTCTGACAGCTTCTCCCCCTCTGACTAGTTGAGCTGGCCATGATCATGGACCGTCTCTACGGCGGCGTCTGCTACGCCGGCATCGACACCGACCCGGAGCTCAAGTACCCCAAGGGGGCGGGGCGAGTGGCCTTCTCCAATCAGCAGAGTTACATCGCCGCCATCAGCGCCAGATTCGTCCAGCTGCAGCACGGAGACATTGACAAGCGGGTACAGCCTCCCCTCCAATAACTATCTATAAAGTTCCCTATTTTTCAGAATGACTCAGTCACCATTAGGACGTGTCATTCACACAATTTGTGAATGCAAGTGTGTGTGTGTGTGTGTGTGTGTGTGTGTGTGTGTGTGTGTGTGTGTGTGTGTGTGTGTGTGTGTGTGTGTGTGTGTGTGTGTCTGTGTGACGAGCAGCAGCTTGTTGCCATGGTGAGCGAAAGCTTATTAGTGCTGATTGAATTAGCTTCCTTCCCAGTCTCTGCTGCTGTAAGCCCTTCATGCCTTTCATGAACACACACATCATATATTTACCTGTATATGTTTCTGTCTTCTGCAGGTGGAGGTGAAGCCGTACGTCCTGGATGATCAGCTGTGTGATGAGTGTCAGGGTGCACGCTGTGGAGGCAAATTCGCCCCCTTCTTCTGCGCCAACGTCACCTGTCTGCAGTACTACTGCGAGTTCTGCTGGGCCAACATCCACTCCCGCGCCGGGCGAGAGTTTCACAAGCCGCTGGTCAAAGAGGGAGCGGACCGCCCGCGCCAGATCCACTTCCGCTGGAACTAGAGGTGCGACCACGGCCACGGTGACACAGTCAGAGGGAAGGGAAACGAAAACCCTGGCTAACAGGAAAGAGAGCATCGCTCTGCCTCTCCTGCTCTCCTAAGCTATCAGTATAATCCAGTACGTAACACTATACAGTATATACTATAATATATATATATATCTATATATCTTTTGTAGCAGCCAAACACCACAAGCCTCAGTTTTTCACCAAAACCCCCCTCACATCTCAGGCTCTGACAACTCTTTTGTGGTACTTTCATCTTTTCTAAGAGGAGATTTAAAAAAGAGATTGATTTTTGTAGGTTTTTTTATTATTATTATTTTTGTATGTGAGATTTAAAAAGTAGATATGGGAATGTTTTTGCATGGGGGCAGCTTGTCTGTCTGTCTGTCTGCTGCTATAGCCGCCACCCCCCCGACAGTGCGTGTAGAGCACACTCGTTTCTGGGAAAACCTTGATTCTCTAACGTCGACGCCTGCCCCAGGTCATTAACCAAAGGTAGCAACAAAAAGATAGGAAATTGACACAAAACAAACGGTTGTTTTTTAACGTTGCCATGGGCTCTTTCTTCTTGTTAGAGAGTTTATTAACATAAATACAATAGGGTTATTTCTGCGCTCATACTGACCCATAGAGTGATACCTCAAAATACTAAATCTGGTTCCTGCTAACTGTATTCAACATTTATACTTAACGAGCTATTTTAGAAGCTTCGCTGCTATATATACGTATATATGAATGGATGTGTAGGTATTATATCTATAAACCAGAATAAAATTAAATGCACTCAACCACTAATGGCCCCCATTAGAAAGTGCATGTTACGACAATAGGTTTAGCTGCACAAATAGCATGCAGGATAGATACACTGATAAAAACAAACCACTGAAATCCTAATTAAAGAAGTAGCATGACCGTCTATTACAGATGCCTACGAGGGACAAAAAAAAATCAGACAAAGCTAAATAAATAAAAAAAATAACATATTTAAACTTGCATGCGTTGATGTTTATCTGTCGTTTACATACTTAACAAGAAGTGAAATCGGTTCTACTGTAGTGGACGCCATCATCTTGTGACATGGTGGCTTGTATGGCGAAACAAAAAAAAAAAAAAAAAAAAAGCTCCTGTTGAGAAGCAGAGTGGTGTTCAGTGGTTTGTGTCGTCCCCGTGCTGTGTGACTGTTTCTAGTGTAGACTGAGGCTCTAGTTTAGTTAACGTAGAGGAGAATTAAAACGTCTAAATGAGTCCAAAGGTCAGTCTGATAGAGCATCGCCCCGGCAGAACAAACACAAACAAAACACTTGGAGGATTTTAACTGGGAGAAGCATCATTAGAACATCTCGAAACTGCATATTTTGTAATGAATAGCTGAGTCAGTCAGCAAAGAAAGATAAAGTATCTCCTCAGCAACGCTTTTACGACGAGGACGATGACCTCTTGGCGTGCTAAAGATCTCCTTGTTTTATGTTGTTTGTCTGTTTGATTTCCACCTTGAATTACTCTAAAAAAAAAAAAAACTATTTTAGGGACAATCTTTGTGTGAGTACGGCGGCCCAGCCGTCCGTTTGGTACTGTACAAGTGTGACGTCGTGGTTTTTGTGTTCCACGCCCCCCCCCCCCCCTCCCGGTGTGTGCTCCTCGGTATCGATGTGTACTGTTACAAAAATGAAACTTTATTTACGTCATATAATTTAATTTCTTTGTGTCAACTACTTACCCATCACTGGCCCTTCAATATGTTTTTTTTTTTTTATAATATATATATTATGCACTACTTTTCTATACCCCCACTCGTTTTATTTCTTACCCCCTCCCCCCCCCCCCCCCCTTAAGTGATTTCAGTGCAGATGTGGATTCTCTCCACCTATTTATAATCCTACAGATGATTTATTATTAAATTTTTATTTTTTCATGATTGCTTATTTAAGATGTAGCGTGAAGCAGTGGTCTTAAGTTATCTGTGTTCTGTATGAGTAGAGCAGGAATCCAATATTTTCTAATATATTCTAATGTAGTCTGGATGTTGTGAGGACGGGGGAGTCAGGATGGCGTCGCACGCTTTGACGTGATCGAGGTGGTTAGTTAAAGGGCGGGTCCATTATTTTTTGAGGTTTTTTATATCATTCTGTAGCTTCCCCAGTTGGTGTTCCTCATGTATTCAAATCTGAATATTGGTCAAATTATGTATGTTTTAGCGTCAAAATGCTGTTTTCCCTTTAAGCCCTTCTAAGAACGTTTTCCTCACGTGACCTGACGTAGGTTTCTGCATGATGACGCTGCTACATGTACAGTATATAACGGGGGTCTCCAAACTTTTTTCCTTTGAGAGCTAATATGACAATATGAAAGTGTCCGAGAGCGACTCATAGCACCAAGTTGTACATCGCCAATAACAGACATAATCTTTATTTTTGGTCCTTTAATAACGTTTCAGCCACCGCAGTCATCGCCTCTATTACAACCTCTTTGTCAAATCTGGTGTGCGCTTGCTAGCCTGCTAACATTGCCTAATGTTATGACATCACTGATGTAACCAAACATGAAAGCAGCATAACTCCTCTAACTGACAGCTGATTGGCACATGACCATTTTGTGTCAGAAGGGGGCGGGATGTCTGGGATTTGTTTGGATAGAATTTTAAACAGGGTTACAAAGTGACTTTGTGTTATCAAATATATGTATATATTCTTTTTTAACCTTTAGCGAGCCACTCAGAAACAGGTAGCGAGCTACTGGTAGCTTGCGAGCTACTTGTTGGAGACCCCTGGTATATAAACATCCTTATAGTGTAGTCCTGTGTGGACGCCACGTTAGTTCGGATACGAAAGTCACACAATAACACAAACAAACTAACAGATCGATGTAGCGGCAGATCAGCAACTCCCGTGTTCTGCGAGGTAAAATTGCTGTTTTTGTGAATGGAGTCTGATGGCTTTGAAGAGAGCGATATAACGGCTTCAGTTCGCCGTCGGAAGGAAGGAAATTTCCAAACTTAGCACAGCTAACGTTGACTCAACGCTAGTGCTAGCGTTCACATTATTCACAACCTTACTGATTAGCTAACGGCTGAGATGGACCCGCCCCTTTAAAGGTCGAGCTCCCGTCGTCCCCGTCGTGGCTTTAGTTCTCATGAGCGTTTGAATATCGTCACCTGTAACACTTGACTCGTGCTGTTTTTTGTGAGGTTCTATTTTCTATGTTGAACACTGTTACTTTGTTCTGTACGTGTCTTTGTTTTTGTAAAAATCATATTTATTTCACTATTTTTGTAGACAAAAAAAAATTTGATTTTGATTGTATTTTTCTATTTAAATAGGACAATTATACAATTTATTTCCCCCTCTCCCCCCCTTCCAGTGCTAATTATGTCCAAAAGTTCTGTTCAAAGACAACGAATCATGTCATTAGTAACAACATCAAAGTTTTTGATACGCAGTTGACTCTTATTTTGATACACATTTCATTTGAAGGAAGGAAACATGAAGGTTTTATTCTATTCTTGGAAGACACTTGAGATTCTCCCCTGTTGCATCGAGGCCCAGCTGCCTGTCCTCGTAGATGCTCTGAAACTTGAATATAACACATTTTGAAAGGCTGACTAACCTCGAATCTGTGTTGTGATGTGCAATACTGTTTCTAATGTTTGTATAAAAAGTAAGAACTACAGTGTAAACCTTTTTAATGCAGATTTATTTTTTTCATTGCATATTTTGCAGATTTCTGATCCACAGTGTCATTTTTTTACTGTCAGAAAAAATAAACCCCGTTTTTTCATTGCAACTATTTTTAAATCCAGATATCTTTGTACTGATGTAAATGATTGTAGTTATTTTGGATAGTGTTTTGCTAACAAACGGAGAGACTTTTTCATGCATATTTCTATTTCATTTCATCTTGTTTTATCCCACAGTTTTATTTCATTTAATAGTAGCAGAGTTCTTGGAATAATTTTTTCATATTTAAATGTCATTGGTATCATTTTGTATTTTTATGTGGAAATTCACTATATATAAAAAAAAAAAAATTAAGATGCTAATTGCTAAGATATTATTTTGAGTTTAATTATTTTTAAAGCTAAATATTTGTAATTTTATTGTTAAAGTGACTAATTTCTAAATCAGAGTTTGTGTATAGATTCACAAAAAGTGGTTTATGAGGTGTTTGGATTGTAATTATTACTGAATGGTTCTTTGATATGCAAAATGAATATCATGTTTATTTTTATTTTTTGTTGGTTTTGTATTTAAATGGGGTGTTGATTACAATCTTTTTTTCTTTATTTCACTTCCTGAATAAAGACCCGTTCTGTTTGGACACAACATGGCTGCTGATGCTGCTGCTGCTGCATGCATTTGGAAGAAAACACAAAATAATGAGTACAAATAGAATACTGATCGAAGTAGATTATAATCCATTGTTGTATATAAGTCATCACAGCGACAGATTATATTTAGATTTGTTTTAGCTAAATCAGTTGTGGAATATAACTAACTACATTTACTTTAGTACTACAATTTTGTATTTCCATTTTCTGCTACACTAAAGGCAGAGAGAGAATCTTATTTAAAAATAGACAGCAGCAAGATGATAGGCTAACAGTGTAGGTGTGTTGCTGTGCTATTGGATGGATGGATGTGACCAGCTGATGAGAACAGCTGATGTCATGATGGACAGCCCTAAACAATAACAGAGAGGAAAGTGTGAGCGAGCATGTGTGAGAGGAGTGAATGGCTGCATGAGGATTTACTGTGAGAAATAAACTACAGGCCTAATAAGCATGCAACAATATAGTCTTCCTGACTGACATACTTGTACTTTGGGTTTCTACTAGAACATGTTTACATGCTTTAATGTTAAAAAAGCACTTTATTTTTCTCATACCGGCTGTGATGCAGCACCTCTTTTCACCCTCTGTCTGAAACTCTTCGGACTCCGCTTCAGCTCAACTCTAACTATCTTTGTTTGCCAAAACTAGGTGCTAGGCAAAGTGTGTTACTTTGTGACATCACCACGTTACAGGAGAAAAGGCGGGACTTCAAGCGAGGCGTTTCAGGCAGTTCAGGAGCAGTGTTACTGTCGGGGAGAGGAACTCCCTTTGGCCTGGACTTTGGGCTTTGTAGCTTTGCAGAACTTTTAGATGCACAATAACTAAATGACACACTAAAGGAAATAGAAAAAGCACAATAGATCCCCTTTAATGTCCGTCATATATAATCTTATACAACTCAGAAGGAGCATTTCCTGCAGAATGAGTTCTTTCACTTTTGATACTTTAAGTGTATTTTGCTGATAAGTATGCTTTTGAATGCAGGGCTTTTACTTGTAATGGAATATTTTTTAGGTATTGCTACTTTTACTTAGGTAAAGGTTCTAAATACTTCTTCCACCACTGGCACTAACTTACATTATAACCAAGAAAAACACAGCTAATATGATGAGATAACTCCTCATCATATACATGATAATGAAATAATAACTTAATTAAAAATAACTAGTCATGTTAATATATCATTCTGATGTTGGAGATGTATTTTTATTTATGGTATCTAACCATATGTGGCGAGGAAATAATCAAGGAAGTCCCCCAACACACTTCCTCACATCAGTTCTGGCCCCATCTAGAGGTGAGAGTCAGAACTACAAGTGAGCTCAACACTGAGGTCAACAAGGAACAAATGACTTTCAGTAATCTGACCTTTCACAGAACAGCAGTCTTTTATTCTGCAGAACCAAAAGCTGCTGACTTCTACTCTGAGTGTCTCACATCTGAGGAGTCCTCATCCACGACATAGTGGAGCTGATCCTGAATGCACATGCTGAGCTTGTTTGGATGATTTGGGAAGTTTACGAGGCAGAGAGAAGGGAGTGGATAAGAGGAGGAGGAGGAGGAGGAGGAAGGAGGGTTGGATGGAGTGAGTGCAGATCGCTGCTAAACACTGTCAGCAGCGAAGCAACTGAGCGAAGCAGCAGATATCTGAGAGAACAGCAGGAGAAAAAAAAAAAGACAAATAACATGTTAACCAAGAGGTCGAATCATCAAACAGGTCGGGATCTGAGCAGATAGGACGAAGACACTCAACACAGAGCGGTTTGATCAGATTTGGAGATGAACAGCTGCCAACTGTGGGGTAAGAACACTGCTTACATACCTCTGTCTGTACTGTACTGTTTGTTCACTGTCACAGAACATCTTTCACTCAGAGTATTCTGAGAAACATTTGTCTTTAACTTGAGCGAATACCTTGAATAACTTTGCAAATACCTGTCTGTGTGCATCATGCACATGCACATGTCTGCATGCATGGCCTCTAAGTGTGTGTAATTATTTAAATAAGGGTTTCCCTGAAAGAAGTTAGATGTCTAAAAAATGTTATTATTTGTTCTTTTAAAACTTTTCTAACACGGTGACCTGGTTTTTATGAACCACCGGCCGCCTGAGGAATCATCGGTAAACTTGTGCCTGACTTCAATTACAAACAGCCAGAGGCCAACATACAGGCTGCCATTGCTTAAAGTGGTCACAGACATTTTCAGAGAACGATGGCCAAAACACAAGCTTTTCATTTACTGTGTAGAGCCGGCCTTCCTCCACCTGTTCACTGGGACAATAGAAGACAAGGAGATATTTCATAGTTTTTTTTAGAGGAATTCCTAATGGAGGACAGAATTGGCTTTATTTTTAAATTAATGTTGTTATTTCCCTCTCTAAAGGTGCAATTTACTGAGTTGCATGCACATGTATCCATGTATAAGAGCATTTTTCACATGCATTTACATCCTCATGCACGCACCTGTGTGTGTTTAAAGAGACGACCATAATTCATTAATAATAGCCACTTTATTCTTGCTGACATCATTGCTGCAGAGCGGTATTGGCGGGCGGGGTTTCTCTCTCACTGGACCTCACACTGGCTCTGTGGCCAGGTCATTACCCTCCGAATCAAAAACATTACACTACACTAACAGCATGTGTGTGTGTGTGTGTGTGTGTGTGTGTGTGTGTGTGTGTGTGTGTGTGTGTGTGTATGTGTGCTCCGCAGAGCAGCGTCTTCATGTCACGTGTCTGCGAGTCCTTCCTGTTTATCTCATCGTGTTTACGCATCATTTGTCTGCTGGCATCTTGCACCGACAGACCGTGTAATGTCATGGAAAACATGTTGCAATAACTTATTTTTAAAGACAGACAAGGGGATGACATGTTCTTACAACTCCACTGCCAAAGAGCAGATGCAAAACTCACATTCCCACACCCACGTGGGCAAATGTGCACAGAACAAGCATGTGTAGTAATGAAATCCATAAACTTTTCTTTGCATTTGGTCAAACTCCCCAGAGATCACATCTTGTTGGTACGCTTCCATAGATGCCACTAATATGGAATGATGATGTCCAACATCTGCCAATTTTCTGTCAGTGAAACAAAGTAATATATGTTGGGATCATGTCTTCCACTCCCTGTAACGTAAATGTGTAATGTTTCTGCCTGCTCCAGTGCCGTTCCTTCATGATTACGTTCCCCTGACAGAAATTGTGCTGGATGTTAGTTATGTCATAACTTGGGAATGTTTTGACAAAAAAAAAAAAGAGGACTTGGACCAGAGACAAAGGTTTCGTTTGAGGTCTCTCACATGCAATTCTGTGGTGGATGAGAACATCAGCGTGTGAGACGGAGTCAAATAGCAATTGCTTCTCATTACAAGAGTCACATCTGGCCTCATGCTGTATTCGATCACAAATTAGACTCACTGATATGCTTTTGTTCTGTCTGCGACCATGACAACACTATCGTAGGTGTTGACAGCATTGTGATAACAGGCTCCCGCTTCTGGCCAGAACCTGTTTAAGAGTCTGGCACCACAACACACTGTTTATGTCTTATTGTTGGCTTTTTATCTTTCCCCTTTGCTCTGAACATTTGCAAACACAAAACAAGCTTTATTATTGACAAATGATGCTACAGTATATGTCGAGCATTGCTTGTTTGTATTTACAGATGTGAAGATGTGGGCGTTGATGGTGGTAGTCTGTCTCTGCCACTGTGTCTTTGGACAGCTGTTTGAGACCAGACTGAAAGGAGCGCCGCGTCTGATCTGCAGCGTCCCCGGGTCACCGGGCACGCCTGGCAAACCCGGTCCCAGCGGGCCCCCGGGAGCAGATGGGAATGTGGGTATCCCGGGAAGAGATGGCAGAGATGGCAGGAAGGGTGAAAAGGGAGAAAAGGGAGACACAGGTATATCATAAAACATAAACAGATACAGCATCAGTTTACGTGTGCCGATAAGGAAATACCACCGCTCTGTGCAGGAGAACAGCTGGCACAGAAGGGTTTCTTGACAGCTGGCATAAAGCTGGAGCTAACGTAGAGAAGATGAAGTGTTGAATTCCTTAGAAAAGCATTAATAGCATGGTTATGAAATGAAGGGTCAGACAAACTATGCAGGAGTTGTTTAGAATAGCACACTCTGCAGAGTTAAAGGAACGGTGTGTAGAAATGGAATACAATATTAATAAGTATGTTTTCTTTAGTTTATGAACACCTGAAAATAAGAATTGTTGTGTTTTCGTTACCTTAGAATGAGCCGTTTATATTTACATACGGAGCGGATCGCATGTTTCTACAGTAGCGGACAAACCAAACACTGGCTCTAGATAAGGACATTCATGTTTCCGCATCGGCCACCGTAGTTTTCCGACAAGCTTGGCACACAGGAGAAGTTTCACTTGGTTGCAATCAATCAGCAACATCTGGTGCTGCAAAATTAAGCCAACGCGGAGGCTCCAAAAACGAGTCAATCCCCATAGACCCCCATGTTAAAATGGCCACAGCTATTTACAGAAATATACATGTTTACAGCCTGGTCTCTATAGCTGAGTGAATTTTTATATAACTCACTCCTTTAAATTATATTAAAGGTCCAGTGTGTAGGATCTGGCGGTATCTAGCGGTGAGGTGAGAAGATTGCAACCAAGTGAAGCCTCTCCTGTGTGCCAAGCGTGTTGGAGAGCTACGGTGGCCGACGGGAAAACGCGAATGTCCCTCTCTAGAGCCATTTAGAGCAGAGCCAGTGTGTAGAGTCTGTGTGTACATTGGAAGTAAATGGTGAAGCAAGAGAGAGAGAGAGCGGCGTGACAGGACTGAGTAACGTTATCGACTCCGGCCCAAGCAGGAAAAGTTAACAGAGTTTGGTTTGTCCGTTCTGGGCTACTGTAGAAACATCGAGGACTCCGTGAAGAGGAACCTGCTCCCTATGTAGATATAAACGACTCATTCTAAGCTAACGAAAACACAACCATTCTTAGTTTCAGGTGATTATACACCAAAGAAAACATACATATTTATATTATATTCTATATTTCTGCCAATAGATCTCCCTAATTGTTACACATTGGTCCTTTAAGGCTTAAAGTTTGGCATAATTAAGGGTGTGGTTGCTTTGAGTGACAGAAGGGTGCCGTCTCAGGTCGCTAGTTGCTAGCTGCTCTGCTGCGTGACCTGGGCCGCCTCAGATCCACCGATGATCCACCTGTTTGCCCATTTTTGGATTAGCCGGGAGTTAGGCTGTGTCATCCCAAAAACCTATGGGTGTCACAGAGACTATGTCCATATTTTATACAGTCTATGGTTGCAATCTGCAACCTCAACGCTAGATGCCGCCAAATCCTGCACACTGCACCTTTAAAGATGAAAGACAAATCTAATGAGTATGTAATCAGGCCTCCGACTCCCCCAAAAGAACATGAACATCATGGACAGCACAAAGCTAATAGGTACTGTACTTGAAAAGTACATCTTCTGTACATAAATTTTCCTATGAAGTAACAGAAAACCATTCTAAACTCAAAGTTTAAACAGAGCTTTCAACCGTCAGTGGGGTACAATAACAATTTACCCTGGCTGTTTCTCGTAGGTAAAGCTGCCATAAAGTTGCAAAATTATTTGGAAGGACTGCGTTTGTTCGTCTCACCCAGCACAACCAGTGTATTGATAACATCTATGAGGTCTGAACCGCAATAAATCTGTCAGTAGTAATAATAAATATAAACTTGTTTTCCATTATGTGTGGAAACAGGAATTCAGACCTCCATCTGAACATGAAGCTACATATTCAGGACAGCCCACTCGTGTTTGCACAAACATACAGTGTTTCCTAGCTCCAGGGTATTCACTGACTGCATATAAGATAGTCTGGATGAATCAAGTTAAAAACTGTGCTGATCAAATGTCAAGGTGGCGGTGCTCCAAGGGTGACTTAATACATGACACTGGGTGGGGTTTTGTGTTTCCATATTCCTTTAATATTCAGGTTCAACAAGTGCAGAACAGATTCATATGGCAGATAATTGATTCATTATATCAGTTATTGTGCAGAAATGATGATCCCAACATGATGTTTCTGTTCCAGGGTTGAAGGGCAGAGTTGGCTCAACAGGTAGGATCGGAGGCCGAGGTGATCGTGGCCCTGCGGGGAAACGAGGCCCTACAGGAGAGGGCGGAGATGTGGGCCTACCTGGTTCTCTGGGCCACGACGGACAGAAAGGGGACAAGGGCGGAAGAGGGTCACGTGGAACTGCAGGAACCTGCAAGTGTGGCACCCTGCTGCCTAAATCGGCCTTCACTGCGGGCATCACCAGCAGCTACCCTGCAGAGAAAATCCCCATCAAGTTCAACAAGGTCCTGTTCGATGAGGGCGGACACTACAACCCACAGACGGGCAAGTTCATCTGTGCATACCCGGGAGTTTATTACTTCTCCTACGACATTACACTGGCCAACAAACACCTGGCCATCGGTCTGGTGCACAACGGTCAGTTTCGCATTAAAACCTATGACGCCAACACGGGGAACCACGACGTGGCGTCCGGGGCCACCGTGATATACCTGAGCCCAGAGGACGAGGTGTGGCTGGAGATCTTCTTCCACGACCAGAATGGTTTATTTGCAGACCCGGGCTGGGCCGACAGCTTGTTCTCTGGCTTCCTTCTCTATGCAGACACTAACTATTTTGACACACTGGCAGACGACTATGCATAGAACCTGGGAAACACAAACTGCTAATCACTGTTGTTTTGATAGTTTTATTACACGAATAGAATGGTCAAACTATATTTTTATACAAATGTTTATACTGCTAGTTATATTATTACTATAGAGACCTATCTACTGATCTGAAATTATATTATTTGATTAAGCTTGAATAAGTTTTTTTTATTTTTTGGGGGCTGGGAGTTGGATCAATAATAACTTAAATAAACATTGTTGACTGGTAGAGCTTGGTTTGAAGAGTGTATGAATAGTATGTATGTATGAAAAGTCAAAAGGACTGAGTCATAATGTTTTTTATTGGAAATAGTGCCAAAAACAACAGCTAGAGAGGAGAATGGTTGGCATTGCGCATTTGTAGCTTCTCAGACTCCGTAGTGGGCTGATCCGTTACGTCACTAAATTGTTTGATTGACAGTCAGCCTGACGAATGGAAGTTATGGAAAAAATTTTCATTACAAAAAATTCAGCAAATATATTTTACAGTAAAAAAAAATAATATAAAAATAATCTTTAAATTATACAACAAATAAAATGTAAGGAACGGAAAATATTAATTAAAAAAAAGAAATAAAAAAAAAACGTTCGGGGTCTGTTAAACAATTGAAATAAATTTAAAATGTTTTAACAATTTAATAGTTTTTTTTATTAGATTGTTTGAGTTTTAAGTTATCAATCACAGTCAAATATGTTCTAAAATATTTCCCAGCGGTTTTGCGGCAGCACAAGATGGACAAAAAGTTTTTTTATTTTTTTTTATTTTGAAAGTTCAATACATAAACATGTTCAGATTTTTCATTATATATACATATATTTTACAGTACAAAAATAATACAAAATAAAATTAAACAACAAATAAAATGTAAGGAATGGAAAAGGAGAATAAAATAAATAAAAAATCAAATGAATGAATGAAATGTCTAAACAATCTAATAGTTTTTGCCAATTTTGAATTTTTGAGTTTTAAGTTTTCAATCACAGTCAGATGTGTTTTAAAATCAGAATATCTAAAAGTATATGATGAGGGTATTCTTTTAGGCCATATAATTCTATGTATATAATATTTTGCTAAGATATTAATCAAATTAATTATGTAAATTTCATCTGCCGAAAAACTCGGATTGTAAAAAGTGAGTAATATCTCAATCTTTGTTAGTATGATATCGTTTTCAAAATGTTTTGAGAAGTTCTTTAGAACTTAAAAAGAAAACAATCTACAAACACAAGATGGACAAAAAGTACAATACAAAGTTTGTCTGTACATTTATTTCCCAATAAATTGATTCTGAATTTCCCCTTTTCTATGAAAATATATTGTTTACTTTTTTTAATACATCACATAAATAATATATTCTAAAAATAGGAAAGCTATCAAAACCTTGAATCTATGTACATGTATAACATTTTTATGAGCTGATATAACGGTTTAATATGTATGTTTTCTATGCTGTTTTTTTTTTGTTTTTGTTTTTATTTCAAAAGTTCAATACAATATAATCACATGTTCAGATGTTTCATTACAGTTCTGCAAAAATGTCTTACGGTATAAAAATAATAAAAAAATAAATTGTAAATTGTACAACAAATAAACTGTAAAGAAAGGAAAAAGAGGAATAAAAACAAAACCAAATAAAAACAAAAAAAACAAACATAAAACATTTGGGGTCTGCTAAACAATTGGAATAAATTTGAAATGTCTAAACAATTTAATAGTTTTGGTCAATTTATAATTTATGAGTTTTAAGTTTGAGAGAGAGAGTTTTCAATCATGGTCAAATATGTTTTAAAATCAGTATCTTTAAAAATAAAAAAGGATGGTCATCTTTTAAGCCAAATCATTTTATGTATATAATATTTATATTTTGTTTAATATGCTGTTTGTTAATAAAATGTAAAACAGAAACAAAAATCTCTGGTGGAGCCAGCATCCAATCACAAGGTTCCAAGGACGCATCGGAAGTGACGAATACTAGCCAATCACAGCACAGTAGGGGCGGGACTTTCCGCAAAAAGGGTTTCCGGCGCAGACTTTCAAGGTAGGTTGAGTAGTAGTTTATCTCGGTTGCTAGGCAGCGATAACGGCTCTCGTTTTGCTCAGTATTGAAAGGGTTAAAGTCAGTATTTAGAGAGAAATATCGCTCGGAAAACTACAAATTTGAGCAAAAGCGATACGAGTAGGGATGCACACTTTGTTCTCTTTATACATCCGTGATTGTAGCAAGTTAGCCGGCTATAATACAGGCTAGTGTTAGCTTAGAACCACCACAACAACAACAGTCCTGACTTTCTGCACTTTCTTTATTGTAGAGAAAACTATCTTCGCCACCCTGGCCTCCTCAAGGTAACAACAGTTGTTCCCTCGCTGGTTTCTGCTATTAACTAACTGTTACTCTCATGTAGTTATGGTTAGCTATAACGTTAGCTAACGTTACACGTCTCTGAGATGTTAACGTTAGCTATCTGAGCTAACGTTAGCTCAGATAGCTAACGTTAGCTCTGTTTTGAAGCCTCTGACGTTATTTCTGTTCTAGTGAGTTTCGGGAAAAACTGCGGAAGAAACGACGTGCTTTGCAAGACACTTTGGTGAAAAACAAGAATGAGGACGACATTCAGGTAAAGTGGTTAGAGTTATGTCCTAAAAATAATGTTAATACAGATAAACATGATATGACAGTAGCATCATCCAGAGCCCTCCTTTAAAGGTCCCATATCATGCTCATTTTCAGGTTCCTACTTGTATTTTGTGTTTCTACTAGAACATGTTTACATGCTGTTATGTTCAAAAACCCTTTATTTTCCTCATACTGTCTGCCTGAATATACCTGTATTCACCCTCTGTCTGAAACGCTCCGTTTTAGTGCATTTCAACGGAATTGCAACAGAATTGCGTTGCTAGGCAACAGTTTGGGTCCATGTTTACTTCCTGTCAGCTGATGTTATTCACACACCCTGCAACAGAAAATAAACTGGGACACATTTAGAATGTTTATGTTTAAAATCGTGTGATGGTCTAAATATTGTAGATTTGTGACATCACAAATGGAAAGAAATCCCAATGGCTTGTTTCAAACGCACAATTTCTCGGATACGGACTGTGTGTATTTCTCCGTATATTGAACGTTTTGATAGTTTAACAGTATTTATATAGCACTTCAATCTGCTTTATAATATAAAAGACATGACAATCTCACTTTTTACAATATGGGACCTTTAACAAGACTCAACATGACCTGGAGGAGGAGGAGGAGGAGGAGTGTCTCACTTTATACAGTCAGAAACACAGATAGAAGAGCTGCTAACGCTTTAGTACATCTAATTATACTCGATAGGCTCTGGTTCCATCTACCAAATTGAGTGAGGAGAAACTGCAGCAAGCTACAATGAAGGTTGGTGTGTGTTTTGTAGCTTAGCCGGTAGCCTGTAGTCCTCCTGTGTGTGCTGCTGGCTGCTCAACACCAATCTCCTTCTCTCTTCCCTCTGCCAATGAACCCTTTTCCAGCTAAATTTTCCAGCTGTGTGGATAGAAGTGCAGTTTGCATGTGCAAGTCTTGCTGCTGCAGTTTGTCTAATATGTCTGTGTTGCACCAGGAACCTCAAAGCAGTGTGGAAGACCCAGGAGAGACACTGAAACGCTCTTTAAGAGCTCAGAGACAGAGGAGGAAGAAAAGGGTACATCTTCCTCTTGCACCCATTGATTCCATTGATAAGTGTTTCTAAGCACCCACTTTAAAGCTCTAACAGTATACATACTTGTTCCATCTCTTGGCATATTTTAGCTGCTTGACCAGTCTTCAGGCCAGGAGTCCCGTGATGATGATGTGGAGGAGATCTCCACCATTCAGCACCACAGTGAAGATGAGGGATCAGCTGAAAAGGCAGATGACCCTCTGGTTTTGTCAAGACCTCCGACTGGTTCTCAGAGAGGTTCGTGTCAGTGTTCTCTGTAAATTGCCTCTCTCCCTCTGATATCATTAAAAATTCCAGTAGCAGTAAAAAAACAGTACAGTATGATCTTTTATTGTTCAGCATTTAGGGATGTCTTAGTACTTAGAAAACTTCTCAAAATAAACCCATACAACACATTTGCCCAAGTTAAATGACTATAAAAATGACAATGTCATATCCAAGCAGTTGGTGCCAGCATTTGATATGAGATAGTCGGTGTCAGTAATACAATATTATATTATGTTATGTTTCTTTTTTTGAACATAGACAATGCAAAAAGAACATTAACCTCTCTATTAACTAGTTGATATCGCTGTGAAAACACCTCCTGGAAACTGTATTTATTCAGTTTATTGTACTGTATTAATTTCTCTTCAAAAACTAAATTTTACAATATTACATTTGAACACATCATCATGATAACGAAGCTTCGATGCATCGATGATTTTTAGTAATCGAGATACTCAAGTTTCTTGAGGAATCTTTTCAGCCCTGGAAAATTAATGTCTGGACACTTTATAGCCCTGATTTTTAATCCACAATATGCAATATTTTAATTATAGTTGTCAATACAGGAGCGCAGGTGTCTTAAAAAACATTGAATCTCAGATTTTGGAATAAATTTTGTCTGTTCTGTGCAGAAAACATGACTGAAGTTGAGGTTGTTTTGCTCTGCAGCGGCTCCCAATACTGAGGAATACATGTAATTATTGTTTCATGATGTGTTTTGTCTTCTAGGTCTCTCCTCAAGAATTCAGCAAACTTCCAGCTCTCAGCATTTAGACAGCTTTGTGACGCGGCGCTTGGAAGAGAAACTGAGAGCAGCCAGAGTAATCCAACGTCTTTTTTTTTGCACAAACTAGCTTGTATTTGAATAAGATTATGAAAATATCCAACTCCAAAACTGTCTGTTTTGCAAAAACTTAATATTGATGTAAAAGTATGGCCTCTTGTGTTCCAGTCTAAAGGTGAGAGCCTTCTGCAGCAGGAGGCCTCTCTGGAGCCAGCCAGTCGCCTGCAGAGCCTCAGAGACAGAGACACTGTAACCAGGTTTGATCGAGAGGTGAGCATCATTCTCAGCGTCCTCTAACCGTGATTATTCCCAGTGCAGTGGAGGTTTAACTCCCAGTGTTTTACAGGTTGACCCAGACAGAGCTGGAAGACACGATGACCCTCTGGCCCTCAGCACCAGGGTGACCTTCAGAGAAGCAGCAAGACGAGTAAGACTGGAGTCAAGATTGCAATCGTTTTAAGAACAAATTGTTTGTGTTGTATTTATTTGTTTATTCATTCTTTGCAAATACAGGCAGAAACGGGACTACCGACTGCTGAGGAGGCATACAATTTCTTTACACTCAACTTTGAGCCAGATCCACAAGATGGGGCTGAGAGGAAGAAGAGCAAGAGAAGAGAAAAAACAGCTGAGGAGGACAGAGATGAAGAAGGAGGAGAGGAGCAGGAAGACGCTGAAGTCGATAATCAAGATGAAAATGAAGACCAGGTAAGGCACCGAAAATAATATTGTAAGAAATTATCTGCGTGCATCATGTTTATTTCCACCTGTTCTGTAGTTCAAACGTCTCGTATTCTTCGTCCCACCGCAGAGTGAACAAGCTCCTCTTGTGCGAGATGAAGATGACAATTTATTCGTCATTGAACAGTCGTCACGTGACTTCCTGGAAGTGAAGAAAGCAGAGTATGTTGGGTACCGACAGCTTGTTCAGCAAGCGAGTGAGCTCCTCTTTACGCCGAGCTTTCGATCAGGTATTCTTTAATGTACAAAACCACCTGATGTCTGCTTTCATATTCTGTCGAGGACATCTTTAAAATCTTTAAACTGCCTTCATCCATCGTTGTCACAGTCCCACACACAGTTAAACTGCCTGAAAACATGCAGCCGCGTTATCTGGAGGAAGAGGGTCTGTACGTAGGGGAGAGGCCTCCTGTATCTCTGACCAATGAGAACATTCTGGAGAACCGCATTTTACAGATGGAGGAGGTAATTTCAACCAACATGAAGGAAAAGCTCAACAGTTTCACTGGCTCTGAATCCATGAATTCTTTAAAACATATCTTCTTTTTTAAAAATGATTATTAAGGGAAAGAAGTGGTTTGGAGATGACGGCAGGATCATGGCTCTGCCTGACCCCATTAAGGAGTCATCCACTAGACCCCCTCTCTTCCACATGGAGGAGGACCTGGACCCTTCACTGCACACTGTGTACAGGAAGGTCAGACACACGCCCACTCTCACTTCGATCACATTAAAAAAAGCAGAAGGGCAGTTTGGCATTTGGTACAAAGGAACAGGGAGCGGTGGAGGCTGACACATCTGTGGTATCATCTCTACAGATAATAGAACATCTGGGCAATAAAAGAAATACAAGATGTGAAGTCAAGTTACGTTTTGAAGAAGAGCTGGAATTTAAATTGAAACAAGAAAGAAGATTTTAACCCTTGGGTCTGTCCCACAGTCCCAATACCTAACCAATCACATGATGGCAGGTAGCAGGCTGACAAATGGCAACCCCCCTGTGCACCTAAAGGGATAGTTTGGATGTTTCTCAGTGGTGTTGTATGAGGTACTTCTCCATAGTCAGGTAATACACTGACTATGGATCCCTTTAGGTGTGCTTGATACACATTTTTCCTCACATTGCTTTGAAGCAGTAGTCAGAGTTAAGCGCACAATTCACCACAGTCTACTGCACCACACCAATCCAGTTGGTGGTGGTAGTGCGCATATAAGCTGGTTTTAGGAACGACAATAACCAGCAGACATGAAGACGTCTATGTGTATGACATTTTGGATTCAGCGTGAATATTATTTTTACATGTACAAACATTACAAAGTTATGACAGAACCTCCACAGTAATGATAACAATCTCTTCTTCTTGATGGGACTGATATAATGAATAATGAATGTGTTGCATTCTTCAAAATCTTATCAGACTCAAACCATCAAAACAATATCACGTTCCGTCTCTTTTATGTACAGTAGACCTTCGTGCTTCTACATAACTCAGTTTAATTGCGTTAATAATTGTGTTACTCCTCTCAGCTCCAGAATGTGCGTCATCTGATCGTAACTGTAATACTGTATGCGTGATCCTGTGGAAATTAAATAAACCCAACAAAACATCTGAGTTTGATCAAGGCGTGTATTTGGCCGGACCCCTAAAGTACAGCATCTTTGAAAATGCCAGAATCACGTTGTTGAGTTGGATTATGTGTTTTACGTTAATGTTGGATAGTGTAAAATGTTTTATCTGTGTGGTGTGTAAAAGTAACTTAACCAATGATTCATAAATGATGGTTAGCTGTGTTTTACAGCTGTGTGACCAGATTGAAAGGGTCCATCTGCATCCTTATCGGAAGCAGCTGATTCTCAACCATTCACACAGTGTTGTGACTGACCACAGAGGCAAAATATGAGAAACATGGAAACCCTGAAAAAACACACAATGCAGGTTACACAGATCCAAACAGTGTTCAGATGTGGTTCACTGGTTGGGAGTCTCTGAGTGGGAAACCCCCCAAACAACTCCTGTCTTCCCACGTGTTTTTTTTTACTCTGCAGACAAGCACAGCTGCCACATTGACCATCTAGAAAACAGAGCATCCATTGTACTTCAATACAGTGTTTATTTTACATCGTTGTCATGCACGACTTTTCATTACAGCACTCCCTGATAGTGCCATCAATCCTGCCAACTATTTCATGCTTCCTTTACACTTGCACACATACTTAGATGCACTCAAGCAAACCTCAACAAGCGCTGAGTAGATTTGATGTGATTATTATTATTTTCCAGAGCATTGCATGATGGATGATGTTGTTCTGTCCCCGCAGGCGCTCAAGTCCAAGTATGCGAATCTGTACATCGCTGGTGCAGCGAACCCCGAGGGAGACTACCAGCTTGACGTTGACGTCTCTGGGCTGATCTTCTCCCATCACCCGCTCTTCAGTCGCGAACATGTCCTGGGGGCCCGTCTGGCTCAGCTGTATGATCAGTACCTCACCAGGCAGCGCAATAATCTCACAGGACACCTCACTGACAAGGTAAACTTCATCAGCAGACTGTCTCTGAGTGGTAAAGCTGTCACGACGACTCTGTGAAACTTCTTTCCTGAGTACATCTAGAAATCTGTTATATTACTCAAATACATATTCATAATATTGTGTGTTTCCTGTGTGTGCTGTAGTTGAATGGACTGAGGAGTGCACTGAGGAATATACTAGAGATCCATGGAGGGGAGAGCCTCACTCAAGCCATGCAGCAGAGGATATCTGAGTACAGTCTGGAGGTTAGGTGAGTTCCCCAGATTGTCCTGTTCAGTCTAGAAACTGGTACCGTTTAGCACCATGACAAGCACCATTCCCGCTCTATGATTTCCCCCTGAACATCACAGGAACACTCGGCAGCTGCGAGACAGCGAGCAGGAGAAAGACAGGACTCTGCTGAAGAACGTAGTCAAAGTGTGGAAGGAGATCAAGAACCTGAGAGACTTTCAGAAGTACATCAACACCCCGTATAAGCTCTACCTCAGAAGGTAAATCTCTTTGTGTAGTTTTTTTGACAAATATATTTATTAGGACTTTCAAAGTTAACGCAATAATAACGCGTTAACGCAAATTTGTTTTAATGCCAGTAATTTCTTAGTAGTATGTTTTGTTTTGTGTGTTATGTGATAATATGTTTTGTTGTTGAGCGCACCAAAACAAATTCCTAATCAACTGCGGTTGATATGACAATTAATTATTGACCCTTGAATCTTTATCTTTAAATTATCCGGTCACATCTGTCATACTAGCTTGTCAAGATCACACCTAGTTATTTTCCAAACCATGTAGGAATTTCCCCGATATTTTCTAAAAGGTATCAGACCTTTCTCTGATAGCAAAGTTTAATTTCTCTTAGGCAAGATATTGAGAGAGGTTTTTCAATAGAGGGCTTTTCTGGTGTTTTTCCAAAAGACAGATATTATATATGTTTAGCTTGAAGAAGAGAGAAAACAATACTTTTTTCTTGGTGTAACTAGTTACTTGGAATCCCAGAGAACAGACCGAGAACACACAGTTTTGGACATTCTGGTAGTTTGGCTGAAACTATTTGTGATAATGTGTCAGGAACGTCTTTCCAAGATTATTTGGAAGCAGTGAAACAGTGTGCCCTCGGCATTGCATTTCACACATTGGTCTGGATCATTGGCATACAAAATGGTGTAGTCTGTTAGACAATTGGCCCATGTCTGTGATAAGCCACAGTCTGGTGCTGCTCCATATAACGTAGTAATAAAATGCTATGTGCAGAGACTCTAATTACACATTGTCTTCTACCCCTAACAAATGCTTGCTGGGTAACGTGTGTATTTTCTCTTTATAGTGTTCTACAGATGCTTGTAACCGTCTTCATTAATGTGCTGTTGGGTGTTTTTTTTCTTCAACCTCGCTCCAGAGAGAATGTGGACCAGGTGTCAGATGAGCGAGAGTACGAAGATGAAATCCTGGCAGAGGTTGTGGAATTGGAGGCAGAGACCGAGGAGGATTACCAGAGAATGCTGGCCGAGTACAAGAAACAGCTGGAGGAGTGGAAGCTCTGGAGAAGGAAACAGGTACCTGTCGACCACACTGCTATTAGTTTACTGCAGATCTATCAGTGCTATGTCCCCCCGATAAGCAGTGGTGGAATGTAACAAAGCACATTTACTCAAGTATTGTACTTAAGTACAAATTCAAGGTACATTTTCTGCTGCTGTATACTTTTACTCCACTACATCTCATAGGTAAATATTGTAGTTTTTACTCCACTACATTTGTTACTTTTCAGATTACAGATGTGTTGATGCTGAATGTTTGTGATAAACTGAAGGATGAAGTGAAAATTCTCCTCGTCATCCTTCTTCAGCTAAATAAACTCTTTAAAAAGCCTCTTGGATCAGCTGGAAAATGCATCGTCACCAAGCTGAAAACATTACGAGATACGTGGTTCTCACAGGACAGCGACGCTACAAACATATGATGATCTTATAGACCATGATGCATTGCTGTAGATTAAACTAGGCAACAGGATGTAAAGCAGTTAAAATGCAACATACACATTAATGCAGCAGTAATATTAATCCAGAAACATCAGATATAATAGGAAAACACTGATTACTGAACTATCAATACTTTTACTTTAAGTACTTTAACTACATTTAGCTGATAATACTGGCATACTTTTACTTAAGTAAGGTTTTGAATGCTGGACATGAATATTAACACACACACACACATCCTACTGTATGTTCACTGTTTTCAGAAAGCCAAAAAGAAGAAGAAGAAAAAGAAGAAGAAAGGCCAGGCACAGGATGACACAGAAGAAGACGAGGATGAAGAGCAGGAGGTGAGCGAACCAGAGGGGCCCGTCGAAGAAGGTCCTCCGAAGCCGGAGCCTCCAGAGAAGCCCGAGTTTGACTCTATAGAGCAGTGGGTCAGAGAGAAAGCCTCCAGGATACGCAGGAAACCAGGAGAGTCCATCCTGATCCCTGAGCTGTCTGCATCCGGAAACATCACCGCCAACGAACTCTGCCCAAGGTACGAGCACAAACACACAGTTCTACTTTCTTCCAAGAGTTGAATCTGACTAGTGGTGATGAACTTCTCTGTTATTGTGGCTCTGTGGACGTTCTTCATCATGTTTACTCCTTGTTGTAGGCCCGAAGGAGCTCGAAGAGAGGACGTCACGAGGCGCACTCTGTTCATCAAGATCATATACAACGACAAAGAAGTGTCCCGAACGGACAAACGCTCCCTGGGCTCTGACTTCAGAGTGCACTTTGGCCAGATTTTCAATCTCAAGATAATTAACGTTCCCCAAAGCATTAATTTGCAGGTACAGTACAGAAACATTTAACTGCTTGGTAGATTACTACATGAGCTGTATTCTTTCGAGGGCTGTACCGAATGTCTTTTGTCTGTCGTCATATATTATGACATCATCGAGTGCTGCATAAACTTCACCAGAATTTGATTCCCCCACATGGATCCTGATGATGCAGGATGACAATCGCCAAGCACTCCAATCAACGAGTTACCCGTCAGTCTGTAGAACTTCATGTTCTACTCCTCTGCTTCGTTTGTAAAAAGTCAGTATGAACAGGAACCGGACCAGAACTAAAATGCAGCAAAGTGTAATTGTTTTCCCTCTTGGTCCGGACCAAATGAACCCAACTACAGGTGTGAAAGGAGCCTTAGTGGAGCCTAATCTTTGTCTGTATCTGTGCAGAAATACCGGCGTTAAACAGAATGAATAGACATGCAAAAAAAAACTTCAATGTTATGAATGAAGCTTTGTACTATTTGGTAATTCTTTTCTCGTTTCTACATATGTGTGTGTATGTGTAGGTGTTTGAGGAGATTGGCTCATCGAGCTCCCTCCTGGCTCAAGTCTTCATCCCGGTACCAGAATCCTCAGTGGTGACGGCCACCGTCCCGCTTGAGGAATTTGAGTTTAGCAGCAACCAGAGAGTGATGTTCGACCACGAGGGCGTAGGAAGTGGTAAATGCCTTCATACACTGTCATCCACTAATATCTTCCCACTCCAAGGATAACATCTATATTTCAGTGTGATTCATAGCCCTCACAGGGTCTTTTCAGTGATCTCAGTGTCTCTGATCCTCTCTGTTTGCACCGTCAGACGTGCCTCTCTCCTTCGAGGCTGACGGCAGTAACAAACAGACCCTGCTGACCTCTGGGAAGCTGTCCTGCTGTGTTTCTTGGGGGACCGGGGAGGACGGTGTAACACTCGCCCCTCCTCAGTCTCCACAACCTGGCGGCATACACAGGTAAGGCCGTTGTATGCTTTAGCCCATGAACTACACGTCCTGTATGATTTACACCACTGCTTTCTGAAGCATAATACAGATGTTTATATTCATGAATGCAGTGGAAGCCAGTGGTTTCGGTTTATGTCGGCATCATATAAACTTGGCAACGTGCTCAGACTTTAATATAATCAATCATGTTAAACTTTTAGCTTTATTTGCATCAAAGGTTTTGCAGCAGGGGAAGTTTCTTAAAAGTCCTCTATAGGGTTGTTGCGATATACCGGTATTGATGATAACCGTGATATTTAAAAATGAAATATTGATATCATCTTTAGGGCTGCAACTAACGATCATTTTCTCAATTAATCGATTAGTTGTTTGGCCTATTAAATGTCCGAAAATGGTGAAAAATGTGGATCAGTGTTTCCCAAAGCCCAAGATGACGTCCTCAAATGTCTTGTTTTGTCCACAACTCAAAGATATTCAGTTTACTGTCATAGAGGAGTAAAGAAACCAGAAAATATTCACATTTAAGTGTGAATATGAGGAGTAAAGAATACTAAACAGTTCTGTTTTTGTACTTATAGGTGGTGAATGGTCATGAACATTTTATTTGGGGTTCTTGAAAAGTCATGGAAAAGTTTTGGGAACCCTGTAGTATGCTTATAAAACGAGTCCTTAGTAATGTATTGTGTAGGCAGTGAAAACACACATGTAGTCCTTTAAGTCTGTTCCTAAACGTTGTACTATGACTATGTAAGAAACTACCCAGTAGTAATAGTTTTATAGAAGCATTAATCTCTTTCCTTCTCTGTGTTTTTAGTGGCTTGGGCCGTTTTGATGCTGTCACATGTATTGGTGCATCTGGACTATATGACATGAAAAAAATTAGAGAGTGGGCCACACGGTCCCGACTGGACCCCAACGATCCCAAAAATGCTTCCATCATGCAGCTGCTGAAAGTGCGTATCAGAATACAACAATCCAGGAGACTTGCAGTTTTTAAATTTTTTTGCATTAAAATCTTCTGTCTTTGTACCCGTGGTTCACCAGGTGGCCAGCAGCGGAGAGGTAACCGCTCCAGAGTACTTCCGTCTAGAACAGCTGCAGGAGGAGTTTAACTTTGTGACCGATGAAGAGTTGGAGAGGTCCAAAAGGTTCCGCCTGCTCCGTCTCAGGAACCAGGAAGTTGCAGAGTTTCGAAATTACAAGTGTGTTCCTGCTCTGGAGAGGGAGGTCACCGATAAGGTGTTCCAGGTCAGCCCTCCAAATATTTACTATACTACAGAATATTATAGATATATCAGAATGAGGATGCTTTAGCTCTGTGTGAGACTTAATTCTTTTTTCTTTTGTTAAAAATGATTTCAGGATTATGAGAAGAGACTGAGAGAAGGAGAGATCGTTGACACTAAAGAACATCTGGATTCATACAGAGCCTTAGTAGCCAAACACCTTCAGAAGGTGAGTAGCCCATCTGGTGGAAACATGTTGGTAATATTACCCCAAACGTTAGCACACAATAGCACTAAGTAGAGCTGGGTGATTATCAAATTTTATTTTCAATTATAATCCTCAAACGATTATGAAAACAAGATAATCGAGATAAACGCATTCTATTTCGCAATGATGCTCTCGTTTTGTCTTGTGCTATAAATCCAGCGCACCCCCTTCCCTCCCAGTGTTTCCCATTAATTAATTTGTCCCGCCACAGTGTCATAATGAACCGAAAATATTTGTACCCTTCTTAACGGGTGGGATCCGCACAGTCTGCCCGGGGGATTCAACTCGGCGGGTCAGGAACGGCTGCTCGTCAGTGCTGGCTGGGCCTCACCAGGTGCATTTCCCCCTTGGTGGTGCACCGCGACCGGCTCTAGGTTGGCTTGGAAAGGCCTTGGGTGAAGGTGGTTGTGGCTCCGGCTGTGAGCTTTATAGCACCCCTCATCTGGACCTCACCACTTCCCATCTAGCCTCTTAATTTTGCTCTCAATGCGCTCCATATTGATGCATTTAACTTTGAAATGTACAACATTTTTCTTACGATGGAGCATGCCCCCGGACCCCCCTTTAAGGCCCAAGGTCCACCCACCACAGTCTTACAAAGTACTGTGTGAAACACTGTCCCTAAAAGTCCAAAATCACTCTCAGCTGTGCCACATGCAAGTTTAGTTCAGCTCGAGCCAAGGTGACGGAAAGAGAGCCTTTATTTAAAGTAAGAATTATATTTAAAGTTCGAGAAAATCCACCGTTAAAAGACAAGTTTTCCATACATTTTTGATGTTTCCAAAGTCAATGAGTAATCATGTTAAATAATCGTGATCTCAATATTCACCAAAATAATCATGATTATGATTTTTGCCATAGTCGAGCAGCGCTAGCTCTAAGTGTTGTATAATCTTCCCACAGATCCGAGAATCGGTCATCAACAGATTTCTTCTTGCCAAGCATCACTACCTTCTGTCTGACTTGGTGGTAGAAGAGGAGATACCAAGCATTGGGTAAATACTCCCCCACGCATTATTAACTCACTAAATACTATATATTTTAACTCCCTCCTTTCACAACTGACATTTTTTCATATTTCTGTTTATGCATGTTACCGTAATTTCTTTCTCTCTTGCCAATCACCAAATAGTAATACAAGCATGTATGCATGTAATTTATCATTTCTGTATACATCCTACGCTTATTCCTCTTGTCAAAAAGAATAGAATACATTACAAAGAGAGCCTGAACTTCCTACTCAAGTTGTAAAGTAAAGGTTAGATAAGTTGGATTACTTTGAACTGTTGGACCGATCACAGAGTGACGGAGGCGATATATAAATCACAGGCTGATGTGAGAATGTTTCTTGGCCTGCTGCTGCTGCTTCGGTCTGTTTGATGTTGAACTCAACACAACATTCCCCTGGCTGTAGTTCTGCCCTCTGGCACTGCTCAAGGCGGTTTTAGTTTGTTTTAGAGCAGGTTTTACAACATGTGCACATGATAACAGAAAATATATAATTCATTTTAGCCTTTGATGGCAGATTTTTACATAATAATGTACAAACTGTCAATGCCGATCACGCTGTTGGCTGTTACTTTGCACATTTGTTTACGTTATTGAAAGTGAATGTTATAATCTTTTCTGTTCCATTTTTTCTGTTATGCATTTTTAACAGTGGTGCAGGTCCAGGGTACGACTTTCTTTCTTTTTCTCCCCCCCCACCGTGTCTCTGTGTCTCCATTTAGTTTGACTCCTGAGTACCAGTAGGCTACAGTAGTCACCATAGACCTTGTGTGGTGTTCAGTCCTTTCAGGATTTTGCACAGTTTATTTCACCATAACAGTTTGATATTTTGGGGTGTTTTCTCAAAAATACGTTAGCACAACAGAAATGTGATGAAATAAATTACTTAAAACGTATCACACATCAGGCACATCAACAAATATTATACACAAATATAAAACAAAATGAAAGACAATAACCGTGTGCGCCTCTTGGACCTCTTGGATTTGCAGAATGAGGTTATTTTGGGGCCGCATGTCTTTCCTCTGCATCCATGTTACCCATAATGCCACAGTTGTGCATCAAATAAAACCTTACATAAATAGCGCTATATTTTAACCAAACATTATTTAACAGTGATACATTTTAGACAAATTAACCAATATTTCCTTTTTAACATCTTATTTATTACATTTTTAATCATTTTTAATATGAACTCAAATGATTTATGACAGTAAATGTGAAATAAACATCTCAATGAGACGGTTACAGGTCCCATTTTTCTGCAATAATGGAAATGAAAATGTTGATGTAAACATCACCTCTAAATTAGTATTGTGATGATAAAACTGCAGATACCTGGAGGGACTGAGTACTGTTAGTGGTAATAATCCTATCCCATACTTTGAATAAAACATATTTTTGATTTCTCGCTAAATGATTTGCATACAGTCTGATATCCGTTTTTAGTCCCTTGTTGGTTGTTGACTAATAAACAATAACAGCTGTTTGTTGTGACAATCAGGATTCTGGGAATGAACCTTTTCAAGCTGGCTGAACCCAAACGGCCTCTGAAACCTCAGAGGAAAGAGAGGAAGAAGGTGACGGCTCAGAATCTGTCTGATGGAGACATTAAACTGCTGGTGAACATCATCCGGGCCTACGACATCCCCGTCCGCCGGCCGCAGAGCAAGTGAGTGCTCAGTGCAGCCAGTCAAACTCAGGATAGTGTGGAGGAGAGTAAAATAATCCTCACTTGTCCTCACAAATAATTTTAGACACGTGAAATGACGTTGAACTTTGTGTTTTTATTTCAGTAAACCAGGACCGTCTCAGATTGCCATGCAGGGCAGTGATTGGCACCTCAGCCAGGTACAATACACCCTAACTGTCCTTTACAGCTGACTGGCAGCTAGATCTTCATTGGCATGAGATCTACAGTATGTGTTATGTGTGTGTTTGTTATTATAGGTACAGGTGAGGCCCTTTGTGGAGGTTTCCTTCCAGCGCACAGTGCTGCAAACAACCACAGCTGACGGACCGAACCCCTGCTGGAACGAGGAGCTGCAGCTACCGTTTAGGTGACAACCGGGAATCTCATGGCTCGACTTTTGACTTTTATGCTAAATGTTTACGTCTGTGTTTCATGGCCACAGGGTGCTACTTGTGACCAATTCCACATCAGCTTTATCTACTTAAAAACCTTCAAAGCATACGACTCTTTCCAGATACTGGTCAAACTTCCTTTGCGTTACTCGCATGAGTTTGACCGCCGGGATCATTTGTGTTAGGGCTGCACGGCGGTCAAACTCATGCGAGTAACATGAGGCGAAACTTTGCTTCGCGTTTGGTGTAAACGTTATCTATGCTCTCTTCAAAGCCACAAGATCCCATTGACGAAAACAGTAATTTTACCTCGCTGAACACAGGAGTTGCTGATCTACTGCTGCCTCGATCGGTTAGTTTGTTTGTTTTATTGTGTGTCTTTGAATCCAAACTAAAAACACCAAAGTCACACAATAACACAAACTAACTAACCAATCGAGGCTGCGGTAGACCAGCAACTCCTGTGTTCTGTGAGGTAAAATTACTGTTTTTCTCAAAGGAGTCTGGTGGCTTTGAAGAGAGCATAGATAACGGCTTTAGTTCCCCGTCAGAAAGGGCTGTCTGACGGCGAGGTAAAGAGGTGAAAATATTCTTTGATGCTGCCTCCGTCCTGTAGGTAATACACTGACTATGGAGAAGTACCTCATACAACCCCACTTCAAAACATCCAAACCATTCTTTTAACAGTTAAATAAACTCTTCTTCTTCACTACAGCGCCCATAATGGTGACTACAGCGCTTCTGCGTTGCAGTCAGTCAAAGACGAAGTCTTCATCAACATATTTGATGAGGTGGTTTATGATACCGGAGAGGTGAGTAAAACATTTTCTCTCACAGTCACTCACAGTAATTATATCAGAACATGTTCCTTGAATTTTGTTATTTGTTGTTTATTCATGATTTAACATCATTTTCTCGTCAGAATGACAAAGACAAAGAGAAATCAATACACAGCCGGGTAGAGAAGCACTGGCTGGGCTCCATCAAGATCCCTTTCAGCACCATTTATTCTCAGTCCAGGGTGAGAGTCCTTGTTGCGTATTTATTACCAGGCGTAGTGGCCGTACTAACAGATGAGACTTACTTTTTTTTTATTCAATGGGATAGATTGATGGAACATTCAAGGTGAACACGCCGGCCGTGTTGCTGGGGTACAGCAAGGAGCGGAGCCATGGCCCGAATGGTGGTTACGATACTTTGCGGAGCCTCAGTGAGGGAGCGTTCGTCACCATCTTCATCACCATTGAACCTCAGCTGGTGCCTGGAGAGTCGGTCAGGGAAAAGGTAAGTCATGTTTAATAAGTGCCAAAGTCAAGGATGGATCCTGTCTGCTTGTTAGTGCCCGGCCTGCATCACCGTGTGCTAGTTTGTGTTCTGTGTGTCTTCAGATCATTTCATTTTTATGTAAAATACTTTATCAGCTATGTTCACATGCTGTCCATGCTCTTATAATGCATCATTGTATTAATTTGTTCTCGTGTTTTTCACCCTTTTGTACCACTTTATTTGCTTTTGCTCGGCTACATATGCTAGATTAAGGAAATGAAGGTAACTGTCCATTGAAACACTCCATCCATCATTCTTAAGGAGGCATATTGGTTCATTTACATAGCGCTGACCCGTATTCCTCTGCTTTAACCTTTGACCTTTGTATGCAGTTTGACAGCCAAGAGGATGAGCGTTTGCTGCAGGCGTCAGAGAGGTTTGAGAGGGAGGCTGCTCAGGGTTACCCGGACCGACCCTGCGTGACCACCATCATCGACCTCAGTGGGAAGACGGTCTTCATCACGCGTTACATTCGACCACTCAACCCCCCGCTGGAGCTACTGGAAGCATTCCCCAATAACTTCGCGGAGACGACGGTCAGTCGCTTGTGTGAATGTAGAAAGAGGCTACTCCTCTTCTTTAGGAGTAATTACTTGTATTTCTTATTTGATCAGATTTACTGTAATGACACTCTGACTCTGTCCTCCCACAGGCGCTGGTTGCCCGATTTGTCTCGCTCATCCCTTTTCTGCCAGACAGAGTTTCGTTTTCTGGTGCCTGTGACCTGTGGAGCACCTGTGATGTGAGTGAACCCTCTCTGACCCCTTTTCCACCAAATTATCTCTGGTTCTTGAACCGTTTCCGGATTCTTGAAATCTAGCGAACCAGCTCGCATTTCCACCAGTTTTGAGCGGAAACATTGTAATCAAGGATGTGTCATCACTGGAGGGCATTTCCCAATGCACACACAAAATAAACAGTGGTAGCAAGATTGTGGATCACACCGATTACCTGCGAGCTTTTGGTCAGTTATTACAGATATTTGTTCTTATCCAAAAAACAAGCATGGACCAACTATTAATGAGACCACTGCACGCTCTTTTTTTCCAATGATTCTCACTTGACTACTACTTTGTTGCCTTCTCCTCCCTCTCTTTCAACCCATAGAATATGAAATGCCCACTGCATTCATCACGGTTCGCACTCCAGGTCAAGGAAAACCTGCAGTGTTTTAGTTTCAGCTGCAAGTTTTTGGGTTGCAAACCAATTTATTTTTTGTTGATGCGCCGAACGGTTCAATATTCGGTGTGCGAACAGGAACGGAACCCGTTCCATGTTTGGTGGAAAAGGAAGTAAGTGAGGTATCGTGATTGTAAGAGGAGGGAAATGCCCGTCTTACAGTAACTTGTCTTTCCTCTTCTTGTTTTTAGCAATTCCTCACCCTCCTAGCTGGAGATGAAGAAGAACATGCTGTACTGCTGTGCAATTACTTCCTGTCTATGGGCAAGAAAGCCTGGCTTATCATTGGAACGGCTATACCAGAGGTGTGTAACAATCATACAGCAATGCCCCACCATGGAGTAGAGGTTAAAAAATATGTTTTTTCTTTTTACTTCTTCACTAGTTAAAGGTATAAAATGCAGCATTAAAATGTCTAAAAACGAATAGAAAAAGAGAAATCTGTAATTCTAATCAAGGTAACCTCTTCCTCTTTATGTCAGTGTTGTGGTTGTTTGCCAGAAGCTGTCATAAACTGACTTTTTATCCAGTTTTAAGCCACATTTTAAAAAAAAACTTTTTTAGATCTTGGTGGTTTGTAGTCTAGTTGTGATCGTGCTGGATAGCAGCCTTACTCAAATATTCAATAAAGGGCTTCCAGGTTTAGTCTAAGTCAAAAGATCTGCTGGGATCTCTAAGTGAACATCTCATCTAATGTGATTTAAGATCTCCTTGAGCCAACTACTAGCAAATGAAGGTCATCGGACATCTGGATCTGAGCAAGCTGAGCAAACATTAGCGGCAGCTCGGCTTGCAGCCCCTCCGGGACGTCCTGCGTCCGCCAAACAGCGTCGGAGAAACACTGATTTTTAACGTGAAGCTGCTTTATTCAGTGGTTTTACCGGTTTGTTTTGGAGAGGAGGAGACCTCTGTGTTAATAACCTCCTGAACGATGATCACTGAAGGAATCCTAACCAGGAGAAGCTGACTGACATGAAGAGAACAACTCCCATGATCCCACACTGCTTCAACACCTCACCAAACTCCATCTGTTGTTATTGTTTTGATTGAAAGTCTTCTAGTGGCAGAAAATGACATATTGTGTGTTTAATAAGATGAAACACATTTGTGTAAAAAATAATGAAGTCTTTCTGCAGCAGCACTAAGATTTTGGTCGTCTTTATTTCTCAGGGACCCACAGCGTATGTCTTGACCTCCGAGCAGAGCCGCTTCCTGATCTGGAACCCCAGCAGCGGTCAGTTCTACGGACAGTACGACACCTTCTGCCCCCTGCAAACAGTCGGTTGCCTGGTCAATGCTGATAATGTGAGTGAAGAGAGACATGGCATTTAATTCTTCATGTCCCTAGATTGCAGATTATTTAATTATTTTATTTTTATTTAGGTGTGGTTCAACATTCAAGAATATAAGTCACCAATGACGATGAATTTTGACACCTCAAAAGCCAATTTGTGGAAGCCGTTTTTCTCCGGATCCTTCACTCACCCCGGGCTATCAAGTGTACAGGTGAGTGCTCAACATTTATCTGTAATCTTGATGTATGTTCATGGGTATTTTTATATTA
Source organism: Sebastolobus alascanus (assembly GCA_916701645.2). Classification (NCBI taxonomy): domain Eukaryota; kingdom Metazoa; phylum Chordata; class Actinopteri; order Perciformes; family Sebastidae; genus Sebastolobus; species Sebastolobus alascanus. Next base: position 248,490 of record CAKAOJ020000209.1, on the reverse strand, counting down.
AATCTACTTCTCTTTAGCCAGAGGAGCTGTTATATCGGCGCACAGACAAAGCAGCTGCAGCAGAGCTTCAGGACAGGCAAGTCAACACTGCGTCATGTTGATTTTTTTTTAGGCCACAATCACACACAGGACAAAAAAACATTTACCATCTCACTCTCCGTAGAATTGAGAAGATCCTGAAGGAGAAGATCATGGAGTGGCGCCCTCGTCACCCAACCCGCTGGAACCGCTACTGCACCACCACCCTGAAACAGTTCCTGCCCAAACTGGAACTGAGTGGTGGGCGGGACGTGGCCGAGGGACACCGCCACGAGTTGCAGAGCCTGCTGGGAGACAACAAGGTAAGTCTGAAATGGTTGAAAATTCTGGCTCAATCATCGCTCGCAGCTGGCAGAATACACATTAATGATGCATTAATAATGATTAATAGGCTTTATAAATAACTAATAGGCTCTTTTTATCTTTTTAGATTTCAGGATTCCCCCTTCATCTGCCGTTCTCCGAGATCCGGCCCATCATAGAGGCCGTGTACAGCACCGGAGTTCACAACGTTCAGGCTTCAAATGTGGAGTTTGCCCTGGCCGTGTATGTGCACCCCTACCCTAATAATGTCCTGTCTGTGTGGGTCTACCTGGCCTCACTAGTGCGCACATGATACACAAGTGCTTCACTGCTTTTGTATATAAATGAGCTTTAGCTTTATGTAAGATACCTTTTTGTTACTCACACTGTTTGTACACTATTGTATATCAAATGTATATACGGGATATCAGGTCAATTTTGGTCATACACAGTTCTGTACCTGTACATCAAATCCTGCATTAAATCCCACCTTTCTGAAAAATAGTCAGTTGTTTTTGACTGTTGAGAATAGATATTTCTTGGCTTGTGTTGCTGTTGTATTTGACTGTATTGAAATGTGTGGATCATATTTTCTAATTAACTTTTTTTTTTTTTTTTGTCAAACAAGTCTTTGTTGCTGTAATACTCATTTCGGCCACAAGAGGCTAAATAGGACTAAAAGCATTAAATATCTTACTGATAACATTTTTATAGATGAATATTTAAAAAATAAATAAATAATAATACATCTACCGAGCCTTTAGAAATGTGCCGAATAAAAGTATGACTTTTCCTGAAACATAATTATGATTGTGAATTAATAATTCAAAAATCAATTAATTAATTAATTCCAAAATAAATAAATAAATCTCTGTGGAAGATATCTGACGTTTGGTTCGACATTGGTATCACGTGGTGTCTCTGTGTCGTCAGTTAGTGTGGAAATAACGGATAAATGGCTGAGATTGACGGTAAGTGCCTGGCAACGACTTGTTGTGAAGTAAATGCAACAGAACGGGGGAGGGAGAATGCAACATCTGGTGGCTGAATGTTATCAATAGCATCTTTGTGTTTATGTGTATGAGTGTGTGTATATTTGCAACTGATAAAGAGACAGAAGAGAGAAAAAAACATAATAATGTTCTAATAACAATAATGATAATAAAAATGCATATAGTAGTAATAATGATATTTTCTAATATAAATAAGTTGGCATCTCTTGGTCACCTTCCATGGCCATTCAGTTTTGAATTTCAATATTCAAGATTCAAGATGTTTCTATTGCACAGGCATTTTTGTTTTTTATATTGCACAGAGGTATGTATTGAAGTATTGCACTTTTTAATTGCACATAGTGGGAGAGAGGGTGTTTGGGGGTGTGATTTATCGGTTCTATATTATATTCTATATTTACTAAAGCTTTTCATAAAAATGCATATAGTAGTAATAATAACATTTTATATTATAAATAAGTTGTCATCTCTTGGTCACCTTCCATGGCCCTTCAGTTTTGAATTTCAATATTCAAGATTCAAGATTCAAGATGTTTATTGTCACGCCGGTTATACAGGTACAATCGTGTGAAATACTTTTTGCTGGGAAGCTCCATTAAGAAAGAAACAGTGAGTTAAGTAGCAAAAGAATAACATAATAAAATAAAGTAAAAAATAAAATAAAAAATAATAGTGTATTTACAATAATATACAGTATAATAATAAAGGAAATATGGTAAATATATACAAGTATTGCACAGGCATTTTTGTTTTTTATATTGCACAGAGGTATGCATTGAAGTATTGCACTTTTTAATTGTACTTATTTATTGCACATAGAGGGAGAGAGGGTGTTTGGGGGTGTGATTTATCGGTTCTATATTATATTCTATATTTACTAAAGCTTTTCATAAAAATGCATATAGTAGTAATAATAATATTTTATATTATAAATAAGTTGTCATCTCTTGGTCACCTTCCATGGCCCTTCAGCTTTGAATTTCAATGTTCAATATTCAAGATTCAAGATTCAAGATGTTTATTGTCACGCCGGTTATACAGCTACAATCGTGTGAAATACTTTTTGCTGGGAAGCTCCATGGAAGGTGACCAAAAGAATAACATAATAAAATAAAGTAAAAATAAAATAAAAATAATAGTGTATTTACAATAATATACAGTATAATAATAAAGGAAATATGATGTATGGTAAATATATACAAGTATTGCACAGGCATTTTTGTTTTTTATATTGCACAGAGGTATGTAACGTTATGTATATAACAGTTTATTAAAAACACTGACCCCAGATCAGTGCTCTCTGTACTGATGGAATCTGGTCACATGACACGCTCGGCCCCGCCCCCCTGTGTGTGATCTTATCTGGTGACGCACTGAGCCTCAGTGAGTAAAGATGGCTCCCTTTCCGGACGAGGTGGATGTTTTTACTGGCCCACACTGGCGAATGAAGCAGCTGGTGGGCCTATACTGCGAAAAGGTGCGTTTAAAGAAATATCTATCGTTAATGTGGAGGTTTTAAGTAAGAATATATGACGTTATATGGCCCAACGGTCAGGCTAACGCTAAGCTAGCGTTACAGCTAGCTGTTAGCTGTTAGCATTCAGGATTGACTCGAGCTATCTGAGGATTGTTTTCTTAGCTCCGCGGTTCCACTTATAAACGGGAAGTTAGCGGTGTTTACTCAACCCGCACAGTGAAGCATGTATTGAGTTACTTTGAGGAGAACCCATCCTCATAGCTACATAGCAAATAGCTTGCTAACTGCTTTAGCTAGCTAGCTTAACTAACTTACAAGATGCGTTGTTATGCAACGTGCTGTAAGAGTCACCGCGCAGTTTCTAATGCTCCCTGCTGACCATAACACCCACTGCTCCCATTATAGGTTATAATGTACTGTTATTGTAATGTATCTTACTAACATATCACCTGTCACTGTCTATATAAAGCCTACACGCTGTATATACAGTGTATAGACATCCATACATGTTGTACATAGCCAGCTAGTCCATTCAGTATTTATTTCTTTGCACTATTTGTATTGTTTACAACTTTTACAGAACACTTGACTTGTATATAGACGGTTTATTTTATATATATATATATATATACACACCTATTTTTATAGTTATATATACACCTATTTTTATAGTTATATATACACCTATTTTTATACTTATATATATACACCTATTTTTTTAGTTATATATATACACCTATTTTTATACTTATATATACACCTATTTTTATACTTATATATACACCTATTTTTATACTTATATATACACATATTTATTTATAATGCAGATTTTTATTTACCCTTATAACATAATTTTACTAGTGTTCTTATCTTGCTTACCTTGGATATTTTGTATTCTTATTTATTGTATGCCCTGTCCTAGTCTTATTTTATTAACTGTCTTTTGTTAGAATCTGTGCTGCTGTGAAACTGCAATTTCCCCACGGGGATAAATAAAATGCTATCCTATCCTATCCTACACCTATTTTTATAGTTATATATACACCTATTTTTATACTTATATATACACCTATGTTTATAGTTATATATACACCTATTTTTATACTTATATATACACACCTATTTTTATAGTTATATATACACCTATTTTTAAAGTTATATATACACCTATTTTTATACTTATATATATACACCTATTTTTATAGTTATATATACACCTATTTTTATACTTATATATACACCTATTTTTATACTTATATATACACCTATTTTTATACTTATTTATACACCTATTTTTATAGTTATATATACACCTATTTTTATACTTATATATACACCTATTTTTATACTTATATATATACACCTATTTTATAGTTATATATATACACCTATTTTTATACTTATATATACACCTATTTTTATACTTATATATACACCTATTTTTATACTTATATATACACCTATTTTTATACTTATATATACACCTATTTTTATACTTATATATACATTATTGTTATATGTAACATTTCATAATAAATGAGTTATTCTTTTTTTTTTTCCACAGCTGTCCAAAACCAACTTCTCCAACAACAATGATTTCCGCTCATTTCTTCAGTCGCTGTGCGCCACCTTTAAGGAGTTCAAGATGCACGAACAGATTGAGAACGAGTGCATCATCGGCCTGCTGCAGCAGCGCTGCTGCACCGTGTACAACGTGCACTCTGACAACAAGCTCTCGGAGATGTTGTCCCTCTTTGAAAAAGGGCTGCACAACGTTAAGGTAAATATAGATGCTTTACACAATAGTTTATTGTGCTAAATTGCACCTTTTTTTGCAACTGTAGGCTATACTTGAAGGTAAAACATACATGAGTTCTGCAGAGCTCAGCTGATAGTTGATGCTCAATGGTGGGGTAACACTCTGTCATTAGAATAACTATTATTTTAGCCACACAAAGATTGCAGCACCAACAATAACATCAACATTATTTTTCATATATACATGTTAAATGTACAGATGGGAAATTAATTTATTTTAAAGCCTGTTTACAAATTGTAGCATCCATTTTTATAAAACTAGCAAAAACCCAAGATTTTGTCAGTATTGCATGGGGTTACAAACTTTTTATTTTATTTCTTCGGTAAAGGCCAGATGCAGAAAGAAGTGGGCTGAATTGTAGAATAAAGGCAGGGTTGTTTTTGTGATCTGATTACCAAGAAAGAAGAGTTATTGTTCTCTCTCTCAAGCTACGGGCAAACCAACAGAATGGGCTTTCCAGAATGATGCAATTGTGTAAATCTTAATTTCCGCTCTGCCTCCGTCAGTTTGTAAAACACAAAGGAACATCCTGTATCTTTGGATGGAGATCACAAACTCTGTCTTAGGGGAAAGATGTTTCTCCTGACATGAATAATACTGTGCTGAGGGGTTTCTTTATGGTTGGAGGACCTTATTTTGACCTTTCCTCAGTTGTTAAAGAAGCTTTGCAGAATATTACGTCTGAGAAGTTTATAAATCATAATTGCCATGTCTAATAATCTAGTGGGTCTAGTTATGAAAGAAATGTTGTGTTTTTAAAAAGAGATTCCATGAATTAACAATTGTTATGTGTTTTTAGAGTGAATATGAGCAGCTTAACTATGCCCAGCAGCTGAAGGAGAGGCTAGAAGCTTTCACACAAGACTTTCTGCCCCACATGAAGGAAGAAGAAGAGGTATAAGATGTTCAAATTTCTTTTTATTGTTAATATAACATATATTTGAAGTCATTGATTCCCCAGAGAATGGGTAAGACTAAATTGTGTTCCTAAACAACAAAGAAAAAAAGCATTAAAAAACCCAAGGAAACATATTGCTCATACCCCCAGTGAACTGCACTGTTGCAAGCTGTTTGTAAACTAAGGAGATTCGTTGCAGGTGTTTCAGCCTATGCTTATGCAGTACTTCACATACGAGGAGCTCAAGGACATCAAGAAACAGGTGATAGCGCAACACTGCAACCAACACCAAGAGGACTGTGCCGCTGAGGTGCTGAAGGGCTTCAGTTTGTGGAGCCAGGCGGAGGAGCTGCAAAAAGCCTTTAAATATGCCGACCACGAGAAGACGGATTATGGTTAGTGATTATATTCCTAAATGTTAAAACTAGTTTTTCTGCAAACAAGCGAGAAGTCACGAGTAATTAGAAGAAATGCTGAAATATTTCTCATACCTGAAGTGAAGTTCTCTCAGTATTTCTGTGTGCAGCAGGCCTCGGAGGGGAAAGAAACAAGTCTGTACACTTTTCAAATGTAGAGTTACATAGCTAAGTTGTTCACACTGTTGTGGCACTGAAAATTAGATTAAAAAAAATATCCAACTCAAAAACCCAGCCCAGTGTTGCCAACTGCTTTCCAGTGAAAGTAGCTAGCAGCACTAGCTCCAAAAGTCCATAAATCTAGAGAGAAAGTTGGCAACACTGACAGTCCGTCCCACCAGGCCTCCATCCAAAGACACTCCCCCAAAATTATCATTACAAACAGAAACATATAATAACGAAAGTGAACGGCAAACATGGCTGTTGTTAGTGCACCCGGCCGAATTAAATGATTGGACGGGCTTATAACAATCCTGCGACAGCCACAGGTACTGGATTTTTTTCCTTTTTTGTCAGAGCATTTGATTGATCGATTGCTGTCGGGATGTAATGAGAATTTAAACAAATATAACAAAAAATGTTTTTGAAGAAAATTACCAACTCTAGCTTTAACAAGTAAAAATCTCAAATGTGGAAGTGCCAGTTTAATCTAAAATGTGAAGACCTGTTCTATCACTTTGGGTTCTGGTTATTTGTGATGGACATTTGTAATATTTTAGTCATTAATACACAAAAGAAACGACTATTAAACCTTTTTTTTTTTTAAAGTTGATTGTTGTATTGTCGTACAACAGTAGTATTTATCTTCTATGTTCTGATGTCTGGTATCGAGTTGCCTTCTGTTGCTGCCTCTTGTATGGAGGACAGAACCTGCCAAAAATAAAATAAATGAATGTCATTAAATGTAGCAAAAATAATATTAAAAATAAATATATAAATAAATTAAAGGGAAAATTAAATGGAAGAGTAAATATATAAGGGAATTAATACAAAGATAAATAAATAAAGAAGCAAATTAAAACAAAATATCAATTTATGTCATATTTGATCAATTAATTAATGGCTACATTTATTTTTAATATTATTTTTGCTACATTTAATTACTTATTTATTTATTGAGTCATTTACTTATTTATTCAGTTATTTATTTATTCATTGATCTTTGATTTTGGCAGGTTCCGTAAATGAAAGTTGGTTCTCAATTGACTTATCTGGTTAAATAAAGGTAAAATAAATAAATAAAATGTCCAGCGCTTGCTGTGAAATAGGCCTTTAATCACAGCAGACATTTTGACTTGTCATAGGAAAGCATAGGTGTTATTAATAACAAATAACAATGGCTCCGTCCTATTCAAGTGTCCCAGTAAGCCGTGACAGTGAGTCAGCATGTGCAATAGCAGGACCTTGAAACAGAGACAGCTAAATGGAATTCAGCCATCATTCATTGTATTATTTACACCTGTGCTTTTCCTACTGCAAAATATTAAATGTCTTCTGTGAAAAAGACCTACGTCTATTTGAACAATGCCATATTTAACTGTTTAAGTCATTAGTTTCATGAAAGGATAAATTGGCGTTTGTAAAAAAGTGCATTTCATAATTTTGGTATTTGAGTCGATAAACCTGTTTTTTCCTCCTCCTCAGAACTGGAAAAGAACAGGAATTCTTCAACCCACATCTCCCAGCTTCCTACAGAAATCATGCTGAGGCTGTTCCACTATTTGGGGCCTGAAGATCTGTGCCGCTGTAGTCAAGTGTGCAGCTCTTGGTCGGAGCTGGCCAAGACCGGCTCTCTGTGGAGGCACCTCTACCCCGTTCACTGGGCCAGAGGTAGGCTACTGATAGCTGCTGGTTACCTTAAGGAACAAAATATTGTTTACTAAGCTTAATTTTCCCTGCAAAACAAATGCATTAATTGAACTGTGGTGGTGGTGCACTGCTGATAAATGTTTGTGTCTCTATAATGTAGGTGATTATTATAGAGGCTCCCCCGGGGATCTGGACCAGGAGCCAGATGAGGAGTGGGTGGAGAGTCGGCAGAATGAGGGTCGGGCCTATCAGCAATGGGATGAGGACGCTGATGTTGATGAGTCTGGTAAGCTAAGAACAACGGTGTAATTGGGAAAGCTAGTTTCAAACCCCTTCAACCTGCCTTTGGTAAGCTATTAGATGAGATAAAACTTATGTTATTTTAGTAGCTTGCCAAAAAATTGTCAATGAGTGCCCTTAAAAACATGATGAACCCTGTTTTTAATGCTCTGCAGTGTGAGATACTCAAGTATTCGTTTACACTGGTCAGCTGTAAAAGAGGATCTATGTCATAAACAGATTAGGCACCTAAGAAAGTCGATTAATCAAAAGGCCTGGGCTGGTTTCGTTTTGACATTTCCAATAGTTGGTTATCTTGTTGAGATAAGGTAATAAAAGTGTAGCGTGAGAAAATCTCAATGTGTTTGCCAAAGATCCTGAGGCAGGGCGCTCCACATTCGCTCACATGCTCTTCTGGTGAATTCAGTCACATTTTAAAGCCGTCTCTCACCAGTGTGATGCAAAAATGCGGTGTGGGAATACAGAAAATCTACATGCAAATTTTCTCTGTGTTTCTCGTACAATATTGGGTGTTGAGAAACTAAATTGATAAAATGTTCTCCCATCTTGGCAGCAAGCTTGCTTAATTTGCAAGCATTCATAAGAACCCACAAAATCAGTTTTTCTGTGCGAGTTTTTCGGCCGTAAATCTGTGCTTCGTGTGAAACGGCTTTAATTCACCTTCTTTTCCAGCTGCACGCTGGCATGAAGGTAGTAAACACACCTGCAGCTGTGCCTAGTAGTCCATTCTTTGAAGGTGATGATTAATATAAGTTCTATATCTTAACTGAGTAAATTGTGTCATCCATGTTTTTGTTGATTGTCTTTTTAGATGTGTCGGGCCATACGCAGAGCTCCCTGGCTATTAACACTGCTCAGCGAGAGAAGAGGCTTCTGAATGGGATGATCCACAACCTCCTGCCAGCTGTGGGTCCGTCTGTCAAGTCCATTGTTCTGGCGTACAGTTCTACCGTCTCCAGTAAAATGGTATGGAGCGCAAAATCTTTGTTTAGACAATCGCACGACACCTGATAATGAAGATTGTGTCAAGTCTGAACTGTCTTGTTTTTCCTCCTTTCAGGTGCGCCAGATCCTCAGTCTCTGCCCCAATATTACTCACCTGGACCTGACCCAGACCGATGTTACAGATTGTGCATTTGACAGGTAAATATTAAAAGTCATTATTAAAATACCATTACATCATTTACTCTGGTCAGTTCTTTTTTAAGTACAGGAAAACTCATCACTTTGTTCTTGCTGTCCTCCCTCTTTCAGCTGGTCGTCTCTCGGAGCTTGTCTCTCTCTGGAGCACCTGGATCTGTCGGGTTGTGAGAAGATTACTGATCACACCATGAAGAAGCTGTCCGTCGGGCTGGGTGACCTCACGTCCTCCACCTGCTTCGACAAACGTTCAGACCGACGAGCCAAGCTTCTCAAGAGTTCCCCGATACCCATCACGCTCATGGAAGAGAGAAACCTTCATGCAGTGGGGCGGAAGCGGCAGGCCATCATTTTCAAGCCGGTGACAGGCCGTTGGGGCGCCGCCTGCACCCCCACGCAGGTGTGGGTCCTGGACTCCTCGGACCTGGCTGATATTGAAGATGCTGCAGAGTGGAGGCGTCGCGGTGGGATGTCTTTTCCTGAAGCAGAAAGCTTCGTAGAGACACAGCTTGTTGGAAGCTCGTGCTGCTGCAGGAGGAGTAGGAGGCGTGGGCACAGGACTGGTTCAAACGCCTCCTACTTGCATCAGCAGTACGCCATGTCTGGGGAGGTGTTTTGTGGTCACTCCACCTGCTGCACTACTGACATGGCCCTCAGGACTTTTACTGGGCCTCAGTGCGAGTCAGGCAACACCAGAAGCAGCACTGCAGAGTTTCGGACTAAATGCTCCTCATTTGGGGGCCTGCAGTGCCCGGAGCGTGAACACAGGACTGACCTCTCAGAGGCTAAACGCTCACTGAGATTTCTCAGTCTCTCTGGATGTTATCAAGTCACAGATTTAGGCTTGAGGTAAAGATCAACACATTCCTTTTACACTTGAAATGGCATAATGTCACATATAACCCTGTAGGGATGTCACGAGAACCGATACTTCGCTACCAAGTTGATGCCAAAACTCTGAAAACGTGACGGTACTCGTTTTTCTACAGTACCGCGGGTGCTGTTGGTATTGGGGGGCTTGAGAATAACGGCATCCCATCGTCCCAGGGCTGATAGAAAATGTGTTTGGGTCCAGTGGGGCAACCTCTGGGTCCGAAAAGTGAAGCCAATGCAGAAGTGATTTACCATGCATTCTTTCTAACAGCCAGCTCCTCTGGTTGCAAAAAGAAGTCTGATTGTATAGAAGTCTATGAGAAAATGAGCCTACTTCTCACTTGATTTATTACCCCTGAGTAAACATTGTAAACATGAGTTTATGGTCTCAGTCACTAGTTTCAAGTCTTCTTCAATACAGCATGATGTTCATTTAGTAAATTATGGTCCCATTTAGAGTCAGATAGACCATAAAGCAGGGGATGCTTTAGGGCGGGGCGACCTTGTGATTGACAGGTCGCTACCACATCGTTGTCCGGTCTGGGAGTTGTCCGTGTTTTCGTCTTAGAGCTATAACCATTTCACAGTGTGTTATCACTTCATCAAAGTTAATTATAACATTTTAGTCACCTACAAATGTCTTATTCAGCGTTCGGTTGTACTTAGCTCCACCTTCTCGTGTCACTTCTGGTTGCAAAAAAAGAAGATTTGGCGACGGCCAAATTGCCGAACTCGAGGCTTCAAAACGCCAGTCAACAAACCAATTCTTGTATACAGTCTATGTTTGGGACGCAGTAAACTCACTATTGATGCGTCCAGGGGACGCACCCTGTTTTTCTCTGATAATGCTAAATTGTGAACAACAATTCAGTGTTGAAGTCAGCAGGACGAGAGCTAGTTAACGTTAGCTGTTAGCAGCCAGTAAGCAGCGCAGTCCTGCACGGAGCTAACGTTAATGCTAACGTTATCATGATGTGTTCACAACTTATCTTGTAAAATGTAGTTTTTGGCTACTAGATAAACTTGATAAAATCCTGATGTTTTCAGAGCAATATAAAATAGATAATAGAGAGTGAATTATGACCGTTTAACTTCCTAACAAAAACCAGTATGATGTTGAATTACATGGGATTTATTGTTTTTACTTTTGTTTTTTAACATGGTATCGAGAATCATGGAATTTCACTGCTATTAGTATTGACTACTAAATTTCTGGTATCGTGACATCCCTACAAACATGAGAGGTTCAGAAAATTATGTGATGCTGAGATACTGATGATGAGATCAATGAGTCATCTTCGATCAGCTGAAAAATACCACAACATTTTGTCAGGTTGCAGTTTCAAAACAACACTTAGTGGTAGGTGTAGTTATTTTCAGTGCTAGCTGAAAGCAGAAGATGTTGTAATATCTTGTGTGGGTGCTGTAAGTTGTGCAAACACTCTGCCACTTATCTTGGTAAACTCATACTTGGTTTAAGTGTTGATTCACAACCTGGCTAATATAATAGAACTGTATAAATGCAGGTGTGCTCCTCAAGTTTCCATCAGTTATTATTACCTAAATGCTGATTATTAGAGAAAGATGTTGTGCATTACATTTGCTATAGTCAACAGTTTTACCTTTATTAGGTTAAGACTGGATTATCAGTGTTCATGTAGATGTTCTCTGTGCTGGTGTGCACGTTGCTGTACCTGTAACGAGGCGTCGCTGTGTGTTTCAGGGCTCTGTCGCAGCGTGGAGGGCTTCCTTTCCTGGAGCATCTCAACCTGTCTGGCTGCCTCTTCATCACTGAGGTTGGGCTGCAGGAGCTGGTGTCAGCCTGTCCTTCCCTCAATGATGAACACTTCTATTACTGCGACAACATCAACGGTAACAAGTGAAACTGTTAGGGGGTCTTTTCCCTCTGAAACACAAACGTTTCACATGCTAGTTAAGGTGCAATGAAAATAGGCTGTTGTGTTAAAGGGCGGGTCCATTATTTTTTAATTTTTTTATATCATAAAAACTAATTTCCCAATAGTGTTCCTTGTGTATTGAAATCCTAACATTCAAATTTTGGCCCTTCTTAAAACTTTTTCCCACGTGACCTGACGTAGGTTTCTGCAGGATGATGCTGCTACATGTACAGTATACAGTATATATACATCCTTATAGTCAGTGTATTAACGTTACATACAGTACCTTAGATGGCTGTCGGCGTGCTCCCAGTTTGGAGAAGCAGACAGGAGTATCGGCAGGAAGCTAAGCGTAGTTCTGCTGTGGACCCCACGTTAGTTCAGATCAGAAAGTCACACAATAACACAAGCAAACTAACCGATAGATGCAGCGGTAGACCAGCAACTCCTGTGTTCTGAGAGGTAAAATTACTGTTTTTGTGAATGGAGTCTGGTGGCTTTGAAGACAGCGCTATAGCAGCTTCGGTTTCCCATCAGAAAGGGCCGTCTGAGGGCGAGGTAAAAGGTGAAAATATTCTAAATATAGCGTACACTTAAACTGATATTCCACAGCCATTTTACCTCACCGTCCGGCAAGCCTTTTCTCACAGGGAACTGAAGCCGTTATATCGCTCCCTTCAAAGCCACCAGACTCCATTCACAAAAGCAGTAATTTTACATCGCAGAACGCAGGAATACTATACATGATGGATGACCATGTATAGATGGACCCACCCTTTAAACTATGTGAATGTGTCATGGTGAATGTAGAAGTTTTTGTGATTATGTGTTAGGGATGCACCGATACCAGTATCGGGTATCGGGTCCGATACTGTGCTCATGTACTCGCAAAACGGCTCCAATGCAACGGCACCGATACCACTTTACTTTCACTCCACCTCCCCGACGGTGCGGGCGTGACGGGCCGGTGGTGCGCCCGACCCCGCTGGGCCGGGATCCAAAGTACTCGTACTCGGTCTGAGAAAAGTGGTATCGGTGCATCCCTATTATGTGTGGCAACAGTGACAAACATGACTAACCCCACCTGCACAGCATGTGTCCTAGTGTAAATAACAGGTGCTACTGAGATGGAAGGTAAGTAGGCATTACAGTAGCCAGTATGATGCCGCCAGTATTCACTGCATTTTATTTATTTGAAATATAATGATTGATTTGTTTTAAGTATTGGTGTAGATTGTGTGTGTAAGGCCTTTTCATTCGTCCTGTTATATAGTTCAGTCGGTGACCACTGTGCGGTGTTTCTCTCCAGGTCCTCACGCAGACACAGCCAGCGGCTGCCAGAACCTGCAGTGTGGTTTCAGAGCCTGCTGTCGCTCCGGAGAGTGAATCCTGCCAAGCAACGCTCTCCCTAAAAAATGTCACGTCTCCTTTTTATTGCACTTTATCCTGGGAATACCGGTTGCTGTATTTTTGTGTCACTTCAAAAATGTTTCTGGATGAAACTGTAAATTTTTTTTTTTTTTTTTTGCTCCCGTTATATCCATTTCCATCTATATTAAATGGAAGTAAAAATCTTTTAGATAAGGAAAACACAAAGGGGTGATGATGAATTTGAAGTGTCTGAAAATGCAAATTCTGGTTCCTTTTTTTGGGGGAAAAATAAAAAAAAAACTAGAGAAGCGTAAACACCAAGTACTTTGTGTTTTCTGTAGTTAAATCATGTTTCTTTTGTCACAAACTGATTTATATAAGTCTCCTTCTCCCCCCTGCTGTGTTTAGTTGATCCATTTATAATCAGCATAGTGTCCACTGACATCATCAGCATCAATTAAACAAGCTTTGTCAGTTATTGGAGAGTGGATATGTGAATTGCTCGCTGCTCCCCTTTAGATCGAAGCGGTCATGTTGTTGACGGTTACCTTGATGTTCAGCTCACAGCAACCATTAAATCACTGAGACACCAGTAAAGGATGTACAGACATGATGTCGCAGTGTAGTCTTAAACCATTTTGTGATACCAGATGTTCACAGTCACCAAATGAAGCTTTCGGCATTTATATTTCTTTATGCACTCCAATATTGTGGGTAAAAAAAATGGACCAATGTTCATACGAGAGTGATTTTTAACATGCAGCTCAACGCTGAGGAGGGATTAAAGAATGATTCCCCTCAGACTGGGAGAAGCCGACCGTGTGCTGTTTTCAGTAGATTGTGCTTCATCTTTAATCATCTTGCAGCTTGTTCAAAAGTCTTGCATGAGGAGTTCTATTGGATCATATTAAACAGAACAATAAAAAGTATCTTGGGGTTAAAAGCTCTGTTGTTGGTCATTTTTGATTATTTTTGTGTACACAATAAAGTGACGTAGAAATTGAATAAGCTTGCAAGTGTGACATCTTAACACAAAAAAACAACAGGAAACATTTTCATAAATAAAAAGTATTTTAAAAAATGTTTCACTTATTTAATAATTTTTTTTGATACTCTATTGTTTTTCTTCTCTGTATTATAGTAGTATTTGTTTCTTAGATATTTATATTTCATATTTGTGTTTTGAGAAGTTAACAACACTTAATATTGTTTTCACAAGATCCTATTTGCCTCCTATGAGCCAACTCTAGCATTTCTTGTCTGGAAATAGTATTCTTTTCTTTCTTTTATATATTTATAAAATATTTACGCCTGTTTCTAAATTGTATTACAGCTGTCTCTAATTTCAATGTTAGGTGGGTTCCTTTTACAAGCCCTCGGGGGCTGTGCATTTATTTGTTATTGTATATCTCTTCTCTTTTGTTTTATTGTGGTATATGCACAGATAAAGAACTAAATTAGTAATTAGTCAAGTAAAGGTTTACATTATGTTTTGGCAAATGATTACCAAAATGTTGTACCAGAATATAGTGTTAACCTCTTCACCTAAATTACGGATTCTTTGTTTATCACATGCACAAGCACAACAATTACAAAAGCAGTCATTGACAATGAAAATCTTACTATGCTAATTAAATATGTATATATAAAAAAATAAAAAATAAATAAGATCACGCAAGTCAAAACAAAATGAGACACTATAAACATAAAATAGTGGAAGTTAAAATAAGGGATAAAATAAAACAAATAAAATATAATTTAAATTAGACAGTAATTGCACATGAATAAACTGAATGTAAACAGGAATGTGGTAAATGTTTATACATAATGATAAGTATAAATATATAAAGAGTATAATAGTGTAAAAACTGTAAATAAAAGTATATATTTGCTGCAAAGGTTTCCATGGTCGCCTGCGCTTACACGATTGGCTTGTGGTTGCTATGGAAAATGTCCACAGCAACAGTCGTGGGGTGGAGACTAACTAAGACCGTCATTCACAGTGAAAGATGACGGACAGCTGTGTAAACCAATCAACGATCGAGAGATACGAAGGCGACCAATGAGAACGCAGCAAAAAGAGAGGTAGATAGAGAGCGCCAGAGCTGTAGCAAAATTACCAGAAAACTCTGTGAGACAGCAGCGGAATAACACTAATGGTAAGCTAATTATTAGCCACCTGATAGCATTTACATACCTCTAACTAAGTAGTGAGGTACGTTAATTATATTACTCGGTGTTTGGAGCACTGACAGGGCGTATTTTTAACGTAGGGTGGGTTTCCATCCCCGTCTAGCTACCAAGTAATGGTAAGGTTAGCTATAATGCTAAGAGTTGTAGCATCAGAACCTGCTTCTCTGTCTGCTGCTTGATGGAGCTACATTAACATTACTGTGTATTTACAAGAGGACACACAGTGAGGATTACTGTAGTTAACAATAGTACAAAGCTACCTACTGTATGGAGGGATACAGGGATACACATACAAAACCAACACTAACCTTAATCCCATTTTCATGCTTCAGAGGAGAGCTATAAGAATTGTAAATCGATCGGATTATTACAAACCAACCAACGCACTGTTTATTCATTTACATGCTTTAAAATGTTGTGATCTATTTGATCTTAAAACTGCATAGATAATAATGTACAAAGCATAAAATAATTTGCCTCCTAACTGTATTCAGAGGTTGTCTGAAATTAGAGAGAGATTTATTTATTTTATTGGTTTAAAAGGACTGTGTGCACAGACATTAATTGTTTACATAGAAACAAAAAGATGGGTGCACCAGATTTAGCAGGGAAGCTAATTTCCATCTGTAGTCCTAAACACAGACACAATAGACACAATAGACACAATAGACACAATCAACACACTACATAACATCACAACAGGATCACAATATAACAGTTTCAAGTACAATCCAAAATTCAATAAATACATATAACACAATAATAAATATGACAGACTTCAGTGAAGCAGCATTATCACAAATAAATACAGTAAAAATACCCCCTGCCTAATATAAAGTGTGTAATGGGGCTGGGGGGGCTGAGATGTGTTGATGTGGGACCACCTGTGCCACATCAATGTAGAATTAATCCAAACAGGTTGAATTTTGTACAAAATAAAACAGCCACAGATAAAAACATCAACAATATAAAATACATCAAAAACATGAAATACATAAAGATATGTAGATGTTTTCATACAGAAATTTTGAGCATTAATTTACCACTAGATCCACTGTATTATTATAACATGAACAATCCCTGATGGAGCTACAGTATGGTAAAGAGAAAGGCTTATTTGCTGCATATCCTTTTATTGGTGACAAAAAATGATAACATTATCTTGGCTCAAACCACTACATCAATGGCAAGACCATATAAATAAAAAAGGAGTATTATCGAATTAATACTATTTCTATGGGCAAGATGGGTTAATAAAAGTGTACTCTATGTAAAAACAAAAATAACAGCAAAAATCCATGGAAAGACAGACATGTTTTTAAACTGATGGGCTCCTCTTGTAATTACTTATTTTAAGATTACCAATGTGATAAGATTCTGTACTGATTTAATTGTGAATTTGGCCAAAACTAGCATCTGTATTTTTATTTTATTTTATTTTATTTTATTTATTTTATTTTATTTATTATTTATTTATTTATTTATTTATTCTTTCATTCATTCATGTATTATTTATTTATTTATTTAGAGACTCCTCTCTATGTGGATGCACATGATTTATATGTTTTTTATTTTTTGTTTGTTTGCCAAACTGTGAATAGTTCTTCTTTCTTTTTTAATTTCCTGACAAAGTAGCTGTGTATAATTCAAATGTACATAAGTATGTATAAACATTTTGTTTTGTTTTTTTAGCCTAAACCTAGTAGTGAAAGGGTTGATGTAAAAAGGCTAGATATAATAAGTATAAGCTTCAGCCTACACGTTTTCTGTCTATATTTTTTTGTTTTCCCTTAAATTGAATTATTGTTTTATATTTATCAAGGATCAAGGAAGTTCTATTGTCATTTCAGAACATGTTGATACATGAAAGGGAACGAAAACAAGTCCTCAGGTCCCGGAATAAGAAAGCAATAATATACAATAATAATTTAAAAAGCAATAAAAATCAACTATAACAAATAATACGCATAATAAATAGTCAAAAATAGTCAAAGCGTGTAAGTGTGAGGGGAGAACATTTAGCCAAATGGCCTCAATTGCACTTGCCCGAAGCACAGTAAGCAGCATTGTGCCTTACGTGGCAGCATAATAACATCAGTACAGCATTAGCAGAGGGATGCAGAGTTCAACCGTCTCACAGCTTCTGGAAAGAAGCTGTTCTTTAACCTGGTGGTTCTGGCCCTGATGCTGCGCAACCTTCTACCTGAGGGGAGAGGCGCAAACAGGCCATTTTTATTTTAGTTTTATGTGCATTCTTTTTGGAAAATTGTTTATAAGGATTGAAATAAATTGCTACTACTACCGACATTAAACCCTTTGCAAATTGTTCCTTGATCTCTTTGCAGACCCAGCACGAGGAGCCAGTCCTTCCACTAACATGGACAAGTACGAAAAGGTGAAGAAAATCGGGGAAGGTTCATTCGGAAAGGCCATCCTTGTCAAATCCAAAGAGGATGGACACCACTATGTCATCAAGGAGATCGGCATATCTGCAGTAAGCTCCGCCCTTATGCGTAATGTTACACAAGCTTCACATGTCACTGTTAATGTGAGCTCCCTCCCTTGTGCTACCTCGCTCCATCTATCTCATTCTCTGTTGACAGATGTCGAGTAGAGAGAGGCAGGAATCTCGGAAAGAGGTTGCGGTTCTGGCCAACATGAGTCATCCCAACATTGTCCAGTATAAGGAGTCTTTTGAAGGTATTCACACAATTCAGAGATGTTAGCCATTAGTTGAAAGAACCACAGAGTTCATCTCGTGCAATTATATCCTGATGGACTCAAAATAAGGTTTATATTAGGACTTTTCTGAACATCTTATACGATTCTTTTTAGAGGGAGGCTGCCTGTATATTGTGATGGATTACTGTGAGGGTGGAGACCTCTTCAAGAAGATCAACTCTCAGAAAGGAGTGCTGTTCTTAGAAGAGCAAGTAAGCCAATAATTCTTTGAGAACATGTGGGTTGAATTGATCATATTAACTGTTCAGTATCTTTGTCTTCTTCTTTGAACTGTATTAAGTCTCTTTTAATGTTGTTTCCCCCCCCCCTCGGGTTATTCAGCCATTAGAACTACTCGTTGATACTGTATAATGTGTTATTACCATCTTCTTCCTTTCCTAGATTTTGAATTGGTTTGTGCAGATTTGCCTGGCACTGAAGCATGTGCATGATCGGAAAATCCTCCACAGGGACATCAAATCACAGGTATTGCTTAATTCCCCCAGTGATTATAAGGTGTTTATTTTTCATGCATTGCCTTATTTACACGTCTTTTCATGATGTCCACGTAGAACATATTTTTGACGAAAGATGGTACAGTGCAGCTTGGAGACTTTGGAATTGCAAGAGTGCTGAACAGGTATGTGAAATGTCACCTGAAAAGATTTGCTGATCTCTATAAAGCCAATATTTGAGTAAAAGAAAAGCACAATATTTTATTTTCCATTCTCTTTTCATTTCAGCACTGTAGAACTGGCAAGAACATGTATTGGCACACCATATTACCTATCACCAGAGATCTGCGAAAATAAGCCATACAACAACAAAAGGTACTAACTCCATGTTGTGCTAATTTTGTCTCATTTGTGGTGTAAATTGATATTTAATAGAAATCCTGTCGGGTACAAGTTCTGTCCCACCAAATAGTGAGTCATGCAGGATGAGGTGTTGGCTTCTGGGTGATGTAAAGGTATCATGTCTCCTCTTTATTGAGTGAACCTGCTTGTCTGTTGTTACAGCAGGAAGCTAGTATTGATTTCCTCTTTAACTATTTTAAGTATGCATGTAATCTAATCCACTTTAGTTACAACCGATGAAGTAAACTTATCAGTATCTCAATGTCCCAAGTGGAGTTTTCTCAGCAAAGAAACTAGAAATGCACCGATTGCGATTTTGATACCGATGTTTTTGTTGTTGTTAATTTAATTTTTGTTGCAATTTATTCCCCTTTAGTGCCAAGGAAAGACATCTTCACTATAAAAGAAGAACTGAACTGTTTTAAAGTTATTCAGCATTTCATCTTTGAATGAGCACAAATTCAATCATACAACTATATGAAACAACTTTAAATTTAACCTTCTTTCACATGAAAAAGATTATTTTTTTTGAAAAATAACTGCTTCAAAAGCCTTTGTAGCTGCTATACAACTACGTACTCAATGAGAGGAATGTTTCAGTACTTACACAGCCCAACAAAAATATTTGTTTTGTAAAACATAAATTAAATTGAAT
This sequence comes from Sebastolobus alascanus, assembly GCA_916701645.2. Classification (NCBI taxonomy): domain Eukaryota; kingdom Metazoa; phylum Chordata; class Actinopteri; order Perciformes; family Sebastidae; genus Sebastolobus; species Sebastolobus alascanus. The sequence continues at coordinate 228,708 of CAKAOJ020000209.1, read as the reverse complement.
TAAATGTAAATATAAAGGCAATTGTTTTTCATACAGAATACAACGTTCTTGTCACTGATCTTTCTCCGAGACATAGACGACTTTTTCTTTCACTTTTATTTGTAAAGAAATCACACGTGTCCTCTTACGTCACACCAGTGTCGTGTCCAGCCAGTGGCTTCTTCTCTGAATCAGCAGCTGGTTACTGTTGTCAGAGACCGGCCGCAAATAACCAACACAACATTTAGCCGTCGCAAAATTGATGCAACACAACAGATAAACATCGGCCACTGCCACTGATAGGTCGATTGCAGTCAACAAGGCAAATATCGGCCGATAAATCGATGCTCCCTAAAAGAAACCCTTTTTTTTCTCCATTTAATGATAAAGAAAAGAAGTGACTGTTGATACTTTATTGAATGAATGTAAATCTACCCCTGAACTTATCCCTGCCTGTCCATTTGTGTGCTCTCTCCTCTCACTTTCCCTGCTTTCCCCTCCCTCTGCAGTGATATTTGGGCCCTAGGGTGTGTCCTGTATGAAATGTGCACTCTTAAGCATGCTGTAAGTATTCTGTGTGTGTGTGAGCTGTTTATTAATTTATGTAGATGTAATGTATCTTACGCAGCGTTGCAATGCTCTCACACATGCATTGATCTCTTCCCTGTGTGTACAGTATGTGTAATGGTTGGCAAAGTTTCAAAGAATTAATTTTTCCTGAGAGTCTCATAATCAAATCTGGAGCTCTTCATATTCTCAACCACTCCCTTAATAACGCCTGTTTATGGAGTCGAAGGAGTGGCATAATAAAGAATAAATATGTAAAATAATAAGACAATACATGTGGAAATGTAAAGAGGAAAGAGGAGTAAATAAAAGAACATATAAGTAAATGATAAAAATGTGGAAATGTAAAGAGAAATGAATAAAAGAACAAATACACGTGGAAATATAAAGAGAAATAAAAGAATAAATACATGTGGAAATATATAAAGGAATAAATAAAAGAATATATAAGTAAATAAAAAATGTGGTAAATATAAAGAGAAATAAATAAAAGAATAATCAAGTAAAATGTGGAAATATAAAGAGAAATAAATAAAAGAATAAACAAGTAATATGTGGAAATATAAAGAGAGAAGTAAATAATTGTGGACAAATAACTGATTAATATATTGACTAATATAAATGAATAATTATAAGCATTTTCATTTATTTTCACATTTATTAGTTCATTTATTTCTGTATACATCTATTTTAAAAAATGTTTATATTTATTTATATATAAATTACTGTATTTGTTCTGTATATTTAAAAATATTAATTTATTTTTATCTAATGTAATTTATTTATTTAAATCCCTTTATTTTATTTATTCTATATTATGGCACCCCTATGACTCCATACCTGCTTTGTTCCATCATTGCTTATGATTGAGTATGATTACCCTCAGTGGTTATTAATGTGTATTTCTCCTCAGTTCGAGGCCGGCAACATGAAGAACCTGGTTTTGAAGATCATCCGGGGCTCGTACCCTCCCGTGTCCATTCACTACTCCCAAGAACTGCGCTCTCTGTTGGCTCTGCTGTTTAAACGCAGCCCGAGAGAGAGGCCCTCAGTCATCAGCATACTGGACAAACCCTTCCTCACCTGCAGGATAGAGAGGTTCCTCACACCACAGGTAGAGCATGCTGTTAGTTGTCTTTGATACAGACTGAATTTACATTAATCTCACTGGGTTCAGTTAAATAACATTTATAATCTCTACTGATTCCAGATCATCGCTCAGGAATTCCGCCATACTTTTCTTCACAAGCAGCCTAAAGTGGGTGTAGTGCAGGGACCACCAGGTAAGCAAATCTGGGTTTTTCCATAGTTGGGGAGGTAGTAGTAGTAGCAGTAGTAGCAGCCATGCCAAGCAGTGGAGCCACACTGGCACGGATTAAGTGTTTTTCCTCTGCACAGTAAGGTTAACTTGTTTAGTTAGTGTTACAAAGGCCTACATTTAGAGGGAGAAATAAACTGCATCGTTTGCTTCAGTTGGTGCTCCTAATTTAATGCTTTATAAATATATATAAGCAAATAATAATAGTATTAATAATAATACAATATAAAATAACAATAATTTATTTTCACATTTATTTGTTCATTTTGTTTCTGTAAATATTTATTTATATATTTTTAAACATATATATTTAATTTTATTTTTTTCTTATAAATAACTAAACTGTTTTTTTTCCAGTTGATTGACAGCTTAGCCCTATAACGAAAAGTAAAGGGATAAAAATAAATCATTTAAAAAAATAAGAAATATAAAGGAAATAATAGAGTATTTTATATGCAATTTAAATATATATATTTATTTATTTATTTTTAAATATATAAATAAATATATACAGGAAAAAATGAACGAATAAATGTGGGAATAAATGAAAATGCTGAGAATTATTCTGTTATATTTTGTTATTTGTCTTCATATTTCTACATTTATTTATTTATTCATTCATTCCTCTTTATATTTCCACATTTATGTTCTTATTTTTCTTATCTTTGTTATGGCACTCCTATGACTCCATAGACTTGGATAAATATTTATATTGTTTTTTTCTTTGTGTTACTAGCCAAGCGTCCTGCCCCTGGCTCCACACCACTCGCCCCATCCCAGAAGATTACCAAACCAGCTTCGAAATACGGAGTGCCTTTATCTGCGAGGAAGGTGTCGGATGCAGCTAAAAAGCCTGCAGAGAGGAGACCGGCTGTAAAGCATAAACCGGTTAGTAGATTCATTTTTTAGCTTTTTTTATTTGCTCTAGGTGTATTTGATGTTGAGCTCCTAGTGTGGCATGTCGGAGGCCTCTCCCATCTGTGTGTGTTTTTACATCATAGTGTGTTGCTACCTCTGAAGCCCAGTGTCATATGTTGCTTAGGCCCCTCTCCCAGCAGCCCCCCAGAGAAGAGTGAGTCAAGTGGAGCAAGAGAGGAAAAACCATGAGGTACAGCTGAGAGCACCTCATAACTTGAATTTACTATTAGATTTCCCTTCTTTTTCTCTCCCCATTTACTCACACATGAAGGTGCCTTTCTACCAGCATTTTTAGTTTTTCCTCCCTCTCATCACGCTTGATCCATATAAATTCACCTGTTTTCTGCTCCCAGCCCATTCGGAGAGTTTTCTGCCTGATGTTTCTCTGTTAACCGACCTTTCCCTCCTCACCTACTGTACCTGCCCAGTGACAGAGCAGACCTGCTCTCCTGCCTCAAAGCGGGTTTCCTTTAACATGTCTCATTTTTTCATTGAGATGCTTTTGCCTCATGCTGCAGGATGGCATCAGAAAGAAAAGGATGGAGCTGATTGAGAGAGAAAGGAAACAGAGAGAGCAGGTGGGTGCATTGTGAAAGGGATAGTTCAGATGTTTCTCAGTGAGGTTGTATGAGGTACTTCTCCATAGTCAGTGTATTACCTACAGTAGATGGAGTTAGTAGAAACAGACAGGAGTACCAGCACGGGAGCAAAGCAATGTACTGCTGTGGACGGGGGCAGCAGCTAAACGGATTTTAGACACCTAAAAAAAATCTATATTAGTTTAAGTGTATGCTATATTTAGAATATTTTCACCACTTTACCTCGTACATTACTTTGCTCCTGTGCTGGTACTCCTGTCTGTTTCTCCAAACTCCATCTACTGTAGGTTATACACTGACTATGGAGAAGTACCTCATACAACCACACTGAGAAACATCCAGACTATCCCTTTAAGTCCCTCTGTTTGTAAAGTTTCTGATAGATCAGGAAACTACTGAAAGAGTAACACCTGTGTTTCCTCTCAGATGTTCCTGTTGAAAGCGGAGCAAATGAAGAGATACGAAAAGGAAAAGGTAGGTGTTGAATTTGTTCCTCGTAAGTATCGTTATTTCTCTTCTTTAATGTATCAAGTCATTACTGTAGTAGTGGAAAGGGTCAATAAATTTACTGTTTGTCTCCATCTATAACTGAAATAATGACGAACCTGTGATCTATAACAGATCAATCGTATAAACATGGCGAGAGAACAAGGCTGGAAGCACGTCTTGAGTTCTAGTGGAGGAAGCAGCCCAGAGAGGAAGGTACCGAATGACCACTTCCTTTTTTATGATACAAACTAGAACTACAAGTTATAACAGTTCTCCGTGTGTCATACAGCTCCTCCTTCAGGCTCACAACCTACCTTTGTCCCGTTAACTCAGTGTTTTGTAGGTGGAAACAGGGCCGTGCTAAGCTCTGTTCAGGGTCCCAACCCTTCAGCCTGTCTCCCAAGTAAAACCCCGTATGAACACTACCACGCTGCTCTGGACCAGATGGCTAAAGCCGTCAGCAGAGAGGGATCCTCAGCAGGACCAGGCAGTCCCGTTCGGTAAGTTCAGATTGTCTCTGTGTTTAAGGTGATTTGTTTGTGTTGAATAATAGTTTTAATGGCGTCTCCTCTCTGTGTGTGTGAAGAGTACCGGCTGCTGCTGGCCCGGTGCTGCCCAACGGCCCGGCCCGACTCCTGAACTGTGACGCAATCAAGAGAGAGCTGCAGAGACTGCAGCACGTCTCTAAACCGGTGCATGTTAGCAGGTCAGTCGAGCAGCAAATTACACTACACATCTGGATTTAAACTCCACATCCTGGCTCTTTTCACGGAGTATTAATTACCATATTCTATTTTAAAGGGCGCGCAGTCAGGCGGGTGGTGGACGGGCCTATCAGGTTGAGGAGTTTTTACAGCGGAAGAGAGAAGCCATTCTCAACAAAGTTCGTGCTGAGGGACAGCTGGTACGTAGTTAGACTTATACTGTGATTTTAAGGAGTATAGTAGTGAACCTTCTCTATCATCAACTTTTTCTATTCCCTCGCATACTGGGTATGATTTTCTATGGACAGAGATGAAAAGTGACTGATGTATTGAAATATTATGAATCTTAAAGGGTAACTTTTTCAACCTGAACTCTATTTTCCCATGTTTTTGTGCCACTAAGCATCAGCGCTCTCCCTCAATACTGGACCAATTTCAAAAAATTGTTGTCCCTATTAGTCGCTTAGACACAAAAACATAGGAAGTTACCCTTTAAAGCTCCATTACACATTTTTTAAATGCTGAATCGAATGGCTCCATGTATCGTGAAAGGGTTACTAGTACTGTCAAACCCACTGAGCATCAGCCAGGTTTCAGCTCATTGTTTTGGTTTGTAACCAAGCTACCTGTTAAGCACAAATAGCATCGAGCCAAAGTAATGGAATGAAGAAAGTTGAACATATGATAGGCCATTCTTCTTATTTCATTCTTCTTTATCAGATAAATCTGATAACATTAGAGTATATCAAGGCTCTGTTGTGGTCTGTAGTTCTGCATTAATATATTTTCGGCCACTAGGGGGCAGAAGAAGCTGACAGACATCCCACCGAAATTGTGTTTCTGGCCACTTGAAGTCCAGTATTTACTGGCCAGGTTTGGTCTTTTACCAACCTCTGAGAAACATTCCTGGGATTTCAGCTCCCCAGATGGTTGACGTTCTTCAGCAGCTAGATCCCAACTTTATCTGTATGATGCTGGGCAGATTTATTGCTTGAAACCAGCTGTCAAATGCTGCAGGAATTTATTATTATAAATGACCCCTTTCACTTGACATGTAGATGTGATTTGATTCAACGTTGATATAAAATATTACAACGTTTACCTCCTGGCCCCAGCAGCTCATGACTGTTGTGGCAGTTGGGTCTTTTTTAAAATGTGGTTAAATTGAACGGTAAACAGGGAACTCGGCAAAACCTGGCAGCCGTCTATGGAAGCCGGGCCGGTTCGTTACGGTGCAGGAGACCCAGAGCCAACAAAGAGGAGGAGGTAGGAGCGCAGGAACTGAACGCCCGGCCTCACACTCCACCTCACTCATCACAGCACATCTGGCTTGGCTCGTCGTCCTTCGTGTGTGTGTCTGCACAAAACTCCCTTTGACACTCCCATAATTCAAACCCAGCAGCTCGAACCCATAATTCAAACCCATGCCTGCCCCTTTGCACAACCAGCCTGTGGTGTTCAACTGTCCAGTGAGCTGTTGTACTATTTATTTTACCTCCCCAATAATGGCTATTCACAACAATAAATACTATTTTTTTTATTTTTTATTATTGTGTATAATGTCCCGTTTCAAATAACCACACCACCTCAGTTTTGAATTGTTTATTCCAGCTTGTTTTGCTTTGAATGAATTACACAAATATATATACATCTTTATTATTAACTGCAAAGAAAATTGTTATTTTTATTCTGGCTGATGTGGAGGACAGAACCTGCCAATATAAAAAAAAAATATATAAATAGAATATATAAATAAATGACTCAATAATTGAATAAATATGCCATTAAATGAACAAAATAATTATATAAAAAAAAAAGGAAGGCATTAATTAATTGATAAAATGTGACATACATTGATATTTCTTACAAGAAATGTACATAGAAAAGAATACAGAAATTAATAAGTTTGGGGAAATAAATAGGAGGGGGAAATGCAAAGGGGAAAATCATGTATAAATATATAAGTAAATACATACAATTTAATAATGAATGAATAAAAAAAAAAAAAAAAAAGCAAAAATAAATAAATACATTTAAAAGTGGATAAAAATCAATAAATAAATGCATAAAAGGTAAAATTAAATAGAAGCAAATTAAAATAGAAATACGAATTGATTTCACATTTTATCAATTAATTAATGCCTACATTTATTTTTAATTTTTTTTGAGGGGGGGTTATTTAACGGTATAAATATTTATTTATTGAGTCATTTATCTTTTTTTTTCATTTTGTCAGTTTCCATCCTCTATAGCTATCATCATACTGTGTTGTGTCTTTTATAATTGCTTCCTGTGTATGGGATTTTATTTTTGTATGATTTTTGACTACAGGTTTCAATGCCGTTTTCTACTTTGTCTCTGTGTGTATCTAGCGTACAGTATGTAACATTTCTGTGTTTGTTCTCAGGAGTACTTGTCAAGACTGAGGCAGATCCGCTTGCAGAACTTCAATGAGCGTCAGCAGATCAAAGCCCGACTCAGAGGAGAGAAGGTACAGTACCGTCCTCCTCCTCTCAGACGCTCACAGAGCAGCTTTTTAATGAGTGTTTTCACTTTTCTCTGACATTTCGTCTCCCGTCTGTTCTTGCTGTGTCTTTTCTTCAGTATGATAGTGATGGTTCTGACAGCCAGGAGTCCAGCGAGGAAGCGGAGCTCAGGAGAAAGAAGATCGAGGCTTTGAAAGTGAGTCTGCCTGAGAAAATAATACATTTTACAATATGCAACATTTAGATGATAACAAGAACAATGTAGACAAACCGGTGACACAGTGAAGAGATAATAAAATGACAGCTCAAGGTTAATTTATTGTCATTGTACAACACAGTTGTAGTACTTTATTTTTATATTTACCCGCTGGAAACCCAATTAGTTACTGCCACGGTAGAAACTACTCCGTCCGTACAAAAACACTACATCACAATGAAAAAAAATTATGTAATTAAAATCCAGAGCAAAAAAAAAAACAGAACAAATAATAAAAGAAAAACAAAAAACTTCAGCCAAAACTAACTACTAATGACAATATATTTTTAATATTAAAACAGCTTTAATATAAAAACAGCGTATTCAGTTGCCGAAGATAAATAAACAGAGAAAATTCACACACCATGTTGCCATAGCCTCATTCTTCTTGGTTTGTTTGTATATATTTACCCACCAGGCCCAAGCAAACGCCCGTGCTGCTGTACTGAAAGAGCAACTAGAGAAGAAGAGGAAAGAAGCATATGACAGAGAAAAGAAAGCTTGGGAGGACCATGTAAGCTCTATCATTATTTGTTCCTCTCTAACATTCCTTATTAAATACCATTATTTACTAGTATATCAGTTTAATCTAATCTTGGGTGTTGTGTATTTGAAGCTTGCAGCTCGGGGGGTGAAAGTTGGCATCATGGCAGCAGGAAACGTAGCAGCAGAAGCAGCATCATCTACCTCTGACAGTTCTCTTCCTCAGTCAAGTCCTTCTCAGCCAGAACCAGCTGCCAAAGCTCCAGCTCTGCCTGCAGCGATATCCATGACTGCTGCCCTGAAGAACGTCGGAGCAGTCAGTAACGTTTACAAAGTCTATCACACCCTCACAGTATTGTTTGAGTATGTTCTCCTAAATCGATTTTGCATTTTGTGTTTGGCAGATTACTCCACTTAAAGAAAAGTCGGCTGAGCCAGAGACCGCTACGGTCATCCAGGTGAGTTTATGAGACGTCAGTAATCATTTATTAAAGTAACAGTGTGCTGAAATGGCAGGAATTCAGTCAATATTTAGAAAGATAATACTTCTTAATGCTTTTTGTGTAACAGAGTGAGAAAAAGCAGATTCTACGCAGACTCAACCAGAACCTAAAAGCCCAGAGTCCAGAGGAGGAGGTGGAGGAGTCTCTTCCACCCCCTGCAGAACCGAGTCCTGCCCCCCAACAGAACCAGTCCGACACGGAGAAACGTCCCCCTTCGAACGGAGACCGGAAGAAGTGGGATGCGGCAGAACTGCCTGTACTTCCTGTGGCTCAGCAGACCTTAGAGGAAACCTGCACCACAGCCAGTAAGTCGAGCAAACTCTCAACCCTGAAGTATTAACAAAAGTTAAAGGAATACTTCAACCACAAAATGACCATTTGTATATCAGTTACTCACCACGTGTTACCTTGAGTTCTTGAAGAAAACTTTGTTTTTCTCTCATGCCTCCACGGTGAACGGGGAATCAAAAAAACGTAGTAAACAGAGGCCGTGTTTAACAACAGCAAAACTATATCATCCGTTTACAAACTCTTGCACAACTCGTGCACAATAATCCAAGTCTCATTTATCCAGTCGTATGCGCACTACTTCCCAAACACATGCATCTTCACCGAAACCTCACTATTTAAAACACATTTGACTTGTCCGGACAAGTAGCGCATTTCCAGCAGTTCTGCTGTGGAAATTTCGTCATCAACTTGCAAGGAATTTATACACATTAGTGATTCTATTTAAAGGTTTTGGAAGAAATTTTGTTCAGCTTTTTTCTCCCAACGTTCTCTCAGCAGCCGCCTCAGTGTCTCCAGAAGACCGACCGTCTTCTGCTGGAGACAGGAAGAAGTGGGAGGCAGGAGTTCCTCTTGTCCTCTCTGTAGCCCAACAAACTCTTGAGGAGACGTGCTTCAGGACCATCGGTGAGTCACCTTCTCCCTGAGTGAGAAAAATCACAACAATCTGCAGTGTGCACATAAAATCTCTCTCTCTATGTGTGTATGTGTGATGTCTCAGAGCAAACAGTGGGTGAAGTCATACAGATGGTAGGGCTGCAGGAAGAAGCTCATAGGAAGGTGTGGGGATCGAATCCAGACTCTCTGGTGCTGAGAGTCCTTCAGGAGGCCGAGCTTCAGCCTCTCACCCTGGAGAATGTCACCATCTGTGAGGAGGAGTTTTCCAGCCCTGGTTAGTCTTCATTTGTGTCATTATGTGGACATAAAAGAGCCTTGTTAAATGGTTACTGATGATGCTATATTCTCCCCAGATAAGCCTCACCAGACAGCAGCAGCAGCTGAGGTTGTGAAGACGCCTAAAGAAGTGTTGCCCTCTAGGCCAACAGCTCCTGCTGTGTTTCAGATCCCAGAGGTCCAGAAGGAGAGAGCACCTCCCACAGAGGCCTCACATCAGGACACGTCTGTGGCCGGTGCCGTAGAAAGAGTGACACTGCTGCCAGACCTCACTGAGATTCAAGGTTAGTGTGACACTCAACCCCACATTGATTTGATGCCTCAGCTCCTCATTTTAAAGTAAAGTATGGTCCAATATCAGCTTCCACACTCACAGACTCACAGACTTTGAGGCACGTTCCTGCAAAGTCTGTGAGGGTTTAGGACTGTCCCACTGTCAAATTTTCAAGTCCTTGAGGGCTCTCTTGCAGACATTTGAGCCCTTTATGCACACTTTCCATAAGTCCATATTTCTGCAGACTTTGCCTGAGGGAATTACCCACAATTCATAGCGTTGTGATGTTAAACACAAGGTTACCAGGGGGAAGCAGAGTATAGAAGCAAAGAGACAAAACTCCAGTGTTTTTTTGACAACAGCACACTGAGGGTTCAGGGTTTAAGGCCTTAGAGGGGGACATCGGGATCGGGACTATAATGCAGTTCTATCTGGTCTGAATTCTTGCAGATCCAGCAGACATGGAGTCAGTGGTTTTGGAAGAGATGCCTAAACAGGCCTCACATCCTCCAGCTGGTGTGCAGCCGGCGTGGGAACAGGAAGCCCAACAGACAATGTAACTGTTCTTCTTTTTTCTATTTATACTAAGAAATAAATTTGCACACCAGAATGAACATTCAGCCATTGTTAAGCCACTCCAATATTATGGAGGACGGAACATGCCAAAATAAATAAATAAATAAACTTGATTAATGTATAACTATGCCATTAAATTAACCAAAAATATTAAAAAAGAATGTAGGCATTAATTAATTGATCAAATGTGACATAAATTGATATTTCTGTTATAATTTGCTTCTTTATTTATTTATTTATCTACTCTTCTATTTATTTATTTTTATTAACTTTTAATATATTTATTTATTTTTGCATTTATTTTTTATTATTTTTGCATTTATTTTTAAATGTATTTATTCATTATTAAATTGTAAATATTTTTTTTTTTTTATTTATGTATGTATGTATTTATTTATTTAAATAAAAGGGAAAATTAAATAGAAGAGTAGATATATAGGAGAAATTAGAATATAAATATCAATTTATGTCATATTTTATCAATTAATTAATGCCTACATTTATTTTTTAATATTAGTTTTGGTTCATTTAATGGCATGTTTGTTTATTTATTTATTTTTTATTTTATTTATTTATATTTTGGCAGGTTCCGTCCTCCATACCAATATGAGTTAAAACTTGATGTACCCTGTGTATTTAAGTTGACAAGACCATTGTGTTACAGCTCTACTGGAAGCATAAAATGTTTATTTTTGGTTTATTTTTGGAGTGAACAATTTCTGTAATACGTTTAAAGACATCATCCATGTTTGTGAAGTTAAAGTGTATTTTCCTTACAGGCCACCAGAGGGCGTTATAAGACCAGCAGGCTCTAAGGACGCTGAGAAGAGTTCAGAGAAACCAGCTGAATCTTCTGGTGAGGTTAATGTTTAATGAGTCAAAGCATGTTTTTTTATTATAATCTTAATTAAACCTGCCCCTCCCCCTCCCTTTCCCAGCTCTAGCACCATGCGAGGAGCCCCTGTTTATGAAGTTGTGCTCCCCGGCCCACCGACGCACCGCTGCCCTGGCGCTCCTCTCGGCCCAGTCCTCCATGGACGAGTCCTCCTCCTCTCTGGCCTCACGCTCACGCTCCGTCTCACCTCTGCGCTCCAAACACCACCACGCCCTCCTCATTGGCCTCTCAACGGGCATGTTTGACGCCAACAACCCCAAGGTGATCCCTGGCTGAGCTGGAATTAAAATCACACTTTAGTTTTGTTTTTATAGTGGAAATGACGTGGCTTTAAGAAGACAGGTTATCACATGATAGTACGGGATGTACAGTATGTTTGAGGAGACTGTTGTTGCGCTCGGTGTGATGTCGAGACTTGCGTTGGTATTTTTAGGTTGGTAGATCTTCTTTATTAATGAGGCGGTCTGGAATAGAGCCAGAGACATTAATCACATAGTCTGAAGCTGCAGTGGGTCTGATAGGACAGAGAGAGCATCCATCAACCTATATCTTTCATAACCTTCATCAGGGACATTTGGATCTGCAGCCCAACATTTGTCACACACAAAGAGCTGCACAGAATATGAACGTGGTGGGTTCTGTCAGTGTGCTTTTCTAGGGTTTGGTTGTTGATTACTATAAATGATATAATGGTATAATTTACTTTTTTTTCTTGCAATTGATTCAATCATGTGGAGATAGATTTGTCTCAATATTATTTGTGTGAACAGATCGACAATCTGTACGTAAATGTGTAAAGAAATTCTTCGTTGACTAACACACACACTGTAAACTGAGTTTCTCCACAAAGAATCACACAGAAGCACCACTTTAAATCTGGTGTTTACCAGAGATGTGTTCAGAAGTTTCTTGGAAATAAGTCATTCAGCATGAAAAAAGCACAAAAAATGACTAATCCACGAAAGAAATCGTAGCTAACTAAAACCAAAACGACCGATAAGTCGACTAATCGACTAAGAGGGGGCAGCCCTAGTGATCTGTAAATATAAAACACCTTCTACAAGTACAAAAAAAGATTTGTAAACTCACAAAAATAGTTTGCAAATATAAAACGGATCTGCAAATACACAAACAGATTTTTGCGTAAAATGCAAATGCGCAAGCGTAGAATTGAGATCCACAAATGCCCGATACCAATATCGAGTATCGGGTCCGATACGTTGTGACTGATAAGACCCAAAGAGTTTTCAAACGTCTCTGTTTTAGGGGTTCTAAAACGCTGGAGTAGTGTGGATGCTGGGCATAAACGTAGCAGAAGATGTGTTTTAAGATGAAAATGTATTGGTGTGGTAGTCTGAGACCCATCAAAGTGTTGAACCTGTCACTCTGTTTGTGCTGTCAGATGCTGCGGACCTGCTCTCTACCAGACCTCAGTCGTCTCTTCAGCTCTCAGCAGGACTCTGCAGTGACGAGCGAGGCTCATGTTGCCCCGGACAACAACCTGGAAATCGAGGACCTGGAGGAGGCGACTAAAGACGACGACCAGTCAGAAACTGAGGAGTAAGATGAACACACATGAACGATGGCTGGTAGTTTTAATAGACCGATATCTTCCCTTACCCCGATTCTGTCAATCAGTTTCAGTTTCATTTAGCTAAGAAACTATAAATACAGCAAGTTGATGGCGTACTGTGTGTAATAACAGTGTTCTCTGTTCCCTACTAGTGCATATGAGGATGAAGACCTGCGGGACATCCGGGCCTCCATGGAGAGACTGCTGCAAGAAGAGGGCGACCTGATGAGGAATCCTCCAGAGGTCGGTGCAGGAGACTTTAACGGGAACCCTCCGGAGGGCGAAGACCAAGCGCTCTTCAACAGGATAGCAGCTGAGATCAACCAGGACAACAATCAGATGGCTGTAGATGATGAGGACGATGAGGAGGATGATGATGAAGAAGAGGAGGATGAGGAGGAAGAAGGCGAGGAGGAGGAAGAGGATGAGGAGGATGAGGATGAGGAATGCTCTAATGGGAGTCCTGGTGATGAGGAAGCTGGGGAGCTGCTTAGCAATGGTGTGGGAGAGGAAATCCACAGTAATGACAGCCAGCTCAATGAGGAGTGGCATTCAGGTACGACCAGTGGCACCAAAATAAAACCTTATCAAACTATTAATATTAGTTATTTTATTGTAAGAACAAACATTAATTTACCACTTTTGCTGACATATTCAATTCAATTTTCAATTAAATTCAAAGTGGGGTTTTTTTGGCTGATGTTGCCAAAACCTCAAAATACAAAACACAAATACACAATAATATTAATATGAATATTCACACAACATTACAATTGTTTTATATTAAGGATAAATATACAGATATGATATGATGACAGATATGATGATATAAATACTCATTGTTGTCAGATATTGTGGAGAAAGCTCGCAAACTATTTCAGCTTGTAAAAAAAAAATTAAAAAAATCATCTTGAATTAAAGGGATAGTTCGGATGTTTTGAAGTGTATTTCCTTAAAAAAGAAAAATCAATATCAGTTTAAGTGTACACTATATGTAGAATATTTTCCACGGGGAACTGAAGCCGTTATATCACTCTCTTCAAAGCCACCAGACTCCATTGACAAAAACAGTGATTTTACCTCGCAGATGACAGGAGTTTCTGGTCTACCGCTGCCTCGATCGGTTAGTTTGTTTGTGTTATTGTGTGACTTTGGTGTTTTACAGGGTTAGTTCGGATTCACCAAAGTCACACAATAACACAAAAAAAACTAACCAATTGAGGCAGCGGTAGATCAGCAACTTCCGTATTCTGCACGGTTAAAATTACAGTTTTTTTCAATGGAGTCTGGTGGCTTTGAAGAGAGCATAGGTAACAGGCTTCAGTTCCCCATCAGAAAGGGGTAAAGTGGTGAAAATATTCTAAATATAGCGTTCTATTAAACTGATATAGATTTTTTTAGGTGTCTAAAATCTGTTTTTGCTGCTGCCCCCGTCCACAGCAGTACATTACTTCGCTCCGGTGCTGGTACTCCTGTCTGTTTTTCCATCTATTGTAGGTAATACACTGACTATGGAGAAATAGCTCATACAACCCAACTACAAAACATCCAAACTATCCCTTTTAATATTTTATATCAGACGATTCATGCCTTTAATAAGTGTCTGTGTAATAAATGAGAATAAACCTGATGAATCCTGCTGCACCGTAGATGGCAGTGGCGAGGACCAGGGCGGAGAGGCCGCGCATCACGACAGCATCTTCAGTCGTCTGGAAGAACTTCGCTTCAACCTGGAGCAGCAGATGGGCTTTGAGAAGTTCATCGAGGCCTACAATAAGATTAAGGTATGAACGTGTTTCTCACCTCGCTTAACGTTGACGCCGTGGAGGATTAAATTAAACAGATGTTTTAACATTTAAGGCTATCCACGAAGACGAGGATGAGAATATTGACCTGGGCTCCAGTTTGGTCCTGAGCATCTTGGGAACTGAGCACCAGCATCTGTATCCCAACATCCTTCATCTAGTGATGGCAGACGGCGCATACCAAGAAGGTTAGTGACTGCAGATATTTTTATCTCTTCATCATTTACACTGCGTCTCTGAAAAGCACAACTGTCCTCAGTGGTCCCCCCCCCCCCTTCCTTCAGCTCAGAGCCGTGTCAGAGTACAGTGAGTGTTTAATCTCATCTTTTCCTCACATTGCTCCCGAGTCATGAAGCGACTAAGTAGATGTGAAACACACCCTTAACGCTGTCTGTCTGCTGTTTCTTGCTGTGTGCCAAGACAGAGATGAGGGGGGGGGGGGAGTATTTCTTTAGAGTTTGACAGCTCTCCCTCAGGATGGGAGCAGTCTTCAGATGCATTCGCTCACTGAACATCTCTATTTGACGATTCTTTTGTTTTCTATTTTTACCGGCTTCAGTAGAAGAAATGGCGGATGCATGATAAATGTCAAATATCTCCCTGGAGGATCTGTCTGGAGATCTGTGAGAGATGCATCTGCTGGCTCCCATCCATACAGCAATAACACTGGGTGTATATATTTGCGGTATCTAACAGAGAGCAGACCCGTGTACTGTGGTGATGCAGTATAATCTGTTGGCTCCAGACACAAACTACTTATCCACCACATCCACGCATTTTTCAGAAGACTCTGCGGTGGGTTTTAGATCACTTCTGATGCCTGTTGTTCCCTTTAAATGGGATCAGCAAAGTCATGAGGATATATTATCTGGGAGCCATGAATATCTGCACCAATTTGGATTCATCTCTTTTGTCATGTCTTATTAAAGGGATAGTTCAGGTGTTTTTAAGTGTGGATTGTATGAGGTACTTCTCCATAGTCAGTGTATTACCTACAGTAGATGGAGTTTGGAGAAACAGGATTTTA
Organism: Sebastolobus alascanus; assembly: GCA_916701645.2. Lineage (NCBI taxonomy): Eukaryota > Metazoa > Chordata > Actinopteri > Perciformes > Sebastidae > Sebastolobus > Sebastolobus alascanus. The sequence continues at coordinate 213,074 of CAKAOJ020000209.1, read as the reverse complement.
GACACCTAAAAAAAAAATCAATATCAGTTTAAGTGTACGCTATATTTAGAATATTTTTGTCTGTATGCTGTAAGACATGTGACGGGGAACTGAAGTCGTTATCTATGCTCTCTTCAAAGCCAGCAGACTCCATTGACAAAAACAGTGATTTTACCTCTCAGAACACAGGAGTTGCTGGTCTACCGCTGCCACGATCGGTTGGTTCGTTTGTGTTATTGTGTGACTTTGGTGAATCCAAACTAACCCTTTAAGACACCAAAGTCACACAATAACACAAACTAACTAGCCGATCGAGACAGCGGTAGACCAGCAACTCCTGTGTTCTCTGAGATAAAATTAAAAAAATGTTCAATGGAGTCTGGTGGCTTTGAAGAGAGCATAGATGATGAATACAACGGCTTCAGTTCCCCGTAATGATAGTAATAATAACTTTATATATATATAGCGCTTTTCCAAAACAAGTTACAAAGTGCTTTACAAAAACATAAAAAGCAAGAGAAATTAAGGTAGTTATAAATAACAATAGAGTTAATACAGTAAAAATGACAAGCAAGGTATGAAGTACTAAAACACAGTAGAATAATAGCAGAAGAATAACCAATGAAGAGAAAGCAATTCTGAAAAAGTGCGTTTTTAAAAGACAAAACAGAGCTAGCTTCCCTGATCTCCTAAGAAAGATCTGTCTAACAGCGACGTAAACCGGTGAAAATATTCTAATTATAGCGTACACTTAAACTGATATTTTAGGTGTCTAAAATGTGTTTAGCTGCTGCCCCCGTCCACAGCACTTCATTACTTTGCTCCCGTGCTGGTACTCCTGTCTGTTTCTCCAAACTCCATCTACTGTAGGTAATGCACTGACTATGGAGAAGTACCTCACACAACCCCCACAGAGAAACACCTGAGCTGTCCCTTTAAATGGGATCACCAAAGTCATGAGGACGCATCATCTGGGAGCCATGAATATCTGCACCAATTTGAGAGTCATCTGCTTCTCTTTTGTCCTTTCCTATTAAGAGACACGATCTAACCGATGACCTCTGCCTCTCTAATTAATGATCTGTCCCAACATGACTCTCTTTCTCTCTCTCCTCTCTCTCTCTGGTAGATAATGATGAATAATGTTTGGTGCAGTGGAGCCGCCGGCAGCTATGACAATCTGCTAGCTATCCGATGTCTTCCCATGACGCACATCACTGGCAGAGGGATCTATGCATGAAAGGTCGCAGCCGCGCATCTAACAGTGTTTCAGGCACACTTGCATGATGAATAACTAGAACACTCCAGGCTGTATTTCACATGTTTGACTATCAGACACTATTTTCTACACCAGTGTTCATTCAAAAGTGCATTATCAAATACACGTTCTTATTAACCAAAGTTAACTTCAGAGTTAAATGTTTATGAAAGTCTATATCATGTAAATGAATGAAACACATGTTAATATGTAAACTGTGTTGTGTTTCAGTTTGTTGTCGGTTCAGTGAGAGTCCCCCAGTGGCGTTTTATTTTGGCGGGTAAAGATCTGGTCCTCTCAGGTGCTCTCTCTTTCTAACTGTCACGTACTCGACTCGTAGCTTCAAATCTTACAACCAGGTCGCCCTCAAAGCAAGTGTACCGTGGTTTACTCAGAACCAGTTCAACCTCCTTTTTCTTACCAAACGAGTAAAGTTAAATATGATCTAAGACATTTTCCACGTTTCTTACTGTTTCCCAAATTTAATCAAACGATGTGTGTGAGTTTGTTGCCATGGTAATGTAGCAAGACGTGTGATGTAGTGGACCGGATCTGATTGATGTTCAGAGAGTTGTACAGAAGATGTAAGCAATGGTGCAGATATTAACAATAATTAATATTTGAGTATAAATTAAATATTGTAAATCTTTATAAGAAATAAACACTTTTTTTAAGAACCTGAGGACTTTTATTTTCTTTTTACATTTACTCAAGTACTAATAGCCTACTTAAAGGTCCAGTGTGTAACATTTAGGGCAGGGGTCTGCAACCTGCGGCTGTTTTTTGTTTACATTTCCATTTTTATTTATCATTGTTGTAGGTCTATGGTACGACGGAGTATTAGGGCCACATTGAGGAAAAAACAAATAAATCTGAGATATCGAGAATAAAGTCATAATATTATGAGAATAAAGTCATAAAATTATGAGAATAAAGTCATAGGTTTACGAGAAAAAAGTTTTAATATTATGATAATAAAGTCAGAAGTTTATGAGAAAAAAAAATCGTAATATTATGAGAATAAAGTCATAAATTTAAGAGGAAAATGGTAGTATTATGAGAATAAATTCATAATATTATAAAGTAGTAATTTTACGTGTTATTTTCTTTTTCCTCGTAAAGTTATGAATTTATTCTCGTAATATTACAACTTTTTTTCTCGTAAAGTTTTGACTTTATTTTCGTAATATTCCTACTTTTTTTCTCGTAAAGTTATGACTTTATTCTCGTAATATTACGACTTTTTTTCTCGTAAAGTTATGACTTTATTTTCGTAATATTAAGACTTTTTTTTCTCATAAAGTTACGACTTTATTCTCGTAAAGTTATGACTTTACTCCCGTTATATTACGACTTTTTTCTTGTAAAGTTATGACTTTATTCTCGTAATATTACGACTTTTTTTCTCGTAAAGTTCTGACTTTATTCTCGTAATGTTACTACTTTTTTATCTTAATATTATGACTTTATTCTGGAATTTTTTTCCCTCAATGTGACCCCAATACTCCGTCGTACATTTGCACTTTGCACTCCATATTTATTCTCAATATTATCTACCCAAGATCTTCCACATTGTCAGTGTTTGGTTCATTTTAAAAAGAGAAAGAGATTAAATTAAGTAAAAAGGTAAAAATGAAACACCAAAGTATGGTTTACATTTTGTACTACCTTGTCTTTTTGCAAGTGCTTTCATCATTTCAAGTGTGAAAAGTAAAAGACCTTTACTTGTAGTGGAGTATTTTCACAGCGTGGTATTAGTACTTTTACTGCAGTAAAGGATCTGGATACTACCTCCACCACTGGCTGTAAGGTATGGCTAAATGTAGACTGCTTACAAATTAGTCTAAGATTGAAAATATGAAGGTTCATAAGAAAATAATTCTGCTTTTTCTCGCGTCGTACACAAGACTATTTTCATCCAAAGCCCTCCAACACACCACCAACCTTTCTGTCAGCCAGCAGGATTTATTTGGAGTCTCAATCCCTGTGGAATAATATAACAGGAGCCTCCAGTGCTCTGACACCATGTCTGATTTAGTGTGACAGGAGGAGAGGAGGGTGTGTTTCCTCTCAGCTGGAGCACAACCAACTAATTGACTGTATCATCCTCCCCAATAAGGATATACAAACCGCGCTGATAATGAAGCTCTGCAGCCTTTTATGACTTTAATGCTGCAGTTATTTAAGAATTTATAATTGTTTCCCTCCGTGCTATGAAAGTCCAGAACAAGACAACCCTGTTGTAACCCATTTATATGTTTGCCTACTAGCTCTGATGGATGACACCGGCAGATACCAAACACCAACCCCAGCATGAATCAGCCATTATTAAAATTAAACTGCAAACTTTTTTGTCATCTGTGCTAAAATTATGGCATCATTAAATTGAAATGTAAGCGCACAGCATGCATTTTCAAGCTGCAGGTTGCACGCTGTACATCATATTGAATATGCAAATGCAACGCCAGTTTCACATTAGATTTCATTTTAAACATTACATAGTAAACATGCATTGCCTTCCATACTCTGTTAGTGAGAGGACGGAGAGGAATAGCACTTAAAGCTGTTACATGTCGTACACAACAGAGCAGTTCATTCAATATTTATGCTGCGTTGGTGGCGTTGTGTTCGTTTGTTGTTCCATTTCAGATTCCTGTTTTATGTCCTGCTATGTGGTTTCTATTATGCATGGGTGGCAGTTCTATCTCAGGCGTGATTTGCATTTTACTTGTTAAGAGGCGTATAGAGTACATGAAGGTAGGACGCTGCCATACCGTGATAAGAACAGGAGGCTTTCTTTGAACTATTTAATGAAGAAATTAATTATTAGTTTTCTTCATGCTTGTTTCTTTTTTTAATCACTAAAATCTTTATGGTGTTTTCAGCTCTGGACCACCTGATTTCAACTGTTATTAGGCCATTAAATAGGCGTTATCGGTTGCTATAAGCACGATACATGTGGTTCATTAGGTCAATATACTGTAATCGCCTATTCTAAAATGGTGTGTTTGAATATTTCTGCATACTGGGGTCCCTAAACAGTCTTGAATCACATGGGTATCACTGTAAAGCTGAGACTCTTGTGGATCCAATGAGCCCAACTGTATTCATGTGTGATGATGTTAGTCCCCAAAGGAGACATTTCATTGACCTCACTGTATAAAATGACCTTGTGGTGACCTCTAGGATAATCACAGCCTCATGAAACTTTACAGCCACAAACTAGAGACCTAGAGCATTCAGAGGATGGATGGATCAAACTAGAGACCTAGAGCATTCAGAGGATGGATGGATCAAACTAGAGACCTAGAGCATTCAGAGGATGGATGGATCAAACTAGAGACCTAGAGCATTCAGAGGATGGATGGCTTTCCTAGCTAGATTGACAATAAGGAGGTTTCTGAGCAGTTTACACAACAGAAGTGCTCGCCATCCAATCGCCGAAAAATGCCAATTCTTGCAAAAATCTCAAAATGTCAAAAAGTTTTTGATCCCAAATCACAGCATGTCTTTTTCTCTGGTGTTCCTCAAGGTCTTGGTGTCTTAATGTGGTATTTTGGAGGGATTAGTGATCATTTTTTTATCAATTCTCCACTGGTAAAAAAATGGTTAAATTTAGTACCAAAACTGTGTAACAATGGTATCAACCCAAAGATTGCTGCAACAACATATGAGACATAATAGAGCATGGGGGATGGCCATCACATCCTTGACACACAGTGCTGAGCTGCATCTCAAATTAATCTCCAGGTTCCCAGCTTTCAGAAGATGTACACCACTTCTATGTGACATCTACTGTTGACCTGCTGTCTCCACCTAAAGACCCCCTGGACCCCCCTAAAAAAAGACAAAAAAAAAAGGTCTATTGTGGGTCTCAGAGGGTTAATAGAATACATAGAATGCATAACATAAGAAAGAGATGATGATGAGATGGAAAATAAAACCCACTGAATAATAATATTACTAAAATCAGTTCCCATATTTTCAGCGTGCCCACATATACATGAATAAACACTGCAGCAGCATCAGAAGGTCTCTTCTACTAAGTATTTCGCCTCGAGCGTCTCTACTAATCGACCTTAAGTTCATCTGTATAAACAGGAAGCAACAACAGACGTCTTCAGTTCTTATTTTAATATTTCTGTTATGATAACTGCACTATAATAAGACCAGGTCAGAATATGACTTATAGGATACAGTCTCTCTGTTTGACATTATACTTGGGAGGAAGTTAATTAAATCCTTGATTTGAATATACTATAAGGCCTGAGGTGTGCTTGATCCCGGCCCCCGAAGGGAAGAGGAATATATACACTCAGCCGTTATCAGGCGGCAGTCATTGACATTCAGCTTGGCTCCCTGATCTCATTTGAAAGCAGGTTGCCTCCGGCTCAGTTAGTAAGTTTGAAAGCCTTATCAAAGTAATACAAATGGAGATCACTGCATGTCCTGATCTTAATAGCACGTAAAGCCCTACAGATAGGGGTCTGGTTTCGGTTTAACACCTCGTTGTTTTTAAAACGTGAATGAATGATGCCGCTGTGATCTCTGCTGTTTAAAAATGCCCTTCTGCACTTCACTACGTCGTACATCTATTTACAGTAATGGACTGTACGAGAGGGGCAATATTTCTGTCAAGGTTCATCCATTCCTGGAAATTGGGACATATGTCTTGTCATGTCCTCTCCTGCTTCCCTTGTCTCCCATTTATAGGCAGTAACACAGCTGTCACCTCCATCATGTGACGGTGTGTGTGCTGCATGCAGTGATCTTGTTTTTGCCTTCAGGTTGCAATTATTATAGAAGATTACTGCCTTTCAAAGTGTCTGCAAATCATCCCTGCTGCCTCTCTGAATAACATTAAGTAACGTCTGCTGAAGCCTTTTTACGCCAAACAACGCTGTGTGTGAATGTGTGGTGATACATGTAGGGGTCAAGCAGAAAAAGGAGGGCAGGGGGCCATTGTCAGCCGAGGTGGAGGGGGCGGCGGCGGCGGCTTCTCGGTGAGGAAATATGACCTGAGGGCTCCTGTCTGCTCCCATGGGGATCAAATGTGACAGAGGAGAGCCACCTCCATATAAATCTCCCTCTTTATTGCTCCTTTCTTCCTCTCCTTCATCTCTCCCTCTTGCTCAATATGCAGCGTCCTCCGAAACGCGATAAAAATAAATCACATGTTTATTGTCTCACTTGCTCTCAGCTCCCTCAAGTAGTTTTATGCTTGAACCTTGAAGGTTATAAGGAGTCAAAGGTCTCTGCCAAATGCATTTTCTGTAATAAAAGCAGCCACCAAGGGCCTTTTGTCTGTTTTTATATCAGCTAAAACAGGTCCACCGGGTTTGCTTTTGCCTCAAGAAAAGATACAGGATAGTATAATCCAAAGCAGCAGTTGCAAAGTATATTTGAATAATACATTTTTTGCAATGTAAAGATCACATTAAACAAGATAAGGACAGTGGTAATTTCATAAAACACATCTTTATAGCTGCAACAATAACATGACTGATAGCATCAACATCCTGTATCCGGTGTGACTTTGTTATTAGTTTATTGGACTAAAAAGTATATTTTTGCCCGCCCCTTGCAGTATTTAATCAGCCATTATTAAAATTAAACTGCAAACTTTTTTGTCATCTGTGCTAAAATTATGGCATCATTAAATTGAAATGTAAGCGCACAGCATGCATTTTCAAGCTGCAGGTTGCACGCTGTACATCATATTGAATATGCAAATGCAACGCCAGTTTCACATTAGATTTCATTTTAAACATTACATAGTAAACATGCATTGCCTTCCATACTCTGTTAGTGAGAGGACGGAGAGGAATAGCACTTAAAGCTGTTACATGTCGTACACAACAGAGCAGTTCATTCAATATTTATGCTGCGTTGGTGGCGTTGTGTTCGTTTGTTGTTCCATTTCAGATTCCTGTTTTATGTCCTGCTATGTGGTTTCTATTATGCATGGGTGGCAGTTCTATCTCAGGCGTGATTTGCATTTTACTTGTTAAGAGGCGTATAGAGTACATGAAGGTAGGACGCTGCCATACCGTGATAAGAACAGGAGGCTTTCTTTGAACTATTTAATGAAGAAATTAATTTTAATTTTCTTCATGCTTGTTTCTTTTTTTAATCACTAAAATCTTTATGGTGTTTTCAGCTCTGGACCATCCGATTTCGACTGTTATCAGGCCATTAAATAGGCGTTATCGGTTGCTATAAGCACCATACATGTGGTTCATTAGGTCAATATACTGTAATCGCCTATTCTAAAATGGTGTGTATGAATATTTCTGCATACTGGGGTCCCTAAACAGTCTTGAATCACATAAATTGGGTATCACTGTGAAGCTGAGACTCTTGTGGATCCAATGAGCCCAACTGTATTCATGTGTGATGATGTTAGTCCCCATAGGAGACATTTCATTGACCTCACTGTATAAAATGACCTTGTGGTGACCTCTAGGATAATCACAGCCTCATGAAACTTTACAGCCACAAACTAGAGACCTAGAGCATTCAGAGGATGGATGGATCAAACTAGAGACCTAGAGCATTCAGAGGATGGATGGATCAAACTAGAGACCTAGAGCATTCAGAGGATGGATGGATCAAACTAGAGACCGAGAGCATTCAGAGGATGGATGGCTTTCCCAGCTAGATTGACAATAAGGGGGTTTCTGAGCAGTTTACACAACAGAAGTGCTCGCCATCCAATCGCCCGAAAAATGCAATTCTTGCAGAAATCTCCAAATGTCAAAAAGTTTTTGATCCCAAATCACAGCATGTCTTTTTCTATGGTGTTCCTCAAGGTCTTGGTGTCTTAATGTGGTATTTTGGAGGGATTATTGATCATTTTTATCAATTCTCCAGTGGTAAAAAATGATTAAATTTAGCACCAAATCTGTGTAACAAATGCTATTAACCCAAAGATTGCTGCAACAACATATGAGACATAATAGAGCATGGGGGATGGCCATCACATCTTTAACACACAGTGCTGAGCTGCATCTCAAATTAATCTCCAGGTTCCAGCTTTCAGATGATGTACACAACTTCAATGTGACATCTACTGTTGACCTGCTATCTCCCCCTAAAGACCCCCTGGACCCCCCTAAAAAAAGACAAAAACAGGTCTATTGTGGGTCTCAGAGGGTTAATAGAATACATAGGATGCATAACATAAGAAAGAGATGATGATGAGATGGAAAATAAAACCCACTGAATAATAATATTACTAAAATCAGTTCCCATATTTTCAGCGTGCCCACATATACATGAATAAACACTGCAGCAGCATCAGAAGGTCTCTTCTACTAAGTATTTCGCCTCGAGCGTCTCCACTAATCGACCTTAAGTTCATCTGTATAAACAGGAAGCAACAACAGACGTCTTCAGTTCTTATTTTAATATTTCTGTTATGATAACTGCACTATAATTAGACCAGGTCAGAATATGACTTATAGGATACAGTCTCTCTGTTTGACATTATACTTGGGAGGAAGTTAATTAAATCCTTAGTTTGAATATACTATAAGGCCTGAGGTTGGCTTGATCCCGGCCCCCGAAGGGAAGGGGAATATATACACTCAGCCGTTATCAGGCGGCAGTCATTGACATTCAGCTTCGCTCCCTGATCTCATTTGAAAGCAGGTTGCCTCCGGCTCAGTTAGTAAGTTTGAAAGCCTTATCAAAGTAATACAAATGGAGATCACTGCATGTCCTGATCTTAATAGCACGTAAAGCCCTACAGATATGGGTCTGGTTTCGGTTTAACACCTCGTTGTTTTTAAAACGTGAATGAATGATGCCGCTGTGATCTCTGCTGTTTAAAAATGCCCTTCTGCACTTCACTACGTCGTACATCTATTTACAGTAATGGACTGTACGAGAGGGGCAATATTTCTGTCAAGGTTCATCCATTCCTGGAAATTGGGACATATGTCTTGTCATGTCCTCTCCTGCTTCCCTTGTCTCCCATTTATAGGCAGTAACACAGCTGTCACCTCCATCATGTGACGGTGTGTGTGCTGCATGCAGTGATCTTGTTTTTGCCTTCAGGTTGCAATTATTATAGAAGATTACTGCCTTTCAAAGTGTCTGCAAATCATCCCTGCTGCCTCTCTGAATAACATTAAGTAACGTCTGCTGAAGCCTTTTTACGCCAAACAACGCTGTGTGTGAATGTGTGGTGATACATGTAGGGGTCAAGCAGAAAAAGGAGGGCAGGGGGCCATTGTCAGCCGAGGTGGAGGGGGCGGCGGCGGCGGCTTCTCGGTGAGGAAATATGACCTGAGGGCTCCTGTCTGCTCCCATGGGGATCAAATGTGACAGAGGAGAGCCACCTCCATATAAATCTCCCTCTTTATTGCTCCTTTCTTCCTCTCCTTCATCTCTCCCTCTTGCTCAATATGCAGCGTCCTCCGAAACGCGATAAAAATAAATCACATGTTTATTGTCTCACTTGCTCTCAGCTCCCTCAAGTAGTTTTATGCTTGAACCTTGAAGGTTATAAGGAGTCAAAGGTCTCTGCCAAATGCATTTTCTGTAATAAAAGCAGCCACCAAGGGCCTTTTGTCTGTTTTTATATCAGCTAAAACAGGTCCACCGGGTTTGCTTTTGCCTCAAGAAAAGATACAGGATAGTATAATCCAAAGCAGCAGTTGCAAAGTATATTTGAATAATACATTTTTTGCAATGTAAAGATCACATTAAACAAGATAAGGACAGTGGTAATTTCATAAAACACATCTTTATAGCTGCAACAATAACATGACTGATAGCATCAACATCCTGTATCCGGTGTGACTTTGTTATTAGTTTATTGGACTAAAAAGTATATTTTTGCTGCTTGCTTTTACTAGAAAATCCTGTAAAATGTGACCACCAGATGTCCCTGTTCACTCTCCTCGTTTACAGTATTTTGCAAAAATAAGAGTAAAAGAATATTTTAGATAGTGAGTAGAGACCAGTTATTGGTATTTATCTATTATATCAACACGACAGAGAACTATGGAGGATAGAACCTGCCAAAATCAAAAATAAATGAATAAATAAATGTCTCGATAAATAAATAAATATGCCATTAAAAGTAGCAAAAATAATATTTAAAAAAAATTGACTCATTAATTAATTGATGGAAATGTGACATAAATTGATATTTTTGTTTTAATTTGCTTTTTTAGTTTTTGTACTTTTTTATTAACTCCCTTATTTATTTACTCTTCTGTTTAATTTCCACTTTTATTTATTCATGTATTTATTTTTATGATTTTTAAAAAGTATTGATTTATTTGAGCATTTATTTTTATCAATTTTTAAATTTATTGATTTATTTTTGCATTTATTTTTATGGATTTTTAAATATATTGATTTATTTTTGCATTTATTTTTATGGATTTTTAAATATTTTTATTTATTTTTGCATTTACACAACAGAAGTGCTCGCCATCCAATCGCCCGAAAAATGCAATTCTTGCAGAAATCTCCAAATGTCAAAAAGTTTTTGATACCAAATCACAGCATGTCTTTTTCTATGGTGTTCCTCAAGGTCTTGGTGCCTTAATGTGGTATTTTGGAGGGATTATTGATCATTTTTATCAATTCTCCAGTGGTAAAAAATGATTAAATTTAGCACCAAATCTGTGTAACAAATGCTATTAACCCAAAGATTGCTGCAACAACATATGAGACATAATAGAGCATGGGGGATGGCCATCACATCTTTAACACACAGTGCTGAGCTGCATCTCAAATTAATCTCCAGGTTCCAGCTTTCAGATGATGTACACAACTTCAATGTGACATCTACTGTTGACCTGCTATCTCCCCCTAAAGACCCCCTGGACCCCCCTAAAAAAAGACAAAAACAGGTCTATTGTGGGTCTCAGAGGGTTAATAGAATACATAGAATGCATAACATAAGAAAGAGATGATGATGAGATGGAAAATAAAACCCACTGAATAATAATATTACTAAAATCAGTTCCCATATTTTCAGCGTGCCCACATATACATGAATAAACACTGCAGCAGCATCAGAAGGTCTCTTCTACTAAGTATTTCGCCTCGAGCGTCTCTACTAATCGACCTTAAGTTCATCTGTATAAACAGGAAGCAACAACAGACGTCTTCAGTTCTTATTTTAATATTTCTGTTATGATAACTGCACTATAATAAGACCAGGTCAGAATATGACTTATAGGATACAGTCTCTCTGTTTGACATTATACTTGGGAGGAAGTTAATTAAATCCTTGATTTGAATATACTATAAGGCCTGAGGTGTGCTTGATCCCGGCCCCCGAAGGGAAGAGGAATATATACACTCAGCCGTTATCAGGCGGCAGTCATTGACATTCAGCTTGGCTCCCTGATCTCATTTGAAAGCAGGTTGCCTCCGGCTCAGTTAGTAAGTTTGAAAGCCTTATCAAAGTAATACAAATGGAGATCACTGCATGTCCTGATCTTAATAGCACGTAAAGCCCTACAGATAGGGGTCTGGTTTCGGTTTAACACCTCGTTGTTTTTAAAACGTGAATGAATGATGCCGCTGTGATCTCTGCTGTTTAAAAATGCCCTTCTGCACTTCACTACGTCGTACATCTATTTACAGTAATGGACTGTACGAGAGGGGCAATATTTCTGTCAAGGTTCATCCATTCCTGGAAATTGGGACATATGTCTTGTCATGTCCTCTCCTGCTTCCCTTGTCTCCCATTTATAGGCAGTAACACAGCTGTCACCTCCATCATGTGACGGTGTGTGTGCTGCATGCAGTGATCTTGTTTTTGCCTTCAGGTTGCAATTATTATAGAAGATTACTGCCTTTCAAAGTGTCTGCAAATCATCCCTGCTGCCTCTCTGAATAACATTAAGTAACGTCTGCTGAAGCCTTTTTACGCCAAACAACGCTGTGTGTGAATGTGTGGTGATACATGTAGGGGTCAAGCAGAAAAAGGAGGGCAGGGGGCCATTGTCAGCCGAGGTGGAGGGGGCGGCGGCGGCGGCTTCTCGGTGAGGAAATATGACCTGAGGGCTCCTGTCTGCTCCCATGGGGATCAAATGTGACAGAGGAGAGCCACCTCCATATAAATCTCCCTCTTTATTGCTCCTTTCTTCCTCTCCTTCATCTCTCCCTCTTGCTCAATATGCAGCGTCCTCCGAAACGCGATAAAAATAAATCACATGTTTATTGTCTCACTTGCTCTCAGCTCCCTCAAGTAGTTTTATGCTTGAACCTTGAAGGTTATAAGGAGTCAAAGGTCTCTGCCAAATGCATTTTCTGTAATAAAAGCAGCCACCAAGGGCCTTTTGTCTGTTTTTATATCAGCTAAAACAGGTCCACCGGGTTTGCTTTTGCCTCAAGAAAAGATACAGGATAGTATAATCCAAAGCAGCAGTTGCAAAGTATATTTGAATAATACATTTTTTGCAATGTAAAGATCACATTAAACAAGATAAGGACAGTGGTAATTTCATAAAACACATCTTTATAGCTGCAACAATAACATGACTGATAGCATCAACATCCTGTATCCGGTGTGACTTTGTTATTAGTTTATTGGACTAAAAAGTATATTTTTGCTGCTTGCTTTTACTAGAAAATCCTGTAAAATGTGACCACCAGATGTCCCTGTTCACTCTCCTCGTTTACAGTATTTTGCAAAAATAAGAGTAAAAGAATATTTTAGATAGTGAGTAGAGACCAGTTATTGGTATTTATCTATTATATCAACACGACAGAGAACTATGGAGGATAGAACCTGCCAAAATCAAAAATAAATGAATAAATAAATGTCTCGATAAATAAATAAATATGCCATTAAAAGTAGCAAAAATAATATTTAAAAAAAATTGACTCATTAATTAATTGATGGAAATGTGACATAAATTGATATTTTTGTTTTAATTTGCTTTTTTAGTTTTTGTACTTTTTTATTAACTCCCTTATTTATTTACTCTTCTGTTTAATTTCCACTTTTATTTATTCATGTATTTATTTTTATGATTTTTAAAAAGTATTGATTTATTTGAGCATTTATTTTTATCAATTTTTAAATTTATTGATTTATTTTTGCATTTATTTTTATGGATTTTTAAATATATTGATTTATTTTTGCATTTATTTTTATGGATTTTTAAATATTTTTATTTATTTTTGCATTTATTTTTATTTATGTATTTATTTTATTTATTTTTATTTTACACATCTCTATACTGTATCTGAGGGTTAGATGACAGAAAATGCTGCAGAAAAAAAGATCTGTACAAAAATCTAAAAACCTGCACAGCTCTTTCATTTTAACTCAGATATATTTTAATTATTTTTTATATTATTTATTTTCATATTTTTATTGTAATTTTTTTTCTATTTTATATTCATGTTTCTTGATTTTTGCAATACTAGCTTTTATTTTAAATTTTATTTTCTCTTACTATGTTTATGTTATGCACCAACACACCAAAGCAAATTCCTTGTATGTGAAAATCGACTTGGCAATAAACCGGATTCTGATTCTGAAATGCAACAGAAAAACGTCCACATGCAATTTAACTACAGAACCAAGAGTGCTGCTGGCTTCTACACATGTCCATGTGGGTGGCTAAATGATGAAATGAGAAAACAGCTTATTTTCCAATCCTTCTGGGAAAAGATGCTGCTTGTTTGACACATCATTACCTCTGCTCCTCTGTATACATCCATGACAGACCTGGGCATTGTACGGCCCGCGGGCCAAATACGGCCCGCGGGATGATTCTGACCGGCCCGCGAAAGATTACATGATAATTAGAAAATAAAACATATTTTCTAATTATCTTAGAAATCTTATCTTATCTTATGGGTGGACTAAAACCGCATTGCTTTTATTTTGAAGCCCATTTATTCTCACAGTGCACGCATTCGTGGACGTCAACTTTGCACGTGAAATGCGTGTGATTGACAACCTGTCTTCCTTCCGTGTCACCCCTGAACTGTCTACCTTCCTTGTCACCCCTGAAAAATGCGAAAATGTCGGCTCATGCCAAAAAGAGGAAAGTGGATGCCGAAAGCAGAACTTTCAAACAAATATGGACTACTAATTTTTTCTTTACTGAAGTCAAGGGTAAACCTGTGTGTTTGGTTTGTGGGGAGCATGTCGCCGTGTTTAAAGAGTACAATTTGAAACGGCATTACGAGACGAAACATGCCGAGAAATACAAAAACTTGACTGATGCCGAACGAGCGCGGACATCAACGGATTTACTAGCAAAGCTAGAAAAACAACAAGGCTGTTTTACAAAGCTGCATGCAGCCAGAGATGCAGCGACCAGAACCAGCTTTGTGATAGCCCACAAAATCGCCCAGAACAGTAAGCCATTCTCGGAGGGGGAGTTTGTGAAAGAGTGCATGGTCGAGTCTGCAGCACTGCTATGCCCAGAGAAAAAAAGAAGCGTTTGAAAACATCCCGCTGTCCCGCCGCACCGTGACGAGAAGGGTGGAGGACATCGCAGAGAATCTGGAGTTTCAGCTGCAAAGTGAAGTGGGAAGCTTCGACTTTTTTTCTTTGGCTTTGGATGAGAGCTGTGACGTCCGTGACACAGCCCAGCTGCTCATATTTCTCCGGGGGATAACGCGCGACTCAAACCATCAGCTGATCACCGGCACAGGTACTCATCCATGTTAGGAGCACTGCATGATGAATTTTCAAGGCGTTTTCAAGATTTCAAAAAGGTTGAGGATGAAATGCAGCTGGTTTCCTCTCCCTTTACCTGCAGTGTTGATAGTGCACCCACTGATGTTCAGCTTGAACTCATTGACCTGCAGTCTGATTCACTACTGAAAGAGCACTTTAAGTCAGCATCACTGCTAGAGTTCTACTCTGCTCTCAAGGAGGAGAACTTTCCAAACATGAGGAGACATGCTCAGAAGATGTTGGTTCTCTTTGGATCCACCTACATATGTGAACAGACATTCTCAGTCATGAAGTTTACCAAATGGTACAGATCCTCTCTCACTGATGAACATCTGTCAGCTGTGCTTCGCATCTCCACCTCAGACATTCAACCTGACTTTGATGGACTTGTTAAAGCTCAACAGAGACTGGATTTCTCACACTGAATGAAAAAAAAAGAACTGAAGAACACTAAAATAATAGGGATATAATATATATAATATAGGCATGTAAAGTCAAAAAGGCTACAAAACTGGGACACTTTTCTTTACACAGTTACACAGTTCAGTGACGTGTCTTGTTTATTTTGGCTACAAAGATGATGTGATGTCTTTAGAAAGCTCAGAAAATCCTTGTTTCAATAGTATATGAAACTCAAAATGCCCTTTGTTATTAATGTGACTGAAAATGAGTCAAATGTTTCACATTTTGTTTATCATTTTGGAAATTCTATTTGAATGAATGATATTTTTGAAAGCTAACCTCACCTTTTAATTGCCAAATAATAACATACACTCTTACCAGCGGTCAAAACAATGCCATTTACTGCTTTTTATATAGAAATAAAATGTATATTATGCATAATTGAGTTCGGCATTTTGGCCCGGCCCTCCAAAATATTTTCAGTTGCTCATTTGGCCCCCTGGGAAAAATAATTGCCCACCCCTGATCCATGATCATTACAGACGATTCAGTTCACGCCCGTTTGACAACGATAGACGCTGCCTTCTAGTGCGCCTCGGAAATTCCTGATTCCCACCGTGGTGGCTCCTCCTCAGTAGGATTTGGCTTTCAAGTACTTTTGGGAGGAAATAAGTGATGATGACATAAAGTAAGTGTTTGTACAAGTTGTACAAACACTTCCCACTTGATAGAAAACAATACACGACAGATGCATTTTAGTTAAATAAACTATTAAATCTTGTTGCATGAGACTGATTATTTTTTAATTGCGTCGTGTAACTATCATAAGCAATTTGCAACCTGCATCTAGTTGCATGAAAGTTTCACCGTGTAAAGTCAGCCTAACACTGTATTTTTATGTATTTTTTTCTTCAGTGTGACATAGTACAAACAGGTGACAAATTAGACGGACAAAGGTGTAACTAAATAAACATCATTAACACAAGATGTATGAAACAGACGTTATGATTGGAATATGGTGCACATTTTTTAGTTATGTTTGTTATTGGGAGTATTTTAAGTGTTTGTGTGCATGTATGAAGGTGTGTTGTGTAAGTGTGTCATATATTCATACATGGATAACTGTGACCAAAGGAATGTGCAGGTATGTCCGAGGAGGAGGAGAGAGATAATAAATAAATAAATAAATGGCAATAATAATAATGTTGATAAATTCAATAACTAGGCTACATAAATAAAATAATAATAAAGAAATAATTTACATTTACAGTTTTACAATAATAATAATAATAATAATGAAATAATAATAATAATCATCATCATCATCACCATAAAACAATACTACCACTACAACTACTACTACTACTAATAATAATAATAAGGAAATAATAATAATCATCATCATCACCATAAAACAATACTATTACTACTACTACTACTACTAATAATAATAATAATAATCACCATAAAACAATACGACTACTACTACTACTAATAATAATAATAATAATAATAATGATAACAATAATCACCATAAAACAATACTATTACTACTACTACTAATAATAATAATAATAATAATAATAATAATAATGTTGATAAATTCATTAGGCTAGATAAATAAAATAACAATAAGGGAATAATAATTTACATTTACAGTTTTACATAATAATAATAATAATAAATATTATTATTATCATCATCATCATCATCATCATCATCATCATCAATATCATCATCACAATAAAACAATACTACTACTACTACTACTACTAATAATAATAATACTAATAATAATAACGTTGATAAATTCAATAAGTAGGCTACATAAATAAAATAACAATAAGGGAATTATAATTTACATTTAAAGTTTTACAGAATAATAATAATAATAATAATAATAATAATAATAATAATAATAATAATAACAATAATAATAATAATAAAAGGAAAAATAAATAAGTAAATGAATCAATTAATAGTAAGGGTTTCGGTGTATGTTAGGTTGTTTTATTAATCTTAAATTAAATGATTTATTGTGCAGAATAAATTACTAACATTGTAAACAACTTTATATATTTGTAAACTGTTACAGCTACGGTCATTTTGTTGGCTCGTTTATGCGTCCTCACTATACAGTTGCCCCCTTTCCGGACTGCCCCTGAACGCCTCCTCCGCCCTCCCCCCTCTGTGTTCTTGTTTCCAGCAACACAGTCCCGCAGAACACAAGCAGCGTCCTGCAGCGACCAGCGGAGGATCCACCAGCAGCGGGTTTTACTAGCATGGCGCTCCGTGTGTCCTTTCCACGGTAGCTTTTACTACAGTATCTGACAGAAGTACATCTATACTACACGTTGTACACCTCTGAAGTAACCCTATCTCGGGAAGAGGAGTAGTATTTCCCCTGTGAATACTCCAGATAAGTGGCTTCAACGTAGCTTGCTAACTAGTAGCAAAGAATTGGGAGATACGAGGCAACAAGAGGAGGAGTCCTGTTCTGGAAGAGGTAAAGCTGACTTTAATTTAACTTTTTAAGTCTTATACATGATTTACTTTCGTCCGAGAAGTTCTAGAAAACATGTTTTTTAAAAGTACGAATGCTGAAAAAACTTCTAATTGCTAAAGAATCTGGCAACCTTAAAGTAAACCCCCTTTCGCAAGCAAACTTTAAATTAGCAGTTTTACTACTACTATAACTGAGTACTACTGTCATAAAAAGTACACACATGAAGTATCACTACACGTTTTTCGTGCTGTTACGTAATATTGACATTTTTTTCCCTGTAGTAATGTTGCACTATGGCAGTGAAAGATGTTTTTTTTTATCATTAAAATGTCTTCTTTTGATGTGTTAAGACAGGTTGCACCAGTAATTTAGTAGATTTTTTTTTGTATTATTAATCAGCAGACAAAGTGAGTTTATAACTTGACTTTTTGATACATTTCTCTGCATGTTTTCGCTCCTGAAAGATAAATCACAGTCTTTCACTGCTGCAGCTTTCTCTCTTTTTTCTGTGGTGATGATGATGATGACGTGTTGATGACGTGTTGTCTGTGCAGGATCACAGTTTCTAGGTGTAATTATCTGCTGTCGAGTAAATCAGATTAACTTTAATCCCTTATTCCTTACTCTAAATGACAGTAGTGTTGTCAGCTCAGGTTTTATCTCTTCAAAATGTACCTTATTAAGTAGTATTTAATACTCTTATCAACATGGGAGTGGGTAAATATGCTGCTTTATGCAAATGCATGTATATATTTATTATTTTTTAAATCAATTAACAACACAAAACAATGACAGATATTGTCCAGAAACCCTCACAGGTACTGCATTTAGCATAAAGATTTAGCATGTCTGAAAAAAAGTTTAAAAAAATTCCAAAACTTTCTGAAAAATATCAACAAAAAAAAGTTTTTAAAAAAGTCAGAAAAAAATTCTGAAAAAAGTCAAAAACTTGTCTGAAAATATCAGAAAAAAGTTAGAAAAATGTTTGACAAATATATAAAAAAAAGTAAAAAAAAAAAAAATGTCCGAAAAAAGTACGACAAATATCCAACAAATATCCAACGACTGTCGGAAAAAAAGTCAAAAAATGTCTGAGAAATGTCCAAAAACATCAGAAAAATATGCTCAAATCATAACATGGCAAACTGCAGCCCAGTCGGTGTGACAACTAGAGCTGCAACGATTAATCAATTATTCATTCGACAGAAAAATAATCGCCAAATAGTTTGATAATCGATTAACAGAAGTAATGTTTCATGCAAAAATGGCAGAAAATGCTGTTTTCAGCCTCTCAGATATGGAGATTTCCCGCCTTTCTCTGTTTTATATCATATTAAAACGAATATTTTTGGGTTTTGGACAAAACAAGACATTTAATACTGCAGTGGGTAGAAGTTATTTATATAAAACGGTCACTATATCCTGACAGTAGTGCACTGAAAACAGAGCCATGAGGAGGAGCAGATGTCTAGTTTTCTCTCAGAACACTTGAATTACAATATGCTGAAAGGTTATTATGGGATTTTTGCCCAATGATGCCAAAAATATTCTGCCTACTGCAGGTTTAAAGACCTTTAAACTTTAAAAAACTGAGATGGACATTTTTCATTATCTTATAGACCAAACAACTAATCAATTAATCACGAAAGTAATCTGCAGATTAATCGAAAGTAATCGTTAGTTGCAGCCTTAGTGAGAACTATAGAGCTGCAACAATTAATGGATTAGTTAGTTGTCAACTATTAAATTAATTGCCAACTATTTTGATAATCAATTAATCGGTTTGAGCAATTTTTTTAAGAAAAAAAGTCTAAATTCTCTGATTCCAGCGTGTTAAATGTGAATTTTTTCTGGTTTCTTTACTCCTCTATGACAGTGAACTGATTATCTTTGAGTTGTGGACAAACACTGATCGACCTTTTTCACCATTTTCTGACGTTTTATAGACCAAACAAGTAGGGCTGCACAATCACGAAACGCATCGCAAAAGACTGCGATATTGTACTCAGGGATTTTTTGAGTTAGTTTAAAGAGAGCATCAGTAGAAAACTGCACTTTAAAATATAACTTTCATTCTGTTTTTTTTACTGTGCATTTAGTTTTCTTTAGTTCAATGCTCAATTTGTTCATTAAAGGATTTTGGAAATCATTTCCTGTCCTTAATTTTTTTAATTCAACAAGCGATTTGTTGTATTTTAGCAGAATACTAAAATCAGCAGAAATGCAGAACTAAGTACACTTTAATACCTGTTTATTTATCGCAAGTAATATAATATAATATTATAATATTATATTATAATATATTATAATAATAGTAATATAATATATAATATCGACATTCAACAATGTTATTATTGCATATTTCCCTCATATTGAGAAAATAATCAACAATGTAAATAATGATTATTTGCAGCAGTTCTTATTTGTTATGTTTTTATGTTTTGTGTGGACCTCAGGAAGAGTAGCTAACAGTCTGCATCAGCTAATGTGAATCCTAATAAAATCCTAGTTCATCACTTATAATTATCACAATATTAAATGTGGTGTGAACTTGCCAGTTTGTCAGTGTGACTACTGAAATGCAACATTCCTCGTGCTCAACAGTTGAAGCACAGTTTCAGCCATATGTGATGCCTGTTGTTGTATGCTTACTATGACCTATTTCCTGTGTGTGTGCACAATAACACTAACAGTTGATTCATTTGCATGTGTTGCCCCTGTTCTACAGCTGATGCCGATGCCATGGCCACAGCCGAGGTATGGGCGTGACGTGACAGCGCTGGTCCTGCTTCCAAACAGAAACCTCATCAGCATCATGTTTTTTCTGCTGAAGTAGCGCCAGAGCACACGAGAGAGAGAATGGACGAGTCAGTGTTGTTGGATTTGCTCGAGTGCCCAGTTTGTCTGGAGCGGCTGGACGCCACGGCGAAGGTGCTTCCCTGTCAGCACACCTTCTGCCGCCGATGTCTCCAAGGCATCCTGGGCTCACGTGGAGAGCTGCGCTGCCCGGAGTGCCGGACGTTGGTGGAGTGCGCCGTGGACGAACTCCCCAGCAACATCCTTCTCGTGCGCCTGTTGGACGGCATCAAGCAGAGGCCTCGGAGGGCCGGTCCCGGGGCGGCGGTCTGCACGAACGGTACGTCTGGAGCCGTGGCCAGAGCGCACACCGGTGGAACCAGAGACCAGGGCATCCCGGGAGCACAACCCCAGAGAGCTCAGGCTAAGAGCACCCTCGTTCGGGTTAGTACACTCACTGTGACTGCGCTCGGATCAGTGAGCACGAGTCTGTGTTTCCCATTGTTTGGGTCAAGCTGAAACAAAACAGGGAAAATCTGTGGTGGATTAAAAGCAGCATGTTGCATTACTGGCTCTCTAATCTTTTCTGCGGATTAACTGTTATCATGGTGATCCGAAAGCCAGCCGGTTGACTAGCAGCCCAACATTACTAATGATTGAGAGCAGTTGAGCCAACAAACCATGCTGCTCTCTCTCTGTGCCGACTGCAGCCGGGTTTTTCCGGGTAAGAAGAGTTCTTTCTTAGTTGCTGACGGTGCCATGTGCCAAAGTCTTTCTTGAACTTGAGATCCGTGCTATAGTGTAGCTCGTGAATGTACGTGAGAACTGCAGGGCGGGACAACAGGCTGGATGTTTAATCTGCAGCACTGAGAGGAGTTGTAAAGTCTAGTTAGAGGAGCAGAAGAAAACTGTGAAATGCTGCGACCCTGCAGATTTATTTAAATAGACGAGAGAGAGATGAGCTTTCCAACACGGAGAAATAGGAACCTTAGATTCCTCTTTCTGTGAGCTTCTGTAAGCCCAAGAAGGGTTGATTTTAATGTTTTTTCCTAACGGTTATGTGTGGAAACACAAGCTGAGGCTAACAGATGTCACGGTTGTTTCGGTGCCATTTTATTGTCATTTATTGAACCTTTACCTCTGCTCTTTATTATTACACTCCTCTCTGGGAAAGGTCAATACTCAGTATATTACTGCTGCTTTGTATTAGTTAAAAAAAACCCCCTCAAAATCACACTTGTGTGTGAAATGAATGTGCTACTTTCTCTGAGCTGCCCAGACTATTTGGTGTGGAATTATAATATTGGCACATAACAGAAAAAAAGTAAACTTCAGTACTCTTGATTATCAAGATTCTTAACATTCATTTCTAATGGTGTTGCGTTAAAATTATTGAAAATTGAAAATCTGGCTCTACAAAAATGTGAGCAAAAAAAACAAAAAGTGTAAACCCCCCGCTGGCCCCTCGTTGAGCTCCCCTGGTCTCCATGTCGGGAGGAAAAGGTAGATGAAAAGATGTCAAGGTCCTGTGTAGAATCACTGGAATGTCAAAGAGCTGATAATGTGTCTGCCGAGCCATGCAGGTACGAAGATCAGAGAAACTGGCTGTAAATCGCTGCTGGGGGACCCGCCTCATTTACTCGTAGTATCACTTCAGAGGATTCATGCTCATTTCAAAGCTGTTTGTGTGCATTGTTGGAGTTTCCCTCGATTGTGAAAAGCCTGTTAGTTGGAGATAAAGAGGTGGACACTTGAAACGACCACGTTATTTCACCTCTGTTGTGTTTTTGAGATTGACAGTAGATTATAATCCCTCAGTGTGTAAAGCGTAGAGGGTTCAATCCTCCCCCATGAACACACAGTAGTGTATGAAGGTGTTTTATCCAGAGGTGATTCTAGGATCAGACCTTTAGGGGACTGTGAATGTGACGTGTACAGTCCAGGGCGTAGGTTTCATATCAACATTGAGCATCAAAATTTAATTTCCTGCATTCTGGTGAATTTTTATGCAACAATTTTTGCATCAAGTTATGGTGGAAATGTCTTATTTATGTTAAAGGAAAACACAAAATTCAGGTGCCAGCTCTTAGCTCTCACATCATTTTGTATTGCTTTCAAATATTTATTCACCTGTAGATAAACTCATTTAAGGTTATCCCGTTATAACCTATAGCTATGGTATTAACGACTAATTGGACCCAACGTTCTCTGTCTTGCTAACGTTTGAACTTACTTGTGTTTTTTGATCTGCGCCATTATGAAATTCACTACCTACTTCTTCTTCTCCTTTGGTTTTACTGGCGGACTACCAGCGTTAAAGGTGCATACAGCAAACTGCTGTACTGGAGTTTGTAACATTAGGACTTTATAAAGAATACTGGATAGGAAACCTGTTTTAAATAAAACCCTTTGAACCTGTAAAAGTTCACAATATCTAACGTTAGAGGGTTAATTTGCGTTAATGTTAACTTTGACAGCCCTAGTATGTGTATAAACCACAGACTGCCGTATTTATGCCTATATGACGTTATTTTGAGAGTTGATGGATCAGCTACAATGTTAGCATAGCCTGGCACTGATCAAGCAGAACTCCATTCAGAAAACAAGCATTTTTAAAGTTGTTTGCTTGTCGTCTTGCGGACAGACTTGACAAAGCATGAATTCAGACTTTTTACAAATCAGCATCATCATGTTGTTATTTCGGCATCATTTTGATCCGTTTATTGCGATTAAATCACAGCACAAACAGTTTGTTTGGGGTTTCATACCGCAGAAGTAAACCAGATTATTTCAGCCTACGTGTGACTTGGTAGTGAATACAGCTCAGTGAAATTCACCGAGTGCTGCTGGGTGATGTTGTGGCGTGAAGCCAGTATCTTCACTCTAGCTTTAAAACTGAGCCCGCTACAACCTCAAAGGGTTTGATAATTATTTTTTAGGGGGTGCTGAGATGAAATTTAGTTGTGCTTGAGCACCCCTAAATAGTGTCTAAAATCGCCCCTGGTTTTTGTTGAGTGTGCATTAGTTATTTTCTGTGCATTTCCAACCATCATGTTAATGACTAGTAGCGTCTCTCAAGCCGCCGTCCGCTCCTCAGGCATTCAGCTGATGACAGGGAACAAGAAAAGACATGGCCGTGCAGGTGTAGCGTTTTCAGGACATAAAAAGACAGAGATCAAAGCCCTTGCTGATTGGCCGGCCTGATCTCGGGGACTGGACGCCTCGCTGCCCTCGGGTGACACCCTCGGTCCCTCTTCTTCATTGTTCGCCGGTCTGTCCCCCTGATTTCTGAGGTACCTCAAAGCTTGGAGCAGCTCCTCTGGTGCCGACGTGCCCCCTGTTCAAGCACCTCCAATTCTTATATGGCTGAGAGGGGGGGGGGACGACGGCCTGACAGATGCACAACAGGGTTTTGTTTCGGGTTCCCCTCTGATCTCACTGACGGACCCACACGCGTATAGCGGCCGTGAGAGATTGAGTGTGTGGAAGGGTAGCAGCAGCAGAAGCTGATGAGTGTTAAGAGAAGGCGTCGGGACCAAAAGGGACAAATGTTTAGCTCTCTGCCCCCCCCGCCCCCCCTCCTCTCATCTCCAGGGTTGCAGCAGTTGTTTGACACTCTGCCGCGGTCTTGAAAGTAGAGTCTGTGGTTGTCTGGCCCCGTCACCGTCGGGGTCGATGACTCACCTCCACGGTGCTGCGTTACATGGATGTTTTGTCTTCCCCTTGCCCTCGTTGACTCACGTAACGCAGTGTTTTGTTCACACAGATTGAGAACAGAAAGCTCGGTGGTATTTTCGCGTGAGAGTGAGTAAAAAGCTGTTGGAGCTGTCTGGGAGTCAAAGGTCAGGGGTCAGGAGCCACGGCGGTCAGGGGTCGGAGTCGGGGAGAAGAATTAGAGAGAGCTTTCTGCGGATATCTTCAGTTATCATTGTGATCCTCTGGAGAGCTGAGACTCAAAATAGTTTCTTTTATCATCATTTCTGCCTTTGTCATAAACACCTTCGTGATAATGTTTAATGATGTTGTGCGTTAGCCACTAGTGTTGACTTTGATACGATACCCTAAATATCTCGATACCGATACTGAAACGATACCACGGCAAAATCTAAAACATCAAGAAAAGTAATATAAGTTAGGAATAATAGATGACAGAACATGGAAATTATTATTTATTTAATAATTAAAAATGTTAAAATGCATTAATTAAAAAAAAATGAAATGGTATGCAGTAAAGTAATATCTCTTATACTTTAGTTTATGGATTTCTTTAATATTTAATTTTATATTTGCATTTATTTTTGATAATGCACACACATTTGCATTTTATCTCTATTATTTCTTATTTATATTTTTCTTATAACTTCTCTATGTTTAGATATATATTTATTCTTAAATGGAACAACTGTAATTTGGGGGATCAATAAAGTATTTCTTTTTTTTCCCACATTTTTTATTAGTTTTCACATTTTAAAAAAAATTGTATACATAAGTACAGGAAAACATTTTTCCTCTTTTTTTGTTCAGGAAACAACAATAAAGTATTTCTGATTCTGATTCTGATACCACTTATTACGCAGCGTTTTATACGGCTTTTTTTCTTTAAAACGGCGCCCCCGCTGGCGCATTAGTAACAGTTAAGGCGGAGAGTGGTACTGCAGCACGGGAGACGGCGTCCAAAACAAAAACCAACAAAACGATAACAAATTCAGATGAAGATTCAGAAAAGATGGTGGATCTAATTTTATCGGTACATTTGGTGGGTAATTAAAGCCGTGCTGTTATTTTCCTTGTTTTTTGAAGGGAGTTCTGCTGATGGAGACACCAGATTGTGGTTCATGACCTGCTTTCATCTTTTTTTCAACTTCTCTCGTTGACTACACACTACTGGAGAGCTGAGACTCAAAATAGCTTTTTTTATGATCATTTCTGTCTTTGTCATAAAAGCTTTCGTGTTAATTTTTAATCATGTTGTGCATTAGCCACAGTTTAGGTTACATTTAGAGCTCTAATATATGCAATAACACTTATGTATTAAGGCTTTGATTAACACTCAACTACTCAACTGGAGGAGAGTGTGTTGGTATGTGTGTCTGCTATTCTTTCATCAGCTCTTGGGGATGTAATTAGGTCATTGTCTCGTGTTTGGTAATGAGAGCTTTATACTAGGAACGTTTTTTTTATGGCCCCTTCTCCACCTGCCATTACTTGTCTTCAAATTGATTCAAACAAAACAGGAAGCTAAATTTAATTTGTTATTATTTGCGGCTGATTGAAGGAACTAATGGTTCCCACAATGTTTTCCCAGTTATTTTTATAGTAACGTTGTGGTATCTCTTTGTACTTGATTTATTTCTCCAGAGAAGAAGAAGAATGCTGTTTATGGGTTCCTCATGTGGAGGTATCTCATTAAAATTCCTGCGCGCCTCCCTCGTCTGAGGTCGATGAGTCACGCTGGCCCTCTTTGATGACATCACATTGTTGTCGAGGCCTTTCCTCTTGGCCGACCGGCTGACCTCTGCCTGCGCGACACAACCCGTCATTACACCCTCACACACAGCCCACATGCTGGCAAACACGCACTTACCGCTTTCCACTGGGAATTTCTCAAGAGCGCTTTGGTCTGTTTCATTCCTGCTCTCTCAACACGCTCACACTTCTTCTCCTGCCTCCTCTGTGTTTCCCACGGAGGTCTACAAGTAGACCGGCCTCCGGACGCTGCGTGTCAGGGAGTTTTTGGAGCCACCTGTAATTTTCTCTTATGGAGACACAAGCTGTATTCTTTCCCATATTTCTGCCGTGTACTGTACCTCCTCCCTCCTTGCTGTCTAAATCCAGGCCGGAGCCTAATGAGATTACAGTTTATTAGACGGTGAGTCGGCACTGCTCCCCGTTCTCCTCTTACGGCTGACTGCTGACTCTCATTCTGAGGAAACAAACACTTATTTAGTGATGCAACCCGTCTGCGTCTCTGGCTGCCACTGTGTACTTTTACACACTTAAGTAATACACTTTAAGTCAGTTTGTTTCTTGTTGACAAGTGCAGTTTTTTCATCATATTTTTCAATGAATGTTTTGTGACTGTGGTGACATCAGCCAGCGGCACTCGGTGAATTTCACTGAGCTGTATTCACTGTATCTACAGTAGGAAGTCACACGTGGGTTGAAATAATCTGGTTTGCTACTGCGGTATGAACCCCAAAATGAACAGATTGTGCTGTTTTGTGTTGTTTATTGATTTACAATAATACATATATACATACATTAGCATAAAGCAGCATATTTGTCCACTCCCATGTTGATAAGAGTATTAAATACTTGACAAATCTACCTTTAAGGTACATTTTGAACAGATAAAAAATATGTGATTAATTTGCGATTAATCACGATTAACTATTTTAATCGATTGACAGCTCTAACACATACATTTATACAAATAGAGTTCTTCTTTTGTGTATATTCTTTTGTTCTTTATTGTCGCGTCGTTTGCACCATTTGCGTGTCTATTCGCATCTTTGCATCGACTTTGTATGTAATAAAAGTTTGCTCCGCGTTTGGTGTGAATGCCACATAAGTGGAGCATAATGATGTGGAACCCAGAAGGTTGCAAATCCATCCATCTATTTCTTATACCAGCTTCATCCTGTACAAGCTCACAGTGGAGTGAAGGCTATCCCATCATGCATTGGGCACAAGCGGATGGGAATCTGCACCTTGAACAGGTCTGCAGTCCGTCGCACCGTTAATGTAAATAGTCGCTTTCGCATCTACTTGCAACTCTCACATTCCTCACCGGGCTCAGCGTGTTTTGGAAAACACACAGTGAATGAGAGGCCGGTTGCGCTGTGGGAAATGACCGTCCTCCATGTTCTGGTTTCCATAATTCCCAAGGAGAAGTTCAAAAGACCCAATCATGTGATTAAGGTGCAGCCGTGGCCTCCTCATTGTAGGGTAACGCTGCTCCCCCGACGGAGGGTGTGTGCACGTCTTTGTCTGTTGGGCTTTCAAGATTTTCCAGACACATAAAGGAAGGAGTTGACTTGTTTTGCTCCGTCTCCTTTTAACCTCCCCCCCCCCCCCTCAGACGGAGGAGGATGTTTTGTGTTAGTGTGTGAGTGTCTCTGAGGAATGTCGTGAGTAGTTTTAGGTCACTGTTTCTCCTCTAAACATCGGGCTTGTCTGGTCTCGTCCTACCTGCCAGCTCACCATCTTCACTAAACCATCTTTAAGTCTCAACACATATTTACCTTCTGACTGTTTCTAGCTGTAATGCTTTGACTTTGTGGCGGTGGATTTTAAAAGATAGTAGAAGCCTGCATCTGTCATATGCATGAAGTTTGTAGATGTGTTGATAGTGATTCCTGCAGTGACGTGCCTCTGCACCTGAACGCCTCGGGGCACACTCAGCTGGAGCAGTTGTATCTCGTTGCAAGACATCTTTTCATCATATCCATCCAAAGTGCTCGCCATCTGGCCATCATGTTCTGGACACTTTCAACTGTCTCGCTCCTCATGTGAACTGGTGATTATATTTAACCTCACTGTGTTGACAAAGGTGTGGTTGTTGTTGTTTCCAAGCAGGTTTTAACAATAAATTCTGGGTGGTCCACCAACCAAAAATGCCGCATTTACCAATGACCCAACCCCCCCGCCCCCCCTGCTGCTTCCGTCCATATCTCATCTCCTGCCAAGTCTGTCAGCACGACAATAGTATGAGAAGCAGCCATGACCTTCTTTACCACCATCATGTCACACCTGTGGGGGCCAACGAATGCCTTTCTTTAGCACTCGTTTCGTATGTGTGGTCCGCTGGCCAAGGTTCACGGAGGAATATGTTTGTTTTAGAGACCACTTTGAGCCTGCTTGACATCATAATTTATACGAGAGATGTCACGAGAACCGATACTTCGGTACCAAGTCGATGTCAACATTTTTGAAAACGCAATGGTACTCGTTTTTCTACAGTACCACAGTCGGTACTGTCAAAGAGAACAGAAGCAAAGAGATGAAACTCCGGTGTTTTTTTGACAACAACCACTGCCGCCATTTTGAACTGAAAACACTTATTATATTTATAATATTTTATTGTTCAATACAGACCATTTTGGTAGAATATGGCAATAGAATAGAAATGATTTTGTTTTACTTCTGTACGGCACTATTTAGGCGGACGTTTTACTGGCGTCCGGTAGTCGCTTTCAGTCCAAAATGGCGGAAGCGTAGCTCCCGTTGTCCCAGGGATGATATAAAATGTGTCTGGGATACAGTACAATAACTATCGACGTGACCAGGGGACAGACCCTATTTTTCCTCTGCTAATGATACATTGGAACAACAAATCTGTGTTGAAATCTGCAGGACGAGAGCTAGTTAACGTTAGCTGTTAGCTCCGTGCTGCCCAACGGCTGCTTACAGCTAACGTTAACTAGCTCTCGTCCTGCCAAATCTGCTGCTTTATGCAAATGTATGTATACATTTATTATTGGAAATCAATGAACAACACAAAACAATGACAGATATTGTCCAGAAAGCCTCACAGGTACTGCATTTAGCATAAAACATATAACTCAGATCATAACATGGCAAACTGCAGCCCAACAAGCAACAACAGCTGTCAGTGTGTCAGTGTGCTGACTTGACTATGACTTGCCCCAAACTGCATGTGATTATCATAAAGTGGGCATGTCTGTAAAGGGGAGACTCGTGGGTACCCATAGAACCCATTTACATTCACATATGTTGAGGTCAGAAGTCAAGGGACCCCTTTGAAAATGACCATGCCAGTTTTTCATCGCACAAATTTAGCGCAAGTTTTGAGCGTTATTTATTACTCCTTCACAACAAGCTAATATAACGTGGTTGGTACCGACGGATTCATCAGGTTTTATAGTTTCATATGATACCAGTAGCTTCTCGCTTTAAAAGTGATCTGATGATGAACATCCCTAGTTTACACCAGTAATTCTAGTATTTTATGTGAGCTAACCTCCTGCCTTGGGTGTCACGTATCGACACCAAATTGTTTTACAACGGTCTTCAGTGGAATATATTCTTAACTGTTTTGCCAGGTGTTTGACAGCATATGTCTCTCCCCCCCCCCCTTATTCCCAAGATGCCCCTAATACCTGCCTGGCCTTAACAGAGCAGTTTGACCTCTCACCCTGTGTTGTGATTGGTGGGCCAGGATTGGTCATCCACGGGCCGTTTGACTGCTGGCATGTTAAGTGTTCAGTTCCCATCCCTTAAGGCAGATTCGTGATTTGCTGGGAGTTTCGTTTTCAGTTGTTTGACCTCTGACCCCTCCAGAGAGCTATTAACTGGCTCCTGATGCATCTTCAAGAAGCAGTAGCGGCCGCCTCTGGTTCACCTTGCTGCTGCTGCTGCGTGAGAGATGTGTGGTCCAAGACCTCCATCTGAGATGAGGGGGGGGAAATGATTCAAATCAAATATTTTAAAAGTTTTCCTCAGATCTCTGGCCTTTCTTCGGTAAGCCGTGGGTGTTTGCTGTTCTGCTACGTGCTGAAAAGTTTCCTGTTTTTCTTCGAGGCCCAGACGTGCAGTTAATCTGCGTTTGTCCCCTGAGTGACATCTTCGTCCCAGCTGTGAGGAGGCGCTGAGTATCCGGTTCTGAGTCCAGATGATGAAGTGTTGCGTACTTTAATTCAAAGCAATTATGTATTTTCTGTCATATCCTCTGTAATAAGTATCAGTGTTACTGCCAATCCACATCTTATACACCATGGGCTGCCACAACAGTCACAATCAAACGATCATTTTAATCGTCGATTAATCTGTTCATTATTTTCTCAATTAATCGATTAGTTTGGTCTATAAAATGGTAAAAAATGTCAATCAGTGTTACCCAAAGCCCAAGATGACGTCCTCAAACGTCTTGTTTTGTCCACAACTCAAAGATATTCAGTTTACTGTCAAAGAGGAGGAAAGAAACTAGAAAATATTCACATTTAAGAAGCTGGAATCAGAGAATTTTGAATTTTTTTGTAAACTAAATGCAACTTAACTGACTGAATTGCAGGTTTCTGTATGTTTTGAAGAGATTAATTTTTATCAAGAAGTCTAATCTCAATTTCTTGTCAAAATTGTCTCAAATCGCTATTTTTAATTAGTAGTTTACATGCAAAACTAACTCACTCAATACTTTATTTCATTTGCAAAGAGATGCACCCTCTCAGTGTATGTGCCATCTCAAAGTTGTGCTGTGATAAATGCAAATGCACATCCCACTGTACTGATTACATAAAAAAAAGTCAACTTTTTTTACTTTTATTTTATATTTTATGAGATTTTTCTTTTCCGAAACAGATGGTTAGAAAATGAATAAACTGTATTTTATTTGGAAGAGAAATGGCGTAAAAGCAGGCTACTGAGAGCCTGTGTTCTCACTTCCTCCTCTTTCTGACAGCGCCGTGTGATTAATTATTGAAGTGGACTTGAATAGGGGAGAGCGCTGACAAAGACTTGGGGTCCATAATACGCTGTCTGCACACACACATCCCACCACGAGCACCGACTAGAGGATTACATTCACACTCGTATCCCTTCATACCTTCTCTGACTGGAGGCGAATGCACTTTGAGCCCGGTTGTTTTACCACAGAAGAGCTCTGTGAGTTTGGCCGGACGGAGCCAGGCCAGTGTTTGTTTTAATGAGTCACAGACCGATTTTTAGATCCTTGAGGGCCATTATACCGTGCACACCCACTAAAACACAGGTGTGTAGTCGGTACACAAACAGACCTGTAAGTTGAAATGTCAGCCCGGGTTTGTGTTTCTATTCTCCGTGGTACAAAGGTGTGATCTTGTCGAGGAGAGGCCCATTAGCTCCCCATGTATGTATGTGGACTTCCTGATTAGTTTTTCGAGGGCACCAGCATCTGTCTCTCCTTTCTCCCCCAGTGCTTAATGGTATTACTGTGGGCTGAGTAACCACAGCAACCTGGGGATTTTTGTAATGTGAGTCTGTGCCAGCAGAACTGTCTGCTTGTCAAATGTCTCCCGGCTTACGAGTCCTGCCCCTGCCTCTAATGGCCAGTCAAAACCCAGGATAGGCAGGAACAGCGTAGATTTCCTCACTAACACTTTCTCTTATACTCCACAGTGCTGAAAACTCAAACTAGTTAAACAGAGGAAGTGCTGTAATCGTGCTGCACCGTCCTATTAAAGGGTAAATGTGGTATTTTTCAACGTAGGACCCTATTTTCCCGTGTTAGTAAGTGACTAATGGGGACAACAATTTTTGAAATTGGTCCAGTATTAAGGGAGAGTGGCAACGAGCTGCGAGGGGAAAATTGCTTGTTTTTGCCACAGACAGGCTCAGGTTGTTATTCTAAGTGCTCGACAACATTACGGAAAGGACCATACAGAGAAAACACTCTGAAACAAACGAAAATAAAACGTTTTCTTACCTTTCTCTTGATCTGGTTGTTATTGTGTCGAAGTCCCGCTCAAGGAGAAGTCTCATTGTGAAATCTGACGGACGGCCGTCGAATTCAAAGACTTCATCCACATTGTGGAAATCATCTAAATATTCAGCCATGACATTGAACATCTTTTAGATGTTTAACACTAAGCTACGCTTTCTGTACTCCAACTAGGGCTGCACGATTATGATGCCAAAATGATAATTGGTTTTAGGGAGAAAATATTTTTATTGCACTTTCACATTTAAATAAACAGAGCACTGCTTTCACTTCCATGTTGTGCTACATTCCTGCTAATTGTACAAATCTTTGCATCAATATAAGACTTAAAACAAGGTTCTTCAAGGTGCATTTTACTTTTGCCCGTCTGCTCTCTGTTGAATATTACTCTTCTACTCTGGACTGGAGCCGCAACATTCAGGAAAGTTTTTAATTTTCACAGGCTGTCGCTGCAGGATGCACGCTAATAATGCACAACCTGCGAGTCGGCGGGTTCGGGTAAGCTTACTAGAAAATATCGTGGGTTCAGGCGGGAAGGTAAAGTGACAAAGCAACGTTCAGAGTAAGTTATTGATAACTTACAGAAACATTGTGTGCAGTGGTCCACCTCCTCCTCCCATCCCGGTGCCTCTCTCTCTCTCAAACTCCGTGCCACCATCACGTAATACGCTGTCAAGAGGTCGTGGTCATTTCACGTATTTCTGTAAGATCACATTGTTCGGGAAGCGCTTGATTTGATATGCAGCGGAGTTCTCTATGAGCGGACATGCATTTTCAACATCAGTATCGCAGTCGATCATGTTCATTTAATTGTGGAAAGCCAAAATTGTGATCGCGATTAATATTTGATTAATCGTGCAGCTCTAACTCCAAGACAACAAACTCTGCCCGGCTGGCACTCACGTATCCATCGTGGATGTATTCCACTAGATAGATAGATAGTAACTTAATTGATCCCGAGGGAAATTCAAGTTTCCAGCATCACAATTCCATAGTGCAAACATATTAGTAAAAAGGCACAAGTTAGTAATACAAAGTATAAAAAAAATATACCAGATATAAAAATAACAGGAGATGAAGAAACTGTTAAAATTTTAATAAAGTGCAAAAAGTGATATAGTGCTGGATAATAAAATATAGGAGATATAGAGACCAGGGGATTAAGAAATGTCAAATATGGAATATAATGTGAGATAAGAACTGAGGTAGAGAGTTTTTTAAAAATAGACTAAAGTGCAGAATAAAGTTGTACATTGTTTGTAGGCTATTCCACGGTTGTCTTCCGTCAACACGTCACCTCGCCAGATTTCAGAACGAGACTTCTCCTTGAGTGAGACTATTTCCATAATGAAACTTATAATAACAATCACAGCCTGTCGTGGTAAAAACAAGCACTTTTAATGGACGTGAATGACGGTGACAGCTTGCCCCAATAGCACCATATTGCAGCCTGTGAGCAGCTGCTGTCTACAGCGCTCTTCCTCAATACTGGACCAGTTTCAGAAATTGTTGTCGCTATGAGTCAGTTAGACACAAAAACATATGAAAATAGGGTCCAGGTTAAAAAAATCCTAAAGTTACCCTTTAAGAACCAACCACTCTGCAAACCTTTTGCAGAAGAACAAGAAGCTATAGCGAGGGCCTCGAACCTCCTCGCTCCAGAACGCGGTGCCTCACTTAGTATTCAGCGGAGGTGAAGGAGAGCTCGGAGCTATATGTTACATCTGGGCCGAGTCGAGGGTGGAATGGACAAACACACTCACACACTTTCTTAAGGAAGTAAGAAAAATGGTCAGTGAGTGCGGCGCTGCTTCTTGAGTCGGAGAGAACAGATGCAGTGTTTGTGACTTGGCCCTTTGCCAGTACTGTGTCAATATCCTGGCTTTGTTTGTCCACTGTAGAGGCGTCCAAATACCAGCCAATGCAAGCAAATGTTCTTCAGTTGCCCACTGCTCTCACACGCAACACTGGACAATTGTAAGATAACTGGAAGACAGCATAGCAGTGGCTGCAGCGGGTTTTATTTGAGAACCCACGGAGTAGTTGTCTGCTTCCTCGGTCAGATTTCCTCTGGACTTGCGGCTCGCCGCGTAAATCGAAGTCAGCCTGAGCGGAGCGGAGCAGGTGGCTCACCCTGAATGACTAAGAGGAACAAAAGGCCACAGACACTGCACGCTTTCACCAGCACAGTGGAGAGTAATGTGAGGAAATGCTTAGTATTCAGCTCATATTGACTGGTACTCAATACACAGATACTGTGACATTTGTGAACTAATCCCTCTGTAGCTTGGATACAAGTGAACTTCCTATGTGCAGCTCCTCTCTTAGTGCTAATCCAGGTTATTAAACACCTCTGATTTTACGCTCCCATTGCGGATTAAATTAGTGCTTTTCACCCAATTATTCTATTGATTAGTGAGGTGCCTACTCAGCTACTGCCACTGGTAGTGCATGTAAGCGTTTTTATTGCACTTGCAGGAGGCGACTAATGCTGCAACATCTAATTGATTAAATAGATTTTTATCAATTCTAAAAATAGTTGGAACGAATTTGATCATTGATTAGTTGGGTCTATGTTATAGAGTTGGGCGATTGTTTCTATTTTCCTGTCATCCAGTCGTGGTTACTCACTGATAGGCGTTCTGTGTGCCACAATATCACAGTATCATGTTACGTTCAACATTATTATCTTATCTTTAATATCACAATCCAAAATATATCCAGAACTACTTTTATGGAGTGCAGAGCAAAGTTTTAACGAGCAGGCGTACGGAGAACGGAGATGCAGGGTGTTGGATCCATGGAAAAGAGACGGCAAACTGGTTTGTAGTGAAGGATTTAGAAGTCACTCGTCACTATTGCTGATTAATGGGGCTGAACGGATATGCCGCTCCACCAGAAACATCTCTAAATGATTCTAGAGATTATTTTTTATAACATCTCAATTCTGATAGCAAGTCAGTTAAAATCGCCTTAATATCGGCGTAGGAAAAACCAATCGTTAATCATCGATTCAGTCCTCGATATTCGATCGGCAGATGGCACAAGCCTACTATGTTATGATGCACGACACGTGCTGTGGCAACGTCTCCGTGGGGGCAGTAAGACAGCCAATGACGCTGCTTTTGTAGCTCACGTGATGAATTACAGGAAATTACGGCGTCTGTAAGCATTTGAATAGTTTCGGAGGCAGCGGAGAAAAGTGCAGAGGGAAATGCACGATTGAAGATTCTAATTTAAAAACAAACGTATGGGAGAATTAGTAAATATATATATACAATATATTAGTTACATTTCTCTTTTATTCTCAGTGCATGGCTGCATCCCAAATGTGTACTAAAAGAGTATTGTACAAGAACAAAAGGAATAAGTGTATTTTTTTTTTTCAATACAACGTTGAAAAAAACCCTCTTTTTATCCAATTATTAATCAATTAATCATAGCAATAATCCACAGATTAATCAATTATCAATAAAATAGGCGTTTTTTGCAGCAAAGAGAGTTGCAGATAAAAAAAATTTGAAATGAAAATGAAATGAAAAATGAAAACGTCATCTAACATGCTCATACTTTTTGCATTTGTTTGATTTCTCGATCTGATCTATAAAATGTTTTAGATAGACACTTAAAATAATTTGGCAGGTTTATCATCTGATTTTCCTCAGAGCCGCTAACCCAACGTCTATGTGTCCATGTCCCATATTATCGGTTCAGGATGGCGAGCCTTGCTTCGTCTCCCTGCCTTGTTTTTCCTCTCAGGCTTTTGATCTCACACTGTTTCTCTCTCCAGTTTGTATCTAGCTTCCTCGCTCTCTCTCTGTCTGCTCTGAAATGTGAGTGGGTTCCTGTGAGAACAGTTGTTAAGCCGAGAGTGTATGATCTGGCACAGAGTTAAAGAGTTCTGTTCTTTCAGTTTTTACCCAGACTGGGTGATCCCCGGGCCACCCAGAACACAGCCGTAACCCCTCGTCTGAGGCCGGCCAGGTACAGAAACCAGCCCGTATACGCATAGTGTTACACAAAGAGATGTGCCAGCTCATGTGCAAGTGGTTTTCGTGCAGTTGCATTTTCACAGTAGAGCCTGAACACCCGAACACACAAGAGCTTCATGAAAACCGCATGTGTGACAGCTCTGCAGTGTGTTCCCATAAATCCAATGCTCCCTTCCTGCTAAACGTTTTCTTTCTGATGACTAATCTATAGCTTACCAAGAGCACTCAGCTCAGAAATGTCTTGATTGTATGTCCATGTGGTGAATGTTTTTATAGACCCCACCACCTTCAGCACCACCTTAAGACTGAAATCTCAGTGTACTTCCTGGTTTTGCACATGGCAGCCTTGTGTGTCCTGCTTGTATCCCAACTCTGAGAAGCCTGGCTTTGATTATAGT
Source organism: Sebastolobus alascanus (assembly GCA_916701645.2). NCBI lineage: Eukaryota > Metazoa > Chordata > Actinopteri > Perciformes > Sebastidae > Sebastolobus > Sebastolobus alascanus. The sequence goes on along the minus strand of CAKAOJ020000209.1, from coordinate 176,631 downwards.
CTAACATCCAGGTTACCCATGCAGAAATAGACGCTAATGTTTTTAAGCACTGGCCCCACGAGCCACCGAAGCCCCTAAATTTGGTGCCCAAAGTACATTTTTGGTAGGGCTGGGGGAAAAAATTGATTCTCTTAAGAATCGCAATTCTTATCTTCTAAGATTCTGAATCAATTCACAACTTCAAAAAATCTATTTTTAACTACTTTGCTTTTTACTACTGCGATTGTCTGCCTCCCGCACATTGAATGCACCACATGTAGGAAGTCACACAACGTCAGGAATTGATTTTGAATTGAATCATGACCCCAAGAAACAAAATCGAATCATGAGATACCCAAAGATTCACACCCCTAATTTTTGGTGTCAAACATATGTAAAAACAATACAGACAAAGGCAATTTAACACAGCTTAACACAGCCTTCCTTAACTGTGACATTAACAGAAGGAACATTATTTATTTAGATTAAAAACTCAAGTTCTTTGTTATCCCAGTCTTAGTGCACACACTACAAAAAGATCAGTCTATCGTTTCCGCACAGAATTCAAATGATTAGGAAATCAATTATTGTATTTTTATTTAAGTATTTGCTTTGATTTGATTGGCATCAGTAGTTTTAATATGTATTATAAGCTGCTTAGAGCTACTGTTAGTAAGTTAAACATGTCATAATTCATTTATTCAAGTTTCTCACCAAAAACTACATTTTACAAGATTACATTTGAACACATCATGATAATGTTAGAATTTACCTTTGCTCGATACTATGTTTTACTGAATAGAGCCTGAACGCATCATGATGTAACTCAATGCAACATCCGCTAACGTTAGCATTTAGCTCCGTTATTTAGCCAAGCGGGACTGTGCTGCCCACCGGCTGCTAACAGCTAACAGCGACTAGAAAGCATGAATGCCGATTCCCCCGATCTCATCCCTAAAGATAAATCCTCATTTCAACTTCACAAATCAGCCGTTCCTCGTCCATTGCGGCGCTTTCAAAGCGAGCGAATTAATAAAAACATGGCGTCCGACAAAAGTGATGCAATCAAACTGATTTTGCTCATGTAGCATTCAGTATACAGTGTATAGAACACGGACATCGCAATCTCGTTGAGACACGCAGTCTCATTCTCAAGAGATACAACCTGGTGGCCACCTACAAGAGATATTTGGTGGCCACAGAGTAACTTGTTGTGGTCATGGTTAATGTCGAACCCTGCCATGAACCCCAAGCTACACCTCAAGGTCGGGAACTGGCATTAAAACTGTAGATTGCTGCAGGGGTCAGTGAGTTGCCATTGTCTCTGTTGGTATGTTAGCATTAGGCTTACTGAGAGATGCTTTCACCGACCTAGAAACATGGCAGAACATTAGATGGAACAGTAGGAGAGTTTGGAGGGAAAACTTCCTGTTCGTCTCATATGTGATCCAAGCTTCCATCTGGGCTCCAGACTGCTGCGGAGTGTTTTCGTGCCTGTAGACTAATGTGTGTGGGACCTCATTTGCTATGTAGTGAGGGAAACAAACAAGCACAGTGAGTTGTCATAGAGTAAAGCCCTTGGAAAGCTTGTATGGTTTATTGCCTCTTTCCCTCCTTTACAGAATGCAGTCAAGTAGATAAATGATTCCGGCTACACCGAGTCTTGCTTGGATTTTATTGATTCAGATTTCTGCTGCTTGTTGATTCTGTTTATTGAATTCTGGTGCTGGCGTAGCGGAGAGTTGTCCAACAAAAACATGGAAAGATGTCAGGCAGAAATGTACCCAGTTGGAAATACCTTTTTTTTTTTTTGCCAGTGAAGTCAATACCTGACAAATTAAAGTAATTTATCACATTGATGCACAAATCCTTTAAATCCGATATTGTCTTAACAACAATAATTTCATTAATTTACAAAATTTCCTGCAGTGGTTTAAATACAACCAGATTATTATTGGAAAAGCTCCCTTATTATATAATGCACAAGTTGAACGTTAGCCGCTTGACACTTGTTTTTAGTTGTATTTGACACTTCTTGGATATTATGTTTATGCTTGAGGACATCAAAAACAGTACAACCATGCTGCGGTAAACGTTTTCTAATGTTAGAAGGACTTCCTCCTTTGTATTCAATATTTATTTAATGCAAAATGCGTATTTCGCAAACTATTTTCTGAGGTGATAGCCCATTAACTTCACCCCCCCGGGCCCCATCATTGCCCTCTCTCCCAGAACAGGACACTGGCTGGATTCTCAATAACTCCCTTTTTAATAAGATTCACGACACTGTCAAGAGACCCATAAATAGCCCCCCAAAAAAAAGTGCTCCTGTGTGGCGTTTCCATAGAAACCAGAGAATGGAAGTTTTCCTTTTGTCTCAGACTGAGAGAGAGACAACGTCTCCAGGATGAGGAAGCTGTGTGTCATGAAGTTTTGCTGTGACAAGAGCTGCTCATCTGAAGGTCCCCGGTGTGAAAGCATTACTTTCTTATGACTCCAATGTCAGTGAGGGGAAAGTTTGGCATATCCTATTTATCTATTTATTTTTTCCGTTTGACTGAATCATTCTTGGTAATCCTCATGTTTATGCTTTTTGGACTCGTTTAGCTCTAATGGGACACCAACCAAAAGGAAAACAGATGTTCAACGACTGCGTTTACGTGCACAAAATATTCAGTTTTTTGCCCTTATTCCGAAAAAAGACAATATTCCTACTAGGGATGCTAATTTTGAAAAAAAATTCTTAACTGATAACCGACCATCGGAAACCGATTATTAACCGTTAACCGACAAGATTTGTGCCAGTTTATTTGTCGGTGAATAAATGCTACGAAACTACAACTCCTCCGTTCAGCTCAAGCGAGCTGGAGAGACCGGAGCCGACTTCCTGTATCCTGCAACTCCGGCTCCGCCTCTTAAGGTGGACCAGAGCCGCTCAGCTTTTTAATTCATTATTAATATTTCTTTTAACCGATAGCGTTAATCGGTTAAAATGCTTAATGTCGGTTAACGGTTAATTATTAACATCCCTAATTCCTACTAAGCTGTTTACATGGCTGATAAGAAAAAATATTCCCGTTTACATGCAGCCGTGCATACTCCGGTTAACTTGATCGACCGTGTGAACACAGCCTCCCTCTTGAAAAGGTCGGCGTTGTAACCAGAAAATATCCACATTTAAGAAGCTGGAACTTTTTCTTTCCTTCAAAATTTACTCAAACTGACGATAGTTGACAACTAATCGATTAATCATTGCAGCTCTGATGTTGTGATTGGTTAGTTTTGTTCTTAGTTTCTCTTTCTGGCTTTCATAAGCTTGATATTACCGCTCTTTGTCTGCAGCTCAGTTCCTGTATTTTACACCCTCAGGTTCTTAGACGGCGTGGGGGAGTGCGGTGAAAGACGCCCCGCTCTACAGCGGTCATTAAAAAAGGCCATTAGGAATCAATTTTCAACTAATGCGGCTCTAATGGAATCAAGATGGCCTTCTGAATTCCTCCCTCCAATCATGTGTCAGTGCTTGTGCCACAGTGTTGGTGGCGAGATCTTTAGTTTACGGCGACGTGGTAATGAACAACAAATGTCCCCCATGGCCACCTGGTCAGTGTTTGGCAGATGCCGCTCGTGCTCCCTTTTGGCAGGATGTCTGACATGTCTTGAAATGTTTGTAGAAGGGCAAACCAGACAGACAACCCCCCCGACCATACACAGTGTTTTGGCAGTAGTGCCCTCTTGCTCATTCTCCCCCCCCTGCTGAGCTCCTGGAGGTGTCCATATGGGAGTGGAGTCATGTCTGGCACTTAGACACATAGGGGGTAAAGGTTTCCGTCGACTGTGGTTACACACAACCCTTGAACTGCTGACAGAGCAGAAGCTGCTCGTAACCCTGACGTATTCACAAGAGCAGGTTCATAATTTATTGTGATTGTTCAGACCTACAGGAGGCCTATTTCTTTGTCTTTAAAGCCCCCCCTCCAGCCAGTTTTACGTCCTTTTTTTTTGGTTCTTTCTCAAACAGAGAATGGGGGATTGTGGTTAATAGTCAGACGTAATTCATTACCATGGCAACCACATCGTTTTTCAACCCAGTTTAAATGAATTTACTGTTTATCAGACCACAAATGAGACAAGAATTAGCGCAACACGCCGACTCTCTCTCTCACTCGCTCTCTTCTTCACCGTCTCCTCCTGGGGAGGCGGCCGTCTGGCTGCTGCTGCACCAAGGAGTCGCACCGGAGGACGGATAGACAAGTTGCCGAAGTCCGCCGTTTGAAATGCAGTTTTGGGACGTTTTGGAGGTTCACCGTCCACCGGAATTGGCCGCTCTCGCCTCAACTCCAGCACCGACACCGCACCGGGCTGCACTGGGATTCATTTATTTCTCTAACGGTACTTTTGCCTTGTTTTCTTTTGGGCTGAAAGTTGTGCTCCCCGCCGTTCGGACCTGTTAGAGGCCAGCAAACCTTTAACACGGCATCGGCTAACTAACTAACTAACTAGAAAGACAAACTGACAGATAAACAGATTTATCAGTTTGCTGCTCAGATTCAAACGAGCATGCAGTTTGGAGGATGACCTTTGACCTGCAGCTTCTACTATAGTCAGACGTCATATTACCATTTTACCAACAACCTTCTTTTTTAACTTTGAGGACAAAATTAAGTTATTTGGCAAACAGTGTGGCTACTCGACTTAGACAGGAAATGACTCAAATAAATATGAAATATCATAGAAAAGCCAAAATACACTGAAGGGGGGGCTTTAAAACATCTCTTGCAAACATTACAGTGTTTCAGCAAGCTGTTTGTGTAGTTATCCCCATTTGACCCAGTCCTACCGCCGTAGCGCTACATGCATGCATGCTTTGTGTTTTTCTGCCTGTCTGCTCGCTGGTTGTTGACGTTTGGCTGTGCTGTAGAGCAGAACACTTGGGTAATTCAGTTATAATCCAGTGCTGTGGAAGAGAACACTATAACAGCCAAATCCCTTTAGCACACAGGGCTAATTGCATTATCTGTAGTACAAGAGTAATTGCACAAACCAGCTGATGCTCCGCACATCGGGACTTAATCTCTCTCTCTCTCTCTCTCTCTCTTTTCCTCTCGCTTTCTTGAGGGTCTAAAGTTTGAATACTGATTTCCAACAAAGCGTTTTCCCCTAAAGGAAAACACTTTTGTTTTCAGAGATCCTAAATATGTTTTGCTTTGTTTTTCTATATAAGAGGAGACACTGTTCTCACACATGCTTGTTGGGAATTAAGGCTGAGTTCACAACAAATCAGGCGTTGCGGCGTTTTAGCGCAGGGTCGTGCGGCGGTGTGGGAGTGTCGCTTTAAATGGCCCATTTGTGTGACGCCATGCTGCTATTACGCCGGGTCCTACGAGTGATTGTCTGTGTGCATCGACAGATTAACTAAACATTTTCAATAATGAATCAGGACGCGAGGCCGTTAAGTGCACTACTCATTAAAATAGGAGGACTGGCTTTTTCACCGTGATGTGTTGTGAACGCAGCCTAAAACCTGGCCCCGTCTCACCTGCACTCCCGGTTGCACATTGGTGGACAGAAGTGTCAGTCTGTTTCCTGTCATATTGTTACGCTTCAGTGGAAAATAAAACTGTAAAGTTTTATATTTGATACCCAGGTTGTTGTTAAAAGGCAAAACTTTGCAAAGTTTACTTTGGTTTTCAGACGATTCAGTTTAAAAACAAATTACTTTCTCTTGAGGTTTCTCTTTTGATAGTTCCTTACAACTATTAACAGCTCAGAAATGTGGTGTGAGGAGGTTGTGAAAGCAGCTGCCTGGAGTAGCTGCTTAATTAACTGTGTCTCATTCTGTGTTTATCCAGCTGATACCGGGTAATGACACATTAAATCCTCAAAGCATTCAGTTTAACTGGTAATATACTTAACTGGTCGACATATTTATCCTCAAGCAGTCTGCAAAACAAAATATTTGTCTGCTGTCTTGGGTTATAGTGATGAGAAATAGTGACGGTGCAAGCTATTGTTTTGTATTTTTTTTTTTTATATATATAATTTTAAGAATTATGTTGGCCTCAAATTAAAGAACCACGAGCCTCTTGTGGCCAGCAGCCTTTTGGTTACCTACGGTCTCAGTTGGGTGTTGCTGCTGTGGGTAATCCTCTACTTTAAAAGTCACAAGTCTGATACAGAAGCCCAACAGTGGTGTGTGCTGCTGTATAATTACTTCCATAAACTCTCACCGCTGATGTTTAGAACAATTGGAGAGGTGGAGTGAGGAAAACATCTCGCCTGCCCCTCCTTAGACCATCTGATTTCTTTTACCGTCAGTGTTGGAGAATGAACTCCGGGCCGAGCTTATTCTGTGGCAGAGATTCATGCTGACATGCACCTTTTTAAAAGCAGTCTCGTCCTGTCTCTGTGGAGGGTTCAACCGCGATAAAGTCCAGGAGAATCTCTGTGCATCTGTATGTGTTTATGTGATGTGTGTGTTTGTGGTGCTAGCAGCCTGAGATGAGACAACATACCATTTTAAGTTAAATATTGTGGCGTTGCAGAGATATATATATATATAGAGATACATATCATATTCTACAGACTTAAGAAAAACAACAAACAATAACAAATCATATCGCAATTGCAATATCGGTCAAAATAATTGCAATTAGATATTTATTTATTTTTAAATCGTGAAGTCCTATTGTAGCAGCTCTTTAGGAGCTGATCACTCAAAGCCATTGTTTTCTAACGTTTTTCTAGCTTTTTTTAGATGCACACAAAAGTTAAAATATTCTCAACATTCTCAACGCACCGCTAGTCAATGACACTTGGCTCAGGCAGCCAATCAAATCAAGCAAGAGGCGGACTTTACCACTTCCTTCCTGTGTGAGGTGGTAGGGCTAGCTAGCTGGTTAGCTGTTGGACTGTGAAAGAGGACGGGGGATTTCATATCTCACGCAGCCCCGCTTCACAGGCGCATCAGCTGTTTTGCCCGTCGCTCTTTGCCAAAGGGCGTTTTTGAAGCGATGCATCAGTGTGATGACCCCCTTTGCACTCTCTCCCGTGCATTCCTGTTTGAAGCACAGTCTCCTCTCCTCTCCAGAGGGATGTTTGGTCAGGACTGATGCTGCTCCTTTATGCAGGTCCACTGCAGACACAACAGCACCGTCTCCATGGACGCCAACCGGATATTAACCCTCACAGTCATTACTCACTCCCAGTTTTTGCTCTGTCTTGTCTTCTATGCAGAGGCCCCCATAGTCAGGCTCTTGATTTTCTCTCTCTCTCTCTCTCTCTCTCTCTCTCTCTCTCACCATGTTAAGCTGAGTGAAACATGGAACCTCTGCTGACAAAACCTCTTTTATGAGGCCAGAAAAGGGAGTTCAAAAACCAGCTGAGGAGAAGTTGGCAGTAAGAGTGTGGGACAAAACATATTACTCTGACAGGAGTGAGTTTGTCCAGTGTTGTCCGGCACAGAACTCTAAAAACTTCAACTGCTAATTTAATAGAAATCAGGAGGGACTTCTTGACCCACTAGTCTCACTTATAGGACTCTATGATGGCTCAGAAAACACAGACGGAATCGCAGAATCTGATGATAGAAATGGAATCAGCTGTAAAACGCGGGGTTTATGAAAATCGGCATGCCGCTATGTTTTCATTTACGGTTTCATTCCACTCGCCGACAGTTTTTGGAGCTTCCCGACAAAAGCCACAGATCGGAGGCAAATTGGCGTTGGCTCGTAGCCGAGAGGCTCGCCGATGCTTCACGTAGCACGCTAAATGTCTGACCTTTCGGGGATCTACAGCCAATGAGAGCGCACGACATGGGTTGAGGGGAAACTTGGGGGGGGGGGGGTCACCTGTTAGTCATCCAAAAATCTGAGCTAACTGAGCACTTTATTTCACAAAAGGACGGAAGGTTTTGTTTTATAGCTGCATTGAAGCACTTTCATTGATAAAGTAATAGTGCAATGTTGTGTTACATCAAATTCATTGATATTCATTAAATCTTGAATATTTTCTTATGAATTTTATTGAAATTTTCTTCATCCACCACATGATTAGTCAACTTTTTCTGACAAAATGTGTTCAAATCCTAAAACACAGAATTCAAAAACATTCAAACGGATTTCATAAGGCCCTACACTTAGCCATTCTAGCTAATAGAGAGCTGCAGGAATGAGTCCTAAAACACGGGAATGAGTTCATTTTAGCACTTCCTGTTCCCTCGTCTGGAAGTCAATGGGTTTTTAGTTAGATGCCTGAAATAAGGTTTTGTCCTACGATATAATATATGTCAGTAAATGTCCCACTGGTGAATTATGAAGCCTTTATGTGTCTTTAAAAAGGTGGTTGTGGCTAAATGAGACTACTAAACGTCCTCCTTTACAGCCTCGTTGTGTATACTTGCGTTCATGTGACCGTCGTGTGGTTCGTTTATAGCCTAACGTTAGCTTTTTACTTCTGGCGATTGCATTCACACTTCAAAAATCATAAAGTGGTGTTTATTTGTGGAGATTTTCTTGCTGAACAAACCGTGTAAGTATCATAAACGTGTGTTTGCCACAGAGCTGATTTTTTGTAATAATCCTAAAACCCAGTGCGATGCTAACTTCCTGGTTGCCTTACAAAAATACGTAATCCCTGCAGCACTCTATAGAAAGAACATATTTTTCTACTACACTGTTTTCTACATGCAAGACTTTATTTACTCACACTTTTTTTATGAGTGCAATCACTTTTACCATGTGCAAAAGTAATTGCATAACAATGCTGACTTTGGACACTGTGCCACTACTAAATGTTTTATTAAGTCTTAGCCTCGGTGTATAAACAAGTGCTTACAATCTCCACCGTCTCCAGGGGAAAAGCATTTCATATTTACCATGTAATTAGATCCTATTGGCTTTGTGTGTAGCTTGAACCTGTTCTGTCATCTGAAACAAAAAAATGGCAGCGCTTCCACTTTTCATTTGCATTTTCATCACGAAACTCCCTGCCAGGCCTGGGTGGGCTCAAAAGCCCTGTTTTCCCCCTGAAAGGAGGCCCAGTTCCAGTGCAGCGTGCAGGGGGGGCTGCAGCAGCAGCAGCACCCCCCCACCCCCTCCACAGACCGGACCAGCAGAGCCAGAGACCGATTGGCTCTGTGCTTTAGGCTGTGTGATTCTCTGCAGCAGGGTAATGTCACCCTGGCTCACCATCACGGCTCATTCTGTACTTTTATTCTCCTCTGAGCCTTTAAACGGTTCATTAGCCTTTAACAAGACTGCAGAGCCTCGCTCCAAACTCCGCTTTAACCCCTCTCTGTCTGGCTCTCACCCTCTTTTTCTTATCGCTGTCTATATTCCCTCGTTGACTCCGCAGTTCCAGAGCTGAGATCCAGTCTAGTGTTTGTGATTCCGATCACTGCAAAAGATGTCCAACAGCAGTGGGATAAATGGTGTGTGGGGGGGGGTTGGTTTGGACTGAAGCCTTCCTCATGGACACCCACCCTGAATGGAGAACATTGATGCTTCTCTATCCTGCTACTCCCCCCTACTCGCTGTCCCTCTCTCCCCGGATTGTCATTCCCTGAATGGGCCTTTCAGGGCTCCGGGCTAGCCGGCTCAGATACAAAACCTTCCTCTGCGAGATAAAGGGACGAAGCCCTCGGCCCTCTGAAGGCGTTAGTCAGCTAGTCACAACCAGCCAGGCTCATCACACTTAAACTGTGAAAACATAGACCTTTTTCACTATCAGGGAACAAACAAAACAGTTTACTGTCTCCCTAAAAACACTCACATTTCTGTATCCTTTTTATTTGTAGTGTCCAAAAACATTTCCCATAGAAGCTGGTTTCTAGTTGATTCAGGACTGACTGTGAATACTGCTTTGAAATCTTTTATATGGGCTGTTGTCAAGCTTGTTACAGTCGGTGCCTCTTTGGGCCTCAGCTTGAATATTTTCCATTTCACTGTTCTCCAGCTCTGTACCTCTCTGGAAAATGTGCTTTCGATTGGTGGTGGTGATTAATTTTGTATGAATCCTACAACAAAGTCTGAACTAACTTCACAAAGAGAAAACTTTTTTTCAAAGCTGTGCTACTTTATTTTTTGAAATTGAAAGTTAATTTATTTTTATCAAAATTTCATTTTTGTATTATTTTTTGTTTTGTGACTTTTTCCCGGAGCTGTCTTTCCAACACTGCAATTTATTCTATAAATTATATATAACATATAAATGCAATTGTTTCTGTTTCATAAACAAATTTAGTTTCTATATCAACTACAATTAAATTAAATTAATTTAAAAAAGTCGTAAAATTACGAGAATAAAGTCATAACTTTACGAGAAAAAAAAAGTCGTAATATTATGAGAATAAAGTCATAACTTAACGAGAAAAAAATTCGTAAAATTACGAGAATAAAGTCATAACTTTACAAGAAAAAAGTCCTAATATTACGAGAATAAAGTCATAACTTTACGAGAAAAAAAGAAAATAACGTAAAATTACTACTTAATAATATTATGACTTTATTTTCATAATATTACGACTTTTTTCTTGTAAACCTATGACTTTATTATCGTATTATTAAGACTTTTTTTCTCGTAAACCTATGACTTTATTTTCATAATATTACGACTTTTTCCTTGTAAACCTATGACTTTATTCTCGTAATATTATGACTTTATTCTCGAAATCTCAGATTTATTTTTTTTTCTCTCAATGTCTCCCTAATACTCCGTCGTACCAAAGACCTACAACCATGATAAATAAAAATTAAAAGAGGGGCTAAAAAGCCGTATGTGGCTCCGGAGCCGCATGTTACTGACCCCTGGTATAGTACTAGCGCAAGCTCTACTTGCGCTAGTACTGAGTATGTGCAACTCTCAACAGAGAAGAGAAGGAAGTGAGATGGAGATCATCATTAATTCTTTTTTTACCACTTGCCCCATCGGGCAAGTAAAACTTTGAGACGAGGGAACCGGAAGTGAAAAATGCTAACCCATTTCCAGGTTTTAGGACTCATTCCTGCAGCTCTATTGGAATACAGTGTGTAAGTCTTGGCCCTTAACGCTCTCCCCCTCTTCCCCTCTGTTTTCAGGGTGTTCCTCAGCTCCCCTGTGCCAAGGCGCTCTACAACTACGATGGCAAAGAACCAGGAGACCTCAAGTTCGTCAAGGGCGACGTTATCATCCTGCGCCGGCAAGTGGACGAGAACTGGTACCACGGGGAGATGGGCGGAGTCCACGGCTTCTTCCCCACCAACTTCGTCCAGGTCATCAAGCCGCTGCCGCAGCCGCCGCCTCAGTGCAAAGCTCTCTACGACTTCGAGCTCAAAGACAAGGAAGCAGACAAGGACTGCCTGCCTTTCTCCAAGGTGAGACACCGCAGCACCCAGCGCTCTGCCACGTGCTCACGATAGTAAAACAAAAATACCTCTCATTACGGTGACACTCTGTCTTCCAAGCATTCATTTTCTCAAGTTATGTGAGTGTTAAGAGTGTAAGGGCTGTGGGCTGAAACGCCCGCAGAAAACAGTTTAGATTTTGAGCCAGACTTCTTGATGAACAACTGTAATTAGTCTGGATAGAATGAACGCCTCATAGAGCGAGGCACGGCTCAACTACAGTTTTAATTTAATGGTTATATATCTATCCAGCTGTTTGGGTCATACTTTCGATGTTTTTGTATTCTGTCATCAGTTGTTTATGTGCCACATGAGCAAAAACAGAAACAAGCTGACTAAGCAGTTTTCCTAACAGAGCACATGCCTTCGACTCCGGTGTTGTTACTCTCGGGCATGTTCCTTTTAATAAAACATCCTCTCTACCTCATTATTTCTGCTCGGTGTTTGTTCCTGGAGGATGAGAAACACTCTTAGTTAGCAGCATCCTTAATTAGGTTCTTCGTCACGCAGCGCCCCCTCTGTGTCTTTAATTTTCAGGATGATATCCTGACTGTGATCCGCAGAGTGGATGAAAACTGGGCGGAGGGAATGCTGGGAGATAAAATTGGAATTTTCCCCATCTCATATGTCGAGGTAAGAAAATTAACGAGATTCTTTTAATGTCAAAATGTCACCAGTCGTTAGGGGAATAAGCAGCGGTGGAAGAAGTATTATTACTTAAAGTTACTGTGAGGAACTTTTAACTGGTCATGAAACAAAGTAATACTGATGCATCTATATGACCTACATAACTAAATAAGACCATCAGCGAGAAGATTTGCTATTTCTGTATAGTTATTATACTTATTGTTAAGTAAAGTTAAGTAAAAGTCCTGCATTCAAAATCTTACTTAAGTAAAAGTTTGTGAGTATATTTTACTTATTTAGGTTTTAGTGGGCTCAGTTTTAAAGCTAGAGTGGAGATACTGGTATCATATGAAACTAGAAAACATAAAGAATCCGTTGGTACCAACCAAGTCAACAAGGAAAAACTGTCATGGCCATTTTCAAAGGGGTCCCTTGACCTCTGACCTCCAGATATGTGAATGTAAATGGGTTCTATGGGTACCCACGAGTCTCCCCTTTACAGACTTGCCCACTTTATGATAATCACATGCAGTTTGGGGCAAGTCATAGTCAAGTCAGCACACTGACACACTGACAGCTGTTGTTGCCTGTTGGGCTGCAGTTTGCCATGTTATGATTTGAGCAGATTTTTCAGATTTTTTTTTCTGACATTTTTCAGACATTTTTTTTTATTACTTTTTTTCGGACAGTTGTCGTACTTTTTTTCGGACATTTTTAAAACTTTTTTAAAACTTTTTTTCATACATTTGTCTGAGATTTTCTGACTTTTTTTTTTTTTAATTTTTCTGACATTTTTTTCAGACTTTTTAAAAACTTTTTTTGGTTGATATTTTTCAGACAGTTTTGGACTTTTTTTTGGATATTCTTTGACTTTTTTTTTTTTTTTTAACATTTTTTCGGACATGCTCAATGTTTATGCTAAATGCAGTACCTGTGAGGGTTTCTGGACAATATTTGTCATTTTTTTGTGTTGTTAATTGATTTCTAATTATAGATATATACATACATTTACATAAAGCAGCATATTTGTCCACTCCCATGTTGATAAGAATACTTGACAAATCTCCCTTTAAGATACATTTTGAACAGATAAAAATGTGCGATTAGTTTTAAATGCAGTACCTGTGAGGTTTTAATAAATCTTTAACTACATCAAATAAATGTAGTGAAGTATAAAGTATGATATTTCCCTCTGAAATAGTGGAGAAGAAAATAGCATAAAATTAAAACACTCAAGAAATTGTACTTAATTAAAACGAGTTACTGTCCACCACTGGGAAGAAGTGCCACATAAAGACCAGCAAAGTCCTCTTGCACGTAATCTTCTTTCCTTACACATCTCGCAAAATGTCCATGATACTTCTCATCCTTTTGAGATGCTCATATGTTTCATAAAACCACTGAACGTGTCTTTGAAGATTTAGACCGTCATAGTCTCTCTGAGCTCCACAGATCTCCCTTAAAATAGCTTTAGGAATAATCCAGACAGAATTAAGTACATCTTTGTCCCTTTTTAAAGAGGATTTCATTTTTCACTTAAAAGCTGTCAATGGCAGTGTGCATTCTGTTGTTATGAATATTATAAACAAGCATCATATCAAATATCGTAACCTGTTTTGCACAATGAAGGAATCTTCAAGAATAATGTTTCAGTCTTAATAAGGTGTTAGATTGAAGCGTTGCAGAGGTGTGTAGAGGTTAGTCTGTGGAAGAGGATTTCTTTTTCAAAGCTTTGACAGTTTTCTTTATTCCTTTCTTATATTCTACAATTTTTATATTCATATTTTTATACACTGAGTGAGACCTTTGCAGGAACAGAATGAAGACTATGTCTAAAGCTTTACATTATTTAGTTTTTATGCAGTTCTGTGGCAGAATATTTTGTTCTCCTCTAACTAGATAGTATGCAGTCATGTTCAGGGATTCATAAACAAATGTTATAAACATATAGAGCATCCCAAAATGTTCTTTTGGTTGTGCACAACCAGTGAATATCTAGGTCATAGCATTGCCGTAGGAGCTTTTGTTGCCTTCTCAGTTGTTTACATACAATTATCTGCAATAGCTGTTAGAGGTGGTTTAAAATGTAATGAGGTTCCTCACCTGGTATTTTCTTCTTAATCCAGCTTGTCTGACTTAATGTCGGGGATGAACCTGCACAGGCTGTCTGCTGGATGGGAGCGAAATGCTTTGCTTTTATGTTTTAAGTAGAGGGAGCTGCTCGGGGCAACGTGTGACAGCAAGTGAGCGTACCCTCTGATTAACTGAAACCTTTTTAGTTTTCCTCCTTTGATTTTTTTACCCAACAGTTGCACGTTAGGGTGCCTGAGAGGGGTCACAGAGCCTGCAGTTTGAGAGCTGCAGCTCACACAAATACGTTTTATAATGGTGTTTTAAAACAAAAACGAGAACAGAATTAATCTCCGTCCTTATTACCACGCCTGAAAACGCATGTCAGATGACCGTTCACGGTCACCGGGCATGCACGTGCCGGTGTAAACAGGAAGCAGCGCGGTTGGCAGTTCAGTTGCAGAAAATAGTACGAAAGAAGAACAGCTCGGTGTTGCCAGATCTCGTGAGAGAAACAAGCAATCAGGTCTATAGAAACAAGCCCAAAAGAAGCAACCTTACCTACCTCGATCACTTCATATATATTTATGAATTTATTTTGGATTGCATGCATTTCATTTCATTTTTTGCACTGCATTGCATCGCATTTTTCATAAATTTTTAGCTTGTAACTTTACATTTTTCTTGTTACCTAAACTTAAAGAAGTTGAACATTTTATTTCATTTTTGTATTTCATTTTTAGCTTGTAACTTTTTTAGCTTTGTCATTTTTTCTTGTTCTTTCTTGTCTAACCATATCGGCAAGATGTGCTCGTATATTTATATTCTATCACACTTTAAAAAACGGCAAACTACCTTTGAATCGTCCCCTACTTGAGGGTGAAAAACAATGACAAAATATTGTCCAGAAACCCTCACAGGTACTAAATTTAGCATAAAAATATGCTCAAATCATAACATGGCAAACTACAGCCCAAAAGGCAACAACCATGCCTCTTTTTCCTCGCCAAAATGTATCATAAGTTTGGAGCATTATTTAACCTCCTTCACAACAACCTAGTATGACATGGTTGGAACCAATGGATTCATCAGGTTTTTTTCTGACTTTTTTTCGAACATTTTTCTGACTTTTTTCAGACTTTTTTTTCAACTTTTTTCAGACGTTTCTTTCGAACATTTTTGTCGAACATTTTTCTGACTTTTTTTTCGAACATTGTTTCCGACTTTTTTTCCAAGGTTTTCTGACTCTTTTTCCAACGTTTTTCCGACTTTTATTCGGACATTTTTTTTCAAACATTTTTCTGACTTTTTTTCGAGCATTTTTCAGACTTTTTTTCGGACATTCTTCAGACTTTTTTTTTCGACCTTTTTCAGACCTTTTTTTTTTTTTTTCAAACATTTTTCCGACGTTTTTCAGGCATTTTTCAGACTTTTTTTCGGACATTTTTCAGACATTTCTTTCGAACATTTTTGTCAAACATTTTTTCGAACATTTTTCTGACTTTTTTTCCAACTTTTTTGGAAACTTGGTTTCATATGATACCAGTATCTTCACTCTAGCTTTAAAACTAAGCCTGCTACAACCTAAAAATCAAATAAATAAATCAATTAGTGGCGTGAAAATGAATTTGCGTTAACGCATTATTATCGCGTTAACTTTGACAGCCCTAGTCATGACTGATAAAACCCAATCAAGAAGCGAACGTGTGCGTCTGCGTCATCGCTTTTAAAGGTCTCTGTTTCTGTTTGTCCAGACTAAAAAACACAACCCCAGAGTTTTAAAACTAAAACAGGGTCAGCAGCATTTTCAAACGCCTCCATTTTAGGGGCTGGAAAACGGCGTAGTAGTGTGGATGTAACCTGATGTAAAGACCTGACAGCTCATCCTGCTGCTCACCATCTCTACTGACTAGATAAAGATGGAGGTCTTCCATGACAACTCTATTATAGAGAGTGACAGTTTTCATGATCACTTTAATACTCCTGGCTCCATCACGCCTTCCCCTCTATCTGTTATTTCCACCTCTCCTCATTGCTTTTCCCCCCCCCCCCGCCTCTCTTCCTCTCTCACAGTTCAACTCGGCAGCTCGTCAGCTTATAGAGTTGGACAAGCCGTCAGACTCCAGCGGAGACTCTGGTGAGGGGGCCTCCTCCTCGGGGCCCCAGAGCAACGGCGCCCAGCGTGCAGGGGAGAAGAAGAACAGCAAGAAGCGACATTCCTTCACCTCTCTCACCATGTCCCACAAGCCCATGCTAGCTCCTCCCCCCCAGCGCCACTCCATGGAGATCAGCGGGCCGGTCCTCATCAGCTCCAGCAACCCCACGGCAGCTGCCCGAATCGGAGAGATCAGCGGGGGGCTTTCCTGCAGTGCACCTTCACAGGTAAGAAGGGAGGGGGGGGGGAGCAGAGCGGCTGCTGCATTGCAGGTCCCTTCCTGGAAGTTGTACCCAATGTGTTGACTATAAACAGAAGATAAGCTCCGTTTAAGATAAGATAAGACTGTATTTATCCTGAGGGAAATAGTGGTGCAGCAGTTGCAGTACAAAGTAGGAAAGGGTGTAAGTATAAAACACAACATACTAAATATTTACACGTTTATAGGATGTTATCTTTTGCTGCAATCCATTGTACTCGGAAAAAACAAGTGCAATGAAACGTGGTCATTCAAGTGGGAAAGTCAGAAACTCGGGCTAAGATCCATCTAGCCGAGTAAAGTCGTATTTTTAATTCTCTTCGCTAATAGCGCTGTGGTAGTTGATGTAGATGCTTGTGAAGCTCAGAGACTTGCCATACAAACATCAATTTGCTGCGGGCGTCCATGTTTTCCCGAGCAGACGCATTTAGATCGGAAGTCGGGAATACCAACTCGGAATTATCAACTTCCTACTTGCAATGGACTGCAGCAATAAAAATAGTGTTTTGGGGTCTTATTTTTTCATAATTTACAGCAGTACGTAGAAGGATGTGGCCCTTAAACACAGCATGGAGAAACGTGCAACATTATTATTATTATGAACCCTAATTTAGCGCAACACTTGGTGGAATGCTTTAATCCAATGTAGTCAAGTTTATTTATTTATTTAGCCCAATATCAAACATCACGCAGCAAACAAATATACTGGATGAGATCACTCTCTTACCCAGCTGATTTGTCAGTATCCTGTTCAGTGGTATTTAATTGCAAAACTGTAAAAGAGAAAAAAAAAAAAAAAAAGGCACAGTCATGCAACTGGAAAGCTGAGTCCAACCTCAGCTCTTTTTGTTTTCCCAAGATGTTTGTTGCTGTTCAAAGGCTCCGCTCTCCTTCTGTCAGCAATTAGGCCGACTTCCCTTTTCCCCATCATACCAAACAGGCCATTTCTCCATCCAAGCGTTTGAAATCATGGATGCGTGACTCCACTCGCCCGCAAAAACGACTCCAACTCAGCCCTCAAGGTTTCCACACCAATCCCGACATGACAGGAACTCGCAGCTGCTTTACGGTTGCCAGCCGCTGGAGATTGGCTGAGACTGTCAGAACAACAAACACGCAGATTTACAAGTGTCCTGCTGATTCATCGGAGTCTGAGGCTCTCTATGACTTCAGCTTAAATGTGCAACTAATAATATTACTACGTAAACGGTGTATGAAATTCATCATATAGGAGTTAGCCATTATATGGTGATTAAACGGTAATGAATTCATTGTTCGCCGTTTATTAATGATTCCATAAGTGTTACCATAAGTTTGAGAACAAGCATTAGGTGAAGGTGGTCTATCTCAGATTTCAAAATTGTTATCTTGTTCTTCTTATTATAATTAATTTTGATAAATGTATTGATTGTATTTACTCATTTTTTACACCCCTGATCCCACATAAAATCTCTATGAATACAAAAAGAAAATAATAATAATAATAATAATAATAATAATAAATTAATAAAATATTATTTAAAAAGTCATATCATTTAAAAAGAATATAATAATTATAATATAATAAATTAATAAAATATTATTTAAAAGACTGATCATTTAAAAATAATATAATAATTATAATAATATAATAAATTAATTAAATATTTAAAAAGAGGAATCATTTAAAAAAGAAAACAATAATAATAATAATTGTTCTTATTATTTTAAACATTAGCTGGCATGTTTACACATTAGCTGGCTTTTTCCCCTGGTCCCACATCAAATTTCTATGAATACAAAAATAAAAGAAAATATAAATAATAATGATTAATTCAAAAATAAATAAAGGAAGAAATAAGATTAATATTTTTGTTTTTTTTAAAGAGGAAAAATGTAAAAAGAAAAAAAAAATAATAATAATTGTTCTTATTATATTAAACATTGGCTGGCATGTTTACACAATAGCTGGCTTTCCCTTGGTCCCACATCAAATTTCTATGAATAAAAAAAAATTAAAATAATAATAATAATAAATGATAAATTCAAAAATAAATAAAATTAATAAAATATATATATATTTTATTTTTTTTTTAAAAAGAGGAAAAATGTGAAAATAAAATAATATTAATAGTTCTTATTATTTTAAACATTGGCTGGCATGTTCACACAATAGCTGGCTTTTTCCCCTGGTTAAAATAAATACAATTTCTATGAACACAAAAAGAAAAAATAATAGTCAAAATAAATTAAAAAACAAATAAATAAAAATTAAATTATTTTTAAAAACGAGGAAAAATTTAAAAAGAAAATTATAACAATAATAATTGTTACTATTTAAAAAAAAAAAATGTCTGGATTTCTTATTGTAAACACCGGCGTCCACATCATTGTCCCACCCCAGGTTCTGAGAGCTTGTAGCTAACTCAGATTTTCCATTATTTTCTGCCTTTTTTTCTCACAAATGTCGGTTCTGTGTTGTCTGGATACTGCAGACTTTCTGTTTCCAAAACTCCCTATTAAGCTCCGTCATTAATCTTTCATCTACAGTGGATGTGTTTATGTGCTTCTGTGTGAGAGCGAGACAAGGAGAGTGCTTGTCTACAGTAAAGTGGATCTTGAGGATCTTTTTTTTCAAACCAAATCCTTTCATGTTGATATGATTTATGTATCATCAAAGACTTGCAGAAGGTGTCATCAGGGTTTTAATGTCTCCAGACTTTTCCCACTAATCATTATCAGGATACTTTTAGAATACAATAAATTATATTTGCGCCTGTGAACTGATCCTCCCCAGTGAAAACAGGGCTAACAATATGTTTGATTTAGACATCACTGTGTTTAATAAAAACACAATAGAGACTCTCCAGGCGCTGTATGCTATAGACTCTCTCCCCCTTCACCTCTACTCATCTTCTCTCCTTCCAACACTCAGACAAAGAACAACAAAGGTAAGCCCCAGTTGCCCAGGGGGCCGAGTAGTCCGTCTTGGAAATGAACACGGCTTGTCTGGTATATTGGTGGAAGGGAGGCGAGGAAGGAATGACTGCTGTTGATGGCATTCTTCCTCAATTCTAAAGGAAATATATTTATTCATATTAGCATAGCATACCTACGACAGAGTATTAGGGCCACATTGAGGGGGAAAAAAAATCAGATATTTCGAGAATAAAGTCATAATATTACGAGAATAAAGTTGTAATTTAATGAAAATAAAGTCATATCTTTACGAGAAAAAAAGTCGTAATATTACGAGAATAAAGTCATAACTTTACGAGAAAAAAAGTCGTAATATTACGAGAATAAAGTCATAACTTTACGAGAAAGAAAGTCGTAATATTACGAGAATAAAGTCATAACTTTACCAGAAAGAAAGTCGTAATATTACAAGAATAAAGTCATAACATTACAAGAAAGAAAGTCGTAATATTACGAAAATAAAGTCATAACTTTACAAGAAAGAAAGTCGTAATATTACGAGAATAAAGTCATAACTTTACGAGAAAAAAAAGTCGTAATATTACGAGAATAAAGACATAACTTTACGAGAAAAAAAGTGGTAATATTACGAGAATAAAGTCAGAACTTTATTCTCATAATATTACGACTTTTTTTCTCATAAACATCTGACTTTATTCTCATAATATTACGACTTTTTTTCTCATTAACTTCTGACTTTATTCTCATAATATTACGACTTTTTTTCTCATTAACTTCTGACTTTATTCTCATAATATTACGACTTTTTTTCTCGTAAACTTCTGACTTTATTCTCATAATATTACAACTTTTTTTCTTGTAAACCTATGGCTTTATTCTCATAATATTACGACTTATTTTCTCGAAAACTTCTGACTTTATTCTCATAATATTACAACTTTTTTCCTCGTAAACCTATAGCTGTATTCTCATAATATTATAACTTTATTCTCGACATCTCAGATTTATTTACTTTCCCTCAATGTGGCCCTAATACTCCGTCGTACATACAGTACCTGCCCTGTACTTTTGTGTTATTTATACGTTTCCAGGCAACCGTTTCACTAACAGTGTCACCTCTGAGTTACATTTTTCTTTCCCTTTGGGCACACCCAGTGCACAATAGATGAGTGAAGACTGAATGTGAGGTTGGTCTGCTCTCTGAAAGGTTCACCTTTAAGAGGCGGCTCCGTCTGGAGCAGTCATGCATGGAGAGAGACCGCAGGCTACAGGGAGATATTGTGTGTCCAACTCCAACAGTATGGCCTTGTTACTAGGACACCGCCATGACTCACGTGGATGACTGGTTGGGGAAGCCACCGCTCGTGAACATGCCCAATGAAATGTGCTGCTGGGTGGTCACCTGGTTTCCACTGGCCAATTAGATCGCCAGACCACCATTTACATACAATGTAACAGGAGAGTGAGAGAATATTTTTAAAATGAAATGTGTTGTGCTCTAAAACACTGCAGGCCACCTTCCCATATGATGATGTATGATTCCCTTTGCTTCCTTCCTGAAACCTGATCAGAATAAGACTGATTACAAGCATGTGGCGTTTACTTAAAGGGATAGTTTAGGGTGTTTTGAAGTGTGGTTGTATGAGGTACTTCTCCATAGTCAGTGTATTACCTACAGTAGATGGAGTTTGGAGAAGGACACCTAAAAGTATACGCTATATTTAGAATATTTTCACCGTTTTACCTCGCTGTCAGACAGACCTTTCTGACGGGGAGCTGTTATCTTTGCTCTCTTCAAAGCCACCAGACTCCATTGAAAAAAACTGTAATTTTATCTTGCAGAACACGGGAGTTGCTGGTCTACCGCTGCATTGATCGGATAGTTAATTTGGCCCACGCTCACAGAGGGTTTAGGGCTGTCCAATTGTCAAATCATCAAGTCCTTGAGGGCTCTCTCGCAGACATTTTGTGCCCTTTATGAACACTTTCCGTAAGTCCGCATCTCTGCAGACTTTGCCTGAGGGAATTACCCACAATTCATAGCGTTGTGACGTTAAACACAGGGTTGCCAGGGGAAGACATTGAATTTCCATGGCACTGGAACCCCCATGGCGTAAAAAAAAAAAAAAAAAAAAAAAAAAGGTAAACAAGGAGGACGACATGAGTGTTCAGCCAGGTTTATTTAAATTTACACAGAAACATTAAAGATTTAAGAAAAATGGTTAAATTTAGCACTAAATCACTGTAACAAATGGTATCATATACTACAAATGGTAAGCATATACTTATATCATAATGTTCTAAACTCTTCTACAATTTCACAATTCATTTGAAATAATTAATTAAGTCATGTTTATTTCTGAGTTACGACTAGGACAACTTGACACAAAGTGCATCTCAAATTAATCATCAGGTTCCCAGCTTTCAGATGATGTACACCACTTATATGTGACATCTACTGTTGACCTGCTATCTCCCCCTAAAACCCCTGTACCCCCCCTAAAAAAGACTAAAACGGCTCTATTGTGGGTCTCAGAGGGTCAAAACCTTTTCTTGTTTTTATTCAGCTGACTCCTGTACTGCTGCAATCCACTGTTTCACGTGAGAAATTTTACTACACCGTATGTTGACCCTCATTATTCTTCTATACTTTATTTTTTCTTTCACCACCTTCAAACTAAAGCCTCTATCAGACCTGTTGTCTTGTCACACCGACCTTCAGTGGTAATATCTTCACTTTGTCCATAGTGCTAATGAACGGAAACATCCTCTCAGTGAAAGTGTGTGTAAAGGTGTGTATGAGAGCGTCAGTATCGGGATCAGAGAACAACAGCTGTCCTCCGTCCCAGTCCAGATTCACTCTGATCCTCTCGACCTTCTTCATCACTCCGAGATGAGTGTTGGGAGCTGGTAGTGACCCTGCTGAGTATTTACCGTTAGAGAACCATATCCTCCATAATCCAGCCCGTATGTCTCCCTTCCTCGAGACGGACTCTTCTGACACACCCACAAACCAGTCTGTGCTGTCCCCAACCTCGACGTCCCAGCTGTGAGTCCCTGAGTTGAAGCCCTCGGAGCACAGGACGGAGTAGTATTTAACCCTCTCCGGATTATCGGGAAGCAGCTGTTTCTCTCCTAGTCTCACGCTGGTCAGATCTCCAGACAGGATGAGTCTTGGATCAGCAGTGTTTGGGTCCAGAATCAAAGGAGTGTAGGAGACCATGTCCTTCATCTTGTTCCAGATGTTGAAGGTGAGGTTGCCCAGGTGTTTGGCCTCGTCTATCAGAGCTTCTGAGAGCAGCTGTGGATCCTCCAGCAAGGGGAGCTGCTGGACTCGTTGCACTGCAGCCTTGTAGTTGAGCAGGAATGAGAGATCTTCAGCTCTCAGCTCGTCCTCTGTGGCTCTGACTGTGTCTGAAAGAGCTGCTATCTCACTGCTCAGAGCCTCCATCTTCTCCTTCATCATCTGACTCTTCTGCTCCTCTTCCTCCCTCAGTGCAGCCATCCTGGCCTCCTCTTCCTCTTCTAGAAACTGGTGAAGCTTCTGAACTGCTGCTTAATCTGCCTCTCTGTGCATCGAGCCTGGACCTTAAGGTGTTCTGCTGTTTCATCAAACTTCACTTTAACTTGTTTAAGAACCGTTAACTTCTTCTTTAAGGGCTCCAGCGTTCCCTGAAGTTTCTCCTTGTGTTGTCGTGCGGCTTCGTCGATGGGTCTGATTATGTGGTCGGTGTGTTTTTCTGAATCTCTGCAGACGAGACACACCGGCTGATGATGGTTCAGACAGAAGAGTTTGAGTTTCTCAGAGTGCAGACTGCAGAGAGCCTCTGAAGATCTCTGAGCTCTCTCCCGTAAGAAACTCTCACACAGGTTCTTTAAAGCAAAGCTAAGAGGCGGGTCCTTCGAAGATCTTCTCTTACAAACTGGACACTCGTGTGCTTGTCTGACGCTCCACCAGCTCTGCAGACAGTCTTTACAGAAGCTGTGGCTACAGGACAGAACAACGGGATCTCTAAAGATGTCTTGACAGACCGGACAGTAGAGATCCTCCTCTAATCTGGAAGCCATTGTGTCTCCGGGTGAAGCTGAAAACACAGCACGTTAAAACAGGAAGTTAGAGTTAGAGTTTCCCTCTAGAAAGTTGTCTCAGCTACTTTCACTTTGAGACTTTGAGCGTTTTTTCAATCAATAGCAGTTGAAGTATTTCACTACTTCAGTACTCCCTCCCGTAACTGTCCTCCCTCAGTTGAAGTATTGTAATAAGGGTAAATCTCAGCTTTGTAATGAGGGTAAATCTTACCGTCTGTCTGTCGGTGTTCCTATTCTCACTGAGAACTGAACAGTAATAAACTTACCGGTTTGTTTCAGATGACGTCATGTAAGGGGTTGAGCTTTGTCAGGTGGTGTTTCATTTTAAACATGAACAAAAGGAACAGATGATAAGTATTCCTCAAAGGTACGGGGGTTGAAGTAATTTTGAAAAAGCAGAGTGGCCCTGAGATCTCAATGCGCTGCAAAAATAGAGAAAACAACCAAAATACAGAAACACTCTGCAACAGGCACCACACGACAACGGAAACTGTTTCCAGGGGGACACTAAAAAGTGATGCACACAGCTGGCGGTTCGATGCCTGGCTCCTCCTCCAGTCCACATGTTGAAGTGTCCTTGTGCAAGATACTTAAACCTGAATTGCTCCTGAAAGTTGTGCCGTTAATAAGTTTAATATTTTAAAAAGTATAAGGGGTAGAAACAAGAAAAGTCAAAGCTCACGTCCTTTAAAGAGCTGAACATTTTGATATTTGAATGGTTTCTGTAGCTGAAAGTATGCAGAAGGAGTAGTGGACCGGAAAACGTACGGATGAAGAAGAAGAAGAAAGATTTGGATAACAGTAGTGTGAACGCTGTGTCAGCACTCAAACTAATTAACTGATAGAGGCAGCGGTAGACCAACAACTCCCGTGTTCTGCGAGGTAAAATTACTGTTTTTGTGAATGGAGTCTGGTGGCTTTGAAGAGCACATAGATAACTGCCTCAGTTCACTGTCAGAAAGGGCTGTCTGACGGCGAGGTAAAGGGGTGAAAATATTCTAAATATACACTGACTATGGAGAAGTACCTCATACAACCCCACAAAAAATCCAAACTATCCCTTTAAGCACATTTTTTTCTTCATGTGTGAGTGGAGCTTGTCCTATACGTTGTATTCATTATGGTATATTTGAAGGTCCACATTTCCCTTTTGTTGACAGGTACACATTTGCACAACTGGACTCATCGTGACCCCGCCCCCTAGTAGTCCTGTTACTACAGCAACAGTCTTCACGTTTCCCTCGGAGACGAGCTACACATCCATCTCTGTGGTAGGTGGAATCCTCTGCGGGTCTATAAATCTTACAGACACCAGGCCAGTTAAACATTATTGGAGTAAATGATTCAGAGTTTAGAGTGTGGCTTTTACTGGAATGCTTAACAGATTAAATAAATATATGGCGTGTTACTATGGCTCAAGCACAAAGGTAATACATTCATATTTATAGGAGGTTTTATCACATTATTTTTGTTGAATCATACACTTCTAGGGACTTTTACTTTGGGAAAATATCTAAATCAATACAGTAAGAGAAGTCAAATATATCAGTCATTGTCAGGAATTATTTATAAGAATTTGACCTCACAAATTAGTGGTTTCTTTCTTTTTCTTTTTAATTTATAAGGGACATGTAATGTTTTATACTTCTGGTGAATATTATCCAATCAATCTTATTTCCATATATGCATTTTGTATATACAGTTCCCTTTGTTAACGCCTTATTTTGAAAAGCGGACGTAGTCCCACGTGTCTACTTCCTCTAACTTCTCCAAGTCCGTCTCTAGCTCTCCCGTCAGCTCCGTTCTCTTTATCCATCCATGGTCAGCTCCATCGGGGCCGTTTCAATGCATTTAACATAAATGTCAGTATATGGGTGCTCTACAGTTGTAGCGTCGGCCCATTTGACCACGGAGATGAGAGCGACGGCCGGCTCGACCGCAACGTTACCACGATACGATAACGTTTCCTGTCCGTGACAGAGTTAGCATGCAGCTTTAGCCGTGATGTCTAGCTCTGCTTTTCCTGTCAATGTGTGAAACCCAAAGTGTTTCCATCCTTTACTGGATGTGTAGTGTTTAGCACTTTGGATTTAACATGTGAGGGTGCAGGTCGTATCCACGCAGACCCTCCAACGTTTTATGCTTTCTGTGGTTTGTTTTGGTTGACGGATACGGAACGGATATAACGTCACGTTACTCAGAATACAACAATAAAAGCGGTAACTTCCTTCTACCTCCACATAGACTCAGATGAAGCAAATATATTGATTCTGGCATTCAAATAAATTTAAAAATTCACAATTTATAGGTGAATGAATTTCGTTTCCCACCCCTAATGTTTAGATAAAATGGTATAAATGTATACAATATAAAATAATCTGTTGAATTAATGAATGCATATTGCATTGTTACCTCCAAAACATTTGCTTTCTCCTGAGAACATGAGCTTGTTTTAGATGAGAAGATCTGCCTCGTGGCACTTTCCCATCAACAGCTGCTGCTAACAAGCAACATACAGTCGTTACTTCAGGCTGTGAATCTGTTCATCTGGTTTCTATGTAGAATAAGAAGCTTTATTGTGTCACGATCTGTCAACAAACTCCATAAAGCTAGAAACATGGAGGAAACTTTAAAGCAGAAATGAACTTCTTAACAAAAAAAAAAAATCAGTACAACTACAAAATGTCAAGAAATCCCTTCAGCCCACACAAAACAGCACGCACACTTCCTGTCTGTCTGCGTGTATGCTCTGGCATGTGGAGTTTCTGAATGAGCAGGAATGTGTACACAAAAGGTTGAGCTCTCCGCTTCACTTGGGAACCCTACATGATGTTTTTGTACAGATGATTTCTACTAGCCTGCAGGCAGCCTAATTATCTCAGCTCAAGCGTCAGCAGCGAACCGAAATGCACATCGACACTCACACGTACACACAGGCCTTATACACACACACACACACACACACACACACACACACACACACACACACACACACACACACACACACACACACACATACCACCGGGCTGTCTGAGTGCCTCTCTCCTGCACCATTGTGTCATGGAAGCTATTACTCCGCTGCTCAGTGCTGGCAACGTTTGGGCTCTGGGAGGACTCTGAGGTAGAGGAGTCGTCTACACCATCCTTCTGACACACTTAGCACTCATTAAACATGTGTTATGTTGTTTTTATTAAGGCTGGGAATCAATTTAAATATTTAATCACGATTGATTGCATGATTGTCCATAGTTAATCGTGATTAATCGCACATTTTTTATCTGTTCAAAATGCACCTTAGAGGGAGATTTGTCAAGTATTTAATACTCTTATCAACATGTGTACTGGACAAATATGCTGCTTTTTGCAAATGTTATGTATATATTTATTATTGGAAATCAATGAACAACACAAAACAATGACAGATATTGTCCAGAAACCCTCACAGGTACTGCATTTAGCATAAAACAATATGCTCAAATCATAACATGGCAAACTGCAGCCCAACAGGCAACAACAGCTGTCAGTGTGTCAGTGTGCTGACTTGACTATGACTTGCCCCAAACTGCATGTGATTATCATAAAGTGGGCATGTCTGTAAAGGGGAGACTCGTGGGTACCCATGGAACCCATTTACATTCACATATCTGGAGGTCAGAGGTCAAGGGACCCCTTTGAAAATGGACATGATCGTTTTTCTTCGCCAACATTTAGCGCAAGTTTGGAGCGTTATTTAACCTCCTTTGCGACAAGCTAGTATGACATGGTTGGTACCAATAGATTCTTTAGGTTTTCTAGTTTCATATGATACCAGTATCTTCACTCCAGCTCTAAAGCTGAGCCCGCTACAACCTCCAAAAGATCAAATAGCGGCCGGGCTCAACGGAGGTTAAAATTGCAGGTTGCGTTAATGCATTAAAGAAATTAGTGCCGTTGAAACAAATTTACATGAATGTGTTATTATCACGTTAACTTTGACAGCCCTAGTTATGTTGTTTTTTTATGTGCTTTATGTTGACATAGCAGCTCTGCAACTTAATCCTGTAATCTAGTAGCACGCAAAACATTTTTTTTTCTCAGGGCTCATTAGCCTCGAGTCAAAAGTCTCAACGAGGGAAAACAAGTGAGTCAAGATGAATCCACTCAGCGTTGCTCTGAAGTGTGTCGCCGACAAGACGTGTTTTTCATTTCATATGGTCCCAATTAAATACTGCAATGGATTTAACATCCAGCTATGTGGTCTCCTAGCAACAAACAAACAAGCAGAATAGGAGATTGCGAGGGGGGGGGGGGGGGAGTCAGGGACAAGTCGGCTACAGCGTCTGCCAAACCAGACTCTCCCCGAGTGTCGGGCAGACCGGAGGGAATATCCCAGATGACAGATGATCTCTCATTCTCTCTTTTCCCTTCTTTCGTTACACATAAACATAAAACTGGTTTCTCCACTTACGTAACACACACTGTTTTTTTTTTAGGCTTGTTTTTGTCTCTCTGCGTCACACTGAGAGGAAATAAAATGATGTGTTATAATTAAACGTATCTTAACTAGTAACATGATTTTCTGCTCCCTCTCTCTTACAGGATGCTCTCCCGCCGCCCCCACCTCCTCCCCCGCAGTCCTCCGTCGACGGAGCGGCGTACTCATTGGCTGCGGGACAGAGACCCTCCCCCAGCATAAGCGACCAAAGTGGGAGACAAAGACCCACAGTGTGAGTTATAAAAACAGTCCCACACAAAAATATGCAGTCTTCCTTAAATGTGCAGTGAAATGTCAGAAGCGGTTTGTGCAGCGATGGCCCGGGGCCTTAATGGAAACGCTGAAAAGCTCCGCCCCCCCCCCTCTCAGCTGTCAGTGTGAGGCTGTGAGCATGTGCACAGGTGACGGGGTCACAACCTGTGGATAACGCTCTCCTGGGTCTCATTGGAGATTCCCCACTGACTCTTTCACCTCTTCACCTTTTACCCTCATTACTCCTCCCGAGACAGCGTGCACCTGATAAGAATTAGATCCACCCACGCTGCCGTCATCTGCGTCTGCCTGTGCGTGCATGTTCAGACCCCGAGGCGTTTATGTCGCCCTGACAACATTGGACTGAAAACATCCCAGCTGAGGCTCCCCGTCTTCTTTGGCTGCCTCACCCGCAAATTGTTTGGTCCTCCGGGTGCTGATTTTCTCCGGGTCAGAGCCGGGCTCGGCCTCTGCTGGAGGGTCCCGGAGGAGATGATGACACATGTACAGCTAGAAAGCGGGACGAATCCAGAACAAATGGCGTAGCTGTACAGAATGTTAGCTCCACGTTTGGTGTGTGTGTTTGTTAAACTCCTTATCTTTTTGCTTCCAGCTACGTGGCCATGTTCCCCTACACTCCCCGTAAGGAGGACGAGCTGGAGCTGAGGAAGGGAGAGATGTTTCTGGTGCTGGAACGCTGTCAGGACGGCTGGTTCAAGGGCACCTCCATGCACACCGGCAAGATCGGAGTCTTCCCTGGGAACTACATGAGCCCAGTCAGCAGGTCAGTCTTTTATTACACACTGAACACTCAGTCACACGTACACATGTCTGCTTTCACATCTGTGATGCATAGCCAATGGTTAATAACTCCATCTGGTTGTGATTTTTAGTCATATAAGTCATATAAAATGCACTATATCACAGATAGAGTTGTATTGCCACTCATGTTTCTGCCCCAGCAGAGCCCCCATCCCTTTTATATATTATAGCATTACTTTACCATTGAGTACATCAAACAGAATTTATTCCAATCAATACAATTCAGTGTGACAAAAATCGTAAGTAAGACACCAACAAATCTATTAAATAAAAAAGATTTAAAAAGGAAAAAAAAAACGATAAATATAAATAATAAGTGGTAAGAAAAACATACAAAATAAAATTTAAAAGAATTTACAAATAAATAAATGAATAAGTAAACCATATAAAATATGGGGTCAGTAGTGCAAAACTACAATAAAATATCAGCGACGTCCATTTTTTTCTTCATAGGTTAAAAATGAAGAATGGTAGAATAGAGAATTTTCTCCAATTTCAAATGATGTATAAGGTCTTTAATCCATAACTTAAAGGTTGGAGGAAATTGTTTCTTTCATTTAAACAGTATAAGTCGTCTGTCTAAAAGAGATCATGTGATGTATAATCTTGTGGAGCTACTTCACGGAAGGTTCTATGGATACTTCCAAAGTATCTGAAAAGGGTTTAAATATTGATTATCAGAAACTATTTAGTTTATTTAGACTTATGGTCCCTCGCTCTTCTTAACTATTAATGCTTTTATTTTGAAACACTTTATTTTATTTATTATTTTCTAAGCTATTTGACCAAAGAAATGTTCCAACTTTGCAAATAATTCCTATTAAGCATCACTGTTGGTTGCAAATTCCTTATAGCCAACGTTTTGTTAAAAGTTATTTTCTTGATTTCAGCTTTCAGTGTCTGTCAGTGGGTTGTGTTTAAAGGACCAGTGTGTAAACCGAGGGGTAATCAGCTGGTTGGTCCACTAGATGCCGACAAAACCTAGACACTGTACCTTTAATAGATATGTGTGATCTCTCGCTGTTTCAACTTGTGCAACAGTTTCAGAAGAAGAACAGAAAAACATTTTCATATAAAATAAATAAATTAAAAACTATTCTAATTACACTTTAGAAGAGTCACCTCATCTTTTTTTGACATGAAAACCTAAAACAGTTTATGAGGTATAAAAGCATCCTCTCGGTCTGAGACCCGTCTTTATGTCCTCTCCCTCCAGGACGGCGTCAGGCAGCACGCAGCCCAAAGTGCCCATGAGTCTGTGCACTCAGGCGGGCAGAGGGGTCACCATCGTCAGCCCCTCGTCTGCAGCCCTCGGGGCCATCGTTCCAGGTCCCGATTTCAACAAAGCCCTCACCGTGAGCTCTCCACCTGCCAACTCCCAACCTGCAGCCGCGGTAACGGCAGCTCAGACCGCCACAGGTCAACAGCCAAAGGTCCCTCTGCACGTCAGCTCCCAGATGACCGTGAATCAGGCTCGCAACGCCGTCAGGACAGGTACGTTTACCGGGAGGAACCTGGATGTGGGCTTGTTTTATGAAAGGGGTTTTAAAGATGGGTGTGAATCTTTCTGTATCTTGCACCTCGATTTTGATCCTTGGGGTCATGATTTGATTCAAAATCAATTCAAAACTCTATGAAAATTTTAGCATTTAAAGATACAGTCTGAAGAAATGGTGGGACAAAAACAATTTTAATTTATTTTTGGAAGTTGCTGAATCGATTCAGAATCACATGAAACGCCCCCCACCCCTAGCTTTAAATGTGTAATATTGTTTTCTATCCTGTTTGCAGCTGCTTGTCACAGTCAGGACCGGCCCACAGCGGCTGTGACTCCCATCCAGTCCGCGACACCCGTCACCTATCTCCCACACCTCACCGTGTGCCCGCAGCCTTCCTCCAACCCTTCCCAGTGCTGCACCCGGGCGGGCGTGGCCATGGGCTGCGCCGCCGCGTCTCTGACTCCACCCAATGTCAGCGCTGCGTCCTTGGAGGGCGACGCTCTGAGATCGGTAGCTGTCCTCACCGTCCCCGGCTCGGGGAACGGCTCTGCTCTCAATCCCTCGTCTAACAGCACCGCTCTCGCCTGCCGACTGGACAAAGACGTCAAGGTAGAAATATTTCAGAGCTTCCGTGTGCTTCATTAACATCATCTGTATCTAATTATCCAGTAGATGTTTCCATGTTTCATCATGGTGTCTTCAGTTCTGGCCAGATTGGTTGGGAGTGTCTGAGATTCTTGATGACATTTGTTAGGTTTCTAATCACACCGATAGGATTCACCAATAGTGAACTAATGGTCACGTACCATCAGTGCTCGCTGTGAAACTTCCTGTATTTTTTTCATATTGCAGAAAAAACACATTGCAATGTCTTTTTCTTCCGCAGCCCTAATGCCCACAGGGTTCCCGCGGGGTCTTAAAAAGTGTGAATCTGAATTTAAGGCCTTAAAATGTCTTAAAATCTCATGAAATGTCTTAAATTCAATTTTGGCAGGTCTTAAAAATTAATTAACGTTACTTTAATTTAATAAAAGAAATGCTTTATCTTGCTTTTTCGTTTTTTGAGCACGCCGTAACAAAACTATAAAACGGAACCAAAAGGGAATAGGTGTGCATCTCCCCGGATAGAATTTATTGGAGCACACCCATTTCACGTGCAATCAAGGGGAGTGCAGGGTTTTTCCTTACGCCGTTGTGTTGGTGCTGTAACATAAACAGCACAGTGATCCAGGAAAGCCGCTGCCAAAACTGAACCGGGTCTGTGGCGATGTCCGCAACCCACCCGTCCGATTTCCCATGATGCTTTGTGGGTTTTATGATTAAATTGTTTACTAGAGCACAGTGATGGAGGATGTTCTCACATCTTTTACCACAGCGTAAAAATACTCTGCCACAAGTAGATGTCCTACATTCAAAATGTTACTGAAGTACAAAAGTATTAGAATCAAATATATACTTAAAGTACCAAAAGTAAAAGTAGCCTACTCATTATGCAGAATGGCCCATTTCACAATAATATGTATTATGGTATATCATTGTAATATAATGACTGATGCATTAATGTGTTCATCACTTCAATGTTGCAGCTGGTAACGGTGCTCATTTTAACTACGTTATATACTTAATAATGATATACTACATAATAATACAGCACAGTTTATTAGTTGATTTTTATTGAGTGTTAAGTATCTGAATCTGCACATAGCTGGTAACTAATATTGTCAAATAAATAAATAATTGAAGTAAAAAGTACAACATTTCCCTCTGAGATGTACTGGAGTAGAAGTGGGCTATAAAGTTACGTAAAGTAGAAATACTCAAGTTTACAAGAGCACAAGATCTAGTCTCTTAATTTCGCTTTCAAAGTGCACCAGATTGATGTATTTAACTTTAAAATGTATAAAATGTTCTTCCGGGTGAGCATGACCCCCCCCCCAGACCCCCCTAGAGGGTCAGGAATGAAAACCAGCAACAGTGCATTTGTATCCAGGTTTCTAAGGTACTTTTTGTCTGCTTTTATTCCATTAATTCCATTCTATTTATTTATAGTTAGCAATATATTTATTTATTTGGTTATAAAACTGTGAAAACCTGGAACAAAGACTGGAGGGAAAACTGCTGGAAGGAATGTGTTTCAGTGAAATTAATTTACTTTGCAAGTAATTCCGGGGTTCCAATTTTCTTTCATATCCTTAGTACTTTATTGCCAGTATGGACCTGAAGTAGGTCTTAAATTGCATTCATAATGGTCTGAAAAAGGTCTTAAAAAGTCTTAAATTTAACTTGTTGAAACCTGCAGATACCCTGTGCCCAGTTTGTTTCTGTCGCTTGTTCTGTCTTTAACAACAGACAGTGTCTGTATTTTTCCTCACTTCCAACCTAGTTTACAACCCGTCTGTGCTATAAATAGTTTCTTTTACCACATTTGTGTGTGTCAGCCCGTTCCAGGCTCTACTAGAATATACCTGTCTGCGGTCTGTGAAAATGACTCGTGCCTCAGGAGTTGTTGCAGTTCTCTAACAAACAACATTATTGCTGTTGCTGCAGAGAGAAAAGAAAAGTCTTCTGAAGCTGTTGTCCTCCAATAAGAAGAAGTCTCGCCCGTCGCCGCCCTCCTCTCCCACGCTGGAGGCGGAACAAGCTGCTGCTGGAGAGGTGCTCCACGGCGCCGTCGGCCCCGACACCTCCCCTCCCTCCGGCTCGGAGCTCGAACCTGCTGCTGCTGCCGTCGCCTCGGCCTTCTCACCCTCCTCGGTCCCGGAGTCCTCTCACAGGAAGAGCAGTCCCCTCGATGGATGTGCACCTATCGCTCCGCCTCCACGCCAGCCGTGCTCCTCTCTCTTATCTCAGCAGCACGACGCACGGCCCATCATATGTGAGAGGTACGCTGACGTCATTCCTCTGCTACACGGCGTTGTGATTCTCCTGTTTATAGCAGTGTTCATTTTAGCAGCTTTTTTAGATATAGTCCAAAGGCCTTTGCACACCGGGTACGTTTTTTTTGTCCGAAATTGTGGCACGTTTAAAAATAAGTATGACGTCTATAAGGCAAAAGAGGGTTATTTGACCACTCCACCTCTCCCAGCACAAAACACTTTATGATAAAGAAATAAACGAATACATAAATGCTGAATTTAAAGATATATTGAGGCAGGTGGCTGCAGAACAGATTGGAATCAGGGATGGTTGCAAAACAAAGGATGTAGGAAAGATGAGAAATGGTGTGCAGACACAAAAATGCTTTTTATTTTAAGTCAAGTTTTACTCATTTTTATCCTTCATAGTTTTAGTTGCTGAAAAGTCATTACATTTTAGTCAACTTAATAATTTTGTCAGCTATGTTGTTATTTAGTCTTAATCATGAGTCAAATGTCCTTTTTTTCATCAGATTATATTGAACATTTCAATTTAGTCAATCTAGTCTAGCCTAAACTAATAATTTTATTTATTATTATAATTAACTTATAACCGTTAAGAGAGCCGATCTGCACCGCCCAGCATGGAAAAATCTGCGCTTAATCTACCACCCGAACCCGACCAGCAAACCACAACTTTATGCATTATAGTAGCACAGTTGTCACGAGTGAGGAGACAGAAACTGAGCTCCGCCGCTGCAGCGAGAGGTGTGTTTATGTTTGTGTTTGTGTTTGTGTTTGAGAGAGCGAGAGAAGGTGAAAGTAAAGAGAGATTTTGGTCAAGTTTGTCCTTTTTTTTTGCATGTTTGATATAGTCACCGTTAGTGTTTAATGACGTCGGTGCCATCTCGTTATCGTCTCATCTAAAAGTCCGCATTTTCGTATTTTTTGTCAATCATATAATGCACCAACTCCCAAACGCTTGTCCGTCATTTAAGTTTTCGGAACAGGTTAAATTGTGTGCATTTTTTCGCATCCATCAAAAGGCAAAAGAGGGTCGTTTGACCACACAGAGCCACAGTCTGTGCAAACGTCATCATCCAAAATGACTACTGATAAACATAAAGATACATTTTGGCAGCTTTGAATCAGGGATGGTTGCAAAACAAAGGATGTAGGAAAGATGAGACAGTAGTGATCGAGCTCTAGGCAGCTAAACGATAGCTTCTTGCTAATGTCATTCATTCATTAGCCTGTTTGGGACTAGTGCTAATTGATTGCACCCACGTTCAGTCAGTTTTGTCTCGTACTGCGAATTTTTGTAACAAATAGAATATTAAAATGCATGAAAAATACGGACTCAGTGTGCCGAGAGCTTTTGTCATTGAAAGAAAAGGTGTTTGACGAAGATATTTCGTCATAGTTTTGGTTAAATGAACAGTGGTTCATAGAAAGTGTAACTGTATCTTCCAGATATCATGACTTTGTCATTGTGTATCCGTCACTGACTGCCTCTGGCTGTCCTCCCCCAGGTACAGAGTGGTGGTGTCGTATCCTCCCCAGAGCGAGGCGGAGCTGGAACTTAAGGAGGGCGACATTGTGTTTGTTCACAGGAAGAGGGAGGACGGCTGGTTCAAAGGCACGCTGCAGAGGAACGGCAGGACCGGACTGTTCCCTGGCAGCTTCGTAGACAGCATCTAACACACACACACACACATTACAGTGAACCACGACCGTGCAAAACCAAACGGATCAGCGCTCGCAAGGTTGCCGGGACAGAACATTCATATACTGACACTTTAACTCCTTAGAGGCTATGAGAGAGAGAGAGAGAGAGAGAGAGAGAGAGAGAGAGCTGCAGAGAAGAACCGTATATGTCGTCATGGAAAGCACAGAGTTAGAGGAGAGCACACTACTCATGAACTTTTCCTTTTTTTTGTTGGTTATTTATATCTTTGTAACAATTCAGCTGTTAAATGTGTGCCTTGTACTGTTCCTCACTTTATTGTACATAAGGACACAAAGATGATTAGTCCTAAAACAACCAATATGAGCTGTTGATATAGATATGTTACACATTTTAACTTATTTCATAGATTGGCCTTTTTTTCTTTTTTTCAGTGCAACACATTAAGCTGGCACACGCCTTACGCCACATTCGACCACATCTGACTGCTCTTTTATTATTTCATACTGTCAGCAGCAGATAGGAGGAGGTGTATCAGATGAACCAGGCCGGAACAAATGAGCAGTGTCACCATCGCTTGTGCTGTGTAGAAGGACAAACGATACTTCCTCCGGCTCTGAAGTACCTAAACCTGAGGATCATAGGAGAGATCTGTCGTATTGCACATTGGAGCTACCCTTCCTAAGTCCCGCCCCTCTTAGCTCTGTGCTCCAATAACAGTTGAGCA
This sequence comes from Sebastolobus alascanus, assembly GCA_916701645.2. Taxonomy (NCBI): domain Eukaryota; kingdom Metazoa; phylum Chordata; class Actinopteri; order Perciformes; family Sebastidae; genus Sebastolobus; species Sebastolobus alascanus. The sequence continues at coordinate 140,839 of CAKAOJ020000209.1, read as the reverse complement.
AACTCGGTACCTCGGTCCCCTTTCCTGTTATACATAGATATTGACGTCATTTGGAGCCAGAGTCTGTTCAGTAGTGATCGGAGGGATGGAGCCGCGGTATCGAGGTCCTGCCCGAGCCAATCACGAGCCGAGCACGGCCACAGAGATGTCTCAGCCCCTTTTATATAGCATCATATAACTAATTAAAACCAAACTGATCAGAAAAATTAACACTTGAAGAAACATCAGCGTGATATAAAACTACCTAAAATGGCAGAAACCATATTTGGGAGAAATGTATTGGACTTTTTAGTTTGGCCTGTGTCCCATCCGCTAACATGGAGAGGGCGGGGTTTATGAGCTATACTGCAGCCAACCACCAGGGGGCGATCCAGATGTTTTGGCTTCACTTCTGGCGAGCTGTCATGTCGTCCGTCTTTATATACAGTCTATGGACACATTACATTGTATACAGTCACATCTTAATTTAGCTAATGTTAGCAAAACGCTACATCAAGAGGAGTTTAAAGTCCTGATCACCGCCGTCAGCCAAGTTTGCTTCCTCCTTATTTCTGTGGTAACGTTAAAGAGATTTTGGAAAAGGACAGACATATTTTTATGATGACGCGAATTATCGTCAGCCAGAAAAGATCAAGAACAGCGTTCCTTTGTTTATATGGTGCAGCCATTGTTCCAAAGGCCCATTGCTCCGAAAATACAAACTCTCCATGCAATGAACAGAAGAACATCGCTGATTATTATGCAAAATGACGTTGCATCACGATATTTTTTTTCCTACCATGGTGAAGGCATGACCACTCATGCCTAAACTTAGCCAATCAATGAAGGCAGCGAGTAATAAGAGGCAGAGGGACGGGGTCATACATTAGCCAGTAGGAAAAAAATCGGGAAGGTCTGATGATGTCATTCTGCATAATAATTAGCCATGTGCTTCTGTTTGTGTGTATTTTCGGAGTAATGGGCAGTCCCTAAAATAACTTATGGTGTTATTTATTTGTGTATACCAGATGTCTAACATCCCAACGGGTAAAGTTACCTGAGTAAAAGTTATCATAATGAATATATCCTTCCACCGCATACTGTAGTCCAATGTCGGCTTCTTGAAGCTATATTAGTGCCTGACGCCCAGAAACTAAAATACACACTGCAGCACCCGGACCTAGCAACAGTAACTAAGGGGGGAACGGGACTTAGGAAGGGTCAAATCACAGCCATGTGAACACTGCACAGGCCTCCAGTTTTTATCCCTCTGGTGTGGTCGAGGCTGAAGTGCTGAAGGACTGTTGACCTGCAGCGATCAAACATTTGCATGTGATTATCAGGAGACACAGTGGGGACAGATGTGTTGCAGGACTCTTTGCCTTTTTTAAGAAAGAAAACACACTCCAGGAAAAGACGTTGCGGTCAGATATCGCTTACTTTGTTCCTTCTTTGTATTATTTACCGACCAGAGTAGCTTCTCTCCCGAAGAACACAGACGTAGCTCTGCATCACAAGAAGAGCGACACAACAGATTATTATCAGCGTATATATTTATGTTTGTTACAGATTCCTCCGAGGCTGACACCTGCTGCTCTTAAAAGAGTCCGTCGTTGAACTAAAACCTGGACGCTCGCCCTTCAGCAGGCTCTCCCGTTTTTATACACATTCCTAATGTGACTTGTGGCAATAAAAACACAGCTAGCTAAAGCACCGAATGTTTTGCCTAAAGTAACATATCGTTGTTATCACTCCACAGGAAGAGTCTGTTGAAAGGTATAGAAATCAATCACTTTGACCCCCCCTTTTGATTTATTGATTTTTTTTGTGGTTGGGTTTTGTTGTACATTACGTCTATACAAAGTTTTTAATGTTAAGTATTGTATTGACTTGAATTACTGTAAGATTTCTGTGTGATTGGAGGGGATTTTTTGGTGCTTGTTAAACATAAAGAATAGGCAGTTGTAGGATTAATACTTTAGGGACTTTCATCAGATCAAATATCTCAACATGTAATTCCCATTTTCGTAATGTGTTCTCTAAAATGCATTGGTTAAATGAATGAAATCCTTCAAAGTAAAGGTATTATTAGGTATAACATTATAGACTGACGCCTCCTGCATCTGATCTTTAAGTCTTATGAGGTATTTAAACACTTAAAAAGTTGATGCAATCACTGAATCGTGCCAAATCTGGCTTTGAGAATGAATTTCCTGACTGAATTGGACCCGTAGTTACGCGTTTTATTTAGTCCTTTTGTTGTTAATTGAGGGGGACCACTGTGTAATTGACTGCTGGAATATGTTGTAGTTTTTTTTTTAAATTTGGAGAGCGTGTGGAAACGGATGGTACGAATCACTGTTAGGGCCTTTTTTTTTTTTTTTTGGTCTTTCTGAATTTATGTAGAATTAATCTGATGTTTCTTGGCGATCACCACACCAACCTCAGGCTCTGTGCTCAACTGTTCCTCTGAGTGTCTTTTCATTTCACTGGTAAGCCTTTAATTAATATATATATATTTATATATATATATATATATACACATTACTCCAACATGTTCATGCACTATCATAACATATCTAATCGTACTGACTCCATATTTGTTCATGCATCAGCTGCACAGTTCTCCACACATGAAGCATTTCTTAGTTAATATTTTCATTTATTGGATCACATGACAACTTTGACTTCAACTTTTAACAGATTTTCCTCATGCCAAGGTGACTTACTTGATTTTTTTGATTTTTTTTTGTCTTTAGTTAGTCTGTCATATGTCTGAAAATGGTGAAATCAACCTATTTGGCACAAATCTATTATGTGAAAAACATTCTGAAGTATTTGAGGGAATAGCACATTTTGTAAAAATCTCTATAACAATAAAAGCTAATGGTTTCCATAATTTCTTTCATTGTTTCATTACAGTAATGTTGTGTTTTCCTTGTGTTATGTTGGCCACCTGCAGCCAGGGCAGGAGTAATATTATGATCAATATCAATCGTGATAAATCACAAATTAATCACACATGTTTTTATCTGTTCAAAATGTACCTTAAAGGGAGATTTGTCAAGTATTTAATACTCTTATCAAAATGGGAGTGGGTAAATATGCTGCTTTATGCAAATGTATGTTTATATTTATTAATGGAAATCAATTAACAACACAAAACAATGACATATATATATTGTCCAGAAACCCTCACAGGTACTGCCTTTAGCATAAAACAATATAACTCAAATCATAACAAGGCAAACTGCAGCCCAACAGGCAACAACAGCTGTCAGTGTGTCGGCAGCATATTTGTCCACTCCCATGTTGATAAGAGTATTAAATACTTGACAAATCTCCCTTTAAGGTACATTTTGAACAGATAAAAAAAGTGTGATTAATTTGCGATTAATCGCGATTAAATATTTTAATATCGATTGACAGTTAAAAAACCAACATGCTCTCAAATTTAGAGATTTGGTGGACTTAAAAATGGCAGAATTAACGTATGAATTACAAACACAAAGATTAGAACAAATGCAAAACAAAGATGTCAAAGGAGTTAATTTATGGAATAGTTTTGAAAAGGAAATGAAAATGTGTAACACTATATATATAGATATATATAACTAATTGTGTACAGTTAATAGATTTTTTTTTAAATATTTCCAAAGTAGATGATTAACAAATATAAAACTGAAGTATGAACACTTTATTTGGGACTTTTGAGGTATATAAAATATACATATATTTTATTTTATTTCTTTCATTTTCAGTGTATAAATTTAATGAGTCGTTTTGGAGCGGGTCATCTCATGGATGTATTAAAAGAACAGGGTCCTCTTCAGAGAGCCGACCGCCATGTTTCTACAGTAGCTCAGGAGGGACAAACCAACCACTGGCTCTGGAGAGAGACATTCACATTTTCATATTTTCATGTCGGCCACCGTAGTTCTTCTACACGCTTGGCACGCGGGAGAAGTTTCAGTTGGTTGGTCTGTGGGAAAATAGCTTTAAATGTTAATAATAAGATTTGACTGAAAGTATAAACACACATTGAGATAAATATCCAGTAAATAAAGACAGCTGTTCCTAATTCAGTGTAACTGGGCTGAGTCGTGGTACATGTGGTCATTAGTGTCTCTTCTGGCGTTAGAGGAGCTTCTCTGTGACTTACAGCGGAGCAGAGAGGTGAACCTTCAGTGTGTTCAGCTGGGAAACACTGACAGGAACTGACAGGCGCCCAGAGAGGTCGTTGTGCTGCACACGGTTCCCTGCAGACGATGGGTTACCATGGAAATAAGTTACTCCAATGTACCAGCGTAAGACTTAGCAGGAAGAATAAAAACAAGGACATTTATCCTGCAAAGAATGAGTGTATTTAAATGATTCTGTCTGACTTCATCACATTTGTTTTGTATTCTTTGGCCACTCCGCTTGTTTTACTTTGGTACTTACAAAATGCTGATTTTATTATTTCTTTTATAACATATTTTACTAGCGGAAATGTATAGTATGGTATACAAGATTCAAAGGTCCAGTATTTCCATTTTTTCGTGTTTAACAAATCACAATGGAAAAGAGAAAAAAATGAACAAAGCAAGGCAAGTTTATTTATATAGCACATTTCAGCAGCAAGGCAATTCAAAACGCTTTACATAAAATATAAAACATTAAAAGCATCAAGAAACTCATTATAAGAGATAAATAAGAAAAAATAGGATAAAAAATAAGATGAAATAGAATACATAGAATGCATGACATGGATAATAAAACCCACTGAATAATAATAATAATTATTATTATTTTTATTATAATTATATTAGTATTATATAAAATATATAAAAAATAGAGTTTTCAACGTGTTATTATCACGTTAACTTTGACGGCCCTAATATAATTATAAACAATTGCATCCAAAAATAACCCAAGAATCAAAGAAACCATCAAGAAAACAGTTTTTGAGAAGAAGAAAGAAAAACTAAATTTCACTCAGGATCCACTGAAGTGAGTTAATAGTGTGTGTCTGAGTGTGTACATGTGCAGAGTTACAGAGACATATCATGTGTGTGAGTGTTTGTGTGCCAGCATACTGTATGTGTGCGTGCACTCATGAGCGAGAGCAGAAAACGCTCCTGTTGGCGAGTATAATTAGATCAGTAAGGTGTGAAAGAGGGAATAATGTCTCGGTGTTCAGGGAGCTGATCTGAATACAAATCAAGCTCCATTTCTCTCTCTGACACTCAGACACAGCTTATTAATGAACATCGTGCTGAAGAGTAATAACGTTTTTAAACTAATTATACTGTTAGAGGTGGTTGTATTTCTGTGCTGCAGCATGATTCATACTGCGAGGCTCAGTGTCACATCAGGTCCAACCCGGCTCAGGTTGTGAATGTGATTTAACCTCAGCAAATCAATCCTGCAGGACGTCTTCCTGGACTGATGGACCGTCCAGGTGCCGGCCGCCGAGGCCACCCACTCTCAACATCACTCACCTTTTTTAGTTTTTTTTTTACACCAGTGACAGTTTTGCTTTCCTGGTGAAGTATATTTCCACATGGGGAACAATGATACATGAAGCAAAAAGGAGAATGAATGACTGCAATTAACAGTCAAAGAGCTATTTCAGTGTACAGTGTAGGGGACCATGTATCAGAATAATCTTCTACAAGTTAACTCGGAGAGAAGAACTAATTATACTGCAGTAAATGTTAGCCTCTACAGTAGGGCTGCTTCCTTTACATTAGTAGCTAATTTTTGAATCAATTAATCGACTAAAAGTTGTTTCAAGGAGCATTACTGTATCAGTTTTTTTTTGAGCATTTTTGCTGAATTTATTTCTAAGAAACTTGGCATATGGAGAAAACAAAGATTAGAAGTTGCCTTCGATATCATATTGTGACAATAGTATTGGCTCTGTCTCAATCGGGTAAGCGGGTGTTGACTTAACCATTAGTTGGTGGTAACCCCGACTACAGTATCTGCGAGACAAAGGGTCATTGAAGATTCTGAACTCAAAGGCCCGGGTGATATACAGAAACAACTCTCCAAGGATGGTTTAAATGCAGAGGTCACATGTCATGTTTGTACCTTTCTAGTATGATGATTGTATAATTTAAGGGTTGAGCAGTTTGGGGCTTTAAAAATATTCATGCATGTTATGTTTTAAAACACTGAACGCAACTTGACTAAAGGGATTATAGCTCCAAGGAGGTTGCAAATTTTCAAGAGCACCCAAATTTAATGTATGTACCTGATGTCCTAGATTTGTTTAAAATTTAAGCTTTTTAAAGTTGACTCCATTGAAGGCCAATACAATTCAGGGCGGGAGAAATTATGCCTATAGTGCAAATAAAACATAAAAATATTCTAAATCCAATTACAACACTAAAATTGCATAACTTTACTGTAATGCAGCCCATTTAAAATTAGTCAAAGAGACCCCGTCCTAGATTATTTACCATTAGAGCTCAAACACACTCCATTGAAAGGCCAATACAATTCAGGGCGGAAGCAAATTATGCCTAGTGCAACGTAAAACATAATAAAATATTTCTAAGATCACCTTTTACCATTCACTATCAATGAGAGTCCGAGGACAATATACTTTACTCTATGAGATACTATCTGCTATTTCTATTGTTGTCTTTCCTTTTATATTTATTTTTACAGTCATATTTAACCACTGCATTTATGTATGTATGTATGTATGTATGTATGTATGTATGTATGTAAAAAAAAAAAAAAAAAATAGGAAAAGACAACACTTATGCGGTATCACAATATTACGATATCTAAAATCGAAGGCGATATCTAGTCTCATATCATGATATCGATATAATATCAATATATTGCCCAGACCTAATACTAATAAAGTACAACAAGGTCAAGTTAGTTAAAACAGACATTTTAGTCCCCAAGTTTCCACTCTGTCCTGTTTACCTGAGACACACAAGTCACATGATCAACCGGAAGTAGCATCATTTGAGTCTCCTGAGGGCCAAAAGTAAGTTCTCTCTCTATTTTCTGTAATTTTTATCATATTGCATGACTGAGAATGTCAACCTCAAAGTCCTGTTACCCAAGTTATTTCTTTATTATATTGTTTTGTTTAAAGATAGTTTGGGTAAACCACTTGAATGTGCTAGCTAAGTGTTCTCATGCTTTTAGCATTGATGTCATGTGGCTATATTGCAGGTATATATTTTAAAGGAAGAACATTTTCTTGAACTCTGAAAAGACTTGAAATGAATGGACATTGAACTCCTCTGGCATTAAGGTTTTTTTTTTTTTGTCTTGTGTGTTTTGTACTGTTTATTGTATTCCCTATACTTTTGTACTTGTCTTTTGTTGAAAATAAAGTTCTGAAAAAAAAAAAAAAAAAAAAAAATATTGCAGGTATATGCTAATGCTATGCTAGAAACTCAGTCCTATTACACATATGATTCATCTTCTAATTAGAAACCTTGAATATAAATAAATAACATAACGTGAAATTGACCATTACACATTTTATTATAACAGTTACACGTGTGTTATTGGATACAATGCTGAAAAAAAAAAAAAAAAAGTTTTATTTTGAAAATTATAACGGAATTGGAAGCGGAATGGACCGGAAACAGTCTCACTGTACAGTTTGCTGCTGTGTGTTCACTCCGCCATCTATCGACTGATGACGAGCAGCGCATCATCACTGAGAACAAAGATGGCGGCGCATCTCTGATACCAGTCTGTGAACTTATTTACAGAGAAACAAGCTTCGTTGGACAGAAAACAGCAGTTTAAAACAAGGTAAGTTACAGTTAACGTTATAAACTTTATCATACAGTCACAGTTAGGTAGCTGAACAACTGCTAAGGTTAGCTACCAGACAGCTAAATGACCTTTAATCACAGACAGCTGTCTTCACTGAGACATCAGTGTTGACATTAGCTTACTGTGTGTGTGTGTGTGTGTGTGTGTGTGTGTAAGTGTGTGTGTGTAAGTGTGTGTGTGTGTGTAAGTGTGTGTGTGTGTGGTCATTTCTGTTAGCCAGTCCTCAGTAGGTCTTAATTATACGTATCTACTTTTACTTTATAGTATTTTCTTTATCTTCTTTTCTACTGTATTTCTGTGGTACATGCATGTTTCTTCACTTTACTTTGACTATTATGGTCCAGACTGCAAAATCTGCACCTGTTTTGTGGTTAATGTTAATTTCATAATGATGCTTAAACTCCCTGAAGTCAAGCAGCAGAAGATAAGTGACAATATGCAAATACTGCTGGTGCATTTTTTGGGTGAAATAAACATGCAAGAGTAGTCTTACATGTCACTGTTTATAACACAAGGAGTTTATTCTTAGCTAAAATAAAATAGGGGCATAAATTAAGAGTATACCCTCTTCTACAGGCACCTCTACACCACTGACTAGATTTGAGATTTATTTGTTCGCACAATAAAACAAAGCATTTTTGCTTTTTCTGTTTGTTTGTTTTTTATTAAAATTTTGTGCATGTATGTATTTGTATTTATGTGTGTGTGAGTGTTGATCTGTGAAAGAAAAAATTGCAAATATATATTGACATTTTTGTGGATGTATAATTCATGAGTAGTTTGCAATAAAAGTATTAAATAATAGATAGATAGATAGATAGATAGATAAAACAAAGCAGCAGAAACACAACAACGAATAAAAGAAGCAAGTTGTGCAGGTGAGATTCCTTCTATAAGCCACATTATAAGCAAATACAAAAGTTATATAATCAACAAAAGTAAACAAACGAGCAAACATAAATATATAAATAAATATCCTCGGGGAACATGAAACTGCTTTTACTGTTGTTTATTGCACTTTACATTTATTTATTCTACATTTAACCTATTTATATTTACACTACTTTATTTATATTGTTCTATTATTGCACAATATGTTTGTACCTTATCTTGTATCTTGTTGTTTGCACCTTATGTTCATTCATTCATTCTTTTGTTTTGCACCGAGGACCAGGGAAACACCATTCCTCTATGTACTGCACTAGCTGGATGGATGGATTGATCTCTTATCGCTTTTACATTTAGGCTCGAGTTAGCTACATGTATCAGCTAAATGCTAGCTTTTTACTAGATGTAAACGCTGTGGTGATGTGCAGAGCTGCTGTCTCTCCTGCAGCGTGGTGTCGGTGCGTCATGTCCCGGCTGGCGGTGGTGTGTGGGGGCTCCAGGGGCATCGGGAGGGCCGCGTCCCGCCTGCTGGCAGAGAGCGGCTGCAGGGTGGCCGTGGTCTCCAGGAACCAAGACGCTGCCCGTGCCACTGTGGCATCTCTACATGGAAGTATGGAGCTGTGCACAGATGCACAATAAACATGCATGTTTCAGTATGCAACTCATGGAAAATCTAGAACAGTATCGGATGCACAGTAGAGGCAAGGACAGAAGAAACAAAGCACCGGTATTCACAGATAAAAGGTCTTTCTTTATTTATTGTGGGCAAAAAACATCAGTGTAATCACTCGAGCAGTAATGGTAATTTTATACACAAAGGTGAGGCACAAACACCAATCAGGGAATAGAATATATAATATAGGATAATAGGATAATAGGATTCCTCTGTGAATGCACCAGCAGGGGTGAATTGATCTTCCTACAAACGATTTTCTCTCAGAGGCCAGAGGAAATTAAATAAATGGTAAATATTTGACTGCACTTTCCTCTCGGTCTCACGCACAAACACACAGTGTCTGATCTGCTGCTTTTGTGCTATAAAATAGAAGAATTGTAGACCTAGAAATACCTGCAGCTGTTTATGAAGAGACTGTAGGAACCATTAAACTCACAGACCGTCTGTATCTGCTCTCTAGCCGACCACGTGGCGTTCAGCTGTGATGTCTCCAAAGAGCAGGAGGTGCAGAAAAGCTTTGAGACGATCCAGAAGACCTGCGGAAACATCTCTTATCTCGTGAATGCAGCCGGCATCAACAGGTGAGCAAGTATGCAATGGGCATAATAAATAGGTATATTAATGTTACAGAAGAACACTGAACTTTATGGCTCATCAACTCAAGATCGGTCTCAAGACCACTTCACTTTTTGACCATATTTTTACTCTATTTTCACTAAATAAACCTGTGTATTGTCTGATTTATTTGTTAACGTCATTACTGTGATTGCTCATAGAAAACAAAGGAACATTCCCACACATAAAAGTCACCTCTGCAACGCATTTAGATTATTTTATCACGACATTTCTCATGGTACACTTATATATATACACATATATACTGTACAGTATATACATACTCACACTGGTCTGGGTCTTTATTATGACTTGGTCTCAACCCCTCAAAGTCCCGATACACTCTGGTCTTGGTCATGACTTGGTCTCGGTTTAGGTGATCTTCACTACTACACTGCGCTGACCTATGTTACTACTATATGTGTGTGTTTGTTCAGGGATGCTCTGCTACTGCGGACCAAGCCGGAGGACATGGTGTCTGTGCTTCACACCAACCTGCTGGGCACCATGTTGACCTGCAGAGCGGCACTGCGCAGCATGCTGCACACCCAGGGAGCGGCCATCGTTAATATAGGTACTGATGGCTCCTCTGAGTCCAGGATCAGTATTATGGTTTCAGTTTGGTCACTAGGTGGCAGCGTACATCACTGCTACTTTCTTTAGATTCACTCAAGTTTTGAAGTAAAGGCCTAAACTGGTAAATTTTACTCTTACATACATTTTTGCGTGTTTTACTACATTGATTTTATGAGTATACTAACATCAATTAAAACCAGTGGCTGACTGGAACGTAAGAGAACTTCATTCATCAGTCTGTAAACCTGTAGTATCTTTCTGATTGGGACTAATGTCCTCCCAGTGTTTTATTTTGAAACATTTCTGTCTAATCTAGTTTTAATGGATGTGTGTTTGTTGTTTGCAGGCTCTGTTGTGGGTTTGAAAGGGAACGCTGGTCAGTGTGTCTACAGCGCCAGTAAAGCCGGTCTAGAGGGCTTCACACGCTCTCTGGCTAAAGAAGTCGCTTCACGTAATGTCAGAGTTAACCTGCTGGCTCCAGGTAAAACTCCTTCTTTCTTCTGACTTCACCTTTTCCTCTCAGCTCCTGCTCTGGCCTCTTTTTTTTATAGTCTTTCTCATGTCCCTGCCTTCTCTTGCTTCCAGGTTTCATCCGCACCGACATGACCGCGGGGCTGAAGGAGGAGGACGCGGTGCGCTCCATCCCACTGGGGAGATTTGGCGAGCCGGAGGAGGTAGCCCAGGCTGTCCTCTTCCTGTTGGAGTCTCCCTACGTCACAGGACAGGTGCTGGTGGTGGATGGAGGACTGCAGCTGGCCATGTAGGGGACGGAGCCTTCTCTGGAGTCATCTCACCACTAAAAACAATGGCAGAGAGGCAGGTGAAAGCCTCTCATATCTGGTTTAAAGGGCGGATACATATGCGTTCTTTTCCGTTTTTTTCAAATGGAAACGCCCACTCAGCCGTTAGCAAAAGTTAGCTGTGCTGAGTGCTATAAAATGATATGAAAAACTCAAATAAACAAAAAATAATGGACGCCCTTTAAAGGTATAGAAGATGGAGACTGTAGAGGAAATGATTCAAGAGTAAGATGAGGGGACAGCGGACTCTATGTTACTCATGACTGAGGAGCATCTGACTGATAAAAAGTGGACATTTACTCTATCGATAACTGATAATTACCTGCTCCTCATGGCCAATACCGATATGATAACCGATAATTTCAAATTTTTGTATTTTAAAAAGAAGTTCATACCCTGTAGTTTATTATGCACGCCTGAGGGTAAGAAAGGCTGAGATGTAGTGAGCAAAGATGGATGATTTAGTATTTCATAGCTCTGACCTGACCAGATCTAACTGACGTCACTATTGCAAACAGTTCTGACTCTTCAAATGTTCATTTATTTTTTCTAGTAAAGTACATCGAAAAACTTGCATTGCAAATTACAACTGTGTTGCCTTTCTCTGAAACTGAAAATCCACAGCGGCGACGACATGTTTGGCTCTCTAGTCTTCTTCTTCTTCTTCTTCTTCTTCTTCTTCTTCTTCTTCTTCTTCTTCTTCTTCTTCTTCTTCTTCTTCTTCCCCTCCTCCTCCTCCTCCTCCATGTTTTTTGGTGCTGCAAGATGCTTTTTAGTTAGTCGGTTAAAATAAGTCTTTCATTAACACAAACAAAAGCGAAAGGCGTAGTGATATTTAGATGAACGGCAGCCATGAAACTGTACCAAACCAACTTTAAAGGTTCATATCTCCACCTACTGTATTCGGTGTATAGATGCTGCGCTTGTTAAGACGATAGTTTCTCGGCTATAATCTCATTATCGGGCCTAATATATATTGTGCATCCCTAATCATTACCTAACTCAAAGTCTTGCTGCAAAACACAAAGAGTAAACAGAGGCTCCGTTGCAAATCTCGCACTTTTTCTTTTTACTTTTAGTACATACTGCAGCCGTCCTCACAAAGTCCGTACTGTTGCATGCAGTATGCACACAATTGGGATTTTGTCACATTGCGTCTTGAACTTTGACCTTCTTGCTCATGTGGTCCCTCTGCGGCTCTCAGTCGATGTGACGTATCTTCCGCTGTGCAGAGGATTGTGGGTCAGAATAGCCAGAACAGCATGCTGGCTTGCATACTATAAAATGCGATGAGATGCAGTAGGACATCCTGGTATTTTTGCATACTACGTTTGACATACTAAATATTTTTCTGGCATACTAAGTAGTACGGTAGTATAGGTATTGAACGCAACGTAAATCTTTACACAGGTTGTAAAAAGGCAGTTAGTTGTTGTTGATATAAGAGACACAAAACCAGGTCTCTCAGAGGATCTGTGTCTTTCTGCTGAGTCACTGAGTCCAGCCGCAGTAGGCGTGGCCTGCTGTGTGTGTGACAGTCGGTCCTGATGACTAACGCTGCTGACTCCAGAGTGTCTGGCCCAGTCCAGACCTCCGTGCCCTGAGGTCCCAAATTTGATCAGCGGGATTGAACGCTGTTGGTCTTTTTCCATGACTGTAAAGCACTCGCCACTGATCGTAGCGCTCGTGTTTTGTTTCCCCATCGCCCCCGGGAGACCCCCTCACAGCCAGCACATGTCCCCCCCCTCCTCCCCCAGCACCACCAGCGGCCCCTGAGCCCACCTCTGGAGGGGCCTGTCGAGGGGCCAGGCATGTCAGGCTGCAGCTGGAGGAAATTAGAGGTAGTGGTTCGAGGTGGAGGTGGAGGTGGAGGTGGAGGTGGGGGGGGGGGGGTATTTTTAGCTCTGGGAATGTTTTGAGTGTCTGGTTGCAGCTCTGGAGATGTAGTGTGGATGGACAGGGTCTGAGGTGGCTGTCATGCTCAGCGAAGAGATGTGAAATGCTGCGTTGGTTGTTTACCATCCATAAGTGTCATAACTTGGACGGCACTCAGACGTCCTGAACGCTGTATTTCCTATTAAAGAGTTGGATTACACTCTGATTAGTATTCTTAGCGAGCGTGGTATTTCCACCGTGACTGATAATGTGTTTTTTGGCATTCTCGTATTGTTTTAGGAAGAGCCTGCCAGTCTATAAAAACATCTCACGCTGTCTCTGAAGAGTTTGATTTTTATTAACTTTCATAACCTAAAATAATATCAGGAGAACAATCCATATACAGGCATTGATTGGCATAGAAATGTGCAAACACAGTCAGCTGATGCAAGCTCGGAACAGACAGAAAAAGATGTCCACTTTGTATAGTGTTACAGAGGTGATATAAATATACCTTGCTTTTCGCTTTCTACCAGCCGAATACTGGGAAAAGAAGTTGTGTTTTTATACATCCTGGAAACAGTCGTTTGGCACCGTACAAGTGTCCAAAAATAACATGCAAAGAAATTGTGTTTGCATTAAGCCTAAAAGTGATTTAAGGCAGTAAATACATTTATAAAACTTCATGATACAGAAAGGATTGTTTTTTTTTTATCAGTGAACAAAAAGGTTGCTGATATAATTTATGTCAAGATTGTTGGAAGATTCTTTTTTTTTTCATACAAAAATAAAATGGACAATCTGTGATGTGTGTGACAAATACACTGAAACCTTTCACAGCACCGATTTCAATTCACCCTTTTTTTAAAATAAACCATCAAAGAAAAAAAATAAATCACAAAAAATGACCCTTAAACACCAAAGTTTTCCATATCTTCCATTTCTCAATATCACCACAGTCACTCGCATCCCCCTAACTGTGGAGGACTAAAGATGCCATTATGTTAAATAAATAGATAAATAAATGACTTAATAAATAAATAAAATAATAAAGAAAGAAATGTAGAAATGAAAGCCTCAATTATCAAATAAATGTGCAGGTTAATATGAAAATAAATGTATTTATTTATTTGACAAATTACTTAAAATTGTATTCATTTATTTTCATATTTAATTATTTCCCAATTTATTCTTCTCTGTTTATATTTATTTCTGTTTATTTATTTCACTATTTACTCAAATAAATAAAAAATATTTATTTATTTGACAAATTTCTTAATTTTGTATTCATTTCTTTTCATAATTAATTATTTCCCAATTTATTCTTTGCTGTTTAAATTAATTTCTGTTTATTTATTTCACTATTTATTCAAATAAATAAATACATACATTTTACATTATTATTATATTTGTTATTATTTCTTCTATTTTTGGGAATATTTATTTATTTTCAAATTAACCTGCACATTTATTTCATAATTCAGGCTTTTATTTCTACATTTCTTTCTTTATTATTTTATTTATTTATTCATTGAGTCATTTATTTAATTATTTATTATTATGATGGAAACTTTAGTCCTCCATATATATCAAGTGTTAACTTACCATATTAAAGTTGCTGTCCATCACAAAAACTTGCTCTTTTCCCATCGCTGTCCCTTCCTGTGTCTGTTAGATCGAACCTTCGTTAAGCTCTGCTGCGCCCACAAACAAACATCCATGTGTGAGCGTTCTTTTTCCCAAACCTCATCTCTTCTGCTAAATAAAAAACATACTGTTTGTAAGGCCCGGCCTTTTCCAATATCTGTAGGCTAATCTATGACAACACTGAGACTGTATGATACTGCAGCTACAATCAGATACTGTAGATATCAGCACTGTGCTACACAAGCACACATAATAAGTGATCTCCTTCCTCACAGCTACGATGCTTCGTCTCTTCTTAAGTCTCCCGCATGTTTAATCACAGCTGGTGGAGTGCTACGTATAGATATTAGTCTGTGTGTATATCAAATGGCACCACTTGAACATGCATAGTAATTCTATGTTTCATTTTTATCTTTACAGTCATGAGAGGCACTTAAACAGAGTCAACAGAGCGTATTTATGAGCAGTCTTTCCTCGTGATAAAACACTTTTCCAGGTCCAGTTGATAAAATGAAGCATGGGGGAAACAACTCGATGCATTCTGTAATATAATGGGTTGTGTCATACTATAAAAACATATGAAAACCACCAGCTCACTCTGCCCACCGACCCTTTAGTTCAACGATAGAGTCCCTCAGGTGGTTATATTCTGCCCCTCGTCGCCGTCGTTAACGTATTTGTCTGAGGAGTGCTGGGAACGAGGGCAGCTCTCAGGGTTATTTAAGGGGGGGGGTGACCTCCCCGTGGTCTCTACAGGTCGTCACTTTCCACCAGGCCGCCGGGCTGCAGCGGGCTGGAGTCGGGGAAGAAGGCCGCCTTCACGTCCAGCCCTCTCTCTGTCAGTGCGGCGTAGCGGCTGGTGGAGGGACGCACCTTCTTGGGCTTGGGGAGGTTGGGCTGCTGCCACTGAGCTGCAGACGGAGCAGAGAGAGTTTAATTAATAATGTGTAGAGAGGAAACAGAAACGCTCGATTCAACGAGTGTGTTGTAGACTTACCGTGGACGTCGAGGCGTGCGGTGCTGGATACGATGCCGGCCTCGTTCTTGGCTGACACGGTGTACCAGCCGGCGTCTTCTTTCATGGCTGGCTGGATGATCATACACAGGTAGCCACAGTTGTCCTGGTGCATGCTGGGAAAGAAAATGGACACAAATTATTATTTGTTAGTTATTATTAGTTATTTCTTACAAGCGTTTTCCTGCAAATGTCCAGCAACACGTGACGCACGTGTCTATTTCCGCTCGTAACATGCAGACAGTCTTTTCAAAATAAACTTACGTGTTCACAGGAAACAACTTGGTTAGGTTTAGGCAACAAAACTACTTAGTTAGGTTTAGGAAAAGATCATGGTTTGTGTTAAAATAACTCCGGAAGTGGCGTCACTTAAAGGTCCGGTGTGTAGTTTCTGGCGGTATCTAGTGGTGAGGTGAGGAGATTACAACTGAATCTTCTCCCGTGTGCCAAGCGTGTTGAAGAGCTACAGTGGGCGACGCAAAAATGCGAATGCAGTGAGTAGAGTGTGTGTACGTGGGAAGTGAGTGATGAAGCGAGAGAGAGAGAGAGAGCGGCGGCGACGGGAGCGAGTATCGTTATCGACTCCGAACCAAGCAGGAAAAGTTAACAGAGTTTGGAAACATACTAATTAATATTATATTCCATTTCTGCCAATAGATCCCCCTAAATGTTACACACTGGTCCTTTCAATACGGAAGTTACGTGACAAATAAATCAACGTTGAACCGCGGCCTCCTGGGTGAAAGTGAAAGTGTTTTTAGACCAACCCATCCAACCCGACCTCCTCCCTACGCAGCGTTTGTAGCTTTTTATACTTCCTGGTTCATTGGATCAAATATGCATTGATTTCGTGGGATTTTTACGAATTATAATGCATTACTTTTCGTAGGTAAAGCTACGAACGATTTATGAGAACAGCCTGTCTAGTGACCATTTTAGAGGGAAATGCGTTTAATCTGGTGCAAACAAACTGGACTTTTTAATTACCTGATTCTGTCTGTGTTGTGAGTCAACGACTCGTTCTCCCTTTTCCAGAAGATTTGTGGGGAGGGAACTCCTATGACGCGACACTCCAGTCGCACAGGATGACCCTCGGCCACGCTCGTGTTCTGCAGCTTCTCCACGAATGTCGGCACCTTGTGCATCTCTTTGGCTGCGGAGAGAGAGAGGGCGTGAGTGAGATGGTTTCTTGGTCCAAATCGTGCCAACATGACTACTGTTATTGTATGTTCCTGTTTACCTGCAACAATGAGCTCCAGGTTGAAGGAGTTCTGCCCGGCTCGGTTGCTGGCGATGCAGGTGTAGATGCCCGCGTCGCGGCTGGTCACGGGCTCGACGACCAATGAGTGTACGCCGTTCTCCCTCACCAGCATCTTGTGGGCGGAGTCGGGGCGGATGGTCTGTCCATTCAGCTGCCAGATGAGGTCAGGAGTGGGCAGGCCGCTCACCTGCAGGTGGCAAAAGAACAACACTGTGGATGCTCGTTCGTAGAGAAGTCTGTGCTTGTTTTCGTTGGAGAAAATGAGTATATTAGCTGCATGTGTTCTGCGGGGGCCGTGTGTGTTTGTTGGGAGTATGAAAACAGCAGTGTTTGGTTAATCTGTCTGTGTTGTGTTTTGTCTGGAGGCACGCTTTGTCGTGGGAATAAACTGCACCGAGAAAAGAGCTGCAGAGAAACCCAACACCTACTGGAGAATGTGCCACTGTGGACGTGCATATGTTTGGTATTACAATGTGGAATTCACAGATATCACAAAGGAGAGTATTTCTTGGAGGCGTCCCAATACACTTTTAGAAGTTGGGTCATTTTAAGCATGGAAAGTTTGGAAAGCCGCGAATGATCTGGAAATAAATATTTGCTATAAAAATCCCTGACATTAATAGCTCCGTAGGAATGGAGAGTTTATTTCTGACAACAAGCATAAAAAAAGGGCAGTCTTTTTATAGCCAGTTAATTGTGGGTCTGTTTTTATTTTATTACATGAACCAGCTTTCAAAGAAGTGCTGCAGGCTGGAGGTGATGACGAAGAAGATAAAGAGAGAAAATGAGCACGAGTGGTGTGAGAGAGGAAATAATTGTCTAAAACCTGATCCCACTTAATCCCTGAAAGAGGACACCGCTGGATTCTCCCTGTCGGCTCGGAGCCGTTCGAGGAAGTGATGAAACATCTCGTCTCCGCTGGTTTTTTTTGTTTTTTTATTCCTTAAAGAAACTGGAATGCACGGAAAGGGAAATGTTTCTTTGGCAGCGCAGACGTGGAGCTTCCCTGAAAGCAATTCAGACGCTGAATTAAAGGGCGGATCTGAAATGGCTTTCTCTATTACTATGATTAACGTATTCTCTTTGGTGCGGGCATTTTTCCCTTTCCAGTCATGTCTCGGCTATTTTAAACTATTTCTCTTTGTCGTTCTTTTATCAAAGAATAGCAGCATGGACTGTGTTCACCGACAGGTTAGAAACACCGGAGGTTAAAGTTGGCTGTCAGATACTTTAGACTGTGATCCCATTAGATTAATCTTTCTGTGAGTAAACAGGCAGAGAGTTAAAGTAAAAAAATGGCAGATTCTGACATATCGTGTCCACAAAAAAGGCCTTGGAACTGCGGTCACTTATAAAAAGGTCTTCTTCACATTAAAGCTCATAGCCTGACATGCCATCCCAGACTAAAAAAACATAGTGTATAATTTGTCTTTTCTCCTTTTAAGTTTTAAAAATGTCCTTCAGGAAGTAGCGTTGTCTCAAAGCGCTGACCGAACACACTCGACTGACTCTTAAGCGCTTAAAACGGTTTCAGAAGTCTCTTCCCTAATCAATAAATAACTGTTTTATATGGAACGTGTTGAGATGCAGCGACCGCAGGGCGACACGTTGACCTCCCTTCCTTTATTCCCTATTTAAAGGACCAGGTCCATCTGCGTTCTTTTCTGCTCTTTTTCAAATGGAAAACGTTAGCGAAAAGCAGGTTACTAAAGTAAGCTAATCAACAAGGTTATGAATAATGCGAGTCAACGTTAGCTGTGCTAAGTTTGGAAATAACTGAAAGGTTTAGTTCGGATTTTTTTAAGTGGAGCTGAATGTAAATTACTGTTTTTGTGAATGGAGTCTGGTGGCTTAGAAGAGAGCGATATAACGGATTCAGTTCCTCATCTGACAGCGAAGTAAAGTGGCTGTGGACGGGAGCAGCAGAAAAATGTATTTCAGCCACCTAAAAAATCAGTTTTATATACGCTATATTTAGAATATATTTCACCACTTTACCTCGCCATCAAATAGCCCCCCAACTGAAGCCATTATATTGCTCTCTTCAAAGCCACCAGACTCCATTCATGAAAACAGTAATTTTACCTCTCAGAACACAGGAGTTGCTGCTCTAACGCTGCATCGATCGGTTAGTTTGTTTGTTTTATTGTGTGACTTTCTGATCTGAACTCGAGCTTTGTTTAGACACCGTGGCGTGTGCCACCGTAGATGGCGCGCGCACTACAAGCATGCACAGAGGCGTTTATTATAAACCAGGCTTATCGTGGCGTCCACAGCAGTACATTGCTTAGCTTCCTGCCGATACTCCTGTCTGCTTCTCCAAACTTGGAGCACGCCGACCGCCATCTAAGTTACAGTATGTAATGTTAATACACTGACTATAAGGATGTATATATACTGTACATGTAGCAGCGTCATCATGCAGAAACTTACGTCAGGTCACGATGTGGGAAAAAGTTTTTAGAAGGGTTTGAAAGGAAAATAACATTTTGACGCTACATACTTTGACCAAAATATGAATGTTTGGATTTGAATATATAAGGAACACCACTGAGAAGCTACAGAATGATATAAAAACCTCGAAAAAAAACCTAAAATAATGCACTCTGAGGAGTGAGGAGAGTGTATTTACCTTGCAGTCCATCCGGCACAGTCGTCCCTCCTGAACGATGAGGTCACCGGGCGCCTGCAGGAAGTGAGGGCGGAAGTGACGCTCTTGGATGTTATCGTTCTCGTCGCCGCTGTCTCTAGACCTGGACCTGGGTCTGATAGAGGGAGGGAAACGTACAGGGTTCGGATTAAAAATCAACTTCTAGATTTTTTTTTTGCAACTTTGAATTCATTTCTATTTAAAAAAAAGTGGAATTTTAACAGAAATATGTAAAAAAAGACACATTTTGTTTGAGAATATCAACAAATTCCTGCTTTTAGAAGTATTTCATTTGCACAGAGCCTTTCGGTTTTTCAGTTGTTGAATGTAAAACTCCCTTCGGAGCATGAATCTCAATGCTATTTAGGGAAGCTAGATTTAGAGTGCAATACTCTTTCTACATTCGTGCTAACTTCCCCCTTTCATAGACATAATATGAACTTTTGGGGCCTTTTTGTGCCCTTATTTCCTGTTCTGGCATCCTTCCACTTGCTCTTTCTTGCTCTATGAGAGTCTCCTTCACCCCTGTACTGCAGGTCAGCACCCAAAGGTGTTCCCAACAATGACATCACCTCTCTGCCTGCACGTCAACCAGCGAGGGAAAATAAAGAGAGCGGGAGACACTGATTGTTATCTCACTGAAAACATCTCTGAGCTCAGGGAGTGTTCATCTAGATAACAGATTACAGGTGGAGGGTTTGGTGTGCGTCTCTGATCTTCTAAATATCTCGGTTGGACTCGGATGAATGCGCACTGTATATATAAGGTCATCGGAGCGATGGAAAACAGAACAGAGCAAACAGGTGTTCCCTCTCATTAACACTGAGCTTCTCCTTCAGATCAACAAAGGAAAAATCGGTGATTCAGCTCCCAGCAAACATTTGTGTAAATAGCAGCTTCTTGGATCACACTTTGAATCTGCGTGAGTGAGCACAGAAGTCGTGCAGATGGTGAACAGCCTGCAGCACATGTGCCAGCCAGCAGCTCTCTGAATAAAGTCTTTACTCCCGTCTGCCGAAGCCTCACCTGCGCATGTGTCCGGGCGTGGAGCGCTGGCTGCGGCCTCGCTGGTTCACGGCCTGGACCATCATCCTGCCGGTGCAGCTCACCCGGCCCTGTGAGAGGGAAGAGAAGCAGCTGATGAGGTGTTGACACTCACACAGGGAGGAGGAAATAAAACGTGGAGCTGTTAGAAAAGCCTGTAGCTCATGGACGTTTGACCCTGTAGTGGTTTCCCGTCTCATTCAACGCCCTCTTCCTCTTCAGGCTGCAGACTATTATCTTGATACTCATTATTCTCTCTAATAATGGGCGCTGACAAACAGCAGCCAAGCAGACTTAAAGGGAGATTTGTGAAGTATTTAACACTCTTATCAACATGGGAGTGGGCAAATATGCTGCTTTATGCAAATGTATGTATATATTTATTATCGGAAATCAATTAACAACACAAAACAATGACAGATATTGTCCAGAAACCCTCACAGGTACTGCATTAAGCATAAAACAATATGCTCAAATCATAACATGGCAAACTGCAGCCCAACAGGCAACAACAGCTGTCAGTGTGTCAGTGTGCTGACTTGACTATGACTTGCCCCAAACTGCATGTGATTATCATAAAGTGGGCATGTCTGTAAAGGGGAGACTCGTGGGTACCCATAGAACCCATTTACATTCACATATCTGGAGGTCAGAGGTCAAGGGACCTCTTTGAAAATGGCCATGCCAGTTTTTCCTCGCCAAAATTTAGCATAAATTTGGAGTGTTATTTAACCTCCTTCATGACAAGCTAGTCTGACATGGTTGGTACCGATGGATTCATCAGGTTTTCTAGTTTCATATGATACCAGTATCTTCACTCTAGATTTAAAGCTGAGCCGCTACAACCTAAAAATCACAAGTTGTGTTAATGCGTTAAAGAAATTAGTGGCGTTAAAAAAATGTTTTCCAAGAGCTCTGCACCCGTCTGCTCACCTTAGGGTTGCCCGCCATGATGGTGTAGTTGCCGTCATCATCCAGTGAGGCTGCGGCGGTGTGCAGAGAGCAGGTTCCATCGGGGTCACGGCTGATCCTGTAGTGCTCGCTCCTCTTGGAGATCTGCTTTCCATCTTTGAACCAGTAGACCTGAGACACAAGAGACAAGTTATGATTTTAACTGACTGACCTTGATATTAAAATCAGTGGCTTTTATTTTTAAACATTTTTTTAAAAGGACTTTATGTAAGTTTTTAAACGTTTTTTATGTGTGAATTATTCAGTTTTCTTTCCTGAGAATTAAAAGTAAAATTAAAAGTAGGCCTATTTAACAAAAAATGCTGTTGCAGTTTACTTATTATTTTGTTATTGAAACTCCAATTTTGTTTTGGAAGTCCTCCCTGTTTTTGAGGTTTCAAGTTGTCAAGTATGCTGTTAACAAGCAGTTTCTGATTCTTTCGTCCGGCCCCTTTAAATAGTTTTAATGCCGTTCTCCATCCCTCTTTCACCTCTTATCTCTCTGCTTTTCTTTGATTTCACCAGTTCATTCTGACGCCTGTCATCACCACGCCATTAATGCGGGCAGAGCCGGGCCGGGCCTCCGCTTATCACAACACGGAGCATGTGTACAATATCTACACCCTCCATCATCAACATCACACATCAGCAACTCCCACAGCGACGGAGCCTCAACAAGACCAAATATTCATCTAATATTAATAATCATTGATGTTTAATCACTCAGGGTGATGACAGGAACGACCTCCCACCTTTGGTTTGGGGTCTCCGTGGACCTTGCAGGAGAAGGTGACCGGCATGCCCTCAAAGACTTTGTAGTGTTTGAGCTTCTGGTCGTAGGACGGTGGTTTCCCCTGCCCGGCGGAGTCCTCGTCGTGCTGCACGTCGTCGTCCGATTCCTCCACCGGGGAACGCTCCAGACGGAACTCAATCTCACTGATCAGACGCTGCTCGAAGCTGGACACTTTGTATTCCTACAAGAGAAGGACAAGATTTAGAGACAGAGGAGCAGGTTTGTGTGATCACGTGGCAAAGCGAGCACATTTAAGAGCGTGCAGATCTGTTTGACCTATTCCACATTTCACACCCATTAACCTGTCTTCATTATCACCAAAACTACCAACTTTCTCCCAATTTCCTAATTCTCCCTGCCCAGATGAGCCACTCCTCCTCCCCACCACCTCCATCAATCTGTCATCGCTGCAGCTCCGCTGAGGCCGATGGGAACATCTGCAGAGCAGCGTGGTTCGATGACACATCCCCACAGATAATGACAGGCTTCTCGAACAGCTGCACAACCAGCATTTATCCTCAATCTGCCGCTCATAACGACAGCAATCACAGAAGTGGCCCATCCCGATCCACTGAGGTATTATCCTGTAATAGCACCAGCTGCTGCAGCATGTTTCTTTCTATAGAATCTAACAAAGTAATATTCAATTATCCTCCCTTTTCTAAAGATTTCACTTAATTGCTGTTTAATCTCAAATGCAGATTTAACATTACAGCATGCATTGCGTGATGGAAGCAATCCGTGTAAAAGCAAACGTGCTGACAGAAAGTTGTGCTGCGATCAAGCTCGAACATGCTTCAGTATCTGAATCAATTCAAACTATGAACAACAGCCAACTGAAGTTTTACACTCAATCAGCTCCATTCTGTCGTGTTTACAGACACACCTGCATGTGAATGGACGACACAGTCAACATGGAACCATTTGTTCCCTTATCAGCTAATTCCCAGGCCTAAGTGAACACATCCTAGCAGCTTGTAGCGTGACTCTGTGTGCACATTGACACTCAGTGAATGAAGAACCAGAGTGTGACAGAGAGAGAAACAATACAAAGGTTTCAAAACACCTTTTGAGGGAAAGATTCTCTATCAGATGACTTGTGTTCCTGTTGAGAGAAAAGAAGGTGATTTTGTCTGTGTTGTTGTTGTTGTACTGTAACTGTGCACAACTTATATCCGCAGACAACAAGTCGTATAATATCTTACGAAAAGTTATTCCTCATTTTTCGCCCATTTTCCTCCGTCTTCACAGGAAACAACTTGGTTATGTTTAGGCAACAAAACTACTTATGGGTCATGTCTAGAACAGAGGCCCGCAAAACTGCGAAATCTGATCAGAGATCTGCAAAAACTTGCTGGTATTTTGGATGTTTTCTTTTAGTCTGAAGGAACACATGTTATGGAATCAAAATAGCCCAAAATCTCAAGATTGACCAGTGCATTTACCTGTCTCGCCTTAATATAAACAACCAGTTTGTCCGTGAATGAACAATCAACTCTGTGTGGAGGTGCGACACGTTTTAGTGTCTCACAGTCAGACAACAGGAGCCTTCAAACACTGTTTCTCTCCAGCATGTTTACAGCAACACTGGTCTCTCCCAGTTTGCATAAACAGAGCTTTTTATGGAAGGCTCTGGAGGACTTTACAGTGTTTATACGCTGCTTTCATAACTCGCTCTTCAACGGTGTTTACAGGGACTGGAGCTGGAGGTGGAGGTGGAGGTGGAGGTGGTGGGGGGGGGCGGGGGTGTGCGCTCTAATAACAGTATATAAAGGAAAGCCAGTAGTCATAAGACAGGATCGACCCCAGCGAAGTATCGGTGGAAAAAACAGAAAGGTGCTTGTGTCGTGTACATGCAACGTTTGTGTTTCCATGCCTGTGTGACTTCAGTGAGTGTGTATGTGTGTGATTTCCCCCTCCAGGTGTGTGTGCGTCCTGATAGAGAGCCAGCGTACCTGTGTGACCGGCTCCTCCTCTGTCTCCTGTGTGTTTAAGACTGTGGCAGCGTTGTCGGCACCCAGCAGTCTGCGAGCCATCTTCTCCTCATAGGTTAACTTCTGGAAGCAGGGATTAATGGGGTCAGCGGGGGGGGGGTTAGTGGTGAGTTGCACAACACACACTTTTATACACACCATCAGCTATAGCCACAGTATGTTGTGTTAATGTAATTATGTATGGAGACAACAATTTATCTGAGGGTGCATGGCACAAAAAGCTTAAAGGATGGGTAGTTTTTAGGGCTGTCAAAGTTAACACGATAATAACGCGTTAACGCAAACGATCTTCTGGAGGATGTAGCAGCTCAGTTTTAAAGCTAGAATGAAGATACTGGTATCATATGAAACTAGAAAACCTAAAGATTCCATCGGTACCAACCATGTCATACTAGCTTGTTGTGAAGGAGGGTAAATAACGCTCCAAACATACGCTAAATTTTGGCGAGGAAAAACTATTATGGCCATTTTCAAAGGTGTCCCTTGACCTCTGACCTCCAGATATGTGAATGTAAATGGGTTCTATGGGTACCCACGAGTCTCCCCTTTACAGACATGCCCACCAGCTGTTGTTGCTTGTAGGGCTTCAGTTGATATGTTATGATTTGAGCATATTGTTTAATGCTAAATGTGAGGGTTTCTGGACAATATCTGTCATTGTTTTGTGTTGTTAATTGATTTCCAATAATAAATATATACATATGTTTGCATAAAGCAGCATATTTGTCCACTCCCATGTTGCTAAGTGTATCAAATACTTGACAAATCTCCCTTTAAGGTACATTTTGAACAGATACAAAATGTGCGATTAATACTGCGATTGACAGCCCTAATAGTTTTCCTTCATGAATAGCTGTATGACTTGTTAATGTGTGTTAATGACGTGTTACTGAACACGCTCATTCTTCTGACTGCCTGCAAACACACAGTAATGGAGTAAACACTACACACACCTGTTGACCGTTGCTTATGCGCTCCTCTTTAAAGCGCAGTTTTCTCTCCAGGTCCTGGATGACGGCGTCCTTGGACCCCTGGATGTCAGAGTCGGAGGACAAGCGTGGCGTCCTGGTGACCGAGGACTTCCTGGGGAACGCTTTGCTGGAAGAAGACGGGACAAAACAGATACATTTGTCAACATTAACGTCGTGGCTCTGTGATGCAGGCACGTTATCTCAACGCTCCTCTTTCCTCTCCTCTGGCTCTCCCTCATCTCAAACCCTTATCTGGACATGAGTCCAGCTATGGACATTCCTCAGTGTGTCTTCTTATCTCTCACAACTGCTGAAGGAATGCCAGGGAGGGTGAGAGGGGGAGTGCAGGAGTTAGTGAGGGGTTGATGAAAAATGACTGGCAGAGAGTTTAAGGTGGAATGTCCTTGGTGAAGGTGGAAAAAAATTAGAAATTTCTCCCTCCAGAACGGCCATCAGTAGAGGATTATCTACACAACAAGAGAGTTTATCAATAGAGAGCTGCAGGAATGAGTCCTAGAACACGGAAATGAGTTCGCATTTTAGCACTTCCTGTTCCCTCCTCTGGAAGTCAATGGGTTTTTACATGTAGGTCTATAGTTAACAGAAGCTGAAGAGATTTTAACGTTTTTTTCTACGCTATAAAATACGTCTGTAAATACCCCACTTGTGAATTTTGAAGCCTTTGTGTCTTTAAAAAAGGAGGTTGATAAGTGTCTAAATGAGACTACTAAACGTCATCACGCCAACTCGTACGCGGTTAGATAGATGGATAGATAGATAGATACATAGATAGATAGATAGATAGATAGATACATAGATAGATAGATAGATAGATAGATACATAGATAGATAGATAGATAGATAGATAGATAGATAGATAGATGTACTTTATTGATCCCAAATTGGGAAATTATTGTGTTACAGCAGCAGATTATCCAGGCAATGCACAGGAAATAGTACATAAAATGTACATATCAACACTAGAGAAATATATCTATAGAATACAAAATATAAAGAACATTGGAATACACTATAAATACACCCTACCCTATTACAACTAGCATAAGAAATCTAAATTATAAACATAAAATAACCCACTATAAACATTAGCAAAGTGTGCAAGTTACAATGTTTTGTTCTTTAATAAAAAATAATTGAAGTTAAAAATAATTGAGGTTACAGCCTCGTTGTGTATACTCGTGTTCATGTGACCGTGGTGTAGTTCGTTTATAGCCTAACGTTAGCGTTTTACTTCTGGTGAACGCATTCACACTTCAAAAACCATAAAGTGGTGTTCATTAGTGGAAATTATCTTGCTGAACAAAACGTGTAAGTATCATAAACGTTTGTTTGCCACAGAGATTATTTTCTGCAATAATCCAAAATCCAATGGAACAATCCCATTGAATTTTAGTGGAGGGAACCAGGGTGATGCTAACTTCCAGGTTGGCCTATAGAAATACGTCATCCCTGCAGCACTCTGTATGCAGAGCTCAAAGTCAAAATGCATCTTGACAGTTAGGAACTTGGTGCACCGTACACGCAAACTACGATACCGAAATGTGAGTGTTTATTTGATTTAGACACACCTCTCACTCTGAGGTCCTTGAGTATATTTTCTTGCCGTAAGGCTGCTGAAGCTGTTGCACCTTTTGTGTCTACATGTGCAGGTTTAAAAGCACCCTTTAGTTGGCGTTTTCCTGTAAACATGCTGTATAAAAATGTAAACATGTCATCTTCCATCTAGCAGACATCCTGCCTCCAGCTGCCAGCAGGTTTATCTGACTCGCCTGAGACACACGGTGTGTAAAGAACTTAGGTAAATTGACAGACTTGTACAGAAAGTGCATGAGAGGGATACTTACACAGTCCCGTTGCCCTTAGGGAGGCCCAGGGCGTTGACGATAGGACTGCCGGGTGAGGAAGGCGTGGAGGGCAACACTGAGGACAGGAAGCTGGAGGCTGGAGATGGAGGGACGGAGGAGAACGGCGAGGACCTATCTGAGAAGGCTGGAGACATGGGCATGGGTGGAGGAGGAGGAGGAGGAGGAGGAGGAGGAGGGAAGTCTTGGGCGGGGCCTGATGGAGAGGACAGGTTACTGGAGCTGAAGAAGGGCGGAGGTGGAGGCGGGAAGGAAGGGGAGCTCGGAGACTCCACGCTGCCCGCCTTGGTGAAGGGGGGCAAGGTGACCCTGGTGAAGGGCTTGTGTGAGGCGGGGGGAGACAGCGGGGAGGACACGCTGGACCCCGAGGACCCGGAGGACTGGGTGGCGTAGCCCGCCCTGCCGGGGCTCTGGGCAGCGATGAACTGCTTGGGCCGGGCGTAGTTGAAGGTGCTGGCCTGCATGGTTGCACTGCTCTCCAGCTCCTGGAAGGAGGGAGGAGGTGGGAGAGGTGGAGACGGAGGAGCAGGCGGAGGCGGGACTTCCTGAAGTGGTTGCTGAGGCGGAGGCGGGACTTCCTGGCTCTGCTGCTGCTGCCAGTAGGCTGCTTCCTGTTGCTCCAGTAGAATCTGATCCTGCAGCAGCTTCAGCTGGGACGCGTTCCTGCGAAGAAGAAGAAACATCATCAGTGACAGAAATCAGAAACTAAAGTCATCTTGTGTTTCAGTTCAGGTGTTTCTCACTGTGGTTGTATGAGGAACTTCTCCATAGTCAGTGTATTACCTACAGTAGATGGAGTTTAGAGAAACAGACACTATATTTAGAATATTTTCACGGCTTTCCCCTCGCAGTCAAACAGCCTTTCTGACGGGGAACTGAAGCTGTTACCTATACTCTCTTCAAAGCCACCAAACTCCATTGAAAAAAACAGTAATTTTACCTCTCAGAACACAGGAGTTGCTGGTCTACCGCTGCCTCGATCGGCTAGCTTGTTTGTGTTATTGTGTGACTTTAGTTACTTCGGATTCACGGGAGCAAAGCCATGTACTGCTGTAGAAGGGGGCAGCAGCTAAACACATTTTAGACACCTAAAAAAATCGATATCAGTTTAAGTGTACGCTATATTTATAATATTTTCACCCCTTTATCTCACCGTCAGACAGCCCTTTCTGATACGGAACTGAAGCCGTTATCTACACCTACTATGGATAAGTACCTCATACAACCCCACTTCAGAACACCTGAACTATCCCTTTAAAGGATTTATTGGGGAGGGCGTCTCTGTACCACAGTAACAGACTTGTAAAAATGTTACAGAAAGAATCGTGCAGCTGTTGTCAGTTTATGCGTGACACCATCGCCTGGTCTCCATCCAGCTGTAGTCTGAACACAACCGCCAGATGTGAGCGTAATCGATGCAGAGTTGGGACACCGATCAAAAGTGTTGGGACCGCCGAGTGAGACACAGATTGTGAACAGTTATTAAAGACGTTTTGAGGATGACATCAGCACGTCGTCGCAAGTCTGATGGCTTTCAACGGGACTGTTTTTCCTCTGGTCTGAAGGTGACAGCGTGTCAGGCTTCAGGCAAAGCAGTGTTATGTGGATAATGTGTGTGTGTTCTGGGAAGGAAACCGCTGCACCAGCAGCACCAACTGATAGGTTATCAGCCTCGAGCCTTTCACAAAGACTCGTTAAAAAGCCAGCCTGTTGACAATACATCAGGCATGTAAAGGAGGAGATAAGTGTAGCAGTGAGAGAGAAACAGAGCAGCAGTTTTTCAGAACTGAGCTGTAAACTGCTCTGATGTGTGAGGTGTGTCTCCTGGTGTCTGAATGGCATTGTGATGAAGGAAGTGGTGTCATTTAGCCAGGGATGGGTGCTGCTCATGATGGTGTTTTTTTCACAGAGGTGTGGTTGTCCAGTCTCTCCCCCAGCTCGGTTGATTCACCGCGTTGTCACGTCATTGTGGGAGAAGAGGGAGTTTTTATTTTCTCGTAGCATTGCTGACACAAGCTCTACGTGCACCAGGAGTTGTTTTTTTTTAAAGAGGACTAACTTTGAAAGTGAACTCTTTGGAGGATCAGGAGGAGAAGTTATAAACCTTCAGAGTATACAGCTATGTGTACTGATGAGTTCTTCAGCCTGTTCAGGATATACCGTGCATCCCCAGTGGTGCATGTTGTCAGGAGTCCACCAGGACCAAGTTCACGTGCCCAAATCTGTTCCAGATGTCGAATAATCAGTGTCGACTATTTTTCATCTGCGAGAATGCAGAGAAGACTCCCCCCTCCCCCCTCCCCCCTCCTCCCTTTCGCCTCCCTCTCCCCGTATACATTCACAAACAACACCGGTGAGTATTTCACAAAGCTGACAGTTTTAGCTGAGTGTAACGGATCCGCCACACAATCCAACAGCAACATGACTGATTAGTCCGTCCTAGCCAGTTATTTTTGGTCTCCCCACCAGAGGAGACTTCACATGCCCAAATAAATAACCTGGTGGTTTCCTCGCTGACCACACAATCGATTCAACGTGCCCCAACCCCCGCCCCTCTCTGTATACATTTTTCTTTACATTCTCCAAAGCTCTCCTGTTCAGGCCTCCACCAAAAGAGTGCTTTTACAGGAATAGTTTGGCAGCTGGGCGAGCTCTCGCAGCGCTCTGCAGCGGTTTGATTCCTTTTTTGGCTGTGTTCTCGGAGCGTCGGGCGTAAAGCACCCTGCCCGTCTGCTCCAGCAGAGAGGAAACACACTTCATTTCCTCACACGGCCTCATCCCTCCCGACCCGACACACCGCTTTACTGCCTCAGCGTGAGGAGACCTCAAAGACCTCCACAGCTCTCTACCTGTGTTTTGGACGTGCTGTAAAAGTATGAGCAGGAGGCAGAGTGGACGTTATCCAGCTTTAACTGACATCATCTCTTTGCCTTAAAAGGTGCTCTTTACTTTATATATAAAGCTAAACTGCTTTGTCTTATTGTATCATAACCTACTATTTCTTATACGGTCAAGAAATCCCTGATTCAAGAAGTATAAACAAAACAATCAAGTCATCCATCAGCGTCAAAATGACGTTCAACTTGCATCTAAATACAATTCAGTGTATTAGAATTCCCATTTTGTTAATGCTTTATAATAAGGTCCTTGTACTAAGAGTTAGTTAATAGGTAATAAGGCACTTATAAGTCCTTATAAGATGCTAATTAACATTATTATGTGTTAATAAGACTGTATAAGTGTTAATAGCATCGTAAACACGTTTATTGTTAGATTATAAGACATTTTTAAGCACTTATAAGAAACTTGTTAACAGCTAAAAGACTGCTTAAGAAGTTAATAAAGTTTTATAAGTTTCTCATAATTGTTTATAATAGCATTACAAACTCTTTTATTGAGTTTAAGTAACTTAGCCTCACTGTGAAACCTTTACTAGGCTTTTTTGTTGCTTTATTAAGATTAATTAATCCTTTATTATGCATTTATTAGCAGTTAACTTCTATGCTTTTTGCAGCTACCTGATCAAAAGCAAGAACAATGCCTTGTTAGTGGTTAATTAATCCTTTATTATGCACTTATTAACAGTTAACTTCTATGTTATTTGTAACTACCAGATCTAGATTAGATTTACCTCTTGTTTCAACACGTTCTTCACTTTACGGTCGCAGTAAACACGTCGTGTTAACGTTGTGAATTAAAAAAGAAACACTTGCTTAGGTTTAATCAACAAAACCACTTAGTTCGGTTTAGGAAAAGACTTCATGGTTTGGCTTAAAATTGCTACGTTTTTAAAGTGAAAATGAAACTGGATTAAAGCCCGGTGTTCACTATGTTTGTTTTTCCGCTCTTTAAACTACGTCACTCCCGGAGCTCTTTATCTGAGCGTTCAGTATTGACGCAGATGGGTTTACCTTGTTCAGTAGTTACTTGAAAGCCTGGTGCGTCTCATACAGACGCTAACGGGTTCCTCGTGCATCGGTATCAGACGCCGTGGGGCGTGACAAAGATATTTGATGCACTGTGAATGAGAACGTGCTGCTTGTTTAGACACTTGGCGTGCTTCATATCTGACGGTGCATGAAAAGGTCAGCTTGTATAACTTGCAGCTGCATGAATAGTTTTATGACCCACTTGCATCAAGCGAAGGTCATCTGGACTCGGTGACCCTGCAGCTCCAGACCGCTCTGACCACACAGCCCACGACCGGGCCGCCGCACAGTACGCACACTACGTCCTGCTGCTAAAACCTGACCCTTGTGTAAAACGATTATAAGCTCTAGACCTCCATCACTCCCTCTTATTCTTCGTCTCCGTGGTGGAGAATTAGAAGGGAAGTTTTCCTCTGTCGTCATGCCAACGGCGCTGTGTTTTGCTGCTCTGGTCTGAGCCAACTGGCTCACAGAGCGCCGTGCTGCGCCGAGAGAAAACGCTCCAGCTCCTCTGTCTGTCATTCTGTAACACAGCATTACTCTTATGTCTCTCTCCCTCATTGCCTCGCTTTTTTTTTTTTTTTACTTTCGGTGGTTAAAAATAGGCAGTTCCCCCCTTTTCATCCTGAAAAATACTTTCCTTGGGCTGGATCCTGTCTGTAAACTCTTTAATAGGGGAAGAGAGGAATCTGGTCTGAGTAACTTTTGTCTCTTTCTACATGGAATAGCTCAATAAACAGATCCAGGAACAGCTTAACAGTAACTTAATTGAAAGAGTGTTTTACAGCCCAGTGATGCATCAGTCAGACGTGCCAGACACAGCGGGTCTTTACCAGCACCATCTTCTTTCAATAAATGAAGACCTCAACATCTTAAATGGCCGTGTTTACTCGGTGCCGCTTGTTTGTGCTTCCTGAACAATAACGACCCGGGGTGCGTGAGAAGCTCATCCACCGTTCCACCGCCTATCCGAGCACGCCGCGAGCCATCCGCGGGTTCATCCGCCGCCCATCTCGTTAGCTCTGCAGCTGGCTGAAAAACACGGAGCCGCTCTATTAGCCAGCTGATGACAGGAAGCAGGCAAAGGGGGAGAGAACAGGAAGTAGTTGAGTGTACATAGCCAGTAATGAGGGGTTTCCTTCTGTAAACAACAACATGAGGGGGAACTGAGGACGTGCCTGTTCTCTTTAAGACTCTCTTAGGTGTTTAGAAACAGAAAAAAGAGTGAGAAAACAAGGCTTGTTGGCTGCAAGTGGAACGAGGAGAAGGCTCTTTAGTGGGTGTTTGTGGCTGCTTTCAGGCCACAGGCCCGTTTGTGTGTTTGCATTACACCTCTGTATATTTGTTTCTGCAAACATCCGTGGCTTAGCAACAGCACGACCTTGACGTTTGTCAATGATTTATATCCAAATAGTCAAACTGAGCTCCGGTATCACACCTACAGCACAAACACAGATCATTACACCAAACCGGGACTCGGATCAGAGGTTCATGACAGTAGAAAAGCACCAAAAGCTGTGACACTTCCACACCTTTAATCACACAAAAACAAGGTGTATCTTGTTTTTTTTTACTGCGCCTACACACCTGGTTCACGGCTTCCTCGCTTGTATTCGCCGCCGAGCGTTGCATCATCACTACAGTGCGTCAATACCAACTTGTCTGATGCCCTCGAGCATCAATGTGATGTCCTGAGCTGATGTCTGACTATGACTTTCACACTGACAGACTCGTGAGTAAGACTCTGTGTAAACAGCTGGACAAGTTGCTTCTGATTTCACTACGGCCTGATGGGTTTTTGTGTCACCTCTGACTGGAAATGTGTCATGTTGGAGATTTCTTAACTTTTAATGAGAAGAGTGAGACTTTGTTTGCGTCATGTTTGAACTAGAAAAGACGTACAAAGTCTTTCAAATGTAAAATTCTCATGCACTCTAGCTCATTTGTTTCTCCTCTCCTTGTCTAGCAAAGGAGCCACTCAAAGTTTCCGAGAACATTTTTTTGCATTTCAGATTTAAGAAAATGCAGATATCACACTCATAAAAGAAATGGCAAACATATCAGTCCTCTAATGCCAAGTTTTCTCAGACAAATCTTGATTTTGTAACATGGGACAGTCATGTCCGAAATGTGGGACGCTGAAAAGTCTGTTAAAAGACCTAAAAATCACCTTAATTAATGTAGGAAACACTACATAAGACTATAAATAATAATAATAAGACTATAATAGTTTTGAAGCATTAGAAAGACATGAAATATTAACAGTTTTATTGACTTTTATTTGTTTGAGGACGACCTACACCCACTGGAGCTCAGATGTCCCACCTTACGACAACTCAGCCTAATAAGTATACTAATATCAATGTACTAGTAGTATACTTGTAAGTGTACTACTTCAATACTTCTGGGAACTAAATTGGCCCACTTTTTAGTTTATAAAAGTATACTCTTAAGTAGTAAACTTTGAGTACACAACTAGTTTACATCCATGTTGTATTTTGTAGGCATGCTGTTACTTATATACTTGTATCCCACTTTTTAGTTTATGAAAGTACACTTTAAAGTACACAGTATACTCTCAGTAAACTAATAGTTGTTACTACAGGCATACTTGTAAGCAAGTATACTTGGACTCTTCTGTATGTACTTGCCAAGTATACTTAGACTTTTCTGTATACTTGTTGGTATAAGCTAAGTATAATTTTGTTAAATATATCTCTGATAAGTACATAAAACTGAAAGTATACTCTCTTATTTTAGGTTTAAAAGAAGTATACTAATAGCACACTTGAATAAACTTCTTTTTTTGTAAGGGAAGCTAAGGAGCCAAGTTTCCGAGGACATTTCACTATAAACTCACATGGCTGTCTGACCCCAAAAACCAGCTAATATTCAATCTCACATACGAAGAAGCGTTTTTATTCTCCTCCTGCATCCTCTGTTCATTCACCTCCTCCCTGTCAGCTGACCTGGTCTCTCTCTCAGCCTTTGTTCTCCTGGTGTCCTTAACTTATTTTCAACCCCTCTCCTCCCCGGGTACCCCAGCTCCCCCCCTCTTCTCCTCTGGCTCTCTAATTGCACACACACCACATAAAACAGAACCAGACTGTTTTCCTTCCCCCCCTCCTCCTCCTCCTCCTCCTCCTCCTCTCTCTCTCTCTCTCTCTCTTTAGCACAGAGCGTTTTTTCTTATTCCAGCCACACCAACAGCTCACGGCTGCTCCGCTCACCCACTTTCTCCTGCCCTACTTTCTTTCTTTCTTCTACTATTATTCCCTCCCTTTTGCTCTCTGTCTGGGCTCATATTTCATATCCAAGTGGAGGTAAAGAGGGCTCCCTGCTTTACCTCCATCCATCCCTCCCTCTTCTCCTCCACCTTTCACTCTTTCTGTCCAAGTGATACGTGTTTTTTTCTTTCTCTCTCTAGAGCAAGAATGCTGAAGACATTCTTCCCTGGATTGGAGTGGGAAAGACATCGCCATCAAATGGGATTAGCAGCAGGAGAGGAGGAGGAGGAGGAGGAGGAGGAGGAGGAGGAGGAGGAGGAAGAAGAGGGAGGAGGAGGAACCCTTACAAAAAAGAAGTATACTTCAAGTTTATTTTACAAAGTATAGTTCAAGTATATTCCCAAGTGTAATAAGTATACTAATATCAATGAAGAAGAAGACATACTTTATTGATCCCCGTTGTTAGTTTACACATTACACACAGGCCCGAAATACACAGTTGGGGGTTTGGTGCATTGCTCAAGGGCACAAGAGGTAAACTGGCACCTCTCCAGCTACCAGTCCACACTCAGTACTTGGTCCTTGCGCCGACCCTCCAAAGCTAAGTCCCTATGAACTGAACTACTGCCGCCCCCGAATGTACTAGTAGTATACTTGTAAGTGTACTACTTCAATACTTCTTGGGACTAAATTGGCCAAGTACACTTAGACTTTTCTGTATACTTTTCAGTATAAGCCAAGTATACTTGGACTTTTCCGTATACTTGCCAAGTATACTTGGACTTTTCTGTATACTTGTTGGTATAAGCCAAGTACACTTAGACTTTTCTGTATACTTTTCAGTATAAGCCAAGTATACTTGGACTTTTCTGTATACTTGCCAAGTACACTTAGACTTTTCTGTATACTTTTCAGTATAAGCCAAGTATACTTGGACTTTTCTGTGTACTTGCCAAGTACACTTAGACTTTTCTGTATACTTGTTGGTATAAGCTAAGGATACTTTCATAAAATAAAAAATGGGCTACAAATATATAACTACTAAAATAACAGTATACCTATAAGTTCACTTGTAGTATAGTTCAAGTATATTCCCAAGTATGCAATAAGTATACTCATATATATGTACTAGTAGTATACTTCTAAGTGTACTACTTCAATACTTATTGGGACTAAATTTGCCCACTTTTTAATTTATAAAAGTATACCTTTAAGTGAACTATAAGTGTAAGAATAGTAAACTTTGAGTGCACAACTAGTTTACATCCAAGTTGTATTTTGAAATGCAACTATAATATGAACTATACTACACTATACTATACTTGTAGCCCATTTATTAGTTTATGAAAGTACACTTTAAAGTATACTCTCAGTAAACTACTAGTTCAATAGTTTTGTACTTGGACTTTTCTGTATACTTGTTGGTATAAGCTAAGGCTACTTAAGTATAATTGTGTTAAGTATATCTCTGATGAGTACATAAAACTAAAAAGTATACTCTCTTATTTTAAGTTAAAAAGAAGTATACTAATAGCACACTTGAATAAACTTGTTTTTTGTGAGGGAATAGAGGCAGAAAGTGAAGAGAAGAAGTCAGTAAGATGAGTAAGACACAAGCTTTCACAGACTCTTATTGTGTTAACTAATCCATCTGACTCCACTGAGGAGCTCTGCAAACAAACATAAACACAGTCGCTCTGCATTACAGAAACTACCGACTTATCTTTGTTAAAGTCTTCTTCTCTTTCTCAAACTCACTACCTCTCCTGAGCCTCCAGTAAATGAATGGGTATCACACTCAGCCTCTCTGTGCTCCCAGAAAAAAAAAACCACACAGCCGTTCTGAAAACATATGATTTAAACATTAACATGCCAAGCTGGTAAACCAGGAAAAGGGAAGAAAATAGTCCTTATTCTACCTCAATCATTTGTCTTCTCTTTCTTCTTCTACTCCCTAATTCAAATTTAATGACAAAGTATATGGCTCCAGTAATTTTTCAATTAAATAAATAAATAAAAAAAGTTCCCTCCCTGAGAGCTCAAAGTTTAGAAGTTAAAGATTCATCCATCCCCTCATCATTCTACAAGTCCGGCTGAAGTTTGCTTCATTCAAATGAGTTGTCAGTGAAGACAAAAGAGAAGTTTTACCTTCAGTGTTGTGGTGTCGGTGTGCAGCAGCAGCTCTGATATTTCCCTGCAGGAGAGTGAACTACGTCTCAGTGCTGCCCTGCCAGGTATGAGCAGCATATATAGAGGCTGAGCAGCCAGACAGTGACAGACGCAGTCGCTCTCTCTCTCTCGCTCTCTCTCTTTCTGCATGAGTCAGTCTGTCTGTGAGCTCCTCCTCTACACAATAAAAGCTCCCAGCCTGCGTGAAACCAACTCCTTTCAGAATAAAAGCTCTGCCATAAACTATACTGACCGAGGAACTTCCCTTCCAAAAATAACAACAGCTTTCGTAGTCGCTGATAAAGAAAGCGTCCATAAGAAAAGCAGAATGAGAGAAACACAGTATATCTTTTACTCGTCCTTTTGTGCCCACTTTTATATCACCAGACAGGATGATTGAGGAGAGAGAATAGAAGACAGATTGAGGATATTAATCATCTCAGTTTCAGGTGACACAAATGAAATGTGTCCATTGTAAGGTGATTTGAAACAACGCCCTTTGTGGAAATAAAATCCACATTCTGTGTACTCTCTACGGCCACGCAGAAACACTATCTACCCCTCATAGTGACTATTATCTACATGCCGAGCAGATGCAACATTACAGTTTTACGTAAGGAACAATGTGAGTAATGGAGACTGTGTGCAAACCACACAGATCTGGTTTCATTCACTGAAATATGTGCACAAATATTCAGTTTCTCAATAAAAAACATTTTTGTGGGATGAAACAAAACCTTTTTGGGAATTTGTCGTTTCTATTTTTATGTGTAATGCCTCTATTTTTAGAGTCGCTGTGTGTTTTCCAGACTGCTGATGAGTCACGGCGTGTCGATGGGAGGTGGGAGGCCAGCAGGGATCTGGTCCACTGGGGAGTGTAGTTGTAAGTGGGCATGTAATTATTGGGGAAAGGTCGGCGAGTCATTAGGAGAGGGTCCTCCTCCTCCTCGCTCTGTAGAGGTGCGAGTCATTCCCCGTGTGTTGACTCATTGACACTCGGAGGCGAGTCAGAGTCGCTTCTTGGTGACAGCGCTGTCGTAAGATTAGTGTATACATTATTACGCCCTCTAATTAACATCCACAAGTGGAAGTGGTCTGACTCGGAGTGTGTCTAAAGGCAGATCAAGTCTA
The DNA here is from genome assembly GCA_916701645.2 of Sebastolobus alascanus. Taxonomy (NCBI): domain Eukaryota; kingdom Metazoa; phylum Chordata; class Actinopteri; order Perciformes; family Sebastidae; genus Sebastolobus; species Sebastolobus alascanus. The sequence continues at coordinate 102,962 of CAKAOJ020000209.1, read as the reverse complement.
TACCACACACACACACTCACACGCCGCTCGCACCAACAGCCACCGGGGTCAGGATTTAATCAAAGGTTGATCGACCTCATCCGGAAACAATGTGATCCTCTGAGTGTGTGTGTGTGTATTTATCTGTGTGTTTCTCAGTGTTTAACATACCAGGGTGTTCTTTCCTGGGAAACACAGTCTGCTTTCTATGAGCGGATCATGGAGGCCTGTTAGTTTCCATGCTGTCAACTCCCCAAGCAAATATACACCCTGGTCTCTCGCTCCCCTCAACGTCTGTTCTTTTTTTGTTTTTATGAGCATAGCACACGTGAGGACTGGGACATAACAGTATAATCAATAATAATCAAACATTGAAAAAATACGTAAATGAAAAGAGAGGCACAGGCACAGTTCAAAATGCACTAAAAAGAATTCAGGCACAAAAAAAAGAGGCTAGATGGTTATAACTATCCCATTTTTTCCAGTATTTATCCCCCTTCTTTTGTTGGTAAGAAGGGCAAAGGAGAACGGATTCCTCTGGAGCCAGCATTTTGTAATAGTTTTCTTACTAGCAGCCATAATAATCTTCAAAAGATACTGTATGTGTCGCTTTTACTGAGACCTTTAGGAAGATTTCCCAGGTACAGAAAGGTAAAAGATAGTTCAGAATCTCTGAGACTAAAAAGGCTAAACATATGGACAAAACCAAAAAATGTGTGCATGGTCCGCTGAAACCGATCCACACTCTAAATTTGGATTTCTGGTTGGGGGTCAAAAAAAGAAATGGGCCAAATTTTCCCAGCAGAAATCTCTCCAAAACAAGGAGTTAGTGGAAGTAGACTCCCATAACATGAAGCCACATTCCCTCTGGTATTACTGGTGCCTTCAAATGGGGGTCGTGTTTACCGTGTTCACGAGAAGAGTCCATATGAACGCCCCCCCCCTCTTGTCATATTTACGACCTCGTAAGTTTCTGAAAGCTCAAAGTTCACGAGTTGTGACATGTTTGTTGACGTTGTCAGAAATGGAGGAGGCCGTGGAAGTTATATATATATTATTATTATTATTATATATATTGTTTTTCTTCGTAATTTTATAATATGTCTGAGGAAAATGTTGATATTCCATTATGATGATAAGTCATTATGCCTTTGCATTTCCTGCATTATGTTACCCAGTTGCTAGCTTGCTAAATTGTTAGCCTCTGTGGCTTCTAGACGCCGACAGTAACGTCAATATTGGCGTTGCTTAGCAGCGGTGTTCTCACGACTTGTGGACACCATGTTGGAGACACGAGCTCACGAGTTTCATTTGAAGGCACCATACTATGTTGGTTTCCTTTTCCCAGCACTGTAGTTGGTTGGATTGTTATTCATTGAGGTGAAACCCTGGTATAGTTTACCTCTGATGCCTTTAGTGTTTTTGGAATCATAAGCTTCAGTAAATATCTGAGTTATTCTCGAGGGTTAAGCCGAATCCTTATTTCCTTCCCTCAACGCTCCCTTTCCCCTCTTTCTCTCCTCCAGCCCCCTCTCTGTGTTATGAAGGTCAGCTCCGACAACTCTCTTCCTTATTTGGAAAGTTTCTCCATTCCATGCAGGTCATTCTAGCCCGACGGACCAATCCAGTGGTTAGCTGGTCTGGCGTCTCAGCCAATCCTGTGCTTCCCATGTCCTTTTAAGGACTGCCCATCTCTCACTCTGGAGGTTGATGTGAAATTATCTGCTTTTCCTGCTCCCTTGTGTCTCCGCTGACTTCATTTTTCTTATTTCCTCCCCGATGACAACTAACTTTCTGTTTTTTTCCATTTGCTGGTAATCAAAAAAAAAAAAAGTATCCACTGGGGAACTGATCCACACTTCCATTTTTAATTAGACGTTTGATGATGATGAACCCACGAGTTCTCAGTGTGTATCCAGCACCATATGTGGTTCTTTAACATGCATGTTTCCCCGCTTTCCATAAAACCACAAGCAACACCTTGACAAGAAAGTGATTGTTAATACTTCATTAGAGAGTTCATGACTTGCACCTCGTAAACACAAACACACCGCTGAGAGGAAGCTCTGAGTCACAGCGCAGATATGCGACCGATCCTGGCAGCCAAAGCTCCTCGCTCGGCAACGCAACACAGAAAGAATATAAATCCTGCTTTACATTGAATACAACGAGCCTGAAAAATCCTACTAATAGCCTTATGTTAAAGGAATACAGAGGGTAAGACAGCATTAACCAGTCACCTGCTGCTGCTTCACACTGTAAACACAAGCTGAAGTTATGTGAGTGAGTGTGACAGTGGGAGACTGATGAGGGCTGCTGGCAGAGAGCTGTTTGTTGCCTTCAGTTTGTATGCTGTTGCCCTGACAACAACCTCACTGGGGTTAAAGAGGTTTGGAGCTACTGCAGAAATCATTTAATCTCAGCGGTATGGCAATTATGTCAGCGGACAGGGATTGAAAGGTATAAGGTCAAGCTGCATGCAATACAGGCCACATTAAAGGGGATTATTAGACCATTCCTCATCTTTATCACTGCAGCTTGTCAGTATGCAGAGCATGGAAACATTAAAGTGACACACATGGCGTCACTTATACTCGGTTGTTCTAAGCTCCTGTGTGTTAAGGCCTATGTGTTTGTGTGAGTTAGGGCTAGGCAACAACTCAGTATTATATCGACTTATCATATCGACTTTTGGTGGAATTGTATTGTGGTGATGTGATCATATCATGTTATCGTTTTACAGAATTTTGTTGTCCAAATTAATTAATGATTCAAAAAAAGTTGTACTTAAAACATGATTTTCATCTGATAACAGTTAATTAGATTATTTTATTTGATTATTTTATATTATATACTATATACTAATATATACTACTACCTAGGGCGCCACTTTCTGGGGGGTACTGGTCGCCCTCTAAAAATAAAATTAAAAAAATGCCGGTGGGCGTCGTTCCTCATTTTCTGCATTGAGGTAACAAATAAAGAAAGAAAGAAATACACTTTTCACCCCTGTAGCTCTCTTTCTCACACTTTTTCATCTGCACTTATTTGTTAATAAAAGTGTAACTTGTAGTGAAACTGACTAAACACTTTTAAGCCAACAATATCAGGGACCAATTGTTTCTTTATAGCCTATTATAATAAATACAGTTATTTATGAAAATAAAAATCTACATTTTTGTCTTAAAACCATTGTGATGTCTGATGTGTGTTGTGATTTACCAGACTACTTTTACTTAAGCTGCACTTAAGATATAAATTCAAAACTCTTGTTACCTTATATACAGTAGGTCTTTGGTTTGTTTATGTAGCCTCGGTGTAAAAGTAAGGTTCCTAATAAGTTAGTTTCTAATAAAGTTGGATGAAAATAATTCAATAAGGCAATTAAAGCTGCAGTATGCGAGATCGGCGCAAATATGATTTAAAAAAGTTATTTTTAGAAAACGGCAGCTATATCGTGACAGTAGTACATGAAACACGTAACCTAAAAAAAATCCTGTTCCTCTGTGTCCTACTGTGTCCTCCGGCGCTCCTAACGGCATCTGAAGGATTTCACTTACCGGAGGAAAACAAGGTCCGCTGCCCAGCTGCAGTCTATGAGAACTGTCAATCACTCGCGATCTCCGACCAAACAGTCAAACTAGGCAGCGCTGATCAAATATGAATCAATATTCTGTTACTGTAATGACTATTTCTCGCCTCAAATGTTTTCAGAATCATCTTGGAGTTACTGTTTAGCTGTAAAATGAGAAAGTTTGTGAGGCAGCCGCCATTGTAAAATCTGTTGAAGGAAGTCAAGTTCTGGTCACATGACCAGAGCACAGCCAATAGGAACGCTCTCTCTCTCTGAAATGACCTGTGATTGGTCAAAATCTGCCTTCACAGGCTAGATTTTTTTCACAAGCCTGAAAACAGAGCCATGAGGAGGAGCAGAAGTCTAGTTTTCTCTCAGACCACTTGAATTACAATATGATGAAAGGTTATTATGTAATTTTTGCCAAATTATGCCAAAAAATTGTTGGCTACTGCCACTTTAAACTGAAAGTAATTTTAAAAAATGGTTAATTGAGAGCTAAGTTAGGCATAAAAGAGGTAGGATGTAAATAGTGAAAGTAGTTAAAATAACAATATTGAGGTCAAACAGTTGGATAAACTAAACAAAAAAAAAAACACAGGTTGTGCCTTTATTTTCAGCTCTTGTGTCTGATTAGTTACTGTAGCTGTCAGTCAGTGATACCCTGTGGTGATTGCTCGTAGGTCCGGAAGAGGGCGGGACAAAGAAAAAAAACACGGGAGAGACGTCATCGCCGGGAGAGAGCTAACACTGACGCTAGGTGGAGTAAATGGAGGAGAAATAGTCACAGTAGGTTAAAACACCAACACGCACTTTGCTCTACTTAATCTCGGTTTATTAGCCTGAACGTTTGTGTTCGTAGAAGCCTGAATTCTGTGAGTAATTCTGTGAAATTGCGTAGCAGTTAGCTGCTAAGCTAATTGAGTGTTTTGTTAGCCTCGGTTAGCATCAGTTTCTTTAGTTAACAGTTAGCTTCTGTGACTTCTGGATAAATGAAGGAGTCCAGTTTGAGCTCGGACCCGGAGCTGGAGTCAAAGTCAGACAGACCCCCCGGTGACCGGGAGAGCTGTGTGGCTCCTCTGATGAAGACACCTGTTGGACCGCTCAGATGCTACCAGGTCGGATGACGCCATTGCTGACCGGAAGTGACCGTTGGTGACCGGAAGTGACCGTTGGTGTTCTGTTCTGAGAGGATTTCACCTCCGGCTGCTGTCTGGTTTCATCTTCAGGAACCAAGAACTGTTTCCCCAGGACCGACACCGAACTGTGAGTTTAACTTTACGTGTTTTTGCTCTGCTGATGATGATAAAGATTATGTCAGTTTGTAATAGAGAAATTGTGGTAAGAGTGGTGAGAAATAGAGATTTTGCCAAAGAAATCTGAGAGGATTTAAAGTGGCAGTAGGCAACAATTTTTTGGCATAATTTGGCAAAAAGCCCATAATAACCTTTCAGCATATGGTAATTCAAGTGTTCTGAGAGAAAACTAGACTTCTGCTCCTCCTCATGGCTCTGTTTTCAGGCTTTAGAAAAATCTAGCCCGTGACGGCAGATTTTGACTAATCACAGGTCATTTCAGAGAGAGAGAGAGCGTTCCTATTGGCTGTGCTCTGGTCATGTGACCAGAACTTGGTTTCCTTCAACAGATTTTACAATGGCGGCCGCGTCACAAACTTTCTCATTTTACAACTAAACAGTAACTACAAGATGATTCTGAGAACATTTGAGGAGAGAAATAGTCATTACAGTAACAGAATATTGATTCATATTTGATCAGCGCTGCCTAGTTTGACCGTTTGGTCGGAGTTCGCCAGTGATTGACAGCCGGCTCTCATAGACTGCAGCTGGGCAGCGGACCTTGTTTTCCTCCGGTAAGTGAAATCCTTCAGATGCCGTTAGGAGCACCGGAGGACACAGTAGGACACAGAGGAACATGATTTTTTTCAGGTTACCTGTTTCATGTACTACTGTCACGATATAGCGGCCGTTTTCTTAAAATAACTTTTTTAAATCATATTTGCGCCAATATCGCATACTGCAGCTTTAAATATTTGAGCTGAGTTTGTTATAGAGAAATGATGGTAAGGGGTGAAAAATAGAGATTTTGCCAAAGAAACCTGAGAGGATTTAAGTTGTGGTAATGTTTTGGTATAAGCCAATTCAGATTTGCATATTGTTTTCAGGCAATTAATTGATTTGCTAATATCAAGAGAGGAAACTTTGTTTAATATTTCAAAGATTACTAGACTGTGTTATTTTAAAGGGTTCCAACTTGTTGTATTTGTGTTTTTGTTTTCTTTCAGTGGAAGGGGGAAATACTATTTGTACATTGCAAAAAGCAGTCAGTGAACTGTTATTCACTTTCATTCTGAAGACATGTCTGGGGTCAGTTATTTAAAATAGATCATAGTCAACTTATAATAGTTCTACTGCTTAGTTTGACAGTTTCTTTGTTTAGTTGTTGGGTATTAAGTTCCACCCATCACAGGTAAACCTTCGTGGTAGCTACTTTAGGAAACCAAACCCCAAACACCCCATCATTCCAGTCTAAAGTTAGTTATAGTTATAGCAACTTAGGCCTAATGGTGTGTTCAGACCAAGAGCAAAGCAAATTTTTCGTGTGGCGCAATTACACATAACGTCAATGCAAAGAGGCAAATAGACAGGAATTCGCGCCGGATGGCGCTAATGACGCGAGTTTCGCGGGAGTTGAAATATTTCAACTCGAGCGAGAAATTTGCGTGACGCTGTGTGGTGATAGCCTTTCAGCGTTGAGATTCTCCTTCTGTCGTCACTGACGTCCTGACGTTGAATCAGAAATGGAGGAAATAAATCTTGTATCTGTCTGTGGTCACCCAGAGCTACGCTAGTACATCTGTACAGAGACCGGACCAAACTCTGTGTATAAATGTATGTGTATAAACCACACTGTCCATGACTGTCTATGGTAGAAACAACAACTTCGCTGCCGTATTTATGTCTAGATGACTTTATGTTGAGTATTGATGGAACATCTGCATTGCCTGACACTGATCGATCCAAACTCCATTCAGAAAACAAGCATTTCAAAAGTAGTTTGCTTGTCGTCTTGCGGACAGACCTGACAAAGTATGAATTCTTACTTTTTACGAATCGGCATTATTGTGTAGTTATTTCGGCATTCTTTTGATCCGTTTATTGCAATTATTTTGGGTCACGCAAGTAAATCAAGGCTAAACTTCGCTTCACTCTTGGTCTGAACACAGCATATACTGTAGTGAGTGTTGGGGATGTTGGAAATTACAACACACCGTTACACACACAATTTATGTCTTTTTCTTTTTTCACCATCTGGCTTTATGCTACTGACCTACTTAGATTACCCACTTAATCGGTAAGTAATCATTACAGCATCTCTTTTACAAATCAACGGCAAACAACTTGAACCTGAATCATTCTAGACCCTCAGTGTAGTGAGAAAAGGCTAAATTTACGTCCCGTTGAGTGCCGATGTGTGCCTGTTTTTCATCATCTGTAATCTTACAATGCTGAGTAAAAATGAACATACTGTACTGTACAGCTGCATAAAAAAAATCCACCGACACTTTGCTGGTGAGAGTTCACATAAAAAGCACTTTGTGGAATGAAATCCGTGCTAGAGAACAATTTCGCCTGTCAAAGTTGATTCTTGGTTTTATGAAAGAGAGATTAAGTTGTGGAATGGTTCCAGGATAATTGTTGCCTCTGCTACGTGTGCTTGGTGTGTTTGACGCCCACCCAGACATTATCCCACCCTGTAATATAATGCTTTGCCCCTATTATCACGGTCAATATCATTGTGGTCACACCTTCGGCGTGCTGCACTGGTTTGACATTTTTCACTGTCTCCTCCTTTGTCCTGTCTTGTTTTTCAGTCTCAGTGACGTGGTTTCTTGAAACGGTTGCTCACTATCGTGCCTAAATGTTTCGCTGCATCATGTAAACTTTTCCTACCACCTGGAGGTAAATAATTACTTAGCAACACGAGGAAAGCATTAACTCATCAGCAAAGCTACCATACAAAAATGTGGATATAAACACACAACCACCTCTTGTACTAGCAAGGATATGTCACTACACCAAAATGAATGTAAGAAACGCAAAACGTCCTTGTGAAATCTCACACTAGGCAAACATGTACCTTTATCAATGTAGGAGAGCTAACACTGGACACCAGCAACACTGACACCTCATCCATTAACACATACACACACAAACAGAGATTTACAAGCTCCAGGTGGTATCAGTCTATCATGATGTGGTTTTACAGATGGTCACGTGTGTACAGTTGAACCCTGGAGAGCCCTGAACGGAGGGGGAGTTGTGTTGTTGAATCAGGAGAGACCATAAGTCTGTCCAATATAGCAATGACCATATGTTGAGATGCAAAGTCTCATCCAGCTGAAATATAGCTTATGTCATAATATTAGGGCTGCAGCGGTTAGCCGGCGTTATTGATGACATTGACGCTGAAAATGAGTAAACATCAATATTTTAATCTTTGGTCCTTGTAGCTGCTAAATACACTCATAAAGCTATAAAGTCGTCTGCCTGCTATCTTAGAAATTACATTAAATGAGAGTTTGAAGTGAAACTTCCTGCCAATTTTCAACCGACTTTGTATCACTGCAGTGTGGGCAGTACATGCATATGAACGCCACCCTGTCTCCCGCCATGCTGCAACACACCGGCAAACCTCCCCCCACTTTTTGTTGGCAGCAATCTAATGATTTATGCTGCCTTGCTACCGTAGCGCGAGTCCATCGATTTTGATAACAAACAGGGGTGAGTGTACTGGGTAGCATATTTTGATACTCTTATTATAATATCTTTATTTAAGATTTCAGGGGTATTCTCTGCATCTGCAGAGCCGCAAGTAACACATCTCGATAGCACATATCAACCTATAGTTTTGCACTTTAACGCTTTAAAAACTTCCTGCGCGTGGCTGCAGAGGATTGTTGTTTGCCTGATTCTGTTTAAATCGATGTACAATAAAAAACATAATAGCTAGAGCATGTATTCTTTTTGCAGCGGAAAGCCAAGGCTTCTGTTTTTCGCGTCATCACGTTGTATGCTTGTGATGATATCATTACGTTATATCACATGCCGTACAAAACGTGGTGGCTCCGGAGTATTTCCCTGTAATGTCTCTACATTTAGAAATCTTTTTGGATGTTTCGTGAGTTTATTTGGTAACATTTTATGAAAAAACATGTCAGATTTTTATGGCACAGTTTCAATACGTTTATCAGTTATTATGATGTATTGACCTACATAACCTTTTAGCTTAGGTTGTACAGATTATAGGAATATGAAGCATTTGAAGCAAAAATACCAATGTAGGCACTGGCGGACCATTTCTATTGCAGAGTTCAAAGGGTTAATATGTAAACCTTTGTTTACATTTTGTCTATTGCTGCATTATACAATGACATAAAGTTTGTCAAAATAAAATTAACTTAAATGAAATGGTCGGTTAGATTTCTTGGAGGAAAATTAATCATTTAGATAAATTGATTAATTGCTAAAATAGTCGTTAGTGGCAGCAGCCCTACATATTATCCTCTCAGTGTATTTCAAAGCTATACAGTTGTCCTAAATCCTGTCTGTCTTTATTCAGAGCCTTCTGCAGGAAGCCCAGTTTATCTCCCACCTCACACAATCAAATAAGCTTCAATCCCAAGATAACGTTTAGTTGCCATACATAACACATCTGAGGTAACTTTAGCACAATATGTTTGCTTTACACTTAATCCTCAGAGCAGTTTATGAGAGGGTAATAAAAACACTGGCTGTACATGGTGTCTTGTTAATTTTATTCTGCTTACAGTAGTCTAAAAATAAATCATCCACGCCAACTATAGCAAGTAACCAAATATTATTAGTTTCTATGTGTAGAATTACGTAACAAAATGCTGTGAAAAAAAAGCTGCATTCCAGAGGAACATAAAATGAGACGTTGCTGCCAATTTACAATCTATCTGTTCTCTACCATGTGGTAAAACTCTGCTTTCTCTCCAAACCTGCGGGTTGGTTCAGATCCAACTGGCCAATCTGAGCCTCTCCCCTGAGAATTTCCTTTGATTCTTATCCTGACGTCTGACATCAACGCCGGGCATCAAACCCAAATACCTACCAACCCCGCTCGCTCTACCTTCAGAGCAGAAAAACAGCAGGTCTGTTTTCACAGCTCAGGCCTCCTGCAGACCCTCCTGTCTGCCAAGTCACACAACGACTTCCTCCATCTCATCAGCTCAGTGTTATTTAAGCAAAAATCATCCCTTACACAGGCTTCCAGGTTGTTATTCCTATGATTTAGAGTGATTTATTCTAGATTTGTGAACATGAACACGTCTCTCCAATAGCTATAAACACCGATGTTAAGATGGTGATGTTATTTAATGCAGCTGTCCCTTTATAAATAATGACGGGTGCTGTGAAAACCCAGGATAATTTTGGGGATATCCGCATATGAGTAAGATTTCCTTGGGAGTAAAAATGTATATGTACAGAAATCCAGAAAACTTTAAAATAGGGCTGTCAAAGTTTACGTGATAATAACGCGTCGGTGCAAATTCGCTTTAACGTCACTAATTTCTTTAACGCATTTACACAATTTAGGTTGTAGCGGGTTCAGTTTTAAAGCTAGAGTGAAGATACTGGCATTAATGAAACTAGAAAACCTGATGAATCCATTTCATACCAACCATGTCATACTAGCTTGTCGCTAAAGGAGGTTAAATAACGCTCCAAACTTACTCTAAATTTTGGCGGGGAAAAACTGTCATGGCCATTTTCAAAGGGGTCCCTTGACCTCTGACCTCCAGATATGTGAATGTAAATGGGTTCTATGGGTACCCACGAGTCTCCCCTTTACAGACATGCCCACTTTATGATAATCACATGCAGTTTGGGGCAAGTCATAGTCAAGTCAACACACTGACACACTGACAGCTGTTGTTGCCTGTTGGGCTGCAGTTTGCCATGTTATGATTTGAGCATATTTTTTATGCTAAATGCAGTACCTGTGAGGGTTTCTGGACAATATCTGTCATTGTTTTGTGTTCTCCCTTTAAGGTACATTTTGAACAGATAAAATGTGTGATTAATTTGCGATTAATCGCGATTAAATATTTTAATCGATTGACAGCCCTACTTTATAAATAATTCTCAATAAGTGTTAAAGTCTAGACACTCATGCCTTAAGGTGAACTGCTCACTCAGATAATAAAACTTCCATCCATACTGATCCCCACTGCCTTTGTGCAAATTCAGTAAAACAAGTAGTCTATTTCATGATATTGCCTTATTCTAAAAATACACGACATAAGGGTCATAGTTTCCACTCTGTCTATTGAATTTATGGCATTTCAACAAAGTGGTTTGTTAGAAAGTGCTTATTAAAAAGAACTGTAAAAAAACAAACAATTAAAGTAACAAACTAGGAGCATTTTCAAATGCTGTTAATGTTTCATAGCAGCGTGTGGCTCCCAGAGAAAAAAGAATATATATCAGTCTGTACGGGATGAGCCACACGACAAACAGGATATGATGAGCTACATGATAAGCTGCTCGGGGGTTTTAGGTTGATAGTGGTCAGTCTCTGTTCCCACGTGATACATTAGGAAACCGAGTGCAGTCTGGCAGAAACGCGACCTTTGGTTAATGGCACGGCTGCTGTTTTTACTGTGTAATTAGAGAATTTAAAGGGGAAAGGGATGGCGTATGCTTTCTAATTGCTTCACAGTTGGGAGCTGATTGTTTTTAGCAGTGTATTCATGTTGTTATTGTGGATAAACTGAGAGACGCAGCTTTGCTGCCTCGTTCATCTACATGTAGCACTGAAGTCTGATCTAGAGATAAAAGTCTGTTTATTTTCCATCTTTGTCGCATCCCTAAGATTATTCTCAGTAACTATGTTTTTGCAAACCACAAAAGATATATCAACGTGTTTCTGTTAGTAGTAGTCACTTAAAATTGATTCTCTAAATGTTCCTTCGTCGCCCCCATGTTTAAAGTTATTTGTGCACCGCTGCTGTTATGGTAACGTAACGTTATGCCATGTGTCATCTAACGTTGTTATTCGGCCGTTTTATATATTCTGTTTACTTTAACAGCCACGTATGAGTGAGAGAAATGGCTTAACTTCACAGTCTGTAAATCATTTCAGTTATTTCCCTTGCCCCACACTGATGCAAAAATACATTTGCCAGTGATTATCTTAACTGCATAAAACTCCAGTGATGATATAAATCCACGTCATAACCATTTTAAGTTTTAAGTCAAGTACTTAAGTAAAAGTACAGATTCTCCAGTTCAGAGAAAGTGTTGCCGTGTCGTTAGATTAATCGACTAATCGGAAAAATAATCGTTAGATGAATCGATTAAAAGAATAAACGTTAGGTGCATCCCTAATCAGCTGATTCCACTCAGTTCTTGTCCAACTGCTGCCACTGATTCATCATCCCACAGTGTAATAATGTTAAGTAATTTACACGGAATGAATCAGAAACCTCAACATAATTTCTATTGTTGTGTCTGTGTTTGCCTCTGTGATCGCCTGATTAATGAGGCTACATGTGGCGCCACTCAAATCACATCCAGAGCATCACCCTCACAGCCAAATATTTACCTGTAATTTTCTGTCTCCTCCTCTATACTCTCAGCTCTGTAGGCACAGAATTAACAAGTCACAACATTTATGTCAACAGATAAGCAATACTGTAGCATCCATCAGCAGTACATGCAGTGGAAATAGCCTGCGCAATTCAAGAACCAAGCTTCACTGCAGTGTAACCAAACTCTAGTCTAAATGCAGCCTGTCGTAACGCGCACAGCAACACTGTTAACCATCTGCTTTTGATGGGATGTACTACTGCTCGCATTGTTCAATACTGTGAAAGTAATATTAGAAACATCTACAAAAAATACTCCCCATCTAAGTAGATATTGCGAGTGAAAAATAAAAAAGAGTAAAGAGTTTACAACCATGCAAGCGGCTCTGTGAGGCTGAACACTGACACACTGACAGCTGTTGTTGCCTGTTGGGCTGCAGTTTGCCATGTTATGATTTGAGCATATTTTATATGCTAAATGCAGTACCTGTGAGGGTTTCTGGACAATATCTGTCATTGTTTTGTGTTGTTAATTGATTTCCAGTAATAAATATATACACACATTTGCATAAAGCAGCATATTTGTCCACTCCCATGTTGATAAGAGGATTAAATGCTTGACAAATCTCCCTTTAAGGTACATTCTGAACAGATAAAAAATTAATCATGATTAACTATGAACAATCATGCAATTAATCACGATTAAATATTTTAATCGATTGACAGCCCTAATTTGAATACATCATGATAACGTTATAATTTACCTTCGCCCAATACTCATTTTTATTGAGTAAAGCTTGAACGCATCGTAACGTAAATCCTTGGAATCTCCGTCAGCGTTAGCTCCGCCAAGCAGGACTCTGCTGCCCACCGGCTGCTAACAGCTAACGTTAACTAGCTCTCCTCCTGCCGACTATCCGTCTCAAGTTCCACACCACCGACGTGTTTTGTTTTGTTTTGTTTTAGTAGCGTGTCGCGCGCCTGAATAACCACATGTGCAGCTCCTGGCCAGTGAACGAGATGGGAGGTTAGCCGCCTGCACGAGTGTTTAACCCACAGACTGTATATGGTTTAACCACAGGTGTGTAGTAATTTACTCTAGAATTCAGGTGACGCAGAGCGAGTAAAGAGCGAGAAATCCCATGTAGGGCAGAGGACGGGTGAAACCAAAAGTCAGCAGTTGACTTACTTACGTTGACTACTTAACAATTACCTCCATCAAGGAGTTTGTGTATGGTCTGGTGTCATTTATCATCAGAAATACATCAGCAAGGCACTCTCGTAGCTTAGGGAATAAAGATGTTAGCCATGTAATCGCAACCTCCCTGGTTCAAGTCTGGATGTGGACCTTGAATCCCTTTTCCGTCTCTCTCTAATTATTTCTTGTCTACGGTATTCTTTTTTAATGAAAAAGAAATGCATCAGCAAGTGAGATAAAAATCCATGCACACACGAGGCTTGTCCACGGCAGACATCTCAAACCACAGGACCATTGAAAACGAAGCCATTCAATTCTCTCTCTAATAACAGTGACATCCTACCTGATCCCTATAGAGCCCAGAGAAAGGTGCTCAGGAAACAAAAAGCACAATGGCTCTGTCCTGGGCTGGGCATGCCGTCCGAGGTCAGACAGAAACAATAGGAGCCATCCAGCAAAAGCCACACAGATCTGTTTACAGCCACAGACAGAAAGCAGCGAGCGGGCTCGCCCTGGCTAACACGATGCCACATTGACTCCAACATAAAGGCAGGGGAATGCTTTTGTTCTAAAAAAAAAAAAGGGCTTGGGATTCCCCCCGTTAACCCTTTCACAAAGCTGAGACACTATCATTTCCAGCAGACCTCAGACAGGCCTGTCTCCCCCCCGCAGGCCTCCCTGGTGACTGGCCTGCCCTCTGGGCACAGACACATGGGGACACGACAGGTACTCACAGCTTTGGTTTAGGCTTGGTGGGCAGCGGTGGGCCGTCCTTCCCTGGGGATGGAGACAGCTTGCCTGGGGATGGAGGGGAGTCTGGACTTTGGGCTGTGACATATGTCATAGGGTCAGACTGTGGTGGAGGTGGAGGAGGAGGTGGGGGTGGTGGTGTGGATGCTTTAGGCAGGCTTGGTGGTGATGGTGGATTTCGGGGTCGGCCATTCTGTATAGACCCTTTCCCCTTATCCCTGTCCTCCACCTCTGAGCCCATCTGTACTGGAGACAGGGACGACACACCGGGCCAGATCTCCAGCTCCTTGATCAGGAAAGCGCCGGGCTGAGGCATCATCTTGGGTGGCAGCTCCAGGAGGCTGATTTCTGTGGGTGGGGGAGGAGGGGGGAAGGCCGCCACATCCTCAAACCCTGAGCTATCACCAGACATGCCATTAGTGGATGAGTCCTCGGCTGCCGAAGGAAACAAACAAAAGAAATGTTGGACTTCAATGTTTAGTTTTTCTTCTGGCCACCACATACCTCAGTAGATTAAACACACACACACACGACTGTATCACAGCTGATCTAAAGTAGCAGCTGGGTCCAGTCAGGCTGATGCGATTCCTGTTTATTCAGCCTTTCCTTTAACTGTGCGGTGAGTCCTGTACAGTACAATCACAGCTCTGTCTGTGAGAAAACACACAGAAATATTTGTGTCCTGCTGTCCTCACAAAGAGCTGCTCATCAACTCACCCCTCTCACCCCTCTCACATGCAGATCACACTATAATAAACACGGCAAAAGATGCTCATCTAGTTGAGACATAAAATATAACTTTTTTAATTGACCTCAAACTACACGACCTCCAGGGAATTACTAGACTATCAGAGGTTAGTGTAAGCAAGCCCTGATTTGCCAGTTATATTCGAAAATTTGCATTTCCTTTTTGTTTCCTCTTACAATCTGCCTTTTTAAAGGAAGATCTGTTCTTACATTGGAAGCATTTCAGATAATATACTTGTGATCAGTTTTGCTTAAAAAATGGTGAGAATTTATGGGATGAATATGATGCCATAATTCGAAACTGAAAAAAAAAGCTCAGTGTTTGAAAGCTTGAAATCTAATAAAAATGTTTTTATATGATTGAAACTAAGTTTTGAAGGCTAGCATAACGTTTTGATAGGCTGAAAAAAAGTTATTATTTTGTATTTGAGTTTTCCTTCTTCAGCACTCTTTTTACAGTGTTTCTCCAACACATTTTGAGAGTTTCATGTTTGTCACTGCTCTTCCGTGTATTTAGTTTGTTTTCCAGGTTTGAAACCTTGTAAATGGTGATCTGAAAACTGGTGCGCATATGGCATCGAAATCCGGTAGATATCGTTTGTATAGGAACCATATTGGCACAGGGTTTTGGTTCCCAACCCTAATCTTAAGGCACTCATATTGGCTTCAGCATGTCCAGATGCAGCCTGGTAACGAACATGCTAAGCATCTCTTTCTGCTTGTGTTGCACGCACCTGCAGTGACGGTGAGTTGGGCTGTGCTGTTCACGGAGCCGTGCGGGTTGGACGCTGTGCAGCAGAACAGACCTCCGTCCTCTGGAAAGGCCTCGGCTATCACCAGGGTGCAGATCTCCTCTAAAAAAAAAGACAACCATCATTAATACACCTTTAATGACCAAACCGTTTATGGTCCTAAAAGTTAGATTTATATGGATAAAGTTAAAAGACCTGACATTGACAATGTTTACATGCACAAAATATTGTTTTTTGCCTTTTTCTGAAAGAGACAATATTCCTACTAGGCTTTTTACATGGCTAATGAAAATTAATATTCCCGTTTACATGCAGCTGTGCATACTCTGATTATTGGTGGACTTGTTTGAACGTGCAAACACAGCCTCCCTCTTTCATTCCTTCAACCACCTTCTTGAAAAGGTCGGCGTTGTGATATTTGTGCATATCCAAAAACCTGTTGATATCCAAGTTTTCAATAATGTTTAAAAGTAGGTGTGTTTCTTCTTCCGACCAGAAAAGTGGACTTTTCTTTTGGGCATGCAAGTCTGCAAACTATCGGCTAGTTGGTTTGTGTTCAACGCACAGAGCTGGACGTAAACAGGCAAGAGTCCGTGTGTCGCAAACTGCCGTAAAAACCCAGATTGAGACGCATATTCTGAATGTGCTGAATGTAAGAATGCTCCTAAAACCTGAATAATATCAGTATATCCCACATGCCTTAATCTGAAAATGCTCCATTCAGAATAAGGTTTACCTCTGCTGTTTACATGACCCGTATCAAATTCACAATACTGTCATATTCGGATTAATAGTGAGTATTAGCGTGCATGTAAACGTAGTCATTGGAGAGTGATCTGCACAGGTGTGGAGTGAAGTGACATGTTGACACTTGATTTGTTTGTAATGAGATATAATAGTGAAAGACAAGTTATGTACATGGTAGACTGATGACGGACATGTCATCTAGACTGGTGAGTCACTATTTATAGTCAGACAGACGGAGAGCGGCGGGTAAAGACGAACAAGCGTGGATGTAACTACTCATGAAGAACAGACAGAAGCACAGATGTTCAGGGACGTCTTGAGTGACTCACAGTCTGAAAGTAACACCTGAAGTGACCCCTGAGTCCCACAGGTGTGAAATGTCTAACATAAATTTGCACGTGTGTCACTGTTTATCTGTGATTTTGTGTTTAGGTGTCGGCGGTGGGGTTTCTCAGACTTTCCCAGGGACTCCCTCTGACTGTAGTGTAGATGTGATATGAGTGTCCCGTGAGACACAGACTTATTTAGTTGGTATTTGCTGTAGTCATAACCAAGTGAAAGGCTGCAGCTGAAACCATCAATCTCAATTCGAGTCTCCAGACACATCTAATAATCCATTACTAATTTGAACTGCGGTTGGGCACATGAAAGCAGACATATTTCGATGCACCTGGGAGGTGGCTTACCTGGCTCAGCTGCAGATCGAGGCTCTGTTTCACAGGATATTACAGGCAGGAAGGAAGAGAAGACAAAGAGGAATATTTTGGTTATTAGCATATGTTAATCTACTGCGCAATGGGCTTTATGACCACTAAGAAGAATGTCTCACTTTTCTGGAGAATACGAAAATCGGGGGAGTCCAGGATCTCCTCTCCCTGGCGGTACCACCTGACCTGCAGAGGACGGCTTCCACGGACCCTGCACTCCAGAACCACCACCTGGCCCTCGGACGCCTGGGCGTCCTGCAGCAGCTGCACAACGGAGGGATAAAGTAAGAGAGAGAGGTAATGAGATAAAGGAGCGAGTGAGTGAAGAATGGTGAGGAAATGAGAAGAGACTGAATCCGGTAATGAAGAGGATAAATCAGCCTCAGAATGACCGCATTGGACAGATGGAGACAGAGATTGTTGAAGATGACGCACCGTCAAGAAACACCATTTGAGGAAGTGAGAGGCCGGTGGACACTAACGCCTATACAGTCACTCTGTTTCACTACAGCGGGGGTTCTCAAACTTTTTTGGACCCCTTAAAGAGGAGAACATTTTCCCAGGACCCCCTCATAATCATAACAGCGATTAAGCATAATGCCTACAACCATTTTTACTCTTAGATGCCATTGGAACTATTTGTATTCTAAAACTTTTCAACCTAAATACTTCAGATATGTTTGATAGTGATAAACAGAAACCCATTTCAATTTGAATCATGTTAACACCACTTTGTTTTGCCCTGATATACCGTCAAATCACCCAAGCCTAGGCCAGAGTGACTTAAGCCGTGTTTCCATTCATATATTTTTATTTACTTTTTGAAGAATCGCATTAGAGGACCTGTATCGAAGCGGCAAAATTTGATTAAACTTCCTCAATTGCGAAACAACTTTTTATGCTCGCTTGAGGTGATTTTTTCCTTTATCGAAAAAGTTTTATGCGCTAAATCGGATATGGAAACGCCTTTGCAGAATAAATACTGACGTAGCGAACGTTTAACTCGCATGACTGATCAGCTGTTTCTGCTGTCGGCATCTTCTCGGATACGTGTGAATGCTTGTCTCTGTCTCCTGATAGCATGAAACTTGCCCAATTGAAACAAATTCCTGAAGACGTCTCTCCATTTTCTCTTGTAGATGGTTAGATGACCGAGCCGACTTGTTTTGCTAGAAGGGGAATCCGCAAACCACGAAATCTGATCTGAGATCTGCAAAAACTTGCAAAACTTGTAAAAACTCTCGCGAGACTCACTGCCCAACGACCTATCCTAACCTCAACTATCCAAGGTCAATGCCTAACCTTAACAATCTCGTGAGAGTTTCCCCAGTTTGCTGGCTCCCTTCTAGCCACTACCCTTGTTTTGTTTCCGGTTCTCAACCTCTACTTCTTCTTCTACTCTGTTTACTGCTGGATTACAGCCTTGCGTATCCTACAGCGCCAACTTCTGACCAAACTACGCTGTAGCTGTGTTTATTTGTTCCAAACCAGTTGATGGAAACTTTGCTTAAAATTCGCTTGATCGGTATATCCATCGACGAGAGG
Organism: Sebastolobus alascanus; assembly: GCA_916701645.2. NCBI lineage: Eukaryota > Metazoa > Chordata > Actinopteri > Perciformes > Sebastidae > Sebastolobus > Sebastolobus alascanus. The sequence continues at coordinate 84,328 of CAKAOJ020000209.1, read as the reverse complement.
CACTCAGTGTCAGTGTAAATAAATGTGCCGTGAGCCCGATCCTCTTTGTCTTTGTGACGGTGTGTCTTTGGCATGGGTATATTTTGGGAAGACCAGGGGAGGAATGTACATCATGGATCTGACAGTGTGTGGGTGTGTTGTTGGGGTGACATCACGGCGCTGACTTCACTCGAGGCGAACATCCTCTCACTGAGATGATTACAGTTTTTAAAGGAGGGTGGGGGTGGAGGTGAGGAAAAACAAATGTCTTTTTGTAATGAAGTGGAAAATGATTTAGTGCCTGACTGGCTGAGCGAGAGTGAAAGAGACCTGACCCGTGTGGGTTTGGCAGGACCGTTTGAAGCTCTGCCTCAGCCTGTCTCCGTCCCGCCATCACAACACCCACAGCCTGAGGCAGAGGGAGCTGGGAGAGTGTTGAAGAGTCTGAGCTGGAAATGGGTGTTCTTGAGCTTGTGTTTTATCTGACCCCCACTGCTGAAAGCCACAGCGCTGCATACTGTTATTATGGGAAGGCAAGAAGACTGACTACATGTGTATCAGGTTATGTATGCTCTGTATGCGTGCATGTATTGCATGCATGATGTACTGTATATAAGTATGTATGTATCTGTGGTTGTTTTTCATGACTTGGGCTAGGTTTCTTAGTTCCAATTAAGGGAAATCCACAGCATACTAATTATTTTATACAGTGGTGCACTATGCTACAAACTTTGTGTTTCATGCCCCTGTGCCCAAAAATAAATCCATAAGGAAGTTGGTTTCCCAAACTGGTGTGAAAGGATTTATCTGGCCTGCACAGAGCCCTGACCTCAACTAGTGCTGGGCGGTATGACCAGTATCACGGTATTTTTTTAGGGATGCACCGATCCGACTTGTTCAGTCCCAATAGTGATACCTAGGCTTTGGGTATCGTCCGATACCGTGTACCGATCCGATACCAGTTTTTAATTATTAAGCTGCATGCCTCACTGTGTGGAAGTGACTGGGATCATTATTTATGTGTAAGACAACATCAGGCTTGACTTAAACATGTCTTAGCTTTCCTAACTTTGTAAAACAACAAGTGACTGGAAGCGCACTCTGCATATGAGATGTCGCAACGTTTAGAAAAAAACACTTTTATTGAACATAATAAATTAACTTGCATCACCACACTATTGTATTATCAAACGGTGTTAATTTACTTAAATATAATGACATTTTCAATGATACAATAACTTACATTCATGACGTTTCTTGAAGGGAATCCTATCGAAATAATATGTTGTTGTTATATATCGTTTTACTGACGTTTATGTACTTTACTCACAGGTGTGTGAATTGACCTGGATATGAAGCGTCTGTAGCACAAAAATAATATAACGTTAGTTTCTAAAGAGATAAGACAGAGCCCTCTCCTCTCCTTTTTTTCCTCTCCTCCCTCTTGTAAAAAGCGGCGGTCATATTTTTCGCATATCGGGGAAACACTGGGTTGACTAACTTCAAAATATTGACTCACAAACCTGATGAAACATTGTTAGGCGCTGACCTAACTGGCACCCTAAGCAACAGGTCATATGTATAGTACATTGTGTACGCAGACTTACCTTGGTGAATATAGGAGGACCTGACACCTCGCCAACATACAGTGACGACACTGGGCTCTGCATCTAGAAGAGGATAAAAACATACTTTCAGAACAAGTAGAGTCCATTCAGAAAGGCAGCTGCTCATTGAAGAGCATTTTCCACTTTTTTATGCATCCACCCGGCGACAACCGTGGCCGGAGGCATTATGTTTTTGGGTTGTACGGATGTACCATTTGCGTGAATGCAATATCTCACTAACACTTGGAGGGAATTTCTTCAAATTTGACAAACGTTTTTGGACATAAGTCAATAATTCATATTCTAATTATGACAATTTCACACAAATGTCTAACAGGATAGAATGATGAAGTGATAACATTTTGGACAGACATGGTTGTAAACTGCAGCTTGACTGGCTGGCAGAGGCATATAACTGCGAGGCGGTAATTCAACATGACATGATGAGTTGAGTGGATCTACTGTCCTGTGTGCTGTAGCTGCTTACCCGCTGTGGGGGCTGAGACAGCGACTGGACCAGGGTCGAGCAACGAGGAAGGACATCGGAGGTTTTGGGTGACGATGAGCGTATCGTCAGGGACATTGAAGTAGTCTTCTTCTGAACTCTAAAAATGAACAAAGCATGAATCAGCACCCACACATGCACAAAAAATCTTTCCCAAGAAAAAAGGAGGCATTTCTCAACTCGATATGCTTTTAGTTAAAATATGATACTTGAATCAAAGAAAATTGTCTCCCTAGCAATTAAGATGATATCAGTGATCTTGGCTTCAGTGTGTAAACAGAAAAGGAATCAGGAAGTCGTCCAGATGGAGGCAGATTTATACAACAGATAATAATCAAAAACATTTAGAGAAGTAGAAAGCACTCAGAGCGGGTACTGTTAGCGTGCACAATCCTCCGAATACAAATGAAAAAGTTAAGAAAATTTGAACATGCATCTTGATCCGAATCAACGTGAAAATAAACATATACGTGTGCCAGATTTTGGCCAGTCAATCAAGTTCTGTATTGAAAAAATAGCAACAAAAAAAAAAATCTTATTTCTACTTTATTTTGTAATGTTAAAGATGTTCAATACGGAATTCATTCGATTTTCTAGTTTCATATGATACCAGTATCAATTAGTGGCGTTAAAATGAACGTGTTATTATCACTTTAACTTTGACAGCCCTAATTATTTCATATTTGAAAGGGTTACAATCAGAGATGGGCAGTATTTCTGTTACCTGTATTTGAAATACAATTACTATGGAGTATTTTGTAAGTGGTATTTGACAGGGCTGAAGCATTTTAAAAGTTCCTGCATCCACATCTGGATCTGCAAAAAAATTATGTGCACTTTGGTCTGTGGCCCAACAGGATAACATTATCTTTTCATGTGAGTAGAAAATGTTTCAAGAGTAAAGGATGAAAAGAAAAAGAAGAGAGTGAAAGCAGGAAAAGGATGAAATGTTTAACATTTGAAAATAAGTACAGGGGACAATCCTGACAGGGTGATTTTTTACCACATTAACCCTCTTCATCTCTCATTATTTAGACTGTGTACTGGGTCAGGGCTACGGCTCTTTAAGGGTTCTTTTTATGGGCCTAGTTAAAGGCAGCAGACCTGATTAGCTGCTGCAGGGCTCAGTTAACCTGCTCAGGGGTTCAAGGTTCATTGGGTCACTGGGTCACAACAGGGTCATGCTGAAAACACACGTACTGAGGCATGGTTCCTGATCTGGACTTTGACACAGCTCCTTCTCCTTCTGAGTCTGATGACGAAGCTCCTGCAATGGGACAAAAAGCAGTGATTCCTATGTGATGCAGGTCATCCTCCAAAAATGATAATAATAAAGACTTCAACAACAGATTCCTAGGGAAATTGTTCTGCTAAATGTATGCAAAAATTATGACTATATTTGTCATAAATCCTGTATAAAAAGGATATTGCTTCTTGTCCTTTTAGCACATCAGTAAAGACAATCAGTCTTGTCATAGGTACAGTATAAATATACAAATGCCTTAAAAATAAAAATATAATAATTTCCTGATATGAAAACGTCTGACCTTCGATGTAAACCTCAGCAGAGGTATTGTCCGCTCCGATACTGTTGGAAGCTACGCAGGTGTAACGTCCCGTGTCGTCCTCAAAGGCTTCAGTGATCACCAGTGTGTGCAGGTCACATTCCCTCCAGATCTGTATGTCAGGAGAGTTGTGCAGCTCGCGGCCTTCACAGAACCACCTGGTGGAGGAGGTGAATCACAACTTTACTTTAACCAATCAGAGCAACTGGAAAGTTGACAGAGCACAGAGTTTCAAGAAGAGTGACACTCCAAAATCATCCCAATTTATTACATATTATTTTTTCCAGCAACCCAAAAATCAAAGAATAAAGACATTTTCCTCACAAATTAGTGTTATTTTCTTTTTAATGTATAAGGGACATGTAATGTTTTATACTTCTGGTGAATATAATCCAATCAATCTTGTTTCCATAGATGTATTTTGTATATACAGTTCCCTTTGTTAACACCTTATTTTGAAAACCGGATGTAGTCCCACGTGTCTACTTCCTCTAACTTCTCCAAGTCCGTCTCTAGCTCTCCCGTCAGCTCCGTTCTCTTTATCCATCCATGGTCAGCTCCATGGGGGCCGTTTGAATGCATTTAACGCTTCTTTACTGGATGTGTAGTGTTTACCACTTTGGTTTTAACATGAGAGGGTGCAGGTCGTATCCACGCGGACCCTCCAACGTTTTATACTTTCTCGCTTTGGCTTTGTTTTTGTTGAAACGGATATGACATGTCACATTACTCGGACTACAACAATAAAAGCGGTAACCTCCTTCTACCTCTGCGTAGACTCAAATGAAGCAGTTATATTGATTCAGGCATTAAAAAATCTATTTAAAAATCACAATACATAGAGGTATAGATTTTTTTCCCTACCCCTAATAAATATGGGACAACTAACATAGTCCAGAGTCGAAAAACTGACTTTTAGACTAATAAAAAACATTTTAAACTCATTTTTTTACGCTCACAGTGTACTACTGTGACATCAATTCATTGTGACTTTTAGCATTACACTGTCTAGACAGTGCTTCAAAGAAAATGAGGACTTAAGTTATTTCCAATCTGGCTAGTTTTGGCCACCATTACCAGATATAACAATAAGTCTTTTAACAGAGTATAGAATTTACTGTTAACTTGCGGACCCAGAGTTTTACAGAGAAAGGTTTCTTAAATATGAGTCATATTATTTCACCATTGCCTTGTCGTTGAAAACATATTACACTTCTTGCCAAATGCAATGAAAATTCCAATAAACGTAAAAAGTTGCATTACGTGCCAGGAGGTAATAGGAATCATTCTTGTCTTCTTTCAATAAAATCCTATAAGACAAGCACGGGCCGTTACTCTTCTTGACAAATACTTTAACTTAAATATACCTTTGTCACACATGATGGAGGCCTGCCAATCTAACTAACATCAATAACTAGTCATTCACACACTCACACACACCCTGCGGGCATGTCTGAGATTACATATCTGCCAAACGTCAGCCACCCTGAGGCAGCGGCGGGACGCCGTGTTACGGGAAGCAGATACACCCTTTCCCTCCTTCCAATCAGAGGCCGGTGTGTCTGGGCAGGCGTCTGGGCCTTGTACCACCTCCCTGGGGTCTGCAAGCACCGGCTTTGTTCCCCGGTCTGGGACCCAGGAGGGATGAGAGAGTCTAGCTTCATCTGTCTCATCTCTCTTCACAGGGTTATGATTAAAGCAGACCCCTCAGCACCATGTTACCACATCAAGTGCAGGATCAGACAACGGGGGGTCACACCACACAGTGCTGGCCTCAAATGTCATGATTTGTGTGAGTCTGTTGCTTTCATCAGTGCTAATGTCCTATCTTCTTTTTAAAGTGCATTATGACACATCAAATCAAGATACCCACACTCCACGGACACACTCAGCCTGGTGTGACATTCCCGTACAATGAAACTGTCAATTACGTTTCAAGGGAATGTATTTTCTCCTGGATTACGAATATGTTTAATCAAAGTCTGCGTAGAGAGGAGGTCAGGATGGGTGGATGGATGGGTCAAACACGAGACTTTCACCCAGGAGGCTGCTGTTCGTGTCCCATGTGAAACCTGAAGTAACATACTTATTTTAACCCAAAACATGATCTTTTACTAAACCTAACCAAGTAGTTTTGTTACCTAAACATAACTGATAATGCAGTTTGGAAATGGCAAAAGCGCCCTGAGACGTTAAAATACTATAATGTTGATATACTGTACACGTATGTATGTTTTAGTTTCCTTTTAGCAAAATGCTCTGAGTGAATTTGTCCTGGTAAACCAGCCTGTTCACACGAAAAGGTGTATAAATACCAAGATAATGTGCTATGTGCAATAAGTACGCCTTACCTGATTTCTGCGTGTCATTTGCACGCCATGTATCCTGTATTGACTGCAATGTAAACGCATCTGCGTATAAATGCTAAGGTAAGAGTTAGTGACGTAGTATAAAAAGCGAGAAAGACCACTTGTGGTGGGCAGGTGCGTGGGTTGGAACTTGACTTGCAAATTAATCACACAAAAACCACTGTGTGTAAAATCCTTTAGAAAGAAAATCTGAATCGGCAGGTCAGACTTTTAAAAATTCAGAAATGAGAATCGGCCAAAAAAATTGCAATCGGTGCAACTCTAGTTATACAGCCTATCAGCACCCTATTAAAAGAGCGGGCATGTGTACGTCTTGTTCACCTCCCGACCTCTGCATTGACAGGGGGAGGGGCAGGAATTCCCTAAATGCCGGAAGAACAGCTGCTCTGTCTGTCCAGAAGCCCGACCTGAGGACATTTCAGCTATCTAGGAGGGCTGTATAAAAATTCCCAACATCCTGCTGCATAGCCATTACTTGATTTTATACAGTCAAACAGCAGGCTGACTCTTGTTCCAGAAAGTAATCCATCAGCCAGAGATATTCAGACAACACTTCATACTTGAGGATTCACACCTGACAGAGTGGGTGTGGGAGACTGAGACGGGGAAAGTGAACGTGTGAATGGCAAGTACAGGAACAGGAGGTGAATGAGCATGAGTCAAGCCGGGTCAGACAGGAAAAATGATCTGCTCTGTCATTGTTGAGACGGATCACACTGAGCAGTTCATCATCAGCAGTGACAGGTGGAGCAGCGCTGAGCCTCGCCACTCAGTTTCTCTGCCGTTGTTTTAACACCAAACCCCCCCGTACAGTTGGCCAGTAGTTCCTCTGTGTTATCGCTCGATGAAGTGAAACAACGGAAACTCGGCTGGCGCTATCGTGCAACCAGACGCCGGTGTGTTAAGTGATAGGAAACAGATCGTGACATGAGACTAATGAAGAGTTGTTCGTGGCACGAGCAGGGAGACCTTATCCGCCGGTGTGTCGGCCCTCGAGGCAGCGGAGGCCAAGAGTCATCTGCCACACTTCAAACCCCCCCTGCAGCTATCAAACACACGGTCCAGACACAGGGAGGCTGGCTGGTTCCTGTGGGACGAGACTTTGTTTTATGACACCAGCCAAATTCTTTGCTACAAAACTGAGAGCAGCTGGCAATTGAGAGTAAAAAAAAAAAATTTGATTGTTTGAGCAAACCAATATGTCAGTGCGGTTTTGAAATCCATTTTTCCAGATTATAGTCAGGCTGAGAAAAGGGGAAACAACTCGTTTGGGCGGCTGCCATGTCTGCTGGTGATTTGCTTGGGAAAGTCAGGTTTCTTTTTGTTGGTCAAACCTCACTTCTTTCTTTCAAGTCATTCATTGTATTAATCAAAATGGTTCACTGGGGACTTAGCAGCCATATGCTCTGTGTTTGATGTGGACAACACAATACAAATCTTCTTCAATGTAGGAAAGTCATTTGGACACCATAAAATCAAACACATACAGAAAAGGGCTTACTGTGACACATGACATCATTGAACAAATGACTATTGTTTCTGTGATCGGGGATTTTACAGCTGTTGGAGGGACTGTAAGTGTGTGTCTTATGTGTATGGAACTATAGTGAAGGGGATATGTTTTTTCCGCCAACATATTCTGACTCCCAACTCGTCAATAATGACATTTGGTCAGTGCGCCCGCTATGCTTCAAACTATGACGCTCTAGGTACCCTTCTAGTGTCAGTTTTGGATGTGTCAGGGACGCCTTTGAAAATGGCCATGCAAGTTTTTCCTCGCCAAAATTTAGCCTAAACTTGGAGCATTATTTAGCCTCTTTTTCAACCAGCTAGTGGTTGGTACCAATGGATTTCTTAGGTCTTCTAGTTTCATATGATGCAAGTATCTCCACTCTAGCTGTAAAACTGAGCCCGCTACAACCTAAAAATCACAAGTATCGTTAATGTGTTGAAGAAATTAGTGGCGTATCGAATTTGCGTTAACGCGTTACTATGGCGTTAACTTTGTTAACTTTACATTTCATTACTTTTTGATTACTTTTCTAGCAAATATTTTAAACAATATAGATAGATGTTTCCTCCGGTTTGAAAACGAGCATGGATTTTGATGTTGACAGCTTTTTCACCACTGGTAAAAAAAAAAAGCTTTACACTGTACAGTAATGTTAGAGCTCTTTTCTGATTTTAGAAGAAACATATAGTTGAATTTACGGCACTGAAACATGTTCTTGTTAGATGACATCACCCGCCAAAGAGAGAGAGAGAGACAAACAATAACAACAGAATAAGCTTTTTACCGAAAACAATATATTCTGATGTAACCCCTTTATATTTACCAACTTTTTGATTAGTAATTTTAATTTAATTACATATTTTTTCTCATTTACTGTAACAGAATACAATTACACTTATTTAGGGTGGCCTGAATCTGTCCAGATCCCAGGAAATACAAATATGGCATTTCCATGCTGCGACATATGTGACCAAAAATGCAAAAATAGAGTTGTAATTCAGGCATTCACCAGATGTCTTATGAGTTTTGTTTTAATTAAATGTCTTGAGTAGTTTTCCATGCTGGTTATAGGACAAACCAGGCTCTCCTTGCTGGATTATAACCCAGGCCATCTGCTCAGTAGGAGTAAAGGAATGGAAATTGTACATTTGTTTGGGCACAACTTGATGAAACACAGTACTCATCAGCTTGTGCTCCTCTTGAGGGTTGACTGAACATAAACTAGGAAGCTCAAACCATTCCCAACAAGCACAACAATAAACCCCCTTATTAATCAACCTTAATGATCCACCATTATGTATAATTACTGAGTAAACTCATTTGGAGACAGACGGTAATGTTTATTCAATCCCCTCTCTATTTCTGTGGAATGTGCTGAACATGGTTTGAGACCTAAACAGCGTACAGTGTTGTCTCCAGTGGGGGGGTGGGGACTTTGTTGAGTCACATACAATCCAGCCGGCGTAGAAGGAACTCAACCATCAATAGTCTTGTTTGGACGGGAAGCAGGGTGTGTTAGAATAGCAGGCACTCCGTGCTCTGAGAAAACTGAGCGAAGGTACAAATTTCTTGGCAGAAAGTAGCTTTACCACCCATTTCCTCTTAACACAATACCGTTATGAAACACAACTATTCAGAATATGCATGCAAAGTAGGCTTCAGACTGAGTAACGCCTCACCTCTTCAGCCAAGACGGTGACTAAACAAACCACCATTACAATCAACCAGCCTGTCGCCACCTCTCTGAATACAGATAGCATGTGAGAAAGCGATTACACACATCTCGGTTAAGACAATTGATGCCAGATGATGCCTCGGATAATAACGGAAGGATGATCCTGTCATTAACCTACTCGCATACAGAAGAAGAGGAGCATACCACGGGCCAGGCCAAACCAGAGCCCGTTGCCCCGGCCTCCATAGCGTGCGTGCTGAGAGGGCCACGCTCTCCTCATCTGACCCTGTTGTTATTTGCTGCTGTTGATGGAAAATTTTATGAAGCCAGGCTCAGTTTCACCACAAACCCAAACGAGCAGAGGCCAGAGCGCAGAGAAAATGAAAAGAGGACACAAAAACGACCTTGACAGGATGTAAGAGCTTGTAAAAACACACCCAAGAGCAAATCAACAATCAATATTGGATATAAGGAACGGGTAGACGTACACTTCCTGAGACGTGTTTGTCTTTGGTTTTGCTCAGTGTTCAGTTTATAGGTTATGGACCGCAGATGTCAACCAAAGTACAACTGGACAAAAAGAGCGGCATCAAGGCTGTCTTTATCCCTAATTACAAACTACAATAGAGGTCAACTGAAACTATCCAAACTCTAAAGCAAGCGACGTTGGTTTTATTATCCTAATTCATGCAAACACTAAGATGGAAAGCATATTATGTTACCTCTTTCCCACGCATGCTGACTCTAACAATGAATGCAACGCTGCAAGGCTCAGTGAAAGGTCTAAAAGCACAACCTCACTAAAGCTGCAAAATATTTATTCCCACCACAGCCCTCCTTATTACAGCAATTTTCCATTATACCACATAATGCGTCATTTACCTGCCCTCCAGGTATGCAATTGTACCGATATTGGTACCACTGAATGCGTCATGTTCCTGCCCAACAAAATATTCCCATCATTAAACCGGGAACAATTTAACACGCCAGAAATGTACGTGACTCCACTTGATTTTTCTACCGTCTTCAGCACACAGACATATTAGATCTCTTTAAAGGTGCATTGTGTAAGATGTGGACAGAATTTTAGTTTGAAACATTCAAAAAATCTAACATTATCAACAGAATGTGAAGAGGTTAAAGTGTTGAGGTTATGTCAAAGATATCTATCTATTCTGTTGCAGAGATATCTACTGAAATGAGCATACTAACCTAACCTGACCCGTCAGATGGTTTGTTACACAGAACCATCTGAGAAGCCGTCATTGGGAAATGTTTGGAAAAGGGCAGGTACTTTCAAAAAATACTTGGCAGATGACTGGATGAACCAGCTGTCAATCAAACTCTTGCCAAAGCCATTCGGAAAGCAAAAACATTGCCTTCAGAAATACTCTCCAGTTACTTCATGATATTAAATGACAATGACACTTATTTGTTGTTCAGAATGACTTCATTACTGTATGTTTACGATCTAGAAAAAAGCTGCACTAGATGTAAAAACTCTACATAATTGCATCTATTTGTTTGAGTGTTGCCATCTGGAAAAAGGGAAATATTAGCATCCCACATTTGAGACGGCGCTTAGTTTAAATGTTCTGCTACATGCCACTAATGTCTTGACTAAAGATGATACATGCAGGAAACCTGCTTAATAAAGCTGATGATGGAGCTCTGTTAATCGTGGCACAGGGTCAGGGGTCAGAGGTCACTGGAATATTCCGGACAGCAGACAGCTGCAGATGACAGTCGCAGCTCTGACCGGAAGCAATGAAGTATACTTTCCTTACTGAGGAATTTTAACCAAGGGGGAGGGTAGGCTGCATTGGCAAATGTCCTTCATGTTGTCCACCAACAGACATTGTCCAGTGATGCATTACAGGAGAGCAGACCTCGGTGTTAGTGTGCCAAGCAAATGGTTCAGACTGAATCATAACAGCTATTAATATAGAATGTGAAATTCATACTGTGGTTGATAGGAAATCATTAGTAACTCTACCAAGTACTATACATTAGGGGTGGGAAAAAAAATCGATTCACCTATGTATCGCATTTTTTTTTTTTTTTACGATTTTGAAATTGATTTTTTGATGCCAGAATCGATTTGCTTCATTTGAGTCTATGTGGAGGTAGAAGGAAGTTACCGCTTTTATTGTTGTAGTCTGAGTAACGTGACGTCATATCCGTTCCGTATTCGTCAACCAAAACGAACCGCAGAAAGTAGAAAACGGCGGAGGGTCGGCGTGGATACGACCTTCACCCTCCCATTTTAAATCCAAAGTGGTAAACACTACACATCCAGTAAAGGATGGAAACACTTTGAGTTTCACACATTGCAGGAAAAGCAGAGCTAGACATCACGGCTAAAGCTGCATGCTAACTCTGTCACGGACAGGAAACGTTATCCTCACGCGGTAACGTGCGGTCGAGCCGGCCGTCGCTCTCATCTCCGTGGTCAAATGGGCCGACGCTACAACTGTAGAGCACCCATATACTGACATTTATGTTAAATGCATTCAAACGGCCCCGATGGAGCTGATCATGGATGGATAAAGAGAACGGAGCTGACGGGAGAGCTAGAGACGGACTTGGAGCAGTTAGAGGAAGCAGACACGTGTGACTACATCCGGTTTTCAAAATAAGATGTTAACAAAGGGAACTGTATATACAAAATACATCTGTGGAAATAAGATTGATTGGATTATATTAACCAGAAGTATAAAACATTACATGCCCCTTATAAATTAAAAAGAAAATACCACTAATTTGTGAGGGAAATGTCTTTATTCTTTGATTTTTGGGTTGATGGAAAAAAAATTTAATAAATAATGTCTGACAATGACTGATATATTTGACTTCAGGACATCTCTGACTACATACATGCTGAAAATCAATTTCTTTTACTGTATTAATTTAGATATTTTCCAAAGTAAAAGTCCCTAGAAGTGTATGATTCAACTTTTCCCCATGGTCTAGTGTTAAAAAAGTGAACAAAAAATAAATCGTAATATCGAATTGCAATACTTGTAGAATCGCAATACATATCGAATCGGCACCCAAGTATCGCGATAGTATTGAAGATAGTTGAATCGTCCCAGCCCTAGTAAATATACTAGTAGTGTACGTACAGTTCTTGCAGTTTGAATTAACAAACTTAACTTTGTCAGTGTTGAATGAGTGTGTGTGTGTGTTTCAGAGAGAGAGACTCAGCTGAAATAGTGACAGACATAGGCAGCAGCTGAGCTACAAATGTACACATCTCGCCACTCATGGGGATGCCCCGACATGCTCGGACACACACAACACACATATCCAATTTAATTTAAGTCAGTTTTGTCAGAGGGATGAGACGAATCAACGCAAACTGTGTTTTCTTTTTGTTCACAAAGAACAATATAACCTCATTCATTCATTCAGATGACACAGAGTCTGACAGCTGTTGTTTCAGAGAGCAATATCACATTTTTCCGAAGTAAAAAGTTAGCAATGTTCTCCTAAAAGACCTTAAATCCACAGCCAGGTTCAACAACATGTCGACTACATGCCCTCAGTGTGCTAATCTCTGTTATAAAAGTAAATGTATAGCTATAGTAAAAAAGATTTACCACGTAAGCTTGACTTTCCCCAGAGTATACCAGCAGATGATCACCAAGTAAGATGGTTCAAACTGTTACCTGAGCTGTCGTGCTGCTCCCAGTCAGTTAAACCAAAGTCACTGTTAATTTCCTCGATCTTAAGGTTGCAAACGGAGCTTCTCGTCCTGACAGCATGACACACACTGAGCCTCTGACACTCTCACACCAGGACTGCCACTGTGAGTCACACAGTCAGACTTAACACACAATGCTCGGACTGAGCAGACGGCAGAGAGAGAGGGAGGGAGCAGCCCTCGAACTGCCAAATTCCACACAAGACACACAAGGGCAGAAAAAATACATTTAAGACTCAATTAAAAGACAAAAACTGGTTCAGTGCTACCCACACTGAATTCATTCATATAATTCCGGCGGTTGGTCAAACTGTCTCCACGGTTTTTCTCGTCCTCACAACAAGGATACATCCTACCCATGCTAGTCAAACTCACTATGACTCTAAACCGCTCATAGGACACAGGTAAACATCCTGTAATGTGATGCATGTTGTGGGCTACAAACATTTTTAACAAACAGATTCAAGGTAATGGATTTTCTAGCTGTTTCTCCCAAACAAAAACTTGCTTTTTCTGCTCCTATACAAGTCCAGGCCACAGTCTGCTGACCATCAAAAGCACTGCAGCAAACGCTGGGCTCCAGCCAAACAACCCCGTCACCATGGAGACCTCTGATCTGTGGCTGCAGGAAGTAGGAAAATAAAAGATGACAGTGGTAAAGTAGAGAGGGCACCAAATATACTGGCCCTCGTTTAATAAATCCCACATGCCAGGACCAAGTGGGCCACTTTAAAAGCCTAGTTAGGCCTGAACAAAAATAACTTAAGGGTAAGTCGGGATCTAAATAGATCACTTTGAGTTGGTAGCACCTGGCAAGAACAAGACAAATGGTCGTGGCTGCTGTGACTGGTCATGCTTTGTATACACACTCACATAGACACATATTTAGACCATATAATAATCCCAAACACTCCAAAGGCAGAACTCTATGGAGACCTAAAGCTGCCATCATAATAAATAAATAAATAAATAAATGACTCAATAAATAAATAAATTAAATAATAAAGAAAGAAATGTAGAAATGAAAGCCACAATTATCAAATAAATGTGCAGGTTAATTTGAAAATAAATACACAAATAGAAAAATAATAAATGAATAAAATGTATTTATTTATTTAAATAAATAACGAAATGAATAAATAGGGATATAAATAAAAACAGACAATAATAAATTGGGAAATAATTAAATATGAATATAAATACATTTTATTTATTTATTTTTCTATTTCTGTGTATTTATTTTCAAATTAACCTGAACATTTATTTGATAATTGCATCTTTTATTTCTACATTTCTTTCTTTATTATTTTATTTATTTATTCATTCATTTATTATAATGGCAGCTTTATGCTGCGTTCACACCAAACACAAAGAGAATTTTCGCCTCGCGCTACTTGACTGCCTGGATAGTTTGTGTTCATTCGTATCACTTGCGCTAGACCGCCGGAGAGGAGGAGAAGTTTACCTCCATGTAGATACCGACATTGTTTCATCAACCATGGCTGAAATAAACACTATTGCTGCTTTGTACATGTTGTGGGAGTCCTCGATCATAACATCATCCGGAGGCGCTCGATGAATTTAACCGAGCTGTATTCACTGTATCTAGCAAGCCAAACGTTGCTACAGGCATTAGCCCAAAATAAACAGGTTGCGCTGTGATTTAATCACAATAAACTGATCAAAATGATGCCGAAACAACTACATAATGATGCAGATTTGTCAAAAAGTCTGAATTCATGCTTTGTCAGGTCTGTCTGCAAGACGACAAGCAAACAACTTTTAAAATGCTTGTTTTCTGAATGGAGTTCGGCTCGATCAGTGCCAGGCTATGCTAACATTGTAGCTGCTCCATCAACTCTCAACATAACGTCATCTAGGCATAAATACGGCAGCGACGTTGTTGTTTATATCATAGACAGTCTGTGGTTTATACACATACATTTATAAACACAGTTTCGTCCCGGCTGCAATATTTTTTCCTCCATTTTTGAAACATCAGTGAAGACAGGAGGAGAATCTCAACGCTGACAGTCTTTTGTGACGCAGCGTCACATGAATTTCTCGCTCGAGTTAAAATCTTTCAACTTGCGCGATTCGTCTATGTGTTATTCTATGTGTGAATGCCCCATTAGTCCTCCATAGTATTCCTCTAGGTCAGCAAATATAAATCTTGTATTTGAGGTTTGTTTTCGAGCCGGAGGGTTGATGTCACTGATGCACAGTCCACAGCAGAATGAAAGGGTGTGGTGTGTTTCACTCTCTGCAGGGGCTCCATTCAGGCTTTAGTGATATTTTGGTCGCTGTCCATGAAGAAGCCTGACAGCCGACCACTGGGACACAGCAGATGGGATTATTTGTGGTGCTTGTTACTAGGTCCGCTCTGCTGTACAACATGAAAACCTATGATGAGAAGAACACACACCTAACAACGTCCTGTCCCAGTGGCACACACACTGTAATCATGTGGTTCTTTTATTCAAATCCTTCTGGTTTGTGAAAAAAAACTCCCTCCCATTTGTAGTGATAACAACATGAAATGCACCGTACTTCCCCTAAGTGACTATAAAACATGGGTTAATAAGAGGAAGGGCTTTAACAGTCTCTGGATGTTCCCATTAATTACTGAAAGACTGATAGCGGCCTTCTCAGACCCACTGCTTTGTCTGACTGGTCTCTTCCTGGAGACCAAAGAGAGAGTAAATAAAATTAAAGCAATTAGTAGTGTGCAGATGGAAGCAGCTTTCTAAATGATTACTCAACAAGAATAAAGAGATTACTCCCTCCAAGCAACATCCTGGATCATTCAAACATACACAGGTGCACGCGGATTCACACAAACACATAAGAAAAAAAATGCAAAATATTTTCTCTGTCGCAACACAAACAACCAAACATTCATGCGTATTCAATCAGACACCCACTTCTACATAATATCTCGTTGTCCAAAAAAGGTCTTTCAAGGGTCAGTTGACATCACAAAAAAATGGGGGCATGTAGTCATGACAACCTCTGTTTTCGCTCCAAGGAGACCAAATGACACTAACAAAAACAGAGACTACGGTCCTCTCATGATGTCATACTGTGATCACAATACGTCCTCCCAACTGTCAAATAAATCCAGCATGAGAACCAAGAAAAGCAACATCCAGAAGGGCCCAGAATTAAACACATCAGCCTCATAAAATTAATGAGCCCACATATTTAAACAGCAACATGAAGCCTCTACTAAAAGGATTCTCTATTGTTGAGATCAACAGTGAGGTTACATATGTTTTTTTGGCTATAAATATTTGAAAAACTTGCTGTGGGTATAAATGGTGAGGGATATTCTTTTATTTCTATGGAGCCCAATTAAAACAAAATCTTTCCTCAAACATCCACGCTGCAGTAGGTTCCTACATATGTACTCACATATACCTAACGAGGACGTTTACATCAGATCGTCAGCTTCAAATCTCATTAATTTACAAATTTCCAACTAAATCCACAACCACAATGATCGATCTTCCTGCCACTGAGTATTTACAGCTGGAGAAAAACCACATAACAGTCTGTGTCAGCACTAATTTAAGGTATGTCATAACTTTCTGGGAACAACAATTAGATGGAATTAATGCAATAGCTGAACCACACGGAGCAGATCTGTGGTCACATATACAGTATGGTTACGCTCTGAGTCACCTACTGTACAGCTTTATCTTTCAAAGAGTAACTTATTATAGCAATATTTACTCTTTTTGATAGTTACTCTCTACTGTCGCAGTTGATATCCTGTTATTTTCACAAGCCAGGTGCAACTTTTTATACAGAGGAAGCAGCATACGTCTGGCCATCTGTAGGCCCAGACAAGTAAATACTGAAAAAAAAAACCAACAACAACAAATGTGCATGATCCACCAGCCACCCACGACCTAGTTGCCACAAATATGCAAATACACAAGCGTACAAAAATGTCTGCTTCCATGACAGCAAGACCACCCCTCCTGGTGTTTGGGTGAATAGTGCACCTCAACGTCTTTGAATATTTTCAGTTCTAAAGCCAAATCTTAGCTAGTCTGATAGTCTTTAAGGGTGGAGCAACACACTGATAAGATACTTCACTAACTGGATGCACATTAGTTAGTTCAGACGGCTACCTCCAGGTCTGAAAAGTGAAGTCAATGCTGAATAGCCTTAAACTTTCAATCTTTCTAACAGCCAGCAGGGGGCGACTCCTCTGGTTGCTAAAAGAAGTCTGATTGTATAGAAGTCTATGAGAAAATGAGCCTACTTCTCACTTGATTTATTACCTCAGTAAACATTGTAAACATGAGTTCATGGTCTAAATTGCTAGTTTCAAGTCTTCTTCAATACAGCATGATGTTCATTTAGTAAATTATGGTCCGTGGCGTTGTCCGTGTTTTCATCTTACAACTTTAACCCTTTCACAGTGTGTTTTCAGATCATTAAAGTTAATTGTAATGTTTTGGTCGCCTAAAAATGTCTTATTCAGCGTTCGGTTGTACTTAGCGCCACCCTCTTGTGTCACTTCTGGTTGAGAAAAAACCAAGATGGTGACAGCCAAAATGCCGAACTCGAGGCTTCAAAACCGTAGTCCACAAACCAATGGGTGACGTGGCGGTGACTGCGTCCACTTCTTATATACAGTGTATGGCAGTGTTGTAGTCAAGACCACCTAAACTGAGACAGAGTTATGACCCAGACCAGAGTGTATCAAGACCGAGACAAGACCAAGACTTTGAGGGGTTGAGACCAAGTCAAGACCAAGACCAGACCGGTGCGAGTCCCAGTACTGCTGTGTGTTTTTAGGTAGCCAAATTTTATTACAGAAGATTTGGCTCACAGCTGATATCCAAAGCTTGCACTGGCAATTTAGTGATATCCCCACAGTTGTGGTCTTGAAATAAAATCCAGAGTCCTCTTTGTATGAGCCCGAGACAAGGCCGAATAAAAATGCGGTCAGTTCCGAGACCTTCAAAAAGTGGTCTCGAGACTGGTCTCGAGACCAAGAACGGTCTCAAGTACCACTACAACGTTGGTCTATGGTTAGCACTGAACTCAGTAACACCCTGTAATTCTGCTGTGTTTAAGACTGAAAAAGAAAAGAAATTACTGTGAAACTACCGCCAACAAAATACTACTGGAGCAGATAAATGGCAGTCGAGGCAACAGGCTGAAGTTGCTGTAGTCAGGGATTGAACTCTGCGACCTCTCCTCCACACTCTGAATTTACAGACATAGATCTGAGCTCTGATCCGACACACATGGAGCATCTTCCTCTTTTCCTCCTCCCCTTTCCCCCCGTATGAAACCCAATCCTGCAGACCCCCCACTCCACCGGTCTCTCCCCGTGATATCAGGAGCCTCAGCACTGAACCCGACGAGGGGGGAAAGGCAGAGGTATTTTATTAAAGTGATATGCAAAAGAAAAACATTGAGGAACAAAGATGCATATCTTGAGTTTCTATGTAAGACAGTTTAACATTCACACAGCTGTTATCCTGTCACATGTACATGGGAAGGAAGACTTGAGCTTGTTTTTATGAGTCCCATTTGACCTCTCGCCTGCTCGTAAAACAAGCATCCCTGCACAGACTCTGATTTTCGCACAGCACACAGCCAACACATGTACCAGGAGAGTCTGCCGCTATTTCTATGCAGACTCAAGAAACACATATAACAGCACGCACTAAATTCCACCACTTCAATATCGTCAAAGATACGTAATTGAATCAGGCTCGACATCAAACGCAGCTCTTTGGCAGCCACGCAGGAATCCAAACGTCCAGGAAAAATAACAGCCCGAAATATCTCATCAAAAGGCAGATTACTGTAAGCTGAATCTAATGGCCATGCCTTATCAAGCATGATGAATAGCAGAGAGTCATTTAACAGGTGAACAGAGGAATGTAACCCGGTGCTTACCGTTCACAGCCCAGCTGTGGAGCAGACCCCGAGGCCCGGATGACTAAAAACTACAAACCTTAACTGAGAACAGAGATGGACAGGACTCAGAGGAGGATGCCAATACCAGTGAAATTCCACGATTCTCAATACCCAATATTGATATACAACGGTACCGATACCATGGTAAAATACAAAACCATAAAACCATGTACTTCATGTATGCTGTTTTTTGATAATTTATTATTAATCCCTGATGATCCGCCTCAAGTTTCTCGCCAAAAACGAAATTTTACAAGATTACATTTGAACACATCATGATAACATTATAATTAACCTTCACCCAATAATCATTTTTACTGAATAGAGCTTGAATGCATCATCATAATGTAACTACTTATAATGTAACTCAATGCAACCTCTGTACGTTAGCTGTTAGCTCCGTTATTTAGCCAAGCAAGACTGTGCTGCCTATTGGCTGCTTACAGCTAATGTTACTAGCTCTCGTGCTGATCTCAACACAGATTTGTTGTCAACGATGCAACGTTATCAGGGAAATTTGCTATCGTCCTCGGGACGCCATTAGTCTCGAGCCCTGATCCCTTGTTCTACAGTACCGCAAACGAGTATCGCCACGAAGTAATGGTTCTCGTGACATTCCTAATAGATTCTCTCAGCACTTCCACATGTGTAGAAACACGATTGGAATCATATTTCAAACCACCTCTAAATGTGGTTTGGATCTGATTTGGAAAAAATCGTATTTCATGTTTTTTTTGCTGTCCAGACTTTCTAATATCAATCTGGATATGCCAAAAAACGAATTTTGCTGGCAGTCTGAACAAGGCTTATGATGCTTTGTTAACTAATGTGTACCTGGCCAGTGTTTTCAGTGCTCTGTACTTGAAATAGTGAAGCTTTTGGTCTCATATTTGTTGTGAGGCCCAAGTAAGTTGAGCTGTTGTGATCTGACTGAAAGTAGCCCGAGCGTTCATGTGTCACTGACCATGCAAGGCTCGCTGGAGTTGGTTAATGGTGACCGACTCCAGCAACAGGGTGTGCATGTTTGCCGATGAGGTCAAACAGGCCTGCTGACACTCGGTGTGGAGGAGAGGCTTTAGTGCGGAGCAAAGATTTATGGAGTGTCCTCTGCCCATCCTCCTGTTGAACTTGTCTTAGATTACCATCCTCTTGCCCTGCATGACTGCTGCCTTTGTCCGCAACAGACATGCTTCATATTAAATCTGGTATTCCACTTCTTCAACTGTCACTGATCCACTTATATAACTCTCTACAAATCTCGTTTCCCTCTACTCTCTCACTTCTTGTTTAACTCTTTCTCGCCTGATTGTTTAGTTTAGTAGTAACTTATTGACCATATCTAGGTTGATCATATACTACAGGCACAATAAAAACATTCCTTTTTTTGTGTTAACCATATAGATGTATAGTAAGTTCAAATAACATTGTTCTAAATGTTTTAGGACTTAAAAAAAAGAAACGGTGGCAAATCCTTTTTCATGGTCTACAAGACCCACTAAGCATTAAATGGGATTTCAACATGGTGCTGTCAATGAGCCCAGAATCTTTTTGGCTGTGTGTATGGTCCATGCACAAAGCTAACATTATTAGAGGTTTATTCTCTTGACTAACAGCTGTAGATATAATACATTTATACTAAAGTCCATACAGTATGTACTACAGTAGGGCTGTCCACGACCAAAGAAATTGTTAGTCGACTAACACTCATATAATTTGGTCGACTAATCGATTAGTTGATTTAATCGACAGATCTGTGAAGTTTTTCCGCAAAGAATCACACAAAAACACCACTTTAAATCTGGTGTTTATCAGAGATGTGCTCATAAGTTTCTTGGAAATAAGTCATTCAGCATGAAAAAAGATGGGGCAGCCCTAGTATTCTAAATTCTGAAAACATGACGGTACTCGTTTTTCTACAGTGACGCAGGTACTGTAGGTACTGGGGGTCAAGGCTCGAGACTAACGGCGTCTCGTCGTCCCGGGAATGATAGGAAATTTCCCTGATAATGTTGCATTGTTGACAACAAATCCGTGTTGAAATCGGCAGAAGGAGAGTTAGTTACTGTTAGCTGTTAACAGCCGGTGGGCAGCAGAGTCCTGCTTGGCTAAATATCAGAGCTAACAGCTAACATACGGAGGTTGCATTGAGATACATTATGATGCGTTCAAGCTCTATTTCATAACGTTATCATGATGTGTTCAAATGTTATCTTGTAAAATGTAGTTATTGGCGAAAAACTTGAGGTGGATCATCAGGGATTAATAATGAATTTGCAAAAAACAGTAATCAAACGGTAATAAAGGAGTGGATGTTGAAGTACATGGGATTTATTGTTTTACTTTTGTTTTTTACTGTGGCATCGAATCGGTATCGGGAATCGTGGAATTTCACTCGTATTGGTATCGACTTAATTTCTGTCTTTATCCTTGAAAGTAAAGACATGTAATGAACTTTTAATTTGAACTCTGTGTAGCCCTGTTTTACCCTACATGTCTACAATGTCTTTAACTGACTACTCCAGGTTAATAATTTAAGATAGGTGACCAGAACCGTCTTGTTTACAATATATGTCCATGGTGGAAGCAAGCATGTGTAAAATAGTTTTACAAATGGGATAAGTGGATTAGTGTGAATGTTGTTACTGTATGTGATGAGGGGGTCAACGTCAGGAGCGTTGTAGACTGCCAGGCTAGAAGAAGGGCAGGAAAAGTCTCACCTCGTTGGGTGAAACTTCACACTCGGTCTCCAGGGCGGCGGAGGGCCGGCGGAGGGCCAGCGGAGGGGCGAGGGGCCACCGCCGAGGCTTAGACAGGACAGCTCCATTCATCACAACGGCCATTAACGTACTACTGAGGAATTGCACTGACGTGTGTCCATCTCAGTGTTTTACTGCTGACATCTTGGTGCGTTAATGTGTATAAGTAGGCTAGATTTGACTGTGACTGTGCTAGTGGTGCAAAGGTGTATAGTCTGTTCAGTGGTGATATAGATTACATGAAAGTTGCTTTGTCTATTTATGGCTACCTAAAGGAATTCTTTGGCTGCACAAGCTCAGATGTACTCAGGCCTTGAACACATCTTTGTTCACGTATAACACACATAGTCTGTGAACACAGTTCAGTTATCAGGATGGTGCGAACTAAGTAATACGTCAAACTGACTACCTCACAGCAACTTGCAAAATCTCCATACAGTATCTGTAGTTAAAGTTTGTGCGAATGTTTTCATGTTTCGGGAATGTTAAGTTTCTGTCAAATAGTCCCCATATAGTGTTAATTTGAAGTACGAGTGCAACCCCACAGTCATTCCAGGCTCCCTCATTATTTGGAGCTTGAATATGAAATGACATCATGCTTGCAAAAATTTCTAAAAAAGCAGGTATAAACATACCAGTGCTTTTTTTTTTCCCCCTTTCCCCTCCTCCTGCAGAGATCAAATGAGCCCATGAGGGAGAATTTAAAATTATGGCCTTCCTGAAACAGGCCAAACAGTCAGCATTACAGTCAGCCTGCGTCATGAGTCAGCAGTGGGTCACCTGCTATGACCTCATACTAAGTCTGTTTCACACAATGTAGGAGGAAGGGCTACTGTAACCGTTAGCTGGTGTTGTAGAGTAACTTCTTCTGACACAACATACTGGCAAACACGCATCTTTCCCTTATTTGTGCGAAAGTGTAGGAGGTCAATGTAGGTCCAAAAAGTCTGCAAGAATGAAAGAAAAAACAAAACCAAAAGTAAGAAATAGTAATTTTTACTCTCACTATTGCGTGTTTTTACTCGGGCTGTCAAAGTTCACACGATAATATCGTATGAGCCTCAGATCTCAGTGGTAAATCCTTGTTAACCTGCTACACAACAGCTGTTCATCATTCTCTCTCCTAAAGCAAATTTTGTTTTAACGCCACTAATTTCTTTAACGCATTAACACAACTTGCGATTTTTTTGTAGCCATGTCAAAAGTCATTGAATATGTGTTTTGTAAAATGACACATTTACGCCTATTTTAAGCCTCTGGTACAATAGTTTAACATTTCCCATTTGGAAACGCTGACTACCGTCTTATCTGATCCTGTTCGACAATATTAGCTCAAACGGGGTGCCATGTTTGAATTTAAACAAGGATAATCATACCATATATTTGGCAACAAATTCCATCATCAACCTATACATCAGACTGTCAATACGTCGACCTTTTAGGGGAAACCAATCCTGTGTCCCTCGTAGACGGGAACAGCGTAAAGAGAAGAAGTTGAAACATGTCTCCAAACTTCTACTTTAAACATACCGCTAATAGTTATAACGCTATGCTCCGCTATCTCCGATTTGTTCACACTGAGATCTGAGGCTCATACAATACGTGAATATTCACTGTCAGTCTGCTAAATGGCTAAATGATACTGGTGACAGTGACTAGCATGGCTAGCTAACGTTAGCTTGAGTGTGAGGCTGCTGCAGTAATACAGTCAGACATTATCCTTATAGCAGCATCAGAGTGTCATCTCCAACTAAATCTCAGCCTACAGATCAAACAGTTGGTTATTAACACGTTGGTTATTTACAGAAAACACTTAGTCTAACGGGATTCAATCAGATATGTAGAGAAGTCTGGATCAGCAACATCCGGCCACTGTGTTGGACGGGGAAAACTGAAGGGACAGGGTGGCGATCAACCTTCATTTTTTAAGGTATTGCGAACGCTTGGGTTCAGGCAAAATAATTATTAGACATATTTATAAAACAAACGTTTGTATAACAAGAGATGAATGCATACAAACTTGTCAAAATAACAATCCAAACATACGTCAAATTGCATTGAAGTCTGTGGGATGTTCGCTTTTCTATCCCCTTAAAGGGAGCGCGGCCTTGACTTTTTGTACCCGTATGTGCCGGTCTGATGATGTATGGAACGTGGTCTCCTCCTGATGGAGACTCCACCTTGTGTAGATTTCATGGCAAAGTTTATCAGCACCCTCTCATCTTCCAAACTTTTCTCTTGTGGTTTTGTGTATTCGGTTGAAACCAAGAAGCCCGAGGCTGTTCTCTACCGTAACTGCCCGTCTCTCGCCATTCATCTCCGAGTCAAGTCTTGAAGTGCCTTGTTTGCACAGCAGGCAGTTGGGGTAATGACATGGA
Organism: Sebastolobus alascanus; assembly: GCA_916701645.2. Lineage (NCBI taxonomy): Eukaryota > Metazoa > Chordata > Actinopteri > Perciformes > Sebastidae > Sebastolobus > Sebastolobus alascanus. Next base: position 60,326 of record CAKAOJ020000209.1, on the reverse strand, counting down.
AGAGCATCAGACAAAATGCCTAAAATAGCATGCTGAGCATGCCACAATTGGAGATGGATTTTCTCTGTCTGCTTTGCAATGCACTGCAATAGTCATCAGCCACCCGCAGCGTGTTTGGTGTTCTGCACAACCAGACCTCACACCACCAATTTTGTTTAGAAATGCTCTCTTTGACAACACAAACACACACACAACGGTCTTACACTGACTGCACACATTCTCCTATTCTCTCATGCCAACAGCTAATCTTAACCCAAAACTAGCCCCTTGAAGTTGTAAAAAAACGGCCAAAATGACTTCAGAGTGAAAAAATGCACAAAGTGGTTCCCACAAGGATAAAACACACACGCATCCCAATACCAGAGATGCATCATTATAAACAGAGCGTTGCATAAAACAGTATGCGTGAGGAGGATGAGGACATACTGAAGAATACCAGGCGCTCAGCACCGTTCAGACTCTCTCCGGCCGAGACAAATTGTGGTTGACCACGGAAGACCGCGCCCAGCGCCCAACCACCAGGAATGTCTCTTTCACTGGTCGTGCAAAACGCTGGCATCAGCTCAGCACCAACTCATTAGCCCGAGTGAACGAGGTGGTGAGAGGGTGTGTCAGTGACTGGAGACGGCATCGAGGGTGCTGCCCGTTGGAAATGAAATAAAGCATTTTGATTAGACCTTTTATAAAATTTTAAAAAACAAAACACGTACAAACATCTGCTTGCCTGTACACGCATAGAAACAAGTGCAAACTTTCAAGGATAGGTTGTTACAAATGAGAAAAAAAGGTGAACGGAGGCCATTAACCTTCCAGTGGAACATACAAAACGCATCAACACAATCGATATTTCGGAGGTTGTAGCGGGCTTAGTTTTAAAGCTAGAGTGAAGATACTGCTATCATATGAAAATAGAAAAAACCTAAGGAATCCATTGGTACCAACCATGTCATACTAGCTTGTCGCTAAATAACACTTCAAGCTTACACTAAATTTTGGTGAGGAAAAACTGTCATGGCCATTTTCAAAGGGGTCCCTTGACCGCTGACCTCCAGATATGTGAATGTAAATGGGTTCTATGGGTACCCACGAGTCTCCCCTTTACAGACATGCCCACTTTATGATAATCACATGCAGTTTGGGGCAAGTCATAGTGAAGTCAGCACACTGACACACTGACAGCTGTTGTTGCCTGTTGGGCTGCAGTTTGCCACGTTATGATTTGAGCATATTGTTTTATACTAAATGCAGTACCTGAGAGGGTTTCTGGACAATATCTGTCATTGTTTTGTGTTGTTAAATGATTTCCAATAATAAATATATACATACATTTGCATATAGCAGCATATTTTCCCACTCCCATGTTGATAAGAGTATTAAATACTTGACAAACTTTGAACAGATAAAAAATGTGCGATTAATCGTGACTAATTATGGACAAAAATACAATTAATTGCGATTAAATATTTTCATCGATTAACAGCCCTAGAAAATAGGTCGAACAACCAAGATGAGAAAGATGAGACACACCTATGCACAACATACCGTCAGTCATGCCTAACTTTATTTTGCTTTTTAAATGTGAATATTTTCTGGTTTCTTTACTCCTCTATGACAGTAAGCTGAATATCTTTGAGTTGAGGACGTCATCTTGGGCTTTGGGAAACACATTTTATAGACCAAACAACTAATCGATTAATTGAGAAAATAATCAACAGATTAATTGACACTGAAAATAATCGTTAGTTGTAGCCCTAATTTCAGCAAGAAGCTACGCAGGTAAGAAATTCAGACCTGAGTGTGACATGTATGAGTTCAAATGGAAAGGAAAATATGGATGGTTTGCACCATATGCAGATATTGCACTTTAATCGTAGGTGAAAGGGTCTCGTAATTCATTAAGAAATTCAGTATGTTCCAGTTGTTTTTACTTTAATTATTTAGCTGAGTTGTTGGACATGGTCCTCAAAACATACACAACTATTGTTGCAGCTGAGAAAGCACTGGCTCTAGTTTTCTCCTTCAGCTAATATGAGATCTCAGTACAGATGCAGATGATATACCATTTTTGCAGCTGTACTTCTTAAGATATCTTTTATACTTCCTGAACTCAGTTTTGTTTGGTATAATTTGCTGCCATCTAGTGTCCACAACCAACCTGCCGACACAGGAAATGCAGCACTTTTTTAATAGTGCACAGACAATACTGAGTATCACTGAGAGAGCAGGCACTGCGGCATCAAACAACAAAAGCTGCATCTGCATTCGGTTAAGAAAAACAATCCTTCCATCTCATTCTGTTACAGCTGAATTCAATTTAGCATAAAGATCATAATCTTGCAACCTTTGTTGGGGCATTTGTAAAGTATGAAGGAAAACAGCAGTTCTTACTTTTCCACTTTGCTTTCCATTCATTTTCTCTATTATATAACGCCAGTGTGGCCACAGTGTCTGGGCTCTCCTGTTTCCCTGTGGTTTAACATGCTACACACTACCTTCATATTCCCCAAGAAGGTGTGGGGAGATGTGGGGAGCCTGGTGACTGAAAACGCCTTGTCATTGCATTGCATGCATTCCTGTGCCTGGCTCCTGTTGGCCTGAGGACTATTTATACAGGAGGCCCCTCGTAGCCTACTGGGGAGATGCACGCCCTGGGCCACCGACTTTATGTCTTCTGATACACCTTAAAACACACCGCCTGCTCAAAACTTCATGCAAGTGGACCTATTTAACTCTATCGGACCCTTTGGAGGGTCCAGTATTATAACCTCAGACAAAACCTGAACTGGTTAAACTCACATCTTACTAAAAAGGAAGAAATCTCTGTCTGTCTGTCCTTGGATTTTCTCAGCAACCGTTCATCCGATCGACTTCACACTTGGCGGGTGTATTGCTCAGGACCCAAGGAAGCGCAGTGTGTTGTTGTTTTGGATGAGCGGTTCTCGAGAAAGCTGCAAGCAGCAATACCGGAGGCCAAGCAATGAGCCTGTTCCAGACAGGCAGGTTTTGGACGGGCACTGCAATAGCTGGTTTAAATTCTAGGTAAGATTGTAAGTTCTCAAACGACACCAAACATGTAAGACTGAAGTGAAGTTAAATGCGTATAAATTGATGCCCAAGACGTCCGAACATTAATGGCATATTGATTTCTAATAAGATAGCAAGGTTCCTACGCAGAATGGAAAAGTATGGAATTTGCGTTTAGTAATGTCCAGATCTAGATAAGTATGGAATAAAGAAAAGAGAGTATGGAAAAATATTTGTGATTCCAGATTATTGCCCTTATTCTGTTTTCTAAAATAAAAAATCAGAATTTATAAAATAGAAGTTGATCATACAAGCAGGGTGATTTTTGTGATGTTTGGTGCAGCCAGCACAGCCAAAATGTTTACCACTGTGTGAGAGAGTCAGAGTGAGCTTGATGTCGTTGAAAGCGAGACAAGAAGTATGGCGTGCGGCTGAACGCACACTCCTACGTAGAGCTGCCTCTACATCTGTACGTCACAGCCTGCAAAACACAGTGCTGCCCTAAGTGCCTTGTAACTGTACCAAATCCAATCAAATTTGAAAGAAAATGCGGCAATATCTTTGAATTGCATATATGCATAGCATCACAGATAAACAAATATTAAGCTTGTCTGAACATTTATGAGTTATGCAGTGATCTAGTTATCAGAAAATACAACAGACTGTCTTTTCTTCATAAAGAAACTGTGCCTTTAGAGCTGTGTTCATCATTGTCGTTTCCATGGACACAGTGAATAAACAAGGTTGCACAGACGCTGTGAAAGTTAAATTATTTAACTTATTCAACTCCTTCTCAGTTCTTATTTATAAAAGAGACAAAAAATATGGAGGGAACAATAATATAATCTGATTTATTCAATGTGTTTATGGAAACAATACAAGTATAGGTAGCACCGGTTAGTTTACTGTTTAACAGTGGAACATTTTCCGACTTTATGTTGGTTGGCTCAGGATTCCGAATGGGAAATGAATGCTAGATGCAAACTTTGTGTAAAATCGTTCAACATCTCCAACATGGAGGAGGCAGCAATTGTAAGCCATATGCAAGGGCAAAAGCACTGTTGTCTTGTCACAGCAGATGTCAGATATGGTCTGAAAAATCTACAGCGAAGTCTGGAAAAGTATGGAAATTTGAAATGTAAAATGTGTAACTCTGATATAGTGATTCAGTTAAGTGCTGCAGTACGAAGGAGCTATTCTGAATGTTAGGGTTTAATAGTTTGAAAGGGATCAACATGGACAGTATAGTCGAGTATCACTGAAACGACCGAGAGGATCAGACACACTGCAGAAAGCCTGAAATAATCACATTCAAATAGACTGCGACTTTAATTAGTACAGGTATGTCTCTGTAGTAAACAGCTAGCGTGTTGACTGAGCTGAGATTGACATGTAGAAACAAGAGAGGAGTGTATTTTTAGTTTACTGATGAACTGGTGCAAATAACCAGGGGCAGGGGGTAGCTGTCCTCTCAAATGGAGTAACAGTCCGTCCTTAAACTGGCACAGGTACCGGTGGACACGGAGTGGAAGTCCCCGCAAACCTGAAACCAGGTGTCCTGCTTGTCAACACATGGTAACTGTCACCTCCTGGCCGCCCCCCATCTCACTCACCTTATCTCTAACGGCCAGGTCAGCCAGGCTGAATCCTGACGCCTGGTCTGGTCCACATCACTGACACTGTGATATAAAGGTATGCTCATGTACTGTATAGGTCAGCGCATTCTTGATCATGCTCATTCAATATCTTAAAGTTTCCACTGGTGTTACCTGCACCGTGTATATGGCTTTACTTCGGCAGGTAAACAAATGAACTTCTTCCTAGAAAACAATGTTTCTTAAAGGTGCAAAATTTGAAATTCAGAGCATTAATATAGCAGCAAACAACTATTAGCTATGTAAAGATATAAAGGAGTAATGGCGTCCTGAGCAGAGACTGAAGTCACACTCCCTCTGTGTGTGTTGTAATCCAATATTTGCTGTGCTTTGTTTACGTAGGCGGTCCGGCCCAAGTCCCGGTCGACTGTGTTTATGTAGGCAGTCCGGCCCAAGTCTATAAATCAGCGGATTTTTTTTTTTGGGTAAATCAGCTTCCCAGTTCACATAAATATCCTTATGTAAATCATCAGTTGTCTGTTTTGTGCTCATTCACTGCAGCTGGTGATAAATGATGGATTTAACCTGTTTGTGCATCGGCACAAACAGGTTAAATCCATCGTGTGTATAGCTACAAACTGTGTATGAGAACAGCCTGATTTCATGTCAAACCTTAAACCTTTTAAGCCAACGTGGACAAGACGTCCTTACAGTGCTCAGGAAAATGGAGATTTAACATCTTCAGTTCCATGACAACCGGGCAAACACCATCCGCTGAGGAAGATCGTGCGATACTAGACGTTGTGGTGAGATTGTTTTTTGTTAACCAAGATCAAACCTTACCTGACGAGCGGCAGTGGGTTTCCTATGACTCTGCACTCCAGACGAATGGGGCTTCCTTCTGCCACCTCCTGACTCTTCAGCTTCTGGATGAAGCAGGGAGGAGACAGCGGTCCATATGTGGTTGGAGCTCCAGAGTGTTGGGGCCTTGTAGAAGCTGCCACTCCCATCAAGCCTCCAGACTGAGGCTCCAGGCTCACGGCTGGCTGGCTGTACTGGGTCTCCTCTTGGTGGCAGGGAGGCAGAGAGGGAGCAGAGACTGAGCCCTGAGGGACCGGTCGCTGACTCCTTGGAGTCAGATATCCACTATCAGGAGAGGAGGAGTCCTCCTCCACCTGCTGCTCCAGATGAGCTGAACCTTTGAAGATGGACGACAGCTCCTCGATGAACGTGGCGGCTCGGCTACAGAACTCTGTTGCAGAAGCAGCCCGATCATTCAGCTCCAGGCCTTCATGAAGCAGCCTGGGTTTGTCCTGCTTATAAACCGGCATGATGGGTTTGTGTCGGACCACCTTCTCAGCAGAGACCGGAGCCTCACTGGACACATGTACGGGTTTGCTGAGGGGGGCGATCTGGCAGGAAGAGACCTCAACTGCTGCACTGTCATCTGGGCGGGGGGCTTTGGTCTGGTGCTGCAGGTTTGGGCTTGTGTTGAGGTTTTCAGTAGTGTGGGGGGGCACAGGAAGGGAGGGGACGGGTTGGAGAGCCTGCTCCTGGGATGTAGGATTAGAGGGGGGGCCTGGATCTTCATATTCAAATGTGTCACCAAAGGCCTCCAGGGCCAGGTCCAGGCTACGATGGATCTCTTCTGCACTCAAGAAGGCAGTAAGATCTGCAAAGTCCCCATCTCCAGAATCCAGCTGTGTCACTGAGTCCAGGTAGAGTTCCCCATCAGAGGACGCCTCTGAAAACACCCCCCCATCGCCCTCCAAAGTCCCGCCTCCTGCCTGGTCCTTTAGCAGCAGAGAGATGGGGAGTGGCTGATTCCAACTCCCGTCCTGCATCCTGAAATACACATCGACTGTCGTTAACCAGCAAATTACACACAGTTACACCGTAGAGAGTACAGTTCATACTGTACATGAGGTCATTATCAGTAGAAAGGGAAATGACAAGAAGAGTTGAGCTTAAAATATAGACTCCCCAGTAGTGCTCTCAATGCTCTGGCAGCCATAGCTGGCAGGATGACTCACTGTTGTCTGGACACAGTTGGTGGGTATTAGCAAAGGCCTCTACTGAGGTCACAGTGAACATGACCGGCATTTCTTCCTCGTCTGCTTCTGTCAGGACATTTCACCACATCACTCTGTTTTTTGTTGTACTTACTTGAGTTGTGTTTTACTCCACAATAACAGAGATAAGGGCTGTATTATATGGAGGACTAAATCTGCCATTATAATAAATAAATGACTCAATAAATGAAATAAAATAATAAAGAAAGAAATGTAGAAATAAAAGCCTCAATTATCAAATAAATGTGCAAAATAATTTGAAATTAAAAACAACGACAGAAATAGAAACTTAAAAAATATTGACAAATTATTTATTTTTGTATTCATTTATTTTCATATATAATTATTTCCCAATCTATTGTTTTCTGTTTACATTTATTTCTGTTTTTATTTATTTCCCTATTTATTCAAATAAATAAATACATTTTATTTATTTCTCTATTTCTGTGCATTTTTATTTATTTTCAAATTAACATTCACATTGATTTGATAATTTAGGCTTTTATTTCTTAATTTCTTAATTTATTATGTTCTTTATTTATTTATTTAATCATTCATTTATTTATTTATAATAATGTGAGCTTTAAGCAGCTGAAAATAATTTCATTACTGATCAATCCAAAGGTTGTTTTTTGAATATTTTGTAAATATTTTATTTCTATAAAATTACACAAAAATTATGAAATTAATGCACATGTTATCAGTGTCCAACGTTCTTATTTAGTCTGACCAACAATAAAAGAAAAACTAAATATTTAATTTAGAATGATATGAAGTGAAGGAAAGCTGAAACCTGCAGATATTTGATATTTTTTCTTGATGAGATTAATCAACTCTCAAAATAGTCACTGATTAATTTGTCAATTGACTAATCAATTAATCGCCTGACCCTCTCAGCTTTAATGTAAGTGCTGATACTATAGATTAGGGGTGTCGCGATATACCGGTATTGACGCTAACCGTGATATTTAAAACTGAAACATTGATATCATGTTAATAATACACATATGATAATATCGTGTAAATAATCCAGCACCTCTTAAATAATTTTATATATACAGTTATGGCTACAAACAATCCCTCCCCACCTCCCTACAATGGTATTTTGAGTGTAATTAATTTGCCAAAAAACAGACAAAACACACAATAAACAAAGTTAAAGATGAATTTGACTGATAGTATTATTTGTTTTTCAAATTTTCTATACGTATATATCACAATAATATCGTTATCGTGAATTATTTTGGCCATGATAATTGTGTAGTGAAAATCTAATATCGTTACAGCCATACCCAACAATATACAGAATATACTGTATATGTATTGTATATATGTATTGTTTTCTGTTCATTCTTTGAACATATAAAATCAGCTGAATGCTCATGTTCATAACATTAATCTCTGACATTTTTCCAAACTAAAGCCATTTTGTAAAGAAGTGATGGAGAGTCTTCACACAGAGGCCGAGAGCATCTTTAACCAAAATAAATGTGGACAAGACGACACACCGTTATGTCGCCTGATGCATCGTCATGTATTAGTTCACACATAATATTCTGGTCTCTCTTTTTGACTCAGATGTATATTAGGACACATGCAGTTTAAAATCTTCAGCTCTGATCTCTTGAGATGTTGACTCTAGACGTGTAGTATGTTGTGAAGCTGTTGGTGAAGACACATGTGTGACGCAGAGTGACACTCGGAGCCTCATGGCGTCCTGAAGACCAGCTGTTGTTATTTTTAATCCCCTGGGCTATGTTTCAGAGCAGCAGCGCAACCTCACCCACCCTGAGCTTATAGAGATAGAGGTCCTTCAAACACACACAGGTACAACTAGACACACACAGACAGTCACTGAGTAAAAGCATTAAACGGATGAGCCAAGACTCTGTCTCTCAAACGTTCTGTTAGTCTGAAGAGAACAATAACAACAGCTCAGTGCTTATTAAATATGAATGTGGAAAGTTTTAAACATTGAGAATAATTGACAGGATGTTAACAACTGTTGGTGCTGTCAAAGTTTCCATTAACTCGTATTCTTTCCAAGATCTCACAAGTCTTATTAAGTTCACTTATATATTTATTGTGTCGTCTATATGCGTCTTCACAATATTTGTTATATTTAATACAAATAAATAGTTTAAAATGAGAAGGAACATGAGAGAAGAAACTGTTTTAATTTGACTGATACTGTATATAAAGACTACATTTAAATCAGCTGTACTGTGACATTAAATAATTTAGATCATACTCTTCATAGACAATTAAGAACCAAACCAACAAAAACTTACCTTAAAGCGGGCTATATGTCCAACACTTCCTCCTGGTTTTGTGGTTCCAGGTTTGTCGTGTTTATTAAGTCAGAACGAGTCAAAAAGAAGCGTCTCTTTCCAGAAGAGCAGCCTTATTGGTCGGACAGTCAGAAGGATCTCTCAGGTTCAGGGTCCAATTGCGTACTGCCTCTGCAGTGGCCTGCTGTCCCATCTGTCCCGGTCTCTAACCGCTCACTGTGTGGGGCTATATTTGGCCCGTGGCTCAGGTTTCACAGCCAGAATATTGGCAAGAAGAGAGAGTGTTAAGGTTGTCCGGGGGAACAGAAGGTAGTGGTGGTGACATTTGTAAAGAAAGAGTCTTCATTAATCAAACACAATAAACACTGAAAAGCTATTTAGTCTGTTGTAATATTTGACACCCACAAAATGCACTTATCAGCCAGCAACATTCAGAAGCTCTCAATGGTCATTGATACCTGTTAAAACCAAGAGTTTAGATAATGACGGGATATCCAACACCCAGCTGAATACGTCAGGATGCATTATGGTTTATCTAGTTAAGACGTCTAATGTGACACAGTGAAACGCAGCAGCTTGTCAGTGTGTCGAGCTGAGTGGATGTGATGACCCCAGACCACCCACTAATCTGTCTCACCTATAACTAATTTATCTTAAAGAGGACCTATAATGCTTATTTTCAGGTGCATACTTGTGTTTTGGGTTTCTACTGGAGACATGTTAGCATGCTTTAGTGTTCAAAAAACGCTTTACCTTTCTCACAATGGCTGTACTGCAGCACCTCTTTTCATAGCAAAGGCTAGTGCTGACATAAAGGGTCAGTATTGGGTTTGGTTAAGGTCAGTGCTGCTTACATGTATAAAGATTCAAACAAGGCACAGATCCGTAGCATTGTAAACTCTCTGACTTAGACTAGACTAGTGGTTCCCAACCTATTTTCCTTGAAGCCCCCCCTACTTGTATCTGAGCTGAGCTCCCCCGACGTCATCACCCTAAAAAAAAAATTACAAATCCTCATACAAAATCCTCAATTTTAATAAAGTAATTCATTGTATTAAATGAGTTAGTCTTTTTTTTTTTTTTTTATTAAATCAACTTTCTTTAATGAATATAACTCGTCAGTTTTGTCAACATAAATAAAGTGAAGACATCTTGATGGATTCGCCAAGCGAATGCAGATACATAATATGATCTTTCTTTTGGTAACGACTTAATAAATTTACTATAATAGCTGTTAGATTGCTGCTAAACCACCCTGTTAATACAGGTGCAGGCCTTCCTTTGTGTGCGTCAAGCTGGACAACAAATAGGTTTTTGACCGCAGTGAAAATGTTGTTTTTGAAAGGCTAAACGCCAACAAATATGGATTGAAGCAGAAAATTTCGTTAGATGTTGCTACTAAGTATCAAAAATATATATCTTTTTAAATAGTTTTATATACAGACTTTTGTTTAAATTATCCAGTATGTAGTAGTAGTTATACATGAGCAAATATAATTTTGACAACCTCAGGTCAGACAAATCCTGGCGCACCCCCTGTGATCTTTGGCCCGGACCCCAGGTCGGGAACCACTGGACGAGAGTAAAGACTGAAACAGTGGGTTAGAAGGGTAAAGACAGTTGTGGACCACGCAGCCTCACTTGGTCTATTCCTAGGCCACTATCACATTTTGTGCTCTCAGAGCTATTCTGGTTCTTCATCAATCTACTGATTACAGTTAAGGGCCGGTGATAAGTTCGGAAGGAATTTCCACTGTAATAAGTATCTACACAACCCCCCACCCACCGACCCACACACACACACACACACACACACACACACACCAGCTAATCACTTGCTCGTCACCATACCCTGATTATTAATACCTGATACTAAAGTATCACTTAAAAATAACTGCACTATTTAGTGGTGACTTCTATAACATTACAACTTGTATCTGTGCTGTGATCTAGAATAGTACTGGAATATTTCCAGCACTCTTTTACACTGTATGTTCCCACCACTATTCCTTTCATCACAGATTGTTTACATGCAGTATTTATCTATAGTGTTTGAAACATATTACTGGATGCCCCAGAGACCTTCTTCTCGTATTAGGGCTGTATTGCTAGCATGGTCAGACATAGGCATCATCTTGACACACTAGCGGTGGATTACACAGAATTTATCCGATAGTCTGTATTATTTCGACAGTAAAGGTAACATAGGCTGCGCAGCTGAGGCTTCTGGTTTAGCAAACAAATCTTCCCTTTTCAGCCCTCGCTGTTCCTTCAGGAAATGTAATTATTATTGTGATTTAACCAGTGTTTGTTTTAGCCTTGGCAGGAGAATAATGTATTAGTATGTCATGTCAAAGAGTCATTAAGGTCAGGGTTTTTTTTGTATCATCTCGCAAGAAGAAATTAGCTTGGACTGAAATAATTACTGCATAAAACAGAAATGTCACAAAGAACAATAAATAAATGAAAACACTTCCAAACACACTACTCACAATATATATATGTAAAAATGAAAAATAAATAAAGTTTATTAAATAAATAAATATGCACAGAAATAGAAAAATAAATAAAGTAAGTCCTAAAAATGTATATATATATATATTAAAAAAAAAATGTAAAAAAAATTCAAAGAGTAGTATGTCCTAAAAAAGGAATAAAACATCAATAAAAAAAGTAAAAAAAACAAAACAAAGTATAGTATGTCCTCAAAATGTAAAACAAATAAATAAAAAAAGTTTTAAAAAAGTCAAAATATAGTATGTCCTAAAAAAATAAAAATAAATTAAAAATAAATTAAAAAAAGTATAAAAAAAGTCAAAGTATAGTATGTCTTAAAAAAAGTTAAAAAAAAAATAAAAAAAAGTAAAAAAAAAATATATATATATTTTGTCCTGAAAAATAAAAAATAATTAAAAATAAATAAAGAATAAATAAAAAAAGTTTAAAAAAAAATCAAAGTATAATATGTCTTAAAAAAGTTAAAAAAAAAAAATGATAAATTAAAAAAAAGTTAAAAAAAAAAAATATATAGTATATCCTAAAAAATAAAAATTAAATAAAGAATATATAAAAAAGTAAAAAAAAAAGTCAAAGTATAGTATGTCTTAAAAAAGTAAAAAATACAAATATTAAATAAAAAAGTTTTAAAAAAGGTCAAAGAATATTATGTCCTCAAAATGTAAAAAAATCAAATAAAAAAAGTTTAAAAAATCTCAAAGTATAATATGTCTTAAAAAAGTAAAAAAAAATAAATAAAAAAAAAGTTAAAAAAAACAAAATATAGTATATCCTAAAAAATAAAAAAAAATAAAAAAATGAAATAAAGAATAAATAAAAGAAGTCAAAAAAAAAGTCAAAGTATAGTATGTCTTAAAAAAGTAAAAAAAAAAAAATTAAATAAAAAAGTTTTAAAAAGGTCAAAGTATAGTATGTCCTCAAAATGTAACCAAAAAAATAAGAAATAAATAAAAAAAAGTTTAAAAAAAAGTCAAAGCATAGTATTTCTTAAAAAAGTTAAAAAAAATAAAAAAAAGTAAAAAAAAAATATATATATAGTTTTTCCTAAAAAATAAAAAAAAATTAAAAATAAATAAAGAATAAATAAATAAAGTTTAAAAAAAATCAAAGTATAATATGTCTTAAAAAAGTAAAAAAAAATAAAAAATAAATTAAAAAAAAGTTTAAAAAAAACAAAATATAGTATATCCTAAAAAATAAAAAAAAATTAAATTAAATAAAGAATAAATAAAAAAAGTAAAAAAAAAAGTCAAAGTATAGTATGTCTTAAAAAAGTAAAAAAAACAAAACTTAAATTAAAAAAAAGTTTAAAAAAAACAAAATATAGTATATCCTAAAAAATAAAAAAAAATATAAAAAGTTTAAAAAAAAGTCACAGTATAGTATGTCTTAAAAAAGTAAAAAAAATTAAAAAAAAATTAAAAAAAAAGTTTTGAAAAAGGTCAAAGTATAGTATGTCTTAAAAAAAAGTAAAAAAAACAAAAATTAAATAAAAAAGTTTTAAAAAAAGGTCAAAGTATAGTATGTCTTAAAAAAGTAATAAAAAATAAATAAAAAATAAATAAAAAAAAGTTTAAAAAAAACAAAATATAGTATATCCTAAAAAATAAATAAATAAATAAATAAAGAATAAATAAAAAAAAGTTTAAAAAAAAGTCAAAGTATAGCAACAGTCAACATATTTTGCAGCTAATGTCATACATTGATTTTTCTCCCCACCTAGATATGTCATGTTTCTGATTTACTACATCTGTAAAAGAATGTATATTTAAAATATATTTGGTTTATTGTGATAGTGATTATTTCGTGATTAATTCTTGTGGAATGTAATTATCCATTAACATGTAATTTAGCTTTGGCAATAATGTAACCTGAACATTCATGCCAATAAAGCTTATTTGAATTGAATTGAATATTTACGAATTGCGTTTTCTCCCCCTGAGGAAGTTTGTCTCCTCGCGCTTCCCGTTGCTCCTCGGTGATTGGTCAGAGAGGGAAAACAAATGGCGCAGTCCGCGGAATTGTGAAAACATGATGAAGAAAACGTGAATCTGGTGTTTCTCAGGGCGGAGCAGAGCGTGTTTCACGGGTTCATACATCACAACGGTACGATGTGGTTATTATCTCACTGACTGTGATGTTCAGCACGGTGAAATTAGACCCGCTACGTTAGCTTCGTAGGGATGCTAACAAACCTGCTAGCATCACAGCTAACATCAACATTAGCACTCAGTGTTTATTAGTTAGATCAAAGGAGCGGATCTATGTTCCACAGCTCTATATCCTGTTAATATGACACATTAATGAGACCTGTGGAAGGGTTTCATGTTCTCAGCAATGTTTTTCCCCTGTTCAATGTTTGTTATCTCTGTTAATATGGTGAAATCACCACCTTCAGTTCACAGCCTGTTGATGTTATACTCAAAGTATATACATATACATATAAAATGTCAGAAAATAGTGAAAAATGTCAGTCCATGTTTCTCGAAGTCCAAGGTGATGTCTTGTTTTTGTCAGATATTCAGTTTAATATTATATAAAACAGAGAAAGGGGGAAAATCTCCATAGTTAAGAAACTGAAAACAGCATTTTCTGACAAATTAATAACAATTCTAATACTCTTATAGGCACACCTGCCCTTCACTAAACAGGATAGAGAAGTGCATGGTTGGAAACGGCATACTCATTTGAGATAATTGAATTTGTTGGACAACAGAGATATAGCAGGGACATTATTAATTAATTATTACATTATTAATCCACTTGATTTTAGAATGTAGACTGTCCTCGAGCAATAATGAGAAATTTAGAGAAATAAATGTTCTGTAGCTAGCATAACTGTCTACCAAGATAGAGAATTGCATTTTTAAGGGTCATTCAAACATATACCCCTTTTTATAAAAAATAATTTTCTTTTCAAAACACTCAAGGACACCTTACGGGCACAGTTGGGGCGGATGTGGCTCAAGAGGTAGAGCGGGTCATCCACTAATCGGAAGATCGGCTCCTCCTATATTTTGTACAAGAACACAGTCCAAAACCCCAAAATAGTCCATTTACAATCATACAAGACAAAGAAAACCAGCAAATGTATCATCATGTAATTTTTGCTTGAAAAATTGCTCAAACTAAATTATCAAAATAGGTACTGATTTAGTTTTCTGTTGATTGAAAAAAAAAAAAAAAAAAAAAAATAGCAGGTCGGTCGGCTCAACTTCTTCTTCAAGCACCAATAACAGAATTTCATTATCACATTAAAGGATTTCTTACTTTTTTTTTTACTTTAGCTGTCCAAATTAATGTCTGTTATTTATGTTATATTTTCACATTTTCCAGCCCACAACATGCCTGCCTTCCGGCAAGTGGGGGAGAAGCAGCTTCCCAATCCTGTGCTGTGTATGGCATGGTCTCCCAAAAGGGATCTTATTGCTCTGGCCAACACAACTGGAGAGGTAGGCTTAAAAACCGGAACATGTCTTGTTATCATCTTTTATGGTTTTGTAATGTTATGGTTCATGTTTATCCATAGTTGCTGCTACATCGCTTGGCTAGTTTCCAGCGTGTTTGGAGCTTACCACCCAGTGAGTATACTGGGAAGGAGATCACTGCACTTGCCTGGCGACCTGATGGCAAAAGTAAGGAATGATTTTGTACATCTACGTGTTTATAGTCGTCTGCTTGTTGATGGGAACATGAAGATATAAAACTTTAATTCTCTCTTTTAATCTCCAGTTTTGGCCTTCAGCCTCGGAGACACCAAGCAGGTGGTTCTGTGTGGTGTTGAGAAAGCAGAGATCCTCCATGTGTTTCCAATGCAACACTCTGTGACCTGCATGCACTGGATGGAGGTGACGGAGGAGAGCAGGTATGCACGAGGCTCAGGGATCAATCCAGTGGCACAAAGGACATCTGATTCTTTTTACAATAATGTGAATAGTTGGTCTTTTTGGTGTGTTTCAGTGCCCTCAGCTCCTTCTACAACTCAGAGGATGAATCCAAACTTTTCCTTCCCAAATTACCAACACTCCCCAAGAGGTAACATTGGCGTCATCTACACATCAGATTATATGAAAGAAAGTTATCCTGCGTTGATTGAATGACATTTGTCCAAACTTTTGTTTTTCCCCAGCTATAGCACAACTTCAAAGATCTTCAGGTGGGGCAGTATTGATCTATCTATCTATCTATCTATCTATCTATTTTAATGCAGAACTCATCAGCTGTCTACTGTATGTTTTGCTTGTGATAGCAGCCTTATGTATTTATCTACCTGTGTTACAGTGAGGAAAAGTCTGATGAGATATTGAATCTCATGGGAGAAGTCAGGTAAATTAAGCCTCATGTTTTAGGAACACAGACTTTTAAGGCAGCATTCTTTTTTAAATTGATCTGGAAAATAATTTCATCATCTCCCCATTTTGTTTCCATGTAGACTGAACGTGCTTGTTCTTGGAGGAGACTCCGGCTTTGTGGAGCTGTACGCCTACGGGATGTACAAGATTGCCACTCTAACAGGGGTGAGGCTCTTCCATTCATTCCTAAGAGTTGTTTATTACATCTTCCAAAAGAATTCATTTCTCAAATTTACACTGATAAAATATTTTAATTTGATCTGAAGTGCAGAATTGTGTCATTAAACAGCAAAAACTAAAGTCTAACTTAAATTGGATCGCACTGTAGAAACATCTTATAATAAAATGCACTTCTCCGTGGCAAACCTTGGCCTCAACAGTTACTGTAGAGTTGAATCATTACTTCTCTTACACAGTCTCAACAAAATGTAAACATTGTAAAAAGTACATTAATCACAAAGCAATGTTTATTTGTATTGTGGAGTGAATGTATGGAAAGTCTGGGTCGGGTCCCTCAGATAGGTCGCAGGAGATTTTTTTAGGGTCGCCTCCACCTAAATGCATTTATTTGGTCTCATTTATAAAGTATTTAACATGTGAATATGTTTTCAATAACACATGCATAAAACAAAGTTGTGATTTATCAAACGTATATCTCTTCTTAATGGCTGGTTTACGTATTCAATATAATATAAGTTGATGCGGAAATGGCGGTAAAATGGTCATTTATGCACAAATTCACTCTTCTCATGATTTATAGATAAGGCCTATTGTCAATTGGATTGCGATGGTTATGGTTTGTCATTTTTTTAAATGTGGGTCCCCAGGAAAAAAGTTTGGAAAACTGGGTTAGATGGGTTAGATGAAGAAATTAAGCAAAGTAAAAATATAAAACAAAAAATGTATAAAGAAATAGTTTTTGAAAGGTACAAGGACGAGGAAGGGACCTTGTCTGTGACGCTCGTTGTTGTTATTGTTGTTGCGGTACATGTTACTGTTCATTTTGTTGGTTATTCTTTTGTTTTCATATTTGTTACATTTTCAAAATAAATCTATCCATCTAATCTATTCTAACATTTTTAGGTAAGAATTATGAAGTAAATACCAAAGAATTGTACCTGTGGCACAAAAATGATGAAATTTGAAAGATGTTGAATATTAAACCTCTGAAACGCATATCTGAAGACTACAACAATACATTTAGTGCTTCAACTCTTTTATTGCTATGACCCTTTACAGGTATCAGGAACCTGTCGCAGCCTGAGTCTGTCCAGCGATCTCAAGTCTTTGTCCATCATCACAGAAGTCAGGTCTGCTGACGACAACCCAGAGATCTGCTACGTTCAGGTGAGGCGGATGACTTGGCTTTCTCCATTTCTCTTCATGTCCTCATCTCTGCTCTGACTTGCTTTTTTACTTTTTTATTGTATTTTTGTCTTCCAGCTGGACACGGGGTTGTTGTCAGACTGTCTGCCTGAGGTGACCAGGATGGCACGCAAGTTCACCCACATCTCTACGCTGCTGCAGTACCTGCACCTCTCGCTCACCTGCATGTGTGAAGCCTGGGAGGACATCCTCATGCAGATGGATCTGCGACTCACTAAGTTCGTTCAGGTCAGTTCAGGATGGGTACCACTACATCTCCCATCATTACCGTCAACACTGGAGCTCCTCAGTCTGGTTTATAGTCTTAATCGGCTAAAATAAGAGCGTACAACAAATGTCTTATTTCCCCTGTTTGTAGGAAAAGAACACAAGCACTCAAGTTCAAGATGAGTTTCTGGAGCTTTTGCTGTGGGGACAATCAAGGTGAGAAAAGGGACCATTTCTATTGTTAGTGTTTCCTCTTTGTCATGTTGTAATGTCTGGAGTGTCCTGCAGATGGTGGCAGAATGTGTTGGGCTGGTTGATCTGCTTTTTTTGATTGTAGGGATGATTCTAATGTTTCCTCTCTGCTTTCATGTAGCCCTGAACTACAGGCTCTTCTCATGAACCAGCTGACCGTTAAGGTGAGAATAAGAGGTGTAAATGCTGCTCTTAGGGTTCAAACTTGAATTTATATGCAGTCCAGTAACCGAAAAACACATCTTGTTTGTTTGTTTGTCATCATAGGGTCTGAAGAAGCTTGGCCAGTCCATTGAGTCGTCTTACTCCAGCATCCAGAAGCTTGTGATCAGCCACCTGCAGAGGTATTTTCAGCCTCTCAGTTCTCCTCACTGCTCTCCACTACCTGAGACTTCTCTGTTAAAATGTCTCCCTCTTTTTGCAGTGGCTCTGAGGCTCTGTTGTATCACCTGAGTGAGGTGAAAGGCATGTCCCTGTGGAAGCAGAAGTTCGAGCCCCTCGGTCTGGATTCAGCAGCTATAGAAGGTACCGTGTCCCCAAAAACCTGCGTGATGAGTGAAAATTCATCTTATAAATCATCACCAACCACATGATGTGTGTTTTATGTTCTCAGGTGCCATCACAGCTGTGGGCTCATTTTCTCTGAAAGCCAACGAGCTTCTGCAGTGAGTTCAATGATTTTTTTTTTATTAACTAGCTTCTCGTACCATTAGTGAGTTTTATATAAATTTACCAAGCAGGATCATGAGATTTATTGTAAAATTTGATGAATTAACATTGCTTTCAAAATAAACAATAACATCTTTATGACTCATTTTGATAGAGTGACCAGTGTTCTGTAAAATGTGTATATCCATATCCGTCCAAAATTAAATAGAATGTGAACAGCTACAAAACAAATGTGTCAGCATTTCAGGTTCACTATGTTATATTTTGTGTAAATTGTGTATGTTTTCACATGTCACTGCTCTGCAGAGAATCACTGCTTTTATTTTGTCATTCAGGGTGATCGACAAGAGTATGAAAAACTTTAAAGCCTTTTTTCGGTGGTTGTATGTAGGTAAGAAAAAAAGACATTTAAGATATTTAATATTGTGTACATTCATGCTGTTGTTATTATGCTCAAACTCTGTTTTTGTTTCCCTGCAGCGATGCTAAGAATGTGTGAGGAGCATGTACCACCTGAACTAAACAAGGTGAGTTATCAAAGGTACAGAGATATGTTTAAAGTGTTCCTGACATCATTTTATAATTTGAACATCTTGGTTGATCCTTTAGATGACTCAGAAGGACATCGCCTTTGTTGCTGACTTCCTGTCTGAACACTTCAGTGAGGTGAGATCAGCGTAATGACACTGTGATGACTATTAAATACAACATATTTATAGCTTTTCACAAACTGCGTTTCATTGCTCTCTGGTTTAACAGAATGAAGAACTCTTTGATCGTAAGGGGAAGTACTTCAACGTAGAACGAGTTGGTCAGGTAACAGGGTTTTTTCGTTGCATAACTTCAGGTGTTTTTTGGAATGGAGCCGCTGTTTTACAACCCTCTGGTTTCTCTTTCATCTGCAGTACCTGAAGGATGAGGACGAGGACCTCGTGTCTCCACCCAACACGAAGGGAAACCAGTGGCTCAAGTTTTTACAGGAGAGCACGCACCTTAAGGGTGAGCTATGATCTTGGCTTTAGAAGTGCAGGAAAATTATTAATAATTAGTAGTTGTCTAACTAATTTGTATGTGTTGGAATGAGTTAAATGGTTTGTTTGGTGATAAACTACTGGGTCTCTCAGTTAGTTTGAGTGGTGGTTTTATTTAAGATACCTCTGCCATAACTAACAGAGAAAATGTTTGATTGGTCTATCCAGAGAGCCCTTTGCTGTTCCCTTCATTTCCCCAAAAGTCGTTGCACTTCGTCAAGAGGATGATGGAGAGGGTGATCGAGCAGTGTCTACAGAAACCTGCAGTGAGTTTTGTGTGCTGTCTATCTTCCTCTTTTGCACCAGTACAATTAAGCATTTAATTATAAATGTCAGGGACCCAGGATGCTGTATTAGGGCCATTGTAGGTAGATAAATATATAAATTACGGAGCCGGGGGAGGGGGGGTAATATTCATAGAAAAATTAGAGTCGTAAATTTATGAGAAAAAAATTGAATATTCTCTGAGATTATAAAGTCCTAAATTTGCAAGAAAAAAAAAAAAATTCTCTGAAATTAAAGTGTCAAATTTACGCGAAAAAAATCACAAATTTGCGAGATTATGAAATCATAAATTTACGAGAATAATAAACTCGGATAATAAATTAGTGGAGTGCAAAACCGTGGTAATGAAAAATAGGTAGAAAGAAAAGAGTTCCTACATGAAATTTGTGAGTCTTTTCTCGTAAATTTTGCACTTTAATCTCAGAGAATATCAGTTTTTTATTGTAAATTACGACTTTAATCTCGGAAAATCTGAGTTTTTTCTCCTTTTTTTCCCCTACCTAATTTCTGAGATTAGAGTTGTAAATTTAGGAGAAATATACTTGGATATTCTCTGAGATCATGAAGTCTTACATTTGCGAGAAAAAAAACTCAAATTCTCTGAGATTTAAGTGGCAAATTTACAAGAAAAAACCTCACACACATCACATCACAGACGTTCTGAGTTTTTTCTTGGTATATTACCCCCTCCCCCCCGCTCCGTATTCATTTATTTTTACCTCCATAATACGCCGTCATAGGGACCCTCACACCTCTTCCTAACTGGACACGATGCCAACATCCTAACCTGTTCCGTGTGTCAGCAAACAGGCAAAGTGACGTGTCGCTTGTTTGAAAAAACGCTCGCTCTGGTTCTATTTATGCAAAGTTTCGTGCTCCTCCAACCTATTGGCCAAAATCAACGCTGACAGTAACTGACAGTTAATCAATATCACCCTCTCTATGTAATAGAGAGTGACATCGCTCGTAGTATATCTGGACAATTTTTCACACTCCATTCGCTTGTTTGTTGTATGTTAGGAAGAGGTGTCGCACAAAGTCTGGATTTAAACACTGAGCCTTGAGAATAGGATAATTATTGATTTTACATGTTGCTTATTTATTGTTTGTAATTTGTACGCAGGAGGTAATTGGGAAGTCTGTGAAACAGGCCGTCTTTTTGCCCCTCTACACCGTGCCAGAGAGGTATGATCATATGTCTCTGTTAATAATCTGTATTATTTGAACTATGACTAAATTAATGTGATTTAAATTATTTGTTCGTTGTCTTTCCAGCTCTGAAAACACTCCACGACTTTTTGAACTCCCATCTTTGTACGTAAAACACAAACATCATGGAGTTTCCTAATGGTCTTGTGCAGTAAGATAGATGATATTAATGATATTTCCTGGTTGGACCTCTACAGGTGGAACGACAAGAAAGCCAAAATGCACCATGTTGTGTTCAGCATGCCGGAGATCTCACCCTGTAAACTCTACCTGTTACGGAAAGGAACCGACCCAAACAGGTACATCTGTGTGATTGTGTGTGTTTGTGTGCGTTTCTTTGTGTATTTAATCTGTGTTTTTTAACCATATGTGTTTTGCTCTCACAGACACATCCCCAACAGCGTCATGTCCATCGACCTCAGCCACCATCTTGACAACGCAGATGATGATGATGCTGCAGCCCAGTTAGTGCTTCTCATCCTCCGTCATTCCTACCAATTAATTTAGACGTTAAATGCAAACCTCAGCTAGTGAAGGCGTTGCTAACTTTACTTAACTATGATTTTATCTTTTTCAGGCCTAATTGTGTCTACAGCTGCCTGGATGCTCGTTTCTATGACGATGAAATGTTAACTGTGGTCTTGCAAGGATCAGAAGAGGAGAACAAACGGCGTGTCCTCGCTCAGCTTCCTCTGGCTTCAGCCCTGAGCTGTGAGACTGAGTTCACCTGGGAGTCTAACCTGAGGTGAGTTAGGATTAGGAGTAAGTGTGTTTAATATATTTTTAACCCCTCTGAGACCCACGTTTTTGTCTTTTTTAGGGGGGTACAGGGGGTCTTTAGGGGGAGATAGCAGGTCAACAGTAGATGTTACATAGAAGTGGTTTACATCATCTGAAAGCTGGAACCTGGAGATTAATTTGCAGCTCAGCACTGTGTGTCAAGTTGTTCTAGTCATAAATCAGAAATAAAAAGGAATTCATTATTTAAAAGAAATTGTTAAAGTGTGTAAGGGTTTAGAACATTATGATAGAAGTATATGATGGTCATCCCCATGCTCTATTATGTCTCATAAGATGTTGCATCAGTTTTTTGGGTTGATACCATTTGTTGCACAGATTTGGTGCTAAATTTAATCATTTTTTACCACTCGAGTATTGATCAAAATGATCAATAATCCTTCCAAAATATCACATTAAGCCACCAAGACCTTGAGGAACACCATAGAAATAGCCATGCTGGGATTTAGGATAAAAAACTTTTGATATTTTGAGATTTCTGCAAGAATTTCATTTTTCTGCGATTAGATGGCGACACTTCTGTACTGGAAACTGCTCAGAAACCCCCTTATTGTCAATATACTTAGTTATTTAACCTCCTTCCTTGGGTTTTCTAGTTTCATATGATATCTGTATGATATCTCCAGCTCTAAAACTGAACCTGCTACAGCCTCTGAAACACTGTAAAGTTGGTCGGCATTGCCCGCAATCCCTTGAGTCTCAGAGGATTAAAATGTTTTACTATAATTTGGTTTAGGCCAGAGGTTTTCAAAGTGTGAGACGGGCCTCCCCAGGGGGGCTTTAAACTGTTTCAGGGGAGGCTCAGCGAATGGAAGTGAGAAAATATTACATTAGTTATCAAAAGAAGATCACATAGAATAGCCTGAATGTAGAGCTGTCCCACTAAGATATTCTTAGTTGACTAACACTCGTACGACCACAGTCTCAGACTTTTAAAAGCTCTGGTTTCTGGTGTTGTCAGGTTGGACCAGCAGAGCAGTGCCATCCCGTGCCAGGGCCTGGTGTTGGGGAACCAGTGGCGTGAACTGGAAAACATGAAGGCTCAGTTTGTAGCTGTCAATGGAATCCGCAAAGTGGCCTGTGTGGTAAGTTAAATTATATATCTATAACTTCCCGTTGTATTTATAGCACGGACAGGGTTTACGCGGGTCCTTTAAAAAAGTCTTAAATTCAATTGTCTGAAATTTAGGTCTAAAAAGGTCTTGTATGAAGCCCGACGCTGCCTTTGTATGAAGAAGTTTAAATTAAGAAATCAAAGCTTTAGAATCACACATGAAATGTGAAAAACATCGAGCTGCAATGAAAATTCGCCAACAGACGCTGGCTCATAGGACTTATTTTCATTCATACTTCTGCCGGTTTGACCGCAAATAAAAACATTTCATTCTATGTGGTCTTAACTTGTTGAAAGCTGCAGAAACCTTATATGGAGCACTGAGATTTATTACAAATCTCAAAGCCTTTACTCACCATCGTTTTCTGTATGATATGGTTGGATGGTTGGTTTCCTTGTCCACCCGTTGACTTGACCATTGGAATATTCCTATTTATAAGGCTGCTCTTGGTTTGCTTACTTCTTACCTACGGATCTGCATCCTACAAAAAAAGTATGGTAAGTTATTGTCTTTGTTCCCAGGACTTATTCCTGCTAACTCTCCCTAAAGTAGAGGATGCTCACACTTATACTTTGCATGGATTAGCTCGTCACCGCTCAATCTGACAGCTGTGAGAGGAGGAGAGGAGGATGCATGACATGATTCGTTGGAAGCGCTACGGTTAGATGGAGTTAACTTAACGCTATGATGTCCGGTTTGGTTGCCTGAAAAGGAGCGACGACGACGTCACCAGCGAGATTTTCAACTAGAAGCGCTCAGAAAAAAGACGCTGGGTGCAGTGTTTTTTATCTAGGTGGCCGCATGCGGCCGCATACGCTCTCTCCTCATTGGGAACAACTGAAAAAAGATGCTGGCGCTCAGAAAAAATCGCTATATGGACACAAGCCCTCAGTATGCTGCTCTCTCTGCTTGGAATCAGCTGCAAAATCACCTGAATCTTCAGGAGCTGGATGCATTTAAAGTGATTTTAAATGACTTGGAAGTCAGCACATCTGCCTGTAGATGTTTAGAATGTTGAAGAATGTCTTTGGATATCTTATAATTCTGTCATTTTGTCCTTTGTTTACATTTTTAAGTGTTTAGATGTTTGTTTTTATGTCTGCAACTGTGTTATTTGTGCTGCAGGACACTCTTGAAAAATAGTTTTTTTTCATCTCAATGAGTCTTGGTTAAAAAAGGGATTTTAGTTTGGGATGTTATGTTGGAAATGTGAATGAACTGTCCTGCAGTATTCCTATATTTGTTCCAGGGATCAATAAGGTCAGATGATCCATTTCTCTGCCAGCGAGGGCATGACGCCGGTGAATGAACGTAGTGGACTCTCTCTCCTAACATTCACTTTTCTGTCCTGGCAGCTGAGTGCCAATCTCAGGCACATTCGTGTTTTTGAGATGGATGTAGAGGATGAAGATGACGAAGGAGCCGAGTCTCAGAACGCCAGCGCCGACCAGGATGGGCTGGACACGTCTATGACCATCGAGGGGCCGGGAGAGGAGAGCGCAGTGCAGGCTAAAGATGAAGCTGGAGAGCGAGGAGGAGACGTGTTTAAAAAAACTGAGGAGCATCTGGAGTCGGAGGAAGCTCTGGAACTCTCTTAAGACCGACACACAGAAACAAGACTTGGCTCCATCTTTCGCTTGTTGCAAAGGATTTTTCCTACAACATCCTGAAATACATGTAATGTTAGTATATGAAAATAAACAGGTTTGTGTTCATATTTGTTTAAGTTGTTATCAGGAACGCCTGGAGGGTATTTCCTCAAATCTGGCACAAACTTCCACTCAAGGATGAACTGATTAGATTTTGGTGGTCAAAGGTCACTGTGATCTCACAAAACACGTTTTTTGGCCGTAATTCAATAATTCATATGCTAATTATGACAATTTCACACAATTGTCTAACAGGATGAAATGATGGAGTGATGATATTTTGGACAGACATGGATGTAAGGGCAGAATTGTGGACAAACAATGCATTTTGGTTAGAATGTAAACAAGGAAAACTCTATAGTACACTACTTTTTGTACTTTTTACAGATCTACAAAATGAAAAAAATAAAATTTTAATAATGACAGTGAATTTTACCAAAGACCAAAGTGATGTCTTCCAAATAATAATAATAATAATAAAAAAAACTGCAACTTGACTGGTTGGTGGAGGCATACAACAGCGAGGCGGTAATTCTAGTATTTTCTTAATATAATATGTATATATATATATATATATATATATATAGTAATTTTATCTGATAAATATCAGTATATATATATATAATATATTTATATATATATATAATATATATTATATATTTATATATATATATATATATTTTTTTTTATATATATATATATATATATATATATATTAAAAAAATCTCACGTACTTCCTGCAGTAGGCTACTCTATAGTACCCCTAGGGGTACTAGTACCCCCATTTGAGAAACACTGGATTAATAAGAAAATTGATAATTGAAAAATAAATAGATACATAGTCATATGAATTATTAATTAATTCTTTTGGTAACTCAATACTTAGTTTATATAATCACACTGCACACTGTAAATACGATGTTTCTGTAGCAAAATAATAAACAAACGTGTTGAGTCCGTGAACGAGCAAATAGGTGTTGGTTACGTGCGCGCTCCCGATCCCTGAACGCGGTGACGTAGGTCAGCCGCCGCCTGTTGGTCTTCCACTCACAGTTGGTGACGGAGTGTTGTGAAAATGGCCTCGACGCTGCCCGTTACCGCGACTAACCGGAGAAGATGACGGTTTTGGAGCTTTTTAAGTCGGTAGAACAACAACGCGTCGCCTTTAAACACGTAGTGAGAAGGGAAGTGAAGTAAAACGGAGAGACTGCGGGCGGTGAAACGACCGGGAAACACCGCCACAGATATTTTCACCGAGGAGCCGTTATGGAGGATATCAACTCCAACATCAACGCGGACCTGGAGGTGCGGAAGCTCCAGGACTTGGTGAAGAAGCTAGAGCAACAAAACGAGCAGCTCCGGAGCCGGTCCACGATGATGAACTCGTCCGGGGGGATGTCAGGGCACCACAGACCCCTCAGCGACGGGTACGACCTCACCGCGGGGATGGCAGCCGGGCTGGCCGGCTTCCCCGGGGTGGGGTTCACCGGCGGCGGCGGGCTGCTGGAGAACAGCCGCTGTTTGAGCCCCAGACTGTCCTACGACGGCATCAGCTTCAGGAGGGCGTATGAGTACGAGGGGGGGGAATCTGCTGCTGCTGCTGTGTCGAGCATGAACTCACTTTATTCAGACAGCATCGCTTTCACAGACGAGGGGGAAACATCCATCCTGGATGAAGTGGAAATCTTAGATCTGGAGGACATGGATTGTCTAAACGAGGACGAGGACAGCTGGTGAGTTGTGTCCTCAGACAGCTGCTCTAAACATTAGCTTAAACGTCTGGCATCCTCTCTTCATCATCTCCCTGAAATCTGAAGTCATTGTGGATCTCTCACTGAAGGGTGGCAAGTCACGTGTGTGATGCCCAAGCCCATTGTCGGACTGTAATGATCATAATAGTCATGCTTTTGTCATACAAATCTTTTAGCCATTACCTCATACCTTTGCTTCCAGTTTTTTTTTTTTTACAGGCCTCTCAGCTGATCATCTGTTGAACCGTTTTGTTGTTGTGATGTGGCAACAGATTGGAGATCAGTGTGTGTGTGTGTGTGTGTGTACAGTTAGAAATGAAAAGTTGTTTTCCTGCCCAGCAGCCATGTGGGAGAGGTAGTAGCCATGGTTATATGTTCCTCCTCTCAAATTCCCTTCAGCACACACCAGCTGGCACACAGCCACGAGAGCTCTGCAGCACCACAAGTGAGGATGTGAAATCGTCTCATGGTGTAGGAAATAGATGCTGTGTGTCAGTGTCACAAAGCTGATCATGAGCACAGTGGCTGTTGATAACATAAAAGGGTCGTGTGGAGTGTCTTGTGGACATCCTTACTCCTGCTCTTAATCCTCTCCCAACACAGTGTGTTTTATTTCCTCCAGCGCTGAGCATTTATAATATTTGCATAGATACACGTTAGATGTTTAATCCTCTCATCCCAAATCAAAGAAATCCCCTGAAGAGGCAGAGTTACACATGTCTTGGCTGATGTCAGACATGTAGACTAGTTGGTAGATGGGTTTACAGAAGGTCTGTTGAGATAGAAATGGAGTAGTTGTTTGTGAAAGGCATCAGCTAACTGACGTGACATGAATATAATGATGGGCTGTCCTCAGAAGATTGTCCTAGTTGTCCATCTTGTTTGGAAGGTTTTGCTTGATTGGCGTCCTCTATTATAATGACACTATAATAATAAGCAACATTAGGGCGTAGCTCCTGATGCAACTTCATGCAGGGTACTAAAGCTGTTACAAAGATATATCACATTTAGTTGAAAGCCAGCTGACGGCAGTAAAAGAGGTCCGGCAGTCAAAACTTAGTGATATATCATCTGTGTCCAAGTTGTAGGTAGAGCTGCAACGATTAGTAGACCAATCGATTTGTCGATCGACAGAAAAATAATCAACTATTTTGATAATCGATCAATAGTTAGAAGTAATTTTTCATGTAAAAGTGGCAGAAAATACTGTTTTCAGCCTCTCAAATATAGAGATTTCCTGCTTTTTTCTGTTTTATATCATATTAAACTAATTATCTGACAAAACATGACATTTAAAGACATCACTTTGGACTTTGAAAAACTGGGACAGACATTTTTCACTATTTTATCGACCAAGTGATGAATCGATTAATCTAGAAAATAATCGGCAGATTAATCTATAATGAAAATCATTAGTTGCAGCCTTAGTAGTGGGTTTGTTGATAAAAAGGTCTCTAAAATACTGAGAACATATCCTTAACACAGGCAGATTGTATCAGCAAAGAGGAGCAGTGGTCTAACAAGAGGGTGGATATGGATGCTGCTAATTAGCGTGCATGTTTCCTTAAAGTGAAAAATGTTTACATGATTTGTTCTCCCCATCGTCCTTATCATCAGAGCAAACTGAGTCTTCCCTCCTCCCTTAGCAGCAGTGTTCCTGTGCCAGCTACTGAGCCGACTACTTTCAGTCATTGCTCACTCATGCCCAACAGAGCCAGTCTCATTATACGCTGGCTGTTTGTCTGCCCTTTGGATCAGATTGATATCTGGGATTACCCGGTATAGTGCCCAGCTCTGGCCAGCTCCTGTCATAGACTCCTGTAATCCTTGAATTAGCATCTGACTGGATTTTAAAATGCTGCCTGCTCCTGCCGTGATCTGCAGCCTATCAATAGATGCTTGTCACACTGCCGCTACTGCATGTGGACTTGACACATGTCGTTGTTTCAGAGCATGTATGAAGCGAGAAGTGTTTGGTCTGTTAGCGGTAGATGTGCTGCTGTGCCAAATGTGAATGAAAGAAGGTGCAGACCCAGATATCAGGCTGGTATTTCTCTGCCCTCCTCTGCTTGTAATGTTTCTGCTTTCATCGTGAAAGGCTGCAACAGAGCCGACAGCTGCTGACTCAGATTTTGTCCTCTGAGTGGAAACTCTTCTCTTCTCAATGGTTGAGGATAAACACACATTTGTATTACTTATATAACAATAGAAGTAGCGGCCAATCCGGTTAGGTTGTACCCTTATTTATACCTTATGTGTTCCTATCAAAGTCAAGAGACAGTTTCAATCAATGCAGCTGACGATGCACTGAACCCAGTGACTGTTCCCAATGATTTGGGCTGTTGGCGGTGGTTCATTCTTAAAGTTTGCTGCAGCAGGAGGAGCTGACGGTTGCATTGTCCCCTTTGCTAAAGGAGGCACCAGAGACAGAGACCACTGGTTTCTGCTAAAATAGCGTATGCCAGAGATTCTCAATTATCAAATAAATATGCAGGTTAATTTGAAAATAAAAAAATATGCACAGAAATAGAAAAATAAATAAATAAAATGTATTTATTTATTTAATAAATAGAGAAATAAATGAGAAAAGAGAAAACAATAAATTGGGAAATAATTAAATATGAAAATAAATGACAAAAAAATGTATGTGCATATTTATGTGCATTATATTTTATTATATGTTGTATTTTTATGTATTAAACATATTTGGAGCTTATAAGAGTTATACATTTGTTAGATTAGAACATCATTTATGAACTGTTATTCGGTAGATTTAAAAATGTAAATGTTATTTGTTGAACATTTGTTAAAAAAAATTATATCATGATGATTTAAATGAAACATGTGGAGTGTAATATTAAATTGACAAGTCTAAAAGATATGTGCAAGTCACCTCTATGCAAGTTTTCAACTGGTAGTAGTTTTAGCAGCATCTTAAATAATTAATGGACCCCGAGATTTCAAATATTTAAGAATGAAATAGATCTGAATTAAAAACAAATAGTAATTTTCAGTGTCAACAAACACGGCCACATAAATACCTTTCTGCCTATCCACATTATCTATCATTGCTATAGCAGCCTTCTGTGATTTAACACTGTCCAAACACTTGTTATCTCCTCATTTCCTCTGAGAGCTGCTGGGTCACATCTCATATGAGGTGAGACAGGTGTGAGCTGTTAGAGAGAGATGACAGTTTATGTTTGTGTAATGATGCTTGCTTGTATTGCTTTTATGAACATGCAATATAACGTGTATGCTGTTCATGTTTTTTCCAGGCTATATGAGGCGAAACTGGACAGTCCGCTGCAGAAAGCCTTGAGCCCTATTGTGTGGTGCCGCCAAGCTCTTGACAACCCAAGTCCTGAGATGGAGTCAGCGAAGCGCTCCCTCATCCACAGACTGGACCTCACCATGTCAGGTAAACAACACCAGTGAACATGAAGCAGTAACATCAGTGATACACTTAACCAGCTGTGATTTTCTGTCAAAGTTTTAACTCAGATGGTAGCATTAATTGAAGGGACAACTATAAATGATTGTTGTACATAAGGCAAATGTAGAATGATTGATCCAACAAGGTAGAGCTTGTACATAAATGCAGAAATAGCCCTTTGCTGGCTTGGTAAGAGAAGGGCCGTACATGTTGTGGTGATTCTTCTTATTACTAAGAGCTTTACTTTATGGGAGTGAGCCTCTGTAATGATCGTACTATTTCCTTTTATTGATTTTTGAAGCACAAGAAAACACAAAATAAATCACTGCATGTTGTACCCATCTATTATCTCAACTCCTACACACAATTACAAACAAAACAAAGACGGATGTATCATTCATCATTCACGTTCCCGTCTGTAGATGAGCTTCCCTTATTCTAAAGGGAAGTTGTAGTGCTGATAGTGTAAAGGGAATTCAGTTTTCCTCTTTTGTTACTCCTTCGCAGCAGTGCGTGTGAAAAATAATGTTTAATTTATACTTCACCATGGGGTATGCAGAATATTTATCGTTTTGTCCCATATGATCTCACCTAGGTGCTTAGGGCATGTACAATATTTATTTATTTATATTTACATCTGTGAAAATCTTTCCTCTTTCTAGTGCATCACTTTCAAAAACCCAAGTTACATAGAGATGTTGGTACCAGCAATCTTTTAAGGGGATTGTTTGGATTCATCTACTGTAGGTAATACACTGAAGAAAATCTGAACTATCCCTTTAAAATTGTCCCATGTAGGATCATAAGTATATTTAAGCAATAGCTCACGACAAGACTCGGTGTGTTGTGATTATATCACAGTTAAAGGGCGTTGTTCGGCCCAACACGAAATTGTGGTTGCTATGGACTAGCAGCTAGCGTATTTTTTTTTCCATCCCAGGATAGCCTTATATTGATTTCATTATGTGACTCTGTATTTACATTATTATATGTTGCAATTTATTGTAGGGCTGCAGCAAAGGATTATTTTCATTGTTGATTAATCTGTCAATTATTTTCTCGATTAATCGATTAGTTGTTTGGTCTATAAAATGTGTGAAAAATGTGGATCAGTGTTTCCCAAAGCCCAAGACGACGTCCTCAAATGTCTTGATTTGTACACAACTCAAAGATATTCAGTTTACTGTCATAGAGGAGTAAAAAAACCCAGAAAATATTCACATTTAAGAAGCTTTATTTTTTTTCTTAAAAAATTACTCGAACAGATTAATCGATTATCTAAATAGTTGGCGATTAATTTAATAGTTGATAAATCGTTGCAGCTCTAATTTATTGTGCAACCACTGAAAAACTGTCCAGCGTCAGTAGGATGTCTAGGCATGTCTTTTTTTGTTAGGTGGAGGTGTTGCTTGGCATGGTGAGGATGTTACTCCACTTCCTCCGGTCCCTGAGTTTCAGTTGCTAATCCACTTACTGCCATAATGTCACCATAAAGGCCCTCATCAGATAGTTTCTGAGTCGTGGTGCTGTCGAGGCAGTGATTGATGTATTTCTGCTGCTTTCCTGCTTGCTTGCATATTCTGCGCAACATTGTGGAACGTCCTCTTTACGTAGCGCTGCATGTCCTTTAGAAGGTGGATTTTGCAGGGATGACGTATTTCTGTAGGCCAACCAAGAAGTTAGCATCGCCCTGGTTCCCTCGACAAAAACCCAATGGGATTTTTGTTTGGATTTTTTCCATAAATGAACAACACTTCTATGATTTTTGAAATGCAATCACCAGAAGTAAAAAGCTAACGTTAGGCTATAAATGAACTACACCATGGTTGCATGAACGCGAGTATAAACAACGAGGCTGTAAAGGAGGACGAGTCGACGTTTAGTAGTCTCATTTAGCCACTTGTTAGCAACCACCTTTTTTAAGACACATAAAAGCTTCAAAATTCACGAGTGGGTTATTTACTGACGTATTTTATATATATTGTAGAGCAAAATGTTAAAATCTCTAAAACAAAAATACCTTATTTCAGCCATCTAACTAAAAACCCATTGACTTCCAGACGAGGGAACAGGAAGTGCTAAATTGCTAACTCATTTCCGTGTTTTGGGACTCATTCCTGCACCACACTATAGCAGTTAACCTTAAATGTGTTGTCTGTTCTGTGTTGGCGGAAGTCATCCCCCCCTGTGACCCTGTCGCTAAGCAACCATGACAACACATTAGTCACGTTTCTTTCTTAGAAGAGACAGAGTGATACTGAAAGTGCAAAAGGAATAAGACGTCATAGCTGTGGTATGTGGGTATTATATCACGGCTATGAACCAGTCAGAGTGCTTGATTTGAGCTATCCGTTTTAGAAAGCACCAGAATGGATGTAAACTAGTGGTTTACAGGAAGTCCCATCAGTGTTTAAGTGGCATCTGGACCCCTCAGAGTGTAGTTGGAGCTGTGTAGTGCTGCTGTTCAAGTTTAAATAATTTTCCTTGTCGTTTACACTCTACTCTGAGAATTCAATTCATATTTGTATAAACTCCCACATAAACAAAGCATTATTATAGTGATTTCATCTACAGTCTATCACCCAAGTCTACCTCATGTTTAGTGCTTTCTGCTTGGTCTGTGTGTGTGTTTTCTGAGCTTTTGTCTGCCACTAATTATAGTTGGTCCCTCAGTGAGGAGGACAGGCCTCAAAGCCTCGCAGCTAAACTGAGCGGGGTCATTTCCATTTTGTCAGTGGTATGCCCATGTGACCGTTGGATCATGTTGAGCAATAGGCCTCTGAAGGTTGTCCACTGGGGTAGATGTGATCTTCTCAGCTCTGTTGTGCAAGAGTCTGAGAAGCACCTGGACACACAGTCATCTCCTCATACAAGCATACTGAGATTTGTTTATAGTGGCTATACGTTTCACAGATCAGATATGAACATGTAAACAGGGAAAGGGCACATAGGTTCTGGTATGAGAGCTGTTCTGGGCTCATTATTGATGATAAATCTCATTTAAATCAGGAATCTGCCATGCAACTTTCATCAAAACGTTCTCTTTTCCTTTTATTATGACCATTATTGGAGGCTAAAGCTGCCAAGATAATAAATAAATGAATGAATAAATAAATTACTCAATAAAATAAATATAATAATAAAGAAAGAAATGTAGAAATAAAGGCCTCAATTATCAAATGATGTGCAGGTTAATTTAAAAAATAAATAACTATGCACAGAAATGGAAACAAATAAAAATAAAATGTATTTATTTGTTTGAATAAATATGGAAATTAATAAATAGGGAAATTAATTAAAACAGAAATAAATGTAAACAGAAAAGAATAAATTGGGAAATAATTAAATGTGAAAATAGATGAATACAAAAATAAGTAATTTGTCAAATAAATAAATGTATTTTATTTATTTATTTTTCTATTTGTGTGCATATTTATTTATTTTCAAATTAACCTGCACATTTATTTGATGATTTGTTTTTTTTAATTATTTTAAAATGTATTTATTGAGTCATTTATTTATTTATTTATTCATTTAGTTATGATGGATAGATACTTGCTTACTTACTTTCTTGCTTACTTTATTCCTAGTGGGAAATTTCACTGTTACAGCAGCCGAGTTAAAAAGACAATAATGGCAGCTTTAGTCCTCCATACAATGGTCTGTTTATGTGATTATAGATTAGGCTTATTTCTGATGCAAAACATAATAATAAAAACACTCATACAGGCAAAAACTCAAAATTAGGCTACAAAACCTGTGTTCAAATATAGCCTTAGTGAACAAAGCACACATCTGTCTGGCAGCTGACTAATACTACAGATAACCAGCCACTCAGGTTTAGGGAAGTGAGCTTTTTTTGTGGTGATCTCATCACTGTAGGTGTGGTAGGAGGATAACGTCATCCGTCATCCTCCTGGGTCCTGAAAACATCACTCCTGTCACTGATGCCAAACCCACCACCCCACTCTCTTCACTGATGTTGTCATCACTTCCACAAAGGCTTGCACAAAGACTCAAACAACAAATCAATGTTAAATCAAATCA
This sequence comes from Sebastolobus alascanus, assembly GCA_916701645.2. Classification (NCBI taxonomy): domain Eukaryota; kingdom Metazoa; phylum Chordata; class Actinopteri; order Perciformes; family Sebastidae; genus Sebastolobus; species Sebastolobus alascanus. Next base: position 26,640 of record CAKAOJ020000209.1, on the reverse strand, counting down.
AAAAGGCCGTCACAAGGAAGTGGTGAAAATTAGAGCCACCCACCATCGATGAATGGATAGAAATAATACATGAAATATATACGGAAAGGTTGTTATTTCCCCTCAAAGTCCAAAAAGGAAAAAAAAAATCCAGATTTGGACCAAGTGGACTGAGTACGTTAAACCTATAAGGTCAGATCTTGAATGAATGAGTGAGAATATAATGTGATTTATGATATTTTATTGCATCTTCTTTTTTGTAACATATCTAAGGGGAAAGCTTCCCATGTTCAGATGTAAATACTTAAAGCTAATGTTATAAAAGAAAACTAGGGATGCACCGATCTGACTTTTTCCAGTCCTGATACCGATAACGATAAATACATAGATATACATTTTGTGAATTGCTATTTATTATAAAAAATAATAAATCGTACACCAACAACTTGGTAAAATTTTTTTTTCAAAATTAACAGGAATTACAGTTCAAGTGTAAACTTTTTTAATGCAGCAACAAACTGGTCAAAAATTAATCAGGAATTAAAATTCCAGTATATAATGTATATAGTATAGAAAACATAGAATTTAATTTAATAAGTCGGCCACATTGTCACCGATGTCTGATCCAGCTATTTGAGTCAGCATCCCTAAAGAAAGCCTCTATAAGAGCCAGGCTGTAGATTGGTTATCAAACAAATTAAGTGTGCACAATGTTATGTGAATCTACTTGCAGTAATCCTAATAATGTGTAAAATAATGAATGTTAAATGGATGTTTTTCCAAAATAAAATAAAAAATATTTAAATCAAATAAATTAAACATGAAGCATCAGTAAAGATTTGTCTAAAGATTGAGATCAGTAGGCAAATAAAGCAGATCTTAGCTGCTACATACTGAGAGGATTTGTGAGTGTTAGAGAGAGTCTCGCCACCCTCACGGCTCCCGGCTATTTGTCTTCACAACCGGTCCCTAACAGGAGCACGGAAACCCTGTTGCCATGGGGTCGGCTGAGTTTGTGTCAAACAAATTGCAAAGAAAAAAACTTCACTTGAGGCAGATTCGAGTCAAAGTGACGACTTCTTTATATCATAAAACTATGGCTGTCTATTAAAATATTTAATCGTGATTAATCACACATTATTTATCTGTTCAAGATATTCCTTAAAGGGAGATTAGTCAAGTATTTAATGCTCTTACCAACATGGGAGTGGGCAAATATGCTGCTTTATGAAAATGTATGTATATATTTATTAGTGGAAATCAATTAACAACACAAAGGTCAGAGGTCAAGGGACCCCTTTGAAAATGGCCATGACAGTTTTTCTTCGCCAAAATTTAGCGCAAGTTTGGAGCGTTATTTATCCTCCTTCGCCACACGCTAGTATGACATGGTTGGTACCAATGGATTCCTTAGGTTTTTTTTTAGTTTCATATGATACCAGTATCTTCACTCTAGCTTGAAAACTGAGCTTGCTACAACCTAAAACTTGTGTTAATGCATTAAAGAAATTAGTAGTGTTAAAACGTATTTGCGTTCACGTGTTATTATCTCATTAACTTTGACAGCCCTACATAAAACTTTTGTATCTAACTCATCTTATGCACCAAGTACACACTCATCCAAGGCGTTCACATATTTTCAACATATTTTACTTTCAGTGTGTCAATAGTGACCAAGCCTTTTTGTGTGCACACCCAGTTTAAACCATATCCCCAGATGACGTGCACCAGTTATATAACTAACAACAGGGAGGAGATGGTTGTGAGTTGACTCAGACATGCAGCACTACTTTCTTCATGTCAGACAATCCTGATAAGAAGTCAAAACACGTGTTGTTGTCTAATCTGAACAATCAAACAGGTTTTTTAACATACTGATGCTTTGACAGCTGTCCTGCACTGTTGATCCCGAGAGGCAACAGTCACATAGCTGACCTGCCCTACTCGTGCTCATAAAAGTTTTGACTTTTCCTCAACCTCATACATTACAGTACAGTCCTCCTTGCATGCCTCTGCCAGTTTTATCCCTTTTGTGGTATTTATCTCTCTCATTTACAAACGCGTCTCTGTTTGCTCTTTTCTTGTGATATCCTTGAAGCTCTCTGCAGCTGTTTTAAGTATAAAGTAGACCTCAATGCCAACTGTTGTCTTCCATTTCGTTCTCACTTTTTAAGCCCTCCAGGCCTTCATTTTATATCAGGCTGCTGTGTGCTGGCTGCCTTTAGGGTTTTTTTTTTTTTATTTTTTGGCCCGTCCTGAACTTTCCATAATTGAAAAGCCAAGACGGAAAATCCTCTAATATAATTTCATATCACAGTAAATCAAAACGATGTCAGTCACAGCGCGTAGAAACAGCAGTTCTTCTTCTCTCCTCTTCTGACTTCTTGTTTTAGGACAAGAGGATTTGAGGACGCTCTATTTTGGTTGGTCCCTGTGCTGCAGATCCCTTTAGATATGGTGTGTGTCTCTTTCTGGTGACACCAACCATTCTTAAGAAGAAATTTCTCCTTAAAACTCCATTATGCAGTTTTCTTTTTTGGGATTTGTTCTTAGATCAAGAGCATACTTGTGCACATTTGAGTGCTGATATGTTTGTGCAAAATAATTGCATTTTCTTCAATTCTACAGTTCTATAATATTATAGGATTTAAATTACAATAATATTTTTATTAGGGCTGCCCCCCTTAATTGATTAGTCGATTAATCGATCGTTTTCGTCTTAGTCCACTAAGATTTCTTAAGTTGATTTACTCGTTTTTTATAGAGATCTTCTTCTGTTATATCACGAAAATAGTTCACTGAAATGTGTTTCTGCCATGCAGTTGCTGAATCTGTCTGTATTTTGGATCGACAACGGTTAGTTTAAAAGTTTCTTGGGAGTTTCCAGAGGCGGCGAGTCGCGCCGGACGCCCCTGATTTGCTTAAAGTAGCCTAGACCTCAACTTTATACAAATGAGGAGCGGCCAACGTGACGCCCCGTCTCTCGATTCGCGCCGCCACGCTACCAGAATGCATTGCACGGCTGCTTACATAGACAGTGAATTGGAAGCGTGGAAAGGACGGAGGCTGTGGACACGAACCATTAGTCGACTAAGAATTTCTTTGGTTGAGGACGGCCCTCGGAAAATATTGGTGAATGAGGCCAATGTGCTGCGAGAGTTGCTGTGATAGGGTACGTTGTCATCTAATGACCTCCAATAGCTGGGCTCATATGGACTGTAGCCCCCCCTCACGGCCCAGTCACTATAGTCTGTGTTATGTCAAGGGGAAGATTTTCCCAATCATAGCAAGTGTGACTCCTCTACGTCATAGTTCACAGACACAAGAGATGATTCATGTTTGTGAGAACTCACAGAAATGTCATTAAGTTTGTGGAGTGGAGATTGACAGACACATTTTGATCTTGACTCTTGATATCAAGGGTTAACTGTTTTAATCTGCTGACTTGACTCTCCTTAAATGGAAAACAAGGCCTCCAATGTTTTAAAGTGCACAGCGTTACCGACCTACATGTTGCCGTGTTGTTGACATTCCTCGGTAGCTGATCCGTGCGGACGGCGGCCGAGTGAACTGGATGGTGTTTCCTAAATAATGCTGGAGGACAGAGTGCAGAGCAGGAGGAGAGGGAGAAAGTGGAAAGAGGAGGTAGCTGATCTTTAAAAGGCTCACCACCCAGCTGTGTAAACACATCCAGTCAGTCAGAGAGAGAAACAGAGGGATGGCTAAACAAGTGGACTCAGAAACATTAACCATTCAAACCAGCAGACTCTCCCAGTGACTGACCAGCAGCCTGTCCACATCTCATGATTGAGACTCTGTAGACTGGAGCCTCTGACTGCTGCTTCGCTGGATGTCACAGAGAAAAGCATTGTGCTGCTCTGTGTGCGTCTATATTGAATGAATGTATTGTTAAGTGTCTCCCGGCTGATGATGTAGGAACTCTCTGTCAGGCCCACACGCAGCATACGGATTAAGAGACTCCACCAGACTGGCAGCACACTGTCGAGCTTTCATAAAGCTGCCGGCTATGAGCCGACACTGCTGCCGTTGTCGTCAAACACTGGGACGGGCAGCAGGCTTTGTGAGGGTCTTTTATGGGTTAGTATGTTAACATGAATGAATGTTAAGTTTTCAGTAGTTGGTTCCTCCCCATAAATGCAGCATCGTGACCTTTAGTTGTTTAGTCGGGTTTTTTTTTTATCCTGTCACATTTTACTCACTGTGGCCTCATTTTCCCCTGCAATATATACTCAAAAATATAAGTTATATTGTCATAAAGCATAAAAAGAAAAAACGCAAGTTGAATTTCTTTGATAATTTATTTTTTTAAAATTGGAATAAAATGTAATCTATATATACAACATTTTTCCAAGTGCCTACAGTGTTACAAATATTGGAAAAAAAAATGGCTCCACATGCTATACATATTGAACTATTTCATTTTTTTACAACCTCTACTTAAAACCTCTCTTGTCCTCTCTGCTCTGTGTTAAACAGCCTGCAGTTCAGTTGAAATTTCACTGATTTTTTTGTCACGTGACTGTTTGTCTCAGCCAAGTCAATCATGGCTTGTCAGTTGCGCTGAGGAGCTCAGAATTTCATGTTTTTTTGCAGGATCTGGTTCGTGCAAACGGTTTATTTTTGGCGAAATTTTAAATGAGACGTGGAATAAAGTGATTCTGATTTCTGGCTAAGATGAGTGATGTCATTTTGACGATATTGTTTTTAAAGGAAAGCATGCTTTTCAAACCCGCTGGCCGGTTTTGGGATTCAGAGGGAGAGATAACTATTCATTAGTCATTATTTATTACTGGACAAATGAAGGAAAAGATCAAATCTCTGGCATCACACCAATCTTCACAAAGAAGCACTACATTTTTAGAGATCTTCTGCATGAATAAATCCTTCTGTGGCAAATAATACTAGAGAAATGATTTGACTGATTTTTCAATAACTAATCTGTTGGTCAAAGAATCCCTTTAAAGGAAGAATTTAGCTGCGGTTGAATAGTCCAAAAAATGACGTCCGAACGTCTTTTCCTAACCACTTCTCCTTGACCTCGATGGAAAACGTCATGTGGTCAAAGAAAGATGTGGAGAATTCATAAAGACTTAGGAAAAGACAACCGCGGTGCTCAGTACTTATGCTACGTAATTATGTGTTGGCCAATGTAACATAACCCTATTGACGTGGTTCTGCTGTCGCTTTAAATGTTGCTGCCGCAAGGAATTGTGGGCCGTCATTATCTCCTTTCCTTTGGTAAAGGATGGTCCAGTGTATCCTATGCTAAAGGAGATAAGAAAGGAAGCATTGAAGCACCTTTCCTTAGCATTTAGAGACTTCGACCAGCTCTCATCATGGCTGCCAACTTAGACACTTCCGGGTCATTTCACGCAGTTAGAAATCTTCCTAAGCTAAAAAAACTAGAGGAGAAGCAGCATAAATAAAGAACTGATGTGACATTTCAGACTAATATAACGGACAACCACTCATCATATTAAGAGTTTACAATGTAATGCTGACTTTTCATGTGTTCACTGCTCACATTTCTTTTCACATTTTTTGTTTAAAGCAAAAAAAAATAGCTTATCTTAGTCATCTTCTAACTCTCTTTACACAAAGGTGTGGTTGTGGATCTTCAGACTAGATAACGTTCTCCTGTCTGCTCACAGTAATGTCAAAGAGTGATTCAGCATTTGCAGTGCAAGCTCTGAAACTTGCTGAAGACATGTGCGCAGCAAAAACATGACAAAACTTGATTTTATAACCAAACCTGTAATGCTTTGGATCTTAACTGAGTTTCTAATGTTTTGTGGACTGACTGATATTTTCTGTTCTGTGACTCTGCAGCCAACAAGCGCCGGAGCCTGTATGGAAGCCCCTACAACCAGCAGAGTTATGGAAGCCCGTATAGCACAAACGCAGCCAACAGCCCGTACAGCAGCGGCTTCAACTCCCCCTCCTCGACCCCCAGCAAAGTGCCCATTGTTAGGCAGCAACTGATGCCCGGGAATGCAGGTATGTGTCTCTCTATAGCAGGGATGTCATGATACCAGAAAGTTAGTGAAATTACACGATTCTCGATACCAATTCGATACAACGGTAAAAAACTAAAGTAAAACAATAAATCCCATGTACTTGAACTTACACTCATGTATTACCGTTTGCGTTATGTTTTTTGTTAGGAAGTTAAACAGACGAAAATTAAGTTCCCTGTTCTTTCAACATTATTCCATTACTTTTCCTGATGTTTTCGATTTTTGTCGTGGTGTCGTTTCAGTATCAGTATCAAGATATTTAGGCAGGGTATCGCATTGTCATAATTTATTGTGACAACACTAATTCATTAATGTTTCTTAATGTTAACTAGCTCTCATCCTGCCGATTTCAACACACATTTGTTGTTCACAATGTGGCATTATAAGGGAAAAAATAGTGTGCGTCCCCTGGATGCGTCGATGGCAGTGTTGTAGTACTCGAGAACGGCCTCAAAACCACTTTTTGAAGGTCTCAGTCTCGTCTCGGAATCAACCGCATTTTTACTCGGTCTTGTCTCGGTCTCAGACAAAGAGGACTCCGGATTTTATTTCAAGACCGATAAAGACCACAACTGTGGGGATATCACTAAATTGTTAGATATATATGGCAATAAAAGAGGTGAATGAAGAGGGATCTTCATTTGTTTTCTGGGGGTGTTTTTATGGGAATGTGGATCTTTCAGATTTATTTGAGGAGTGCCTGGTTTGGATGTTCCACATTTTATCGTATGTGTGTCATGCTGTTTGGGACTCGCCCTGGTCTGGTCTTGTTCTTGACCTGGTCTCAACCCCTTAAAGTCTTGTCTCAGCCTCGATACACTCTGGTCTTGGTCATGACTTGGTCTCGGTTTAGGTGGTCTTGACTACAACACTGGTCGATAGTGAGTTTACTGTGTTCCAAACACATTTTCTATCGTCCTTGCAACGACGGGGTGATGTTAATCTCGAGCCCGGATGGTACATGCGGTACTGTAGAAAAACAAGTACTGTCACATTTTCAGAATTTTGGCATTGACTTGGTTCTGAAGTATCGGTTCTCATGACATCCCTACTCTACAGTTCACTAACAATCACAGAACATCTGTCGTTGTTGTTAAATATGTGTCACTAAAGTTTTCACAAATGATTTCCTTGCCAGCACACCAACGAAACAACGCAGCAGCAGAGAGGAATCCTCCGGCGGTGAGTCCGCAGTCATCAGTGGACAGCGAGCTGAGCACCTCAGAAATGGACGAGGACTCGGTGGGCTCCTCAAATACCTACAAACTCAACGATGTCACCGACGTCCAGATACTGGCACGCATGCAGGAAGAGAGTATGTACCTGTACTAGTGTCACTGTTCACTTTTCTCTGACCAAACAACCAGTTTTTTAACTGTGAGTGTATCCGTGTTTGTCAGGTTTGAGACAAGATTACGCCGCGACAGCATCCAGGCGGAGCTCAGGTTCGTCCTGCCACTCGCTGCGGCGCAGCACCTTCAGCGACCAGGAGCTGGACGCACACAGTCTGGAGGACGAAGAGGAGGCGGTGCACCCGGCCTTCCAGATGCCCTCCAGCCGCTTCAGCCCCTCCCCTCGTCACTCTCCGCGGGCCTCCCCCAGGAATTCGCCCCGCTCTCGCTCCCCTGCCCGCTCTATTGACTACAGCCACAGCCGCGGCTCGCCTCAGCCCATCATCAGCCGCCTGCAGCAGCCTCGCCACTCGCTGCAGGGCCACGGGCACGACCTGCAGACCAATGTGGTGAAGAACGAAGGTAAACGGGAGCTAGCAGAGATGGACGACGTGTTGGACAGTTCGCGTGTTGGACAGTTTGTGTAACTGTCCACATTTGTCATTTTGCACGAGCTGACTCTTTACTCTCTTTGTTCCTGTTGCAGAAAAGCTGCGCCGTAGTCTTCCCAACCTAACGCGCTCCTCGGCGGCGACGGCCCAGGGTCCAGAGCCCGTCAAGAACAGCCGCAGCTGCGAGTCCAACCTGCAAGTGCCAAACGGAGGCTCTCCTCGACACCAGAACCAGTCTGCTAGTGAGTACTCTGACAGAAACATACCTACACAACATGTCATCCAAAGGTATAAATTAATCTTTACGTTACAGTAGCTACCAGACAATTGTTGCTATCACTGTGTCGTCAGCTGACATTATATTAATATTTGTTTTGCTCTCCAAGTACACTGAACATTCGGTGTAATCTCTTGGTAATCATCCTTCTGGCTCACCTACAGTTCGGGGGACTGTGCTGCTTTGTAGAGCCACGGCTTTGGCGTTTGGGAATCCTCTTTGTCTTTGATCATTTTCAGTTGTAATATCTTTTATTCACACGCATCCTTCCTCTTTGTCGCCTTGGCATAACTTTCACTTCAAAGAGACACACTCATCCTGCAGAATTAGAGCATGGCGCCGCCAGCAGCACTGAGAATCCAGAGCGACTCCTCTCCTCGTATCAGTGACACTAACATTGTTTTTACATTTCCGAGGGTTTTATGTTCTTTGAAAGCTTAGAAACCCCACCTATCTGGATTAAGACTATCCATTTGATGTAAGCCTGTAATGGGAGGTAAAGATAATGGTGTTGTCCTTAATCCAGAAACTGTAATCCCTCTCTTTTACTAGAGAGAGCGAGAGGACAGGGGTCAAAGGGCAGGTTTCAGCTGGTTAAACCTGTGGTGACTGCCTTTATCCTGTCTTAACCAGCCCTCTGAGGGGGGGGGGTTCATGTGGCCGGAGCCTTTACACCTTTTAGACAGCAGATATTTGATTTTTTTTCTGCTGAATCTTTATAGATTTTTTTATTTGTATACAGTGGAAACCTCTTATAGTGATCACGTCTGTTCGGGTCAAATTGATCACTATAAGCAGATGATAATTATAACCATTTCTCATGCAGATTACCATCTACCTGACATTTGTATATTTATTACATGAATACAAAGTAATGAAACGGACCGCTTCGCTATTTATTCGGCTCTGCAGAGCAAGCGTGCATGCAGGACGGCGCCTCGTTCTCTCACCGGGTAGCAGCATGGTGGGAGACGGGCGCCGGTCTTCATGAGCTACCGGCGCATCTCCGTGTGCATTCGTTTTTCATCTTTTTCCCGTAATGATATCAATGTGCACGCAGCATCAGCCTCAGGTATCCAGCTGGAGAGCAGACGGTCCGCAGGCGAAGTATCAAGAGAGTAAAGTAAAAAACAAAACAAAAATTAAATTAACGTTAATCTAACATAGTTTTAAAATGTTTTTCCAGATGTTTTCATGTATGAAAAGATGAATCTGTCCCGAGCTTTTTGATCACTATAAGCCGTTTCCACTGTACTAGTTGAAAGGTTTTTAATGTCCTGATGCGTTTTTTCTATCTTGAGCTTTGGCTGCACTGGGCATGTGAGACACCTACATTTCTGCCTTTCTCACTGACTTCTTTTCACCGTAAAGCATGCGTAACCAAAACCAGCCTCCTTTCCTCTGTCTGTGCTGAGACTGGTTGGTGGATTGGCTGTTAAACCTGACTGTGGCACTTTGCATCTGACAGTCTGCTGAAGCTGCCGGTGGATGTTTGGCTGCAGAGCCCCCTAGTGGCCTAAAAACTGCACCTCCAGGGTTTCTCTGGCCTCTACAGCCCTTTTTTTCTCTCTCCAGTAAATGCTGTGAATCTCAGGCAGAGTGAAGTCTGAAGTGCTGAAATGTCCCTGTTTTCCAGCAGCAGCTCAACTCCCGAGATACTCGACCCCTTCTCGCTCCTCCCCGAAACCCAAACAGCACCTCCAGAGGCCAACTGCCCTGCGAGGTAACAGCCTGCTTCCTATCCAGCTGGAGGCTGTGAGATCTATCTCTCACACAGTCATATGCACAACTTATTACATACCCGATTACCTGAAGGTACTCTGAAGGTACAGATTACTGATGCACATGGTGTGTAAATGATGAAATGGCTTTATTGCACGGAGCTGAAATGGATTTGAGGAAGGTGCATTGATGCACAAACTCTTGATGCTGTGAGGTAACTCTGTGGGCAGGTGTAGCCTCGGTTTGTGTTGCTTTCTTTGTGAGAAAGAAAGAAGGTGGAGTAGGGCGGTTGTTGGCAGAGACGAGCTTGAGTTTATAACTCCGACTGGTATATTAATGGTCACAGTTTAAAAGGAGAGCTGATTCACACTCGGCAACTGACACCAAAACAATCTAGATTGATGAATAGCTCTACAGGTAAGAGGACAAATATGTCATTTTGATTTCGGGGTGAACTGTTTCTCTATTGACTCCCTTGTCTTTGTATTTCTAATATTTTGAAATGAGCGTTAACTTGACCTTCTTTATCTGTGTAAACTGTTTTTCAAATTTGGCACAAGCGTCCACTTGGATTCAATGATGATCTGATTAGAATTTGGTGGTCAAAGGTCAGAGGTCACTGTGATCTCATGAGGCACACAACCTCGCGTTGCAGTAATTCTAGTAGTTATTTTCATTTTTTATGGCTTACTATATTTGACATTTTTATCATGTTTTTTGACATACCATACTAGAACATGTTTATAATATGTTATATCACGTTTATTACATGTTATATCACGTTACATCACGTTATATCACATGGTCATCACATTTTATATCATGTTTATCATGTTATATCACATGTTAATCACATTTATCACGTTTATCACATGTTAATCACATTTATCACGTTTATCACATTACAGAATATCATGTTTATCGCATGTTATATCACATTTTCATCACATGCTATATCCCATGTTAATCACGTTATGACATACTGTACTATTACATACTATACTATGACAATTAATCACATTTTTATGACATACTATTACCATTTTTATCACGTTTTATGACATATACTAAATTTTTTAGGACATACTACACTGACTTTTTTGTCACATTTTTAATGACATTTTTATGACCTACTCTATTATGACTTTTTATGCCTCTGGGCCGGCATTTATTAAAATTGGACTCAGGATGAACCGATTAGATTTTGGTGGTCACAGTGACCGCGACCTCACAAAACATGTTTTTGGCCACAAGTCAAGAATGTCAATTTCAAACAAATATCTAACAGGATAAAATTACGACATTTTGGACAGACCTAGATGTACACTGCAACTTGACTGGTTGGCGGAGGCGTACAACTGCAAGGCAGTAATTGTAGTTATTTATTTCTCTATTTATTAATTTCCTTATTTATCCCCAAAAAAGAAACATTTTAATTTCTGTGCATATTTCTTTATTTTCAAATTAATCTGCACATGTATTTGATAATTGAGGCTTTTATTTCTACGTTTCTTTCTGCATTATATTTTTTGAGTCATTATTTTGTATAACGGCAGCTTTAATCACGGGCCGTGTAACGTCATAGTTTAAGAAAACAAACGGGCAGTAAGAGACGCCACACTGAAGCCCATCCTCAGCTCTGATTTAAGGCCTGTTGTCTCTGTTGTCTTCGTCTTTGTCTAGTCCCACTCTCCTGTTGCTTTGGAGAAGAAGGTGATTTCAGTGAGTATTCACTGACGGTTTCCACCTTTTTAAATATTGTGATTGTGGTTCCACGCTGTGGTTGTATTGATGTCGTGCTATGTTATGTGCTTCTGGTTTTCACTAGTTTATGCCGTATGTGTGTATCACCTCATTCTGTCCACAAATCAATTAGCTATTTATAGAGTTAATTAGCTTTTCTGTTTTTAATTAAGTTTATTTTATAGTTTCTAAACTTGCATCGTAACAGGTTTGACTTCATTTGTGATGGATGTGGTTAAGAAAGATCTAAATATGTTTCTACGTTTGATAGATGTATTTTTGTTATGTGTGAATTGGCATCATATTATATCTACTTATCACCATTGTGATCATTTCTTCATTGTTAAACTACTGACAGACTGAAAGCTATGAAAGCATATTTTCTATAAAGACCATCTAACATAATATTTATAATAATAATAGTCCTACCTGACTGTCTTCCTGCTCTGCCTGTCTTCAGTCCCCTCTCCCAGTAAGCTGCGTACTCCAGTCACCCCGTCCCCGCTGGCCTTGAGGCAGCCGGTAAAGGCCACATCAAACCCTGGTTCTGCCACCTCCACACCGACCCGCTCCCTGGCTCCTCCACGCAGCGGCCTGCCCCGTCCCAGTGCTGCTGCTGCTGCAGGAGGAGGGGGGGGGGGGATCCCTCTGCCTCGCAGCAAACTGGCCCAACCTGTGCGCAGGTAAGTACACCACATGCACATCAACACCACAACAACATGCACTTCATTAATTGGATAACCGGTACAGGGTTCGTACAAAGACTTGAAAGTTTGGAAAATGCTTGAATTTAACCGTCATGTTTAGGGTTGTCATAGTTACCACAAATTTGTTTTGATGCCACTAATTTCTTTAACGCAAATTGTGTTTTTTATGGCTGTAGTGGGCTCAATTTTAAATAACGCTCCAAACTTGCGCTAAATTTGGGCTAGGAAAAACTGTCATGGCCATTTTCAATGGGGTCCCTTGACCTCTGACGTCCAGATATGTGAATGTAAATGGGTTCTATGGGTACCCACGAGTCTATCCTTTACAGACATGCCCACTTTATGATAATCACATGCAGTTTGGGGCAAGTCATAGTCAAGTCAGCACACTGACACACTGACAGCTGTTGTTACCTGTTGGGCTGCAGTTTGCCATGTTATGATTTGAGCACATTTTCTGTACTAAATGCAGTACCTGTGAGGGTTTCTGGACAATATCTGTCATTGTTTTGTGTTGTTAATTGATTTACTATAATAAATATATACATACATTTGCATAAAGCAGCATATTTGCTCACTCCCATGTTGATAAGAGTATTAAATACTTGACTAATCTACATTTAAGGTACATTTTGAACGCACAAAAGATATGTGATTGATTTGCGATTAAACATTTTAATCGATTGAAAGCCCTAATTTAAAGACATCACCTTGGACTTTGAGAAACTGGGATGGACATTTTTTCCTATTTTCTGACATTTTATAGACCAAACAATGAATCGATTAATCGAGAAAATAATCGGCAGATTAATCGATAATGAAAATAGTCATTAGTTGCAGCCCTAGTATTTTATATATATATTTTTATATATATATGTATAGCGTTATTTAACCACCTACTAGCTATAAAACTGAGCCCGCTATAAACTAAAAATCACAAGTTGAGTTTATGCATTAAAAAGATTTAGCGTTAACGCGTTATTATCGTGTTAACTTTGACAGCCCTTCTGTAAAAGTCTTGTTTTGTCCAAAACCCAAAGATATTCAATTTAACATGATATAAAACAGAGAAAAGCAGGAAATCTCTATAATTGAGAGGCTGAAAACAGCATTTTCTGTCATTTTTGCATGAAAAATGACCTCTAACAATTAACGGATTATCAAAACATTTGACAACTCAACTACTCCTTTAGTGGACTAATCGTTGCAGCTCTACAATATACTGTTGTTGCTGTTATTTGACATCATTTAAGATTAAAAAAAGGAAAGTTATTTTCTTGTGCTCACTACGTCTTCTTTTGATTCATTACTCTGGAAATTAGCAAGCATTAAATAATCCTGATCAAAACATACAATCAAAGTTAATATGAACAGCTGGTAAAATAAACAAAGTGATAATATACACTGATTACTGTGGGTATAAATGATTTCTGTAAACTTATTTTTTTCAGAATTGCATTTATAGTAACAATTTAGATGTGATGAAAAAGGCTTCGAGAGTCTGGACTGAATGTTACTCTTAAAAAGCAGTACGAACCCTGCTGGTAGATATTACTGTAGACTAAATGTAACAGAAGTTTCCTCACCTCCTCCTCAGATCTCTTCCTGCTCCTCGGTCCTACGGCGGAGACAACTGGAGGGAAGGTTGTTACTGAAGAGGTCCAGCGGGGGGCTCTCCAGGACAACTATCAACACAAGGAGGCAGACATTACAACATGGCACTTTATCTACCTAGATACCTTTTACAGTGAAGAGAGAGACTATGTCCCAAAAATATATACAAGTTAGAATTTAAAAAAAAAAAGGAGAGGACAGTGTCCACATGGCTTCAGAGAGGACCTCCCATCGTGCTCCTCTGTGGGGTCTGGCTCTGGAGGGGTCAGGGTCTGGCTCTGGAGGGGTCTGGCTCTGGAGGGGTCAGGGTCTGGCTCTGGAGGGGTCTGGCTCTGGAGGGGTCAGGGTCTGGCTCTGGAGGGGTCTGGCTCTGGAGGGGTCAGGCATGTAGTCCAGACAGGCCCAGAAAATGCCAAAGAAACCGGCCCGACTCCAGCTCCGCCAGCAGAGGACACATCACCTGCCTTGGTTTGACTGCAATCATCTGTCAGACTGTCCGTATCACTTCATTACCCAGCTTTTCCTCCCACTCCTCTCCCCCTGTTCTTCTTCTTCTTTCTCCTCCCTCAGGTTGAAATGTTTCCACACATTTCTCTCTTTATGCTCTGTGTTTAACAGATGTCGGTGAGCGATCTCTATGATGATGCTGTGCAGGTGAAATGTCCCGTAATGTTAGAGAATTGTTGATGTCTTGCAACAGTGAAAGCACCTCTGTGTGGGTAGGACATTTTAAGACTTTTTTTTTTTTTTCCTCTTGTCAAATCAGCCAGAATGTATGCACAAGTTTGTTTTGGAAATTATTTATTCAAATTATTTAAGAAATGTATGTCCAAACTTCCATATCAGTATTTTGTTTTTAAGATTTCAATTGTTAAAAAAAATGTACATTTTGAACCTCAACTGCAAGCTAACTCTCCAAAGGCTTTTTTTTGTTTTCAAAGTGTCAAATCAGAGGTCTGTACTACGAAGCGAGTTCATTATCTGGCTTAACTAACCCTAACAACCGCGATCACGTTAAGCGGACCTACGACGCTGTTTATCAACTCGGTAAGTCAACCCGGCGTTCTCATGGAAGTGGCGATGTTTGCAGCATACGACTAATCACAAACATGGACGCGTCTACTGTCAGCAGAGCCAACAGCAAACTATAATATAAGACAAATACGAAGAAGTTAAACACATAATCAGACTAAACCTAACACAGTTGAAGCTGCCAAATGCAGGAAGGACAGCTGGCAAAAGAAAAAATTACAGATGTGTGAATGCGTAAATTAACAGACTTATTAATTTAACGGAACACTCAAAAGTCAGATATAGTCGTCTAGATGGAGCAGTGATACATAAATATAATAGTTGAATAGACTTCACTTATCACATTATGGCATTTAACACAGTTGTGGCTGAGTATTTCAGCCTTCTTTCAGCTGCGTCCCCGTCTCTGGCAGTGTGAAACAGACTTCGGGGCAAGTAAAAAAATAAATATAAAAACATAATTCAAAGTGGTAAACACCCACAGCATACAGCCAGCTGTCCTTCCTGCATCTGTCAGTTTAAACTGTGTTTTTTTTAGTCTGGATTATGACTTAAACTTCTTAGTATGTGTGTAATATTATCATACGATCCGTGCACCGAGCTCTGATTGGTCAGTAGGTGGTTACCTCGCTAACCCCAAATCCTGCTTCGTAGTACAGCCTCTGGACTTGTGAGAAACCCGGGTGGTTAACGACGCCTCGGCCAAAGCCTCAGTTCTGACTTGTACCGCAGTTTGCCAAGAATGGGCCTCATTCACCAACATCTTCCTAAGATTGTTCTTGAGAAAAGTCCTAAGATTCATGACGCGTCCTTAAAGCGCAGAATTATTCGTACCTGTGTTCTTAAAATGACCTCGACCCCGATTGTGCTGTAGCATAAGTAAACGCCGTGCAAATCATTATAAAAGGGCACGAGACTGCAGGGCCGTGTGCACACCAGGGTTATTAGAGTGAACTAAAACGAAAATAAGCAGTGAAAAATATTTTTAGTAAACTGAATCTAAATAAACGATATTGCCTGGTTAAAAAATACTAATAAAAATGAAATGAACGCAATACATAACTACAGAAAAAAGCCGACAGCATGAATTTCCGTCAACTCTCGAGACGTTGAACCACAGAGACTGAACAGACTCGACCTTCCAGCAGATGGCGCTATGCTGCAATTGTTTCACTAAAGTAGCATGAAAATTAAACATTACACATTATGGTCATTCTTACACAGTTCTCCAACCATGTATTCTATATGTATTATAGCTACATACTTCTGAGACTTTATAGCTGGCCCGAACAAAAACAAACTAAAGAAAGAAAAACTACAACTTCCTGAAAAACAAACTAAACTAAAACTAGCAAACGCACTCTGAAAAATATACTAGAAAATTAATTTGAAAGTCAAAACTAAAATAAAATGGAAACTAATCAAAAATTCCAAACTACTATAACTAGGTCTGTCAATCGGATTAAAATATTTAATCGCAATTAATTGCAGGATTGTCTATAGTTAATCGTGATTAATCACAAATTAATCACATTTTTTATCTGTTCAAAATGTACCTTAAAGGGAGATTTGTCAAGTATTTAATACTCTTATCAACAAATATGCTGCTTTATGCAAACGTATGTATATATTTATTATTTTAAATCAATTAACAACACAAAACAATTACAGATATTGTCCAGAAACCCTCACAGGTACTGCATTTAGCATACAAAATATGCTCAAATCATAACATGGCAAACTCAAAATTTAGCTTAAGTTTGGAGTGTTATTTAGCCTCCTTCGGTTTTCTAGATTCATACGGTACCAGTATCTTCACTCTAGCTTTAAAACTCAGTCCGTTACAACCTCCGAAATATCAGTTGCGTTAATGTGTTAAAGAAATGAGCGGCGTTAAAACTAATTTGCGTTAACTTTGACAGCTCACTAAATATATACAAACTAAAACTAAGCCTTTCTGTAAAACTAAACTAAAAGTCTAAAATAAAATAAAAACTAATGAAAAACTCCAAACTACTATAACCTTGGTGCACACACAGAAATTGAAACGCCCAAACGAAAGTCTAAAGAGGGTGGAGTACCGGACTCCAAGCGTAAAAAAAAAACTTCAGTAGTCCTGAGGTGGAGGTACTTCTGCAGGAAGCCAACGCCAAAACGAGCCGTCATATTTAATATGGATATAAAATAACACAGGAAAAGATGCATGAGATGCTATTACTCGTTAAGTGTTGAAGTGTTAGTGTAATGTTTACTTATTTAAAAAAGACTGTAATGCTATGTAAAATGATGACAATAATTATTAAAAATGTTATAAATTATGAAAAAAATATATTATTGTAATTTGAATCCTATGTTGTACAACTGTTTAATTGATGAATACGCAATAACCAACTATTTTGCATAAATTCTTACGAAAAAACAAATCCCAAATAAGAAAACTACATAAGTGGGTTTTACGAAGAAATATCTTCTTCAGAACTGTTGGTGAATGAGGCTCATTATATTATATTATATTATACGTTTCTATTAAAGTGCTGAGATCGGTCAGTTTAAGAACAGCTTGACGTTCGGTCGGAGTATTATCTGAAACAAAGAAACCGGAGCTCTAAAACATATTTTATCCCCGTTCAGCCTATTAAACCAAGAAGACTTTGATGTGGTCCATTAAATTCCCAGAACAGATTTATGTCGGTGTAAATCATTCATATCTTGAATAAGATAAGTTTAGCTGGCGTTTACCTCTTGTGCTCTAAAACCGAATGGAAAGGTGTGCCAGTGTTAGGGAAGCTGTTATGAAACTAGTGCCTATAATTTAAGGTTTCACTTGAGTTTGTTTTGTTTATCATTTTGTGCCAATTTCTGGTTTTTGCCAATATCATTTGCATTTCTGCTTGATTGATTTGCCTGTTTGTTTGTTTTTTTGTAATTGAATCAAAACATTTATAATTGCTTTAAAAGAAATGTTTAAAATGCGCCTTCATATTTATAACAAATTACTCGTTCTGTAAATGAAACTATTTATTAAATAAAGAGAGGTGCCTCTGTCAAAGCTCAGATTTAGCGGGAAGCTCGAACGAATGTTGCAAAAAGACATACCACACCTTTTGTGTGAAAGTTTTTGTTATTGAACTTTTTTTTATATATCCACAAACATGACATTCAGTTTCCCTGTGTAAAGTCACATTTCAAATAAAAGCTGAAAAGTTATTCTCACTTTTTGCTATTTTTGGGTCGTCTATTAGGATTTTAAAAAGCGTTTGGATTACTTTGAGACAACAACAGCCATCGGTACGTACTATGTAAGGGATAACGTACAGCGAGCCGGTCATTGTTGTGAAATAAACCCCAACAGGGTGATGCGGTTCGCGTCGGGATGGACCCGTCTTGCATCGCCCGAAGGGGTTTATTTCACAACAATGACCGGCTCGCTGTACATTATCCTGCTTATTACGCGGCTACTTACTTAAAAAAATTATAATTTGACACAAAAACGGTCCTCCAGAGTCCGAAATCAGAACTGGGCTCATAGCAACGGTCAGTTATACGTAGCAACGGTCTGCTATACGTAGCAACGGTCTGTTATACGTAGCAACAGTCAGCTTTACGTAGCAACGGTCTGCTATTCGTAGCAACGGTCTGCTAGTCGTAGCAACGGTCAGTTATACGTAGCAACAGTCTTTTATACGTAGCAACGGTCAGTTATACGTAGCAACGGTCAGTTATACGTAGCAACGGTCCGTTATAAAGAAATAACGGACCGCCGAGTATCAGAATCGAGTATTCAACAAAGCCGTGTAATAATTATCGATACAACAACGGAAAATTTGAGTGACTGCAAATTTAATTCCATGCTGTAATCATTCCGCAATGAAGATTTGTTTTGTTTTATGTGCACTGGGCACAAAATCTGTAGGGGTCAATTACTTTTCAGTTATGTCTGTGGATAAATGACGACACTAGGAAATGACTGCCGCTACTTAAAGGACCAGTATGTAACATTTATGGGGTCTAATGGCTTTTTGATCTAATATTAACAGTAATAAGTATGTTTTCTTTAGTGTATAATAATCGTCGTGTTTTTGTTAGCTTAGAATGAGCCGGACAAACCAAACTCCGTAGAAATCCTACACGCTGGTACTCGGGAGAAGTTGTATTCTGCAACCTCACCGCAAGATACCGCCGGATCCTACACACGGTTCCTGCAGGCGACGGTCTGCAGGTATGACACTTTACTTCTAGGTCAAGTAAGTATTTAGTAAGTAAGTATATAGGTAAGTATATTACTCTTTCAGAGTTTTTCATGTATTCTTTTTTGCATGCAAATTATACAGACTGCCAAAATTGAAGTCACTTTACAGATTGAATTAAAACATCAGACCCACCTGATAAAAGTCACATCTTGTGAATCATCTACTTCTGTTTCAGTGTCAGATAGGACTGTCTATGCAGCTTTTAAGGAGACAGCTAGGCATTATGTATTCTGTACACACAGCTGTTAGATTAGGTACCTGGAGTCATCCATTGGTTAATGGGGGACACGATGTGTCTCCGGGAAGGGGAGGAGACAGATGAAAGCCTGAGTCACCACCGATGGGTCAGTGTGGCATCACCAGGAGTTTCACTCAGAGGATCACCGTCTGTGAGCTGCAGACAGAGGAGAGACATCAGTTAGTCAAACCTCATACTACATTACAAAGTGATGCTGTGCTGACTGTGAAGCATTATTACAGGCAGCCAACTGTCACAACTATGTATTAAACCAAACGTGAGACTCGTGAGCGCACCATAAAGTTTGAGGATTCGTGCGTAATGCGCGCACTTCATGAAAGAAAACAGCAGCGCCAACAAAAGAAACGGGCGGGCAGATTTTCACAGTTTGCTGCACAAGTATAAAGACCAGCACACTTTTCATTCATGTAGGCTGAGCTTACTCAACCTCGAAAAACAGCCGTCTTCACCGCAGCTTCACGTGTCTAAATGATGTCCTTTATAATTCTACAGAATAGTCTCTGTTGCGCTTGGGGTAATTTCCCAAATGGAAAACTGTAAATATGTAATAATTAGATTGATATTTTGGGGACCTTTCTCCTTATAGGGAGCGGAGCGCGGTATAAAAGGGCAGCCCGGGCGTTATTGATTGCCCCCCCCCCCCCCCCACTCTCGCTGGAGCGTAAGAGCGTGCGCAGCCTCCCCTCCAGCGATGTGCGTCTATCGGGGAGCCAATCCGTGGCACCAGTCTGACTCAGTGAGTCGCTTTAAGATGGCACCATCACATCCCCCGACCACTGGATCCTCCGCTGGTTCTTATCAGTGACAGCGCGCCACTAGGGGAATCGTTTTACGCACGAGCACCTACAGGCACAGACCGACTGTGGCGAGCGTCTCTCCTCCTGTTGCGCCATGGAGAACTCCAGCCTGTCGGGTGGCGACGCACACGATGCTGCTTTGACAGACTTTATGTCGGACACTTTGAAGCAAGTTGAGGATTTCCCAGAGGACTCTGCCATGGCTGGATTAGTGGCCAGGAGTGCCGTCTTCCTTGGAGGCAGCACATTCAGGAGTTCCGCTGGAGCCGAGTTTATGGCCGTTCCGCCGACGGAATCCCAGCACCTGATGCCCGCCTTTTGGGATTCCCCGCTCAGTCACGGAATCAATGTATTCGTGGGACTTGTTCTCTGCTTCACTATGCTGGGGCTGGGCTGCACGGTGGACGTGAGCCAGCTTGGAGAACACATCCGCAGACCCATCGGGGTGCTGCTGGCACTGCTGTGTCAGTTTGTTATCATGCCCTTGGTGGCCTTTCTGTTGGCTTTAGCCTTCTCTCTGGATGATGTGGCGGCGATGGCTGTTCTCCTCTGCGGCTGCTGCCCGGGAGGAAACTTATCAAATATCATGTCTCTGCTGGTGAACGGGGAGATGAATCTAAGGTAAATATACTGTACTCAACACAGAGAGTTATCAAGTGAACGTGCACAAAGTTGAACTACGTTTTGCGCGTATTATTCAGCAAATTACGCACTGACATAACGGGGACTTTGGGTACAAATAACGACTTTGGTAAACTTTACGCACGACTCGCAAATTGAGATATGTTTTTGTCAAACTTAACAAAAGTGAACCAACACTGACCAAAGACCACATTGCTGCTTTAACGGTGCGTCTTTGCTCCCCTCTCCCCAGCATCGTCATGACCATATCTTCCACTCTGCTGGCGCTGGTGCTGATGCCGCTGTGTCTGTGGATCTACAGCCGGGCCTGGATCAACACACCTGTGGTCAACCTCATGCCCTTCGGAGCCATCATCCTGACCCTGTGCAGCACTCTCATCCCCATTGGCTTAGGAGTTATGCTGAGGTACCGCTACACGCGTGTGGCCGACATCGTTTTAAAGGTAATTTAAGAGCAATTTCTTAAAGTTACTTTTCCACTTAGTTAGATAATTCAATTCTGTTGTATTTCGACCCTGAGTACTTTCGGTTGAGGTGCACCTTTGCGACAAAGCGCACTGCGTAATTTCCCTTGCCTGTCATGAGTAGAGGGGGATGCTGACCGCAGGAACAGTGACATCAGAAACACTTTGTCAGGAAGAGCTCCTCCCTCCCATTTCAGATAAAGACCACACATGAGGGGGGGCGACATGAGTTACAACAGACTGCAATGTTGGCCAGCAGAGATGCCTCGATGGGGACTACATCCCTGTGTTTAAAAAGTCAAGACAATTTTAATTATATGACTCACAATCCCTAGTATGTCATAAAAAGTGACAAAAAAATCTAAAAACGTCATAGTATAGTATATCATAAAAATAGTCATGAAACAGCCACACAGTATAGTACGTCATAAAAAGTCAAAAAAGTCATATAGTATGTCGAGAAAAGTTTTTAAAAAAATCATAGTATAGTAAATTGAAAAAGTCAGTCATGTTATAGTATAGTATGTCAAAAAAAAGTTGTATTATGTACGTATTGTCAAATAAATCATAGTATAGTATGTTGAAAAAACGTCATAAAAAAGTCACAGTATAGTATATCGAAGAAAGTTTTAAAAAAGTCATATTATGGCATGTCAAAACAATTAAAAAAAAATGTCATAACATAGCATATTGAAAAAAAAGTTTTTTAAGTAAAACTATAGTGTTGAAAAAAGTCAAAGTATAGCATGTTGAAAAAGTTTTTAAGTCGTATGTTTTGTTTTCTTTTAATATTCAACATTCTATACTATGACTTTTTATGACTTTTTTTTTTACATTTTGACCTTTTTTTTTTTTTTATTTATTTTTTTTTTACACACTATAATATCTGTGTGTTCAAATACCCATACTGACATACTGTTTAGTATGCCAGAAAAAGATTTAGTATGTCCCATTACATAGTATGTCAAATGCAGTGTGCCAGTGTGCAAGCCAGCATGCTTTTATGGCTATTCTGACCCACAGTCCTCTGCACAGCAGATATATGAGAGAGAGGGTCAAAGGTCAAGGTGTAATGTTATGATAAAGTAGTATGTAGACTTTTGTGTAGTGTTTAGATTTTTTTTTTTTTTTTTACTTTTTTGGATGTACTCTACTATGACCTCTTTTTTAAAATTTATTTCGACATATTTTACTATGACTTTATTTCAACTCATTATACAATTACTTTTTTCGACACACTATAATATGACTTTTTTTAAAAAGTTTTCCGACATACAATACTGACTTTTTTTCAAGAAATTTTTCAACATACTATACTATGACTTTTCTTAAAGACTTTTTTCGACATGCTATACTATGACAGGGTTTTTTTCAACTCTTTTTGACATACTATACTGTGACTTTTTTCCACATACTATAATATGATTTCTTTTACTTTTCCGACATACCATACTGTGACTTTTTTTCACTTTTTTAGACATACTATACTTTGACTTTTTTATGACTGTTTTACGACATACTATATTATGACTTTTGTCGACATGCTATACCTTGACTTTTTAAAACATTTTTTCGACATCTATAATAATGCCTTTTTTACTTTTTTCGACATGCTATACTATGAATTTTTTTCCACTTTTTTCGACATACTATACCTTGACTTTTTAAAACATTTTTTCGACATATATAATAATGCCTTTTTTACTTTTTTCGACATGCTATACTATGAATTTTTTTCCACTTTTTTCGACATACTATACTATTACTTTTTCAAAATGTTATAGTATCACTTTTTTCGAAAGACAATACTATGACTTTTTTTTAAATGTTTTTCACCATACTATGCTTTTTTGAAGATACTATATTATGTTTTTCCATGTTCATTTTTTCGACATACTAAAGTATAACTTTTTTTCGCAAATAATTTCGACATACTGTACTGACTTTTTTTTCAAAAAATTTCAACATACTATACTGACGTTTTTTTAAATTATTATTATGTCGAAATACTATAGTATGTCGAAACATTTTCATGAAAAAAACGTCATAGTATAGTATGTTTACAGTTTTTGCGAAAAAAAGTCATAGTATAGTATGTCGAAAAATGTCATGGAAAAAAAGTCATACTATAGAATGTCGAAATTTGTTGCGAAAAAAAGTCAAAGTATAGTATGTTTAATTTTTTTTGCGAAAAAAAAGTCATTGCTATAGTATGTCGAAATTTTTTGCAAAAAAAAGTCAAATTATAGTATGTTGACATTTTTTGCCAAAAAAAGTCATAGTATAGTATGTTGAAATTTTCTGCGCAAAAAAGGGCATAGTATAGTATGTCGAAATTCTTTGTAAAAAAAAAAGTCATAGTATTGTATGTCGAAATGTTTTGCGAAAAAAAAGTCACAGTATAGTATGTCGAAAAACGTCATGAAAAAAACATTATACTATTTCGACATTTTTTGCGAAAAAAAGTAGAAAAATGTTATGAAAAAAAGTCAGTCTAGAATGTCAAAATTTTTTGCAAAAAAAAGTCATAGCATAGTATGTCGAAAAATGTTATGAAAAAAAGTCATAGTATAGTATATAAATTTTTTTGCGCAAAAAAAGTCATAGTATAGTATGTCGAGATTCTTTGTAAAAAAAAAGTGATAGTATAGTATGTCGAATTTTTTTGCGAAAAAAAATTGACATACTATACTATGACTTTTTTTCGCAAAAAATTTAGAAATACTATACTAACATTTTTTTCACGAAATCTTTCGACATATTATACTATGACTTTTTTCGCAAAAAATTTCGACATACTATGACATTTTTTTCACTAACTTTTTCGACAAACTATACTATGACTTTTTTTCGCAAAAAATTTCGACATACTATGACGTTTTTTTCACGAAATTTTTCGATATACTATACTATGACTTTTTCGCAAAAAATTTCGACATACTATACTTTTTTTCACGACATTTTTCGACATACTATACTATGACTTTTTCGCAAAAAAATTCTACATACCATACTATAACGTTTTTTCAGGAATTTTTTCGACATTTTATACTATGAACTTTTTTTCGCAAAAAATTTCGACATACTATACTATGCATTTTTTTCATTACATTTTTCGACATTCTATACTATGACTTTTTTTTCGCAAAAAATTTCAACATACTATACTATTACGTTTTTTTCACGAAATTTTTCGACATACTATACTATGACATTTTTTTCATGAAAACATTTTTTTACGAATAATTTCGACAATTTTCGTCAATTTTTTTTCAGTTTAAAATTTCGACATTTTCATGAAAAGTCATAGTATAGTCTGTCGATTCATTTGGTGGAAAAAAAACTCAGTTTAAATTTTCGAAAATTTTCATGAAAAAAGTCATACTATAGCATGTCGAAAATATTCGTAAAAAAATGTCATAGTATAGAATGTCGAAAATTTTCATGAAAACATGCATAGTATAGTCTGTCGATTCATTTGGTGGAAAAAAAACTCAGTTTAAAATTTCGACATTTTATGAAAAAAGTCATACTATACTATGACTTTTCATGAAAATTGACGAAAATTTAAACTGAGTTTTTTTTCCAACAAATTAATCGACAGATTATACTATGCCTGTTTTCATGAAAATTTTCGACATTCTATACTATGACATTTTTTACGAATATTTTCGAAAATTTTCATAAAAAAAGTCATACCATAGCATGTCGAAAATATTCGTAAAAAAATGTCATAGTATAGAATGTCGAAAATGTTCATGGAAAAAGGCATAGTATACTCTGTCAATTCATTTGGTGGAAAAAAAACTCAGTTTAAAATTTCGACATTTTCATGAAAAGTCATACTATACTATGACTTTTCATGAAAATTGACGAAAATTTAAACTGAGTTTTTTTTCCACCAAATTAATCGACAGACTATACTATGCCTGTTTTCGTGAAAATTTTCGACATTCTATAATATGACATTTTTTTACGAATATTTTCAAAAATTTTCATGAAAAAAGTCATACTATAGCACGTCGAAAATATTCGTAAAAAAATGTCATAGCATAGAATGTCGAAAATTTTCATGAAAAAAGGCATATTATAGACTGTCGATTCATTTGGTGGAAAAAAAACTCAGTTTAAAATTTCGACATTTTCATGAAAAAAGTCATACTATACTATGACTTTTCATGAAAATTGACGAAAATTTAAACTGAGTTTTTTTTCCCACCAAATTAATCGACAGACTATACTATGCCTGTTTTCATGAACATTTTCGACATTCTATACTATGACATTTTTTTACGAATATTTTCATGAAAACAGGCATTGTATAGTCTGTCGATTCATTTGGTGGAAAAAAAAATCAGTTTAAAATTTCGACATTTTCATGAAAAAAGTCATACTATACTATGACTTTTCATGAAAATTGACGAAAATTAAAACTGAGTTTTTATTCCACCAAATTAATCGACAGACTATACAATGCCTGTTTTCATGAAAATTTTCGACATTCTATACTATGACATTTTTTTACGAATATTTTCGAAAATGTTCATGAAAAAAGTCATACCATAGCATGTCGAAAATATTCGTAAAAAAATCTCATGGTATAGAATCTCGAAAATTTTCATGAAAAAAGGCATAGTATAGTCTGTCGATTCATTTGGTGGAAAAAAAACTCAGTTTAAAATTTCGAAAATTTTCATAAAAGTCATAGTATAGCATGTGTTTTCATGAAAATTGACGAAATTTTAAACTGAGTTTTTTTTCCACCAAATTAATCGACAGACTATACTATGCCTTTTTTCATGAAAATTTTCGACATTCTATACTTTGACCTTTTTTTACGAATATTTTCGAAAAAATTTCATGAAAAAAGTCATACTATAGCATGTCGAAAATATTCGTAAAAAAATGTCATGGTATAGAATGTCGAAAATTTTCATGAAAAAAGGCATAGTATAGTCTGTCGATTAATTTGGTGGAAAAAAAACTCAGTTTAAAATTTCGAAAATTTTCATAAAAAGCATGTGTTTTCATGAAAATTGACGAAATTTTAAACTGAGTTTTTTTTCCACCAAATTAATCGACAGACTATACTATGCCTTTTTTCATGAAAATTTTCGACATTCTATACTTTGACATTTTTTTACGAATATTTTCGAAAATGTTCATGAAAAAAGTCATACCATAGCATGTCGAAAATATTCGTAAAAAAATCTCATGGTATAGAATCTCGAAAATTTTCATGAAAAAAGGCATAGTATAGTCTGTCGATTCATTTGGTGGAAAAAAAACTCAGTTTAAAATTTCGAAAATTTTCATAAAAGTCATAGTATAGC